>OY757010.1:200529150-201129150 GCA_963580285.1 Lucinisca nassula | reverse complement strand
TGTTAATTTTTAACCCATTTTGTACCGGAAACTCCAAAAACGAATAGTTAGCAAACAGTGCAAGCCCAGATCAGACGCCGTAGAACGCGGTGTTTGATCACTGCCAACACTGTTTGCAAAATTTCCAGCAAATTTCCAAGTAGTTTTTGAAGACAACATGAAACCCCAAAATTTTGAAATGGACTTATGCTGTATATAAGTTAGAAGATTCCGTTTGGTACAAAATGGGCAAAGGAGCACCCCCCCCCCCCCCCATAATGACTTTCTTTATAAATGAAACATTAAATCTTGTAAATTATTCCCAACTGATGTGCCCAGCATCAAAATGAACCTATTCAAATAAACTGAAACAAATACTAGTTGCCAAAGCTGATGAAAATGGACATTATGTATGCTGCCCTAACAAATGGAGTCCAATTACTGGATAATTAATAGCTGTTACACTGTGGTCAATCTATTGGCATTTGGTGAAGCAGAGATTTAACCCATTTTGTACAGGAAACCCAAAAACATTTAGTTGACGAACAGTGCAGGACCAGATCAGATTCAGCAGAGCGCGGAGTCTGATCACGGCCTACAATGTTTGCAAAACGTTCAGCCAGTTGCCAACTAGATTTTGAAGAAAACACAACCTGACACCTCTTTTTGAAATGGACTCCTGCTATATATACGGAGGAAGATTCAATTTGGTACACAAAGGCTTCAACTAATTAACTATGTAGAGAGGCTGAAACATCCATACCTATATTTTCTTGGGAGTATATCCACTTTAGACTTCGAAACATGGAGTGTATGTAATGTACACCTGCAGCAATGGTCAAATGTGACCGATGCAGTATCAGTAGAAAGAAAGAAAGACTGATGCTCAGTCTCATATTCTTTGTTCCATCTTTAATAGCAGCGGAATATTTCTTCTTCAAGCAAACAACTGAAAAAAAAAAAAAAAAAAACAGAACTAAGAGGGAAAAGGAGAAACAGTAGAAAAAAGATAAAAGAAGTAGGAGACTTATACATGTGCAATTTTACCTCGATACTCGACATTTTACACTCGAAACTCGACATTTTTAACTCGATACTCGACAATTTCAACTCGATACTCGACACTTTCAACTCGATACTCGACATTTTTAACTCGATACTCGACAATTTCAACTCGATACTCGACATTTTTGACTCGATACTCGACAATTTCAACTCGATACTCGACATTTTTGACTCGATACTCGACATTATCAACTCGATTCTCGACATTTTTAACTCGATACACGACAATTTTGACTCGATACTTGCAACTATACAATCCGTGACACTCAATACATCAAGATGATTTTGATGCCAAGAGAAGCCTCCGTTAGAACTCCGCGCAATTTATTACAGTTATTATGTTTGCTTCTGCACTGGAACTGAGGGCGGGAGTTGTGCTTCTGTACTGGAACTGAGGGCGGGAGTTGTGCTTCTGCACTGGAACTAAGGGCGGGAGTTGTGCTTCTGTACTGGAACTGAGGGCGGGAGTTGTGCTCCTGTACTGGAACTGAGGGCGGAAGTTGTGCTTCTGCACTGGAACTGACGGCGGGAGTTGAAAATTTCATAAACTCCGTAGATGAATCCCCCCACATTAGTTTTACTACTGACCGTCCAAATGCGGTCGTTTTTATGCAGCGTCTTATTTGTCAATCGGCTTTGTTCCGTTGGTCCATGTTTTGTCTGTTTTTGTCACTTACTTTCTTTAGATGACTTTAGTCTGGCCCAGAAAACATGTACACTTCATATTTTCCAGTTCTGTGGTGTATTCCTTGCTTCCAAACGATAACCCTTTTATAGAACATATTTGCGATGGCTGCGTTCTTTGATCGTGTCCATTCCTGATTGACCTTTTCATACTAGTCCGCGGAAATGCAGGTTGACGCACATGCCCGAATACATGGTTTTGCATTTATAACAGTACAAATATTGTCTCGTACATGCTTTTCAACGAAATATACAGAGTTCTTAGTGAAATAGAAATCGATACCTAGCAGTGACAATACGATTTTTGAATTTTTACTGGTTGTGGATTAGATTTAATGCAAAATAACACATATACAGTGTTTATTTGATGTCATTTAGCTTTACGTGAACAAAATGTGTCAGAAATTATGTCGCGAATGTTTGCACGTCATCATTTCGTCCATAACGTCACTTTTAGCGCCGATGTTACGTTATTAATGCATGGGACGCCAGTTAAGATTAGCATCTGAGAATGGTACTTAAATGCAAATTACAAGTGAACCATTTGATAAAACAACATTGCAGTTTACACCTGTATTATACCCTCTAAACCAACTGAATACCTCTTAATCGACGCAAACTCGCAATGAAAAAAGTCTGATCTTTGCGTTGACGGCTGATGCTTGGGAACTGCATTTTAAATTACAGTTCAAAACATGCGAAAAACAGAAAAAAAAATGATTTTTTTTCCGTGTAAGATCAATTTTATTTCACTCATGAACATAAAAATAAGTATTTTCACTCATGGCTTCGCAACTCGTGGAAATACTTTATTGTGGTGTTCAATCGGCGAAATTAAATTCGCCGATTGAACACTGAAGAAATCAAATATCCTCTATTTCGTATCACACGTGGAAACACATTTTGAAGTCTGAAGACGAAATTCATATTCAAACGCTTATAGCAAAAAATGTTTCGAACTTAGACGGAATAATTACATTTAAATTCCTATTTCACGGACCGCAATCCCTCTATTCAATTATCTACCATGATTGTAGTTTATATATGCAAAGCTTACAGGTTTATTCTACAATAAATTGTCAACTACTAAACTTCTTAATCAGGGTCATCGATGTCATGAACTACGCAAAGACTTTTCTAGATTTTATAGACGTCATTCCGATTTAATTGCTAAATTAACTGTCGGACTTAAATCTCTTCTTATTACTAAACACGTCTATTCAAATATATTGGTCAAAATTTATCACCAACAAGATTTAGATAAAATCCTGATATATTTCACATTACGTCTCAAAACATAGATTGTAAGTACGCGTTAGAACAGCATCGACGATGATTGCGGAATCAGGGGCCAGGATTGCGGCCGCGTGGGGTCGATTTAATCGATTATAGCCCCGCAGTGAAATGTTCCAAGGCGGTTCTAATGTCGCGGTTTATTTTTGTTAATGTTTGTCTTTTAGTGTGTGTATCGCTTATATCTTTTTGTTTTGGCTGGCCAATTGGCCATTTTGTGGGAAAGTACCTGTCTTTTTCGGCTTTCCGCTATTTATGTTTCCATTAGGCTCTAATTATTTAATGTTTGTGTTTCTTTCACTTTGGTGTCCCTGATGGGTGGTATTGTTAAATTGTATCGATTGTTGCTTATTGCCTTCACTTCCATTTTATTACCATTATCTGAGGACTGAGCCAGAGAGTCGACCATTTGTCTCAGTGGTCAGCGCATTTGATTTCCCCCAAGCGGCCCATGAAAACCTATACAGTTACATTGAAACCAGACGTGCATAACAGGTTCTTAATCAGGGTTATCGGTGTCATAAACTACACAAAGACTTTTCGAAATTTTATAGACGCCATTCTGATTTAATTTCAAAATTCACTTTTTGACTTGAAACTCTTCTGCACCATGGTCAATCGGAATCCACATTTTATGGTGGCTTTGCGATGATTTCAGTATCCAATTTCGTAAAATCATTCTTCGATATAAAAGGATTGGGCACAACATAAATATTATACGACATACTGCATGCATGGAAGTTAACCCAATCACGTTTGATAACTTTGCTTAGTAATATCTATTTGATTGCAAGCCAGTGGATCAGGCCTCAGATTATCGATTCCTGATCATTGTTTTCACTTCTATTTCAGCACCCAATTTCGTTAAATCATTCTTCGATATAAAAAGATAGGATACAACATAATTGTTATAGGACAGACTGCATGCATAGTAGTTAACCCAGTCACGATTGACAACTTTGCTTCCCTCTTTAATTGCACGCCGGTGGGTCAGGCATCAGATTCTATGACTGTTCCAGCGTAAAGGCTTGCTGAGAATTAGAGAGTACCTAATTTTATGTAATCTTTGTTAGTGCCTCATGCTCTGTCCCTGGTCGGTTCCACCGGAGTCCAACTATTGATCTTCTTTTGTCCCAGCATTCCAGTGGTTTCTTTCTCTCGAGTCCTCACCGTTTCATTTCTGTGGTTGTTTGTTTTTGTGTTCGCTAATGAGTTAGGAAGCCATAAGGGCCAGAATTGTGACCACTTAAAATCGATTTAAGCCCCCAACCCCAGTGGAGTCCTTTTCACTGACATTTCCAATACAGTACTTCTGTCGTTGTTTATTTTTGTTATGGTCTGTCTTTGAGTGTTTATATCGCTTATATTATTTTGTTTTGGATAGCCAATTGGCCATTTTGTGGGAAAGTAACCGTCCTTTTGGCTTTCTGCTATTGATGTTTCGATTAGGGTCTGGTTGTTTCATGTTTGTACTTCTTTTCTTTTGGTGTCTCTAATATGAGTTGAGGAATAATGGTATCGATTCCTGATCATCACTGCCTTCTCTTCTATTTTACTTAAGTAACGCTGATTGGTACCTGATGTTCTGTCTTTGGTTGGGCGCATCGGATTCTAACCGTTGTTTTTCTATTGCTCCAGCGTTACAGTGGTCAGTTGCTGTCGAGTATTCGCCGTTATTTCAGCTATATTGTGGTGTGATTTGTGTCACCTCGGAGATTTTGCACTGTTGAGTTAGAAAGCCTTCATGCGGACTGAACAAATTATTTGTGTAAATCGCAACGGAATCAAGGGCGAGGATTGGGGTCGCAAATAACTGATTTAACCCCCTCCCCATCATGGTGGTTCTTCTGTCGCGGTTTATGTTTTGTTATGGTTTGTCTTTGAGTGTGTGTACCGCTTATGTATTTATGTTTTGGATAGCCAATTGGTCCTTTCGACTTTCCGCTATTGTTGTTTCCATTAGGGTCTAGTTATTTAATGTTTGGGTTTCTATCCCTTTGGTGTTTCTGACGGGAAGCGTGGTTCAATTGTATCGATTCTTGATCATTGCCTTCACCGCTATTGTGCAATCGAGACAACCATTGCCCTATCCAGTTCGTAGGTATATAACCCTCAGGTTGCGAAGCAATGTTTCTCAGTACCATTATTTTCCCTTTAATAATTGACCCCTTATTGTTAGTAGGAGAAGAAAATTGATTTGGCAGATTTGCCTCTTATAAAATATACCCATAATGTATAGGATACAAAACTTGAGGTGAAGATTATATCGGAAAGACCGTGATGGCTACTACTGTGATAATTAGAAAGCAAAACTGACCGACTTATGATCCATGGCAGCAAAGATACATACTAAATGAATGTTGTGAGGTCTTTACTCTGTAATTTTTTCATCATTGATAATATGTTTTAATTAATCGGATAGTTTTTACTCTTTGTTTGCAATACTTTATACTTCTAATAAAGTTTCCAATATGGGTTAATGAACTAATATTGGTTGTCGTTCAAACGGAAAACAAAATAACTAAAGAAGGAAGAACACATGACATATAATAAACAACGTAAAACGCGAAAAAGCGTCGTTGGATACGTGCGCACTCTAAATACACTGCTCAGACTGTGCATTGTCAATAATTATGAAAACACTCCTTATCAAATACAATGTGAATTTTACCGCCGAAAAATAAAAATTTTCCTATAAAAATTGTGATATTTATTCTTATTTCTGCTCAAAATAGAGAATGAGGGAACACGTTAGAACCGCCTCATCGAGGCAGTTCTAACGAGTACCCACAATTTCTATTTTAGAGCAGAAATAAGAAAAAAGGTTCACCCACTGTAAACCCCAATTTCACTATATTAAAGTGAGGTTCAAGGGGGTCAGAATTGTATAGGCGTGTTTTCGTGATGTGGAATCAACTTCATCTAATGTTTCGCTAAATAAAGAAATTATACGAATGCTGTTTTCCGTCATTTTCATTGGCACACATACAGAAGGACAAGTTTTCGCTTCCGGCAGGTCAACAAAGTTTGAGCTGGAAACAATGGAAGTTCTTTTATTGTAGATTTACGTACAGCAAAACCTTAGACTAGAGTGAGTTTACGCGGAGTCTGTTCAGAATCTTTCTTGTGCGTTTTGGGAATGTCGTTATGGTAATGATTCTCGATGTGGGCATTGAAATAAAGAAAAGTGCATCACAAGGCGTAGCCAACCCTAGGCATAAGAAGGACGAAACAACACAAAACCTCATAGCGTACTAGCACATCCACAAGCGCTTTACAAACGATAAATAAACCTTCATTTCCTCTAACAGGGTTTACGAGCTGAAAGTTTCAATATAATCCGGGATTTGAGACCAGATTTCGAAAAAAGTAATGCACCCAAAATTATCATGCTTTATTTGTGCCGTTTCATTGAGATAGAAGCCTAACCTATATGACATGTGATTATTTAGCAAATCTGGTGGGAAAAAGGGTTAAAAATTCTATGAGTTTACCCCCACCCCCAAGCGGATAGTATAGTTGGATTAAGTTTAGTTATGTGTAGCTTGCGCTTACAAATGAATGTTGATTTATTGCATCAGCTAAAATATTTGTCAATACTCGAAGACACCAGAATTCACGATATGACGTAACTACATCCGGTGTTACCATAAATTTTGACAATTGAAATTTGACCCCAAAAATTTGTTAATTTTATACTATTTTTGCGCTAAATGATTTTTAGTCTTTTTGGGACAATTTCTGTTTCGTCAATATGCAGGACGGTTATTTGTGCACGTGCATGTGAAACTTGATGACTCTGTTTCAATCCAGACATGAACAAGGGACTCCGATACCTATGGATCCTTTTACCGCTTTTACTTGTTGTGTCACAGATCGTGATAAAAATCCATATTAAAATAAACATAAAATAAATTATTTTACTGGCTGGTCATAGATGTATGATAACAGGGACCAAAGATATATTTTTTGAAAAGTTACTTATGGCCATTTCCATCCGGTTTATATTTATTGAGGGGAATATACATCACCTAGCATATTTGTCAGCGGGTGAACTATCAAGTGATTCTCTTAAATAGTGACTTCAATCAAATAACATTTAATGAATACATTGTGTATTTCAAGAATAATTATCCAAAGTATCCAGTATGTGCTGAAGACTCCCCAAGTAACATCGATATTATTATATATTAAACACGTAAATGTTGCAGGCCATTACAAGGTCTCTATTGAAATCTTACTGGGTAGGCTACTTTATTTTCTGTTAAGTTGCACGGCTAAAATAAACAGTGCCCGAGCTTTAATGTAACGTAAAGCCACCCCTAAACATTCTTCTATCTTCCCTTTTCCCAGAGTTGTGGTATAACCTGTAAACGTGCATCTTAAGATGTCACCTGCACTTTCTACCATTTCGTTGGGCAACCTGCCTTCGATAGCCTTGTGCCTATATTCACCATTAGCTCTTAATTAATCTGTGTCTCTGGTCACACACTGTTTAATATGATCTTTTTACTTCTTACTACTTTCTTTTACTGATATTTGTCCCATATGTTGATTGTTTTGGTTTAAAGACACGTCAACCCTTGTTTGTCATTTTCTTTCCCCTCCCCAGAGAAAGGGAGAAAAGCGGTAAAAGAGATAGTTTAGCAGATGAAAGTGAGGGACAGAGGAGAAATCGAAAAAAAAAATGGAAAAGCAGAAGCAGAAGAAATAACAATATTTACCCTCTACCCTTACCTGCTGCAAGAACAGTAGGTCTTGTCCAGTTGTAAGCCAATATCAGTTGGACGCCCTATTGACGCAAGGTACACGTCACCTTTGCCTCACACCAACCACTCCAATTGTCCTATGCAGATTGGCCAAACAGGCCTTCTATGACAAGCCATCCGGAGTTATCACGTTCGAAAAACAGAGTATAGGCAATGATCAGGAACATATACAAAATATCTCGCATCTCCCATTCAAAACACCAGAACGAAAACGTCACGAATGGAAAGCCATAAGGACAGTTATCTCCCTACATGGCAAAACGGCTACCCATTAGCAATTCATACATCTTTAGGACTATGAAAATAATAAACCGCAAAAATGGACCGCCTTGGAACGGGGTCAGTAAGAAGTTTTACGGGGTGGGGGTTGACACTTTTATTGATTTTAGGTGGCCACAATACTCGCCCTTGATTGTCTGTGTAAAACCGATAAGTTGTTCACTCTGTATGATGGAGTTCTAGCTCATCAGTGCAATATCTCCGAGAACAGAAAATCAATCGAATAAAGAGATGAAACAACGATGAGGACTCGACAGCATGAAATAGCTAGAATGCTACCGCAAAGGAACCCACACAATTAGGCACCGGTTAACCCTACCAGAGCCAAAGAAAAAGACACCTACCTTCAGGCGTTCTGGCGGAAATGCGTTCTTACATATGAAAATGGCTAGGCGGGTGGGTTAATTTACTTAAAATTGAAACCTAATATGTCAGATATATTAAAAAGTGAACAGGGACGATGTTTGGCATAATAAATGTTACGATTTCTACGTAAATCAAGCTTCTTCTCTACACCTTTGTCAAGAAGGGTGGAAACATCGTGTTCAACACACACTCTCGACTGACCTTTTCTGCATCTTCATGTAAGTTGGGGACCTAAATTTGCTCATGTTTGCCAAAAGATCAACCAAAACCAGAGTCATTCAATCAGCAAATAAGCTGGAGTATATCAAATCCGCAGCTGGATAATTAGATACTGATGTTTAAATTTAGTAGAGTATTTTTTCCGCAGCAAATTTATGGTAAAAACCAAAACAATAAACCTCTAAAACATTTAAGTAAAGTCGTTCCACCATTTACAATATAATGTTTCTTTTTTTTTTTTTTTTTTCTTTTTTTTTTGCAGTAAAATTTCGCAGACCTTCAGTCAAAAGGAGGCTGAATTGTTCAGAAGCGTAAACTCATAATTGCAATACTGGACAAAAATATGTCATCCCTTAAAAAAAAAAAAAAGACTGAAATAGGGCCACGTTGTTATCTTCACTGAACATTGTCGTCTTTCAGAGGTATTGCTGTCATGGTAACTTCATACCAAACTACCACTGGACATCAAATTAATGGTTTATGAAGGCTTGAAAATGTATCTAAGCAACAATTGATAACCCAACAAGCGCAATCAGTAAAGCAGAAAACTGTGGCTGCCGTATCATGACAACGCCATACGCTTGCCATCAAGCGTACGCGACTTTCAATAAATGCCCTGAACACAACATTATAAACAAACGCAAACGGTCCATGGGAAACTAAGCTCATCAGAGCTCAAGTGGGCATAAATCCACCTTCCCCCCCCCCTTCAAGCACACATACTTGGTGACTATTTATTTTAACAGACCATAATGGTTTAGTGGAGACGGCAAATCCCAGGACCATTGCTGCCAAATTATTTTGAAATCAACCATTGTTGTTTTTTTTTACCGTCGCATAAATTAGGGCCAGCTTTGAACAATCTTAGCAGGGCTAGAGTCCAAAATGGTGCATGCCAAGGTCTTGTATTTCTTGAGATGCAGAATTTAAAATCACTTTTGGCCATTGGTGTGGCGATCACACAGGTCCCTCTAACAAACTTTGATTTCTCGATCACACTGATGCAGTATAATGTAATTTGTTATCAGTTAGCTTAGTAGTTTCAGAAAAAATAAATAAAAAAATAATCTTATGGCCCCAGGATCATTAAGCTGATTGCAAATATCAAATATGATATCATAAGCTGCAACAGAACCGGAAAATCATGTCTTTTCCATACAAAATACTAAGTGACCGAATGTGACCTTGACATAAGAAAGGTCAAATTCAACAGAATGTTATCATTTGAATAAATTTTTATAGGACCCGGGTCCCCAATATTGTATACCAAGTTTCAAGGTCATAGGTCGATTGGTTTCTGAGAAGGCGATTTTCAAGGGTTTTTACCATATATGGGCATGGTGGACATTTTGGTCATGTGACCCAGACATTCAAAATGTGTGTTTGTTTTTTCCACCCCACGGCAGCTTCACATATAATTCGGTTCCAATTGGCCAAGCAGTTTCAGAGGAGATGTTGTTTGGAATTGTTTGGATGCTTAAATGAGAAAAGAGAGTAGGAACATTTATCTCCCCTTTTTATGTTATTTTCCCCACTTTTTTGATTTTCTAACTCCATTTTTAAGATGCTGAGAGACCTCTAAATAAATGTATATCATAATTAAGTGTGAGAAAGTAAGGTGCATTGCACTACTTAAATACGGGTGATACGAATTTCAAATCCCCGACTAATAGCTTTTGTTTGCAAATAAGTATATCGACAGACTGCATGCATGGTAGTTAACCCAATCACGGTTGACAACTTTGCTTCCCTCTTTAATTGCACGCCCGTGGGGCAGGCCTCAGTTTCTATGAGGGTTCCAACGTAAAGGCTTATGTTGGTAAGTACCTGATTTTCTGTCTCTGGTCGGTCCAATCGGAGTCTAACTGTTGGTTTTCTTTTGCTCCAGCATTTCTGTTGTTTCTTGCTGTCGAGTCCTCACCGTTGTTTCATCTCTGTGGTTTATTTGATTTTTGTGTTCACGGAGATGATGCACTGATGAGTTAGGAGGCATTCATGCGGACTGAACAAAGTATTGGTCTTCATCGCGACGGAAGGGCGAGGATTGTGGCCACGTAAAATCGATTTAAGCCCCCCCCCCCCCGTGGAATTCGTTTCCACTGAACGTTCCAAGGCGGTTCTTCTGTCGCGGTTTAGTTTTGTTATGGTTTGTCTTTGGGCGTTTGTGTCGCTTATATTATTTTATTTTGGATAGCCTTTTGGCCTTTTTGTTGGAAAGTAACTGCCCTTCTGGCTTTCCGCTGTTCGTGTTTCCGTTGGGGTCTGTAGCTTCATGTTTGTGTTTCTTTCCCTTTGGTGTCTCTGTTGGGAGCTGTGGGTTAATTGTATCGATTCCAAATCATGCTTCTACTTCTATTTAGTTTATATTGACAGTTCAATATACACGGTACAATAATATGACACGCAAAAACATAATGTTGCACGATGTCTGGTTTCGGCGTACACATCTTAAAGTATAATTTCAAGTGGTATTTTTTTGCTATTCATGCAGGCGAAACTAAGATTTGCCTATTTTTCGCACCCTTGCTTTTTTCAACAAAAATGGTTATTTTGTTGATAGTGACTTATGGAATCAACATAAATTAGGGTCAGTTGATACTTTGTTTGTTTGTTTGATTTGAGGTTTAACGTCCCCGTCAACACTGTAAAGGTCATTTTGGAGACGTTACTTCCAATTTTGTGGGACTTTTATCCGACATTGAGATGAAATGACATCTCAGGCCCTGCCGCCCAATGAGGCCAATAGGGTTTATAAGCATGGCCGACTCGCACCGCTTTGCCTGGGCAGGCTTAGATCCTATAAGCGGTTTACCAGTACTCGTGTGCGGGTCGGTTTCAGCTCTGCGTGGAAGCATCATGCAGCCCATATATGTCTTTAAGCCCCGATGGGCGGAGCCGAAATGATACTTTGTTTCATGTGCTAGCAGTATCTTGGCCTTTTAAAGAAAAACATTTTTCCTGTATTTTAAAATAAGGTCGTTTGTTTAGAAGGTATTAGTAACGTAAGATACCCGCTTCTTGTTCACCTCGAAATTTCCGTGCTAGGAAATTGGCATTACTGATGTGTATTCACATTTGCCGTGGGTATCGGTACGTTGCGGTGGCATTATGATAATGAAAACCACAGAAAGTTGTCACCATTGGTTAAATGAATCAAATCTACAGGTCTCCATTTCCCAGGAGGGGAATGGTTACACTAGATTGTACCGTGTTCATATTCATAACTAGGATTAATATGTATGTTTTATAAATGAAAATTTAAAGTTTTATTCAGGATATTCAAAATGGCCGCCTGGATAAATGAGCAAGAATGACAGTAGTTATGAATATGCAAGAAATTGAATCCAGCCCTTTTGTTGTAGCCAACTTATATAATTGCAACATGGACTTGAAGTCTTAAAGTTATTTAAATACCTGTTAGAAAAGTAAAATATATTTCAGGGTTTTTCTTCCCTCACCTGAACAAATGCCAAAATTTGTGTATCAAAACTGGAAATATACCACAAGTAACAGAAAAATGGTTGTTCATGCTGAAAGTGCCTTATTTTTCAACAAAGTCTCCCTTCCTGTCCACACACTTCCTCCAGCGATGCTGGAGTCCTTGGATCCCAGTGGTATAGAAGGTCTCATCTTGGTCCCTAAAAAACTCCTCCACAGCACTTATCACCTCCTCGCCTGACCGATAATGCTGCCCAGCCAAGTGCTTTTTCATGTTTGGAAACAGGAAATAATCTGATGGAGCTAGATCAGGTGAATACGGAGGGTGACCGACAAGTGTGAAGCCACAGTCATGCACAGCAGCCATTGTGACAACCGATTTATAAGCAGGCGCATTGTCCTGATGGAACAAGACCCCTTTTTGTCTGTTTTCCGGATCGTTTAGCCTTGATTGCTTTTCGCAATTGTTTTAGCAGATCTACATAATACTCCTCATTAATTGTCTGCCCTTTTGAAGGTAATCTAGGAATATTAAACCCTTGGCATCCCAGAACACTGCTGCCAACACCTTCCCTGCAGAGGAGACGACCTTTGCCTTCTTTGGAGGGGTGAGCCAGGGTGCTTCCATTGCATGGATTGTCTTTTGGTGTCTGACTCATAGTGATGAACCCAACACTCATCGTGAAAGACAAAACGGTCAAGAAAACCATCTTGGTCTGCTTCAAAAATAGCCAAGTTGGCTTGTGATAGGTTCAGTCTGGTCAACTTTTGGTCAGGCGTCAAACGCCATGGCATCCATCTGGCGGAAACATTCGTCATTCATAATTCACTGTGTAGAATATTCTCTAATCGTTCACGGGAGATGACAACAGTGTTAGCTAACTGATTCACAGTTAAACGCCTGTCATCCATCACGGCCATGTGTACTTGGCTGATGGTTTCCTCAGTTGTTGCCTTTGTGGGTCGTCCACACCGGTTATCATCTTCAAGGCTGTCCTTGCCCAACTTAAAATTTGCTGCCCCACTTTTCACGGTTGCATACGAAGGAGCATCTTCCCCTTTTGTAGCAACCATATCGGCATGGATGTCCTTAGGAGCTAACCCCTTTTTATGGAGGTACTTGATGTCACAACGATGCCAAATTTTTTCCATTTTCTCGAAAACGTGCTAGTATCATTTCTACGTTATTGCAGGTAAACTTGAACTCATTTGAGTCAAATCAAGTAATAAAGGTTTGGATTTAATGAATACAAAATGTCATGGCTGTTCGATGCCTGCTTCTTGGTCAGGCTCAGAACTTTTAAGTCTACCCTCGTAAGTATAATTTTTGTGGCTGACTGAACACACCTGTGTAATGTTTACAGGGACCAAATTAAGATCAATCGTTAAGACTAGTTACTGTGATTTTAAAGTTTTTATTTAATGTTCATTCGTCTTTAATCTCCATTAAGTTTACATATTGTTATCAAATATATATCATTCATATCTCAAAAATGCAATACGTCATGCTTAATGGTGTGTAACAAGTTTGATAACTAAGTTGTGAAGTTAACTTCTCACATGTGTCTAATGTTTACATTTGTAACCAACGACTTACCTAAGGAATCTCATAAAATACTGACAGATCAGTAGGTTTCATCATCTTTCCACGGGGAACATGTGTGGAAGGTTCGAAGTTTTTACAAGGATAACTGTGTCTTCCATCCTGTTCACAATGTTTTTTAAGGTCAAGCTCATTGTTACCTTGACCTTTGACCCTTGACCTTGAAATCAATAGGGTTCATCATTTTTTCCATGGGGAACATTTGTGGAAGGTTTGAATCTTCTACGATACTATGTCTTCTATCGTGTTCACAAGGTTCCGGACGGACACACACACTAACACACACACTAACACGGACGCACGGCACCGATGCTATATCCCCGTCAAAGCGTTGTTGCTGGGGAATAAAAAAATATGTGTTTCTCTAACCTCTGTTGCCCAATCTGCAACAGATATTTCATACCTAGAATTGGTCTTATCAGTCATTTAAGAACAAACAGTAGAATTTATCGCATGTGGCTAAGATTGGACATTGCCAGTAATGACAAACGAACTACAAGAAGAGCGGTCAATTCACATACCTGAAAATTCGTGGTATGTCTTACTTTTGCTTTCCACGTTTTCTTATTTTTCAGGCTTTTCATTGGACTGATATTGCAATAGTTTATGATGCATCGTCTTTCCTAGCAAGGCTGGCTGGACGTAGTCTGCAGGTAAATATTTTATCCCTAATGCTGCTGTATAAATGAATTGAACAACAGCCATCGCTGATTAATGACCAATCAAATTTCTTCTCTTTAATAATAATTTTACAAACAGCATTTACAAAAAATGTAGATCCTGACCAGATAGCTCCAAAAGAAATCAACTGATCTAGATCTACACTGTTCGCAATGGTAAGGGATGCCATGTTCAGCAGAATAAGGGTTAATATCATATAGTACACATTTGCTGTGATTCCCAGTTCTGTTAAAGTTAACATGCACTGTCAAGTTAACACATCAGTACGATATATAGTGTATGTTTACCCTCATAAACAACATTTCAATATGGAATCATGAGTCGACTAATATTGGACAATACGTCACCTTGAACACCTTTAAGGTCACTTTGGAGACGTTTTGCCAGATTTCGCGGGTCACTGATGAGGCCTAAATGGCCGAAACTAGCTAGTCTGGCCCGGAAAACATATACACTCCATATGTTCGTGTTCTATGGTGTATTCTTTGCTTCCAAAGGATAACCCTTTCTAGAACATATTTGTATTCGATATTGAGATGAAATGGAAAATCAAGCCCTAACGCCAACAGAAACAGCTAGAGTTTAAGGAAAGGTCCGCCGGGTTTCATTATTCCAGGGCAGGTGTCAGGCCTCGGATCCTATGACGTCCCAGCGTAAGGTTGACTGAGAATGAGAGAGAATTTAATTTTATGTAAAGTTGGTTGCATGATGCTCTGTCTCTGATAGGGCCCATCGGAGTCTAGCTATTGGTTTTCTTTTGAATTAGCATTTCAGTGGTTTCTTGCTGTCGAGTCCTCACCGTTGTCTTATCTCTGTGGTTGTTTGATTTTTATGTTCCCGGAGATGTTGCACTGATGAGTTAGGAGGCCATGTGGGATTGACAAATTATTTGTCCAAATCACGGCGGAAGTAAGGGCAGGATTGTGACAGCGTAAAATCGGTTTAAGCTCCTCAGTGGAATTTGTTTCGATGACCATTCGAAGGCGGTTCTTCTGTCGCGGTTTATTTTTTGTTAATGTTTGTCTTTGAGAGTGTGTATCGCTTATATTTGTTTCGTTTTGGCTAGCCAATTGGCCATTTTGTTAGAAAATAACTGCCCTTTTCACTTTCTGCTATTGATGTTTCCATAAGGGTCTAGTTCTTTCATGTTTGTGTTTTCTTTCCCTTTGATGTCGCTGATCGGAGCTGTGGGTGAATTGTATCGATTCCTGATCATTCCATTCATTTCTATTTTAGAACTTCTAAGCGGTTTACCTTTACTCGAACATCTGTCGTTTCAGCACTGCGCGGAAGTACGATCTATTTTGTCAAAACCCCAATGTGTGGGGGCGAAACATGTGTAAGGCACCCGATTAATATACTACTATGAAAGTGTGGCCCATGCTAATTATACCCGCTTTTTCGAAGAAAAATCTGGTATATTAATTTCGTACCAGAGTTGAGTGGTCGTCCGTCCGTCTGTCTGTCCGTCTGTTCTTGTAAATGAATCTCCTCTGCAACCACTGAAGTTATACTTTTGAAACATTGCATGTGGATAGTACATGGTATGTAGATGGCAGTGTTACTTTTTGTGTCCTTGATCCCAACATGGCCACAAGGTCAAAGGTCAGAAAGTAGAAAAATAGAAAAAGCGGGAATTTGCGATGGTATACCATCGACTGCACGATCTAGTTTTTATTTAACATTTTATCTTCAAAATCTTTTCTTTCTATAGATAACTTCACCTGCACACGTCTGTAAAATGAACACCCCACCCCCTAAAACCCACTTTATATAGAGAAAACTGGTGTTTCCGGGAGTATAATTAATTTTTCGTATTTCTGCTCCAAGACGTAGGTCTTTTGTCCTCGTTACGAGGACTGTTCAAATGTGAATGCAACTAAGCACATAAAAATGATTCCGGGTAGATTTCGATGAAAAATGTATTTTGTCCCTTCAAAGTATTCCCCTTTAACAGATATACAAACTTTCAGTCTTCTGATCCAATCATCGAATGCATTTTGGTAGTCTTTTCGAGGTATACTATGAAGGAACTGGAATATTGCAGAACCGAGTTGTTTGCGCTGTACACATTTTCGACCAGAAAGGTATTTTTTCAGCCGCGGGAACAAAACAAAAAGTCACACGGGGCAAGGTCAGGGGAATACGGGAGGTTAGGGAGTTCAACAACCTTTTCCTGCTTCAGATAGTCTTGCACAATGAACGCCTTGTGCGATGACGCATTTTCATGTAGCAATCTGACATTGACAAAACCAGTTGCGGGTCTTCGTTCTTTGAAATATTTCTTCAATTTTCGAAGAACTTTATTCTTGTAAAACTTCGCATTTACAGATATGCCTTTAGGCACAGCAACCTGAATAGAAGGCCTGATTTGAAAAGAATATGGCATACATTACCTTCTTGACGCTCATGGTCCGCCATGCAATGCATGGTCGTTTGCAATACTTTGTTGCCCATATTTTGTTCTGAATTTTTCGTTTTGGCTCAAAAAAGTGAACTCATGTCTCGTCACCTGTGACGGCATTAGCGAAAGACCGTGCATTGTAATTTGCAAACTTTTTAAGCAACTTCTTGGCGCACTGAACGCGTGTCTTTTTCTGCTCTTCTGTCAACAGATGTGGAATCCATCTAGCACAGATCTTTCTCATTTTCAAATCCCGTTTCAGAATTGTATGAGCTGTTCCTAATGAGACGCCAACCATACTAGCTATTTGCCTAGTGGTGTATCGTGCATCGGTAGCAACTATTTCTTTCACTCTAGACACCATCTTGGCAGATGTTGCTCTTTTCAGCCGACGATCAACTGGTGCATCTTCTGTTGAGCCTAGCCCACAGCTAATTTTCTTACACAAACGAAAAACTGTCGGAAAAGACATTTCATTATGCCCATAAACCGAAAATATTTCATCAAAAATGTCTTTGCACCGTATACCAAGAATACAACGATTCTTAATATAGGACCGTATTTCAACGACGTACTCTGGCCTTCTTCCAACCATGTTTTGTATTAGTATACAATAGAAGAGAGTGTTTATCGAACGATATACATGGCTAAAGTGGACGGATTTTAACAGGTTTGGTATCAATATATAGGTAAAATGTGTTTTTCTACGCTGTGATATTTATTTCCAGGCGATTTTCGCATTAGTGCATGAGAAAACGTTCTACTTGCATTCATATTTTAAAAGTCCTTGTAGAACCGCCTCAACGAGGCGGATCAAACGAGCACCCACAATCTATGTGTGCAGTATAAATAAGAAAAATACCACGGATTATCATCAGTAAAATATTCATTTTTGGAGATGTGAAAAATGCGCTTAAATTTTGTCTCACGGGTGTGCTATCATAACGGGTTGTATAATATGTGTATACGCACATAACAATAAGTTAGTGTAACGAAAACCTTGCAAAGCCCATTTCAGTCGGACGTCAATAGCTCGAATCCCGATGGCTCGTTTACTGTGGATGAGTCGAACTTGTTCTCGAGTCCGCACGGAATGTCTACAAATACGATATAGGGTTAATGTATGGCGATATTCGTCTTTTTATCTTGCAAATGTATGATTTGTGTACTCATTAGAATCGCCTTGACGAGGCGATTCTAATGAGTGCACACAGCATACATTCATAATATAGAACACCGAAAGATATCCCACAATTTTCCCATTATGCCTCCTTGTATGGTACTAATAGTAACCCTCAGTGCTTTGAAATACCGCGGTATCGAACACTTTTCATGGTCTCATTGAGATTCGAGTCATCGAAATTGGACTGTACGTAAAATGAGATTTTTCAAGTCTTTGCAAGAGCGCTCTGAAGCTTACCTTAAAACAGTCTGTACTCATTAGGAACGTCTCATTAGTATTGTTCTAACGACCACCCAAAATCATTTGAAATCAGAAGTAGTAATGCCATAAAATCTCAGAAAGCGGAATTGTTTATAGGAAGGAAAACAGGATTGTTTCTTAATCCTAATATCTGTGTGCGTTATATTAATGTACTTTCAGGGAAGTTTTATGAGATCTGGTATCAATCCACATGAAATAAGATTCCGATCCGCAGTGCAAGATGTTGATTTGGAAATCAGAAACATGCTGGAGAAGGCAAAAACCCTTTCAAGAGGTATATCTATTTATTGCCCGCTTTAAAAAAAGCGGAAATATACTGCATTTACTTTATCATTCCGTTATTCCTTTTTCCCGGTCTTCCGTCCGTTATGCCCTCCGGCCTCATCCATGCAATTCTCCTCACACTTTTCTCAACAATTTTAGGGTTTCAAAGTTGAAACTTGGTACACACTTGGACCGTGGGTTTTAAACCAGATTCAGGGCCAAGGGGACATAACTCTCGGAGTCACATCCCTTGATAGGTATAACAATTTTACCATTTATCAAGACTTTTTCAGATAAAATTATCGTCAAAATATTCTCAACAGTTGTGAGTTATACAGAATTAAAGCTTGGTACACACATGTCAGTTGATCTATGTACCGTTTATATCGGAATCAGGGTAAAGGGTGCAATACATTTAGAGTTATATCCCCAGATAAGTTTGACAATGAAACTATGAAATTTGTAACTTCACGAAAACATGACCCCCTTGAAACCCACTTTTATATAGTACAATTGATCATTGCCTCTACTTCTATTTTACGGGGATAAACCTTATTTTTCTTATTTCTACTCTATAACATAGATTGTGGGTACTGATTAGAACCGCCTGATAGAGGCGGTACTCTAAAATATAGAGTGTGGGTACTCGCTAGAACCGCGTAATAGAGGCGGTTCTAACGTGTACCCTCAATCTATAATTTGAGCTGAAATAAGAAATTTATCGGAACATTTTCATTTTTTTCGGCGGTAAAATTTGTAATTCCATTAAATAGGTGTGTTTTAGATATGAGGGGAAACTTGGTACACATATGGACCGTTTGCTGATGCATCATATATACTAGAATCAGGAGCAAAGGCCGATAACTATTGGAGTTATATCCCTGATTTGCTTTGCAATTTACCATTTTTGAAAGTTTTCGTTTCGGATGTCTCCAGAATCTAAAAGCTGTAACTTTGAGA
Organism: Lucinisca nassula; assembly: GCA_963580285.1. Lineage (NCBI taxonomy): Eukaryota > Metazoa > Mollusca > Bivalvia > Lucinida > Lucinidae > Lucinisca > Lucinisca nassula. The sequence continues at coordinate 201,109,702 of OY757010.1, read as the reverse complement.
CTTGGTATACAAATTGTCATTATGCTGATATATCGTGTAAACCGGATTCACGGACAATGGCCCATAACCCTCATTTACATCCCTTGATAGGCTTTACAATTTACAATTTACAGGAACTGTGAAAGCTGCTCAATTGAAACTTGGTATACTCGTGGGTAATGGGCTGATGTGTCGTGTGCACCAGATTCAGGGCTAATGATCACAATGGGCCTATAACTCTTCGTGTTGCAGTCCTTGATTTTTTTTACACTTATCTCCACAAATTTTAAGGTTAAATATAGAAATGTGAAACCAACATTGGCAAGTAGGTCGATGTATAGTGTATGCTTTAATTAGTACAAACGGCTTGTAATTTGCGGAGTTACATCTCTTATACATTTACAATTTTCTCTGAATGAAACAAAATGTCACGCTCCTCCAAAAAGAAACGGTTACAAAGTTGAAATCGTGCACAAACGAGGGGAAATTGCTGAGGTAAGGCGTAGACCGGAATCAGGGCAAAGAGCCAATAACCCTGGCTGGTAAATCCATTGACATGTTAAATTATTAGCCATAAATGAAAAACAAAAAAAAACCAAAAAAAAAACGTTAGTTATATTTCTCAGGAACTATGAAAAAATAGAAGTGAATGCAATGATCATGAATCGATACAATTCACACAGACCTCCCAACAGAGACACATAAGGGAAAGACACACAAACATGAATTAACTAGACCCTGATGGAAACACCAATAGCGAAAAGCCAAACGGACAGACACTTTCCCACAAAATGGCCAATTGGCTATCCAAAACAAAAACGTTTAAGCGATACACACACTCAAAGACAAACCATAACAAAAACAAACAAAAAAAAAAAACGCGACAGACGAACCGCCTTGGAGCTGGGGGGGGGGGGTGCTTAGCTTAAATCGATATTATGCGGCCGCAATCCTCGCCCTTACTTCCGTCGCGATAAAGACAAATTATTTGTTCAGTCCCCATGAAGACCTCCTAACTCATCAATGCAACATCTCCGAGAACACAAAAAAAAAAAAAAAAAAAACACAGAGACGAAACGACGGTGAGCGCTGAAACCACTGAAATGCTTGAGCAAAGGAAAACTAACAGTTAGACACAGAGCGGCTGTTACGAGATGGAATAGGAAACCTCTCTGGTGCTTATGCACATCTAAATTATTTTAGTAGATATATGGTAGGGCGGTGTGAGTGAAATATTTTAGGTGAAATATGGTACGCAAGCTATGCGGCTCCATGAACAAGTCATGCACATATCATACGATGTATGCATGAGTGGTTTATAGAGAGCTGTTTTTACAATACAGGGGGCCGCTAAAAGGCCGAGTCCTATAGAATTTGCCTAAAAATCGCCAACCGCCAAATTGTGCCATATATGATTTTTATTCCCGTCACGTGTTGTGTGGGTGTTCGTTTTGACAGGAGTCATGTCATTGATTATAGGGTCGTTTCATCAATATTTCCTATGGGAAATATACTATTTGAACGCAAATCCATTATCTACTCGATTTTTGCTATCTAGCTTTGTTTGTGGCCGGTATCTCCACTTCCCCACGAACAAAGCAAGGTAATACGAGTAGGCATGATTTTCCGGTAGTATTCATAGATATATAAACCCTGGAAAAAGCGGACACTTCAGCAGCAGGTCAAGTTGTAAAGAGTAAACACAACATTGTGACGGGGAAATAGAAAGTATATTGAAAGGTATGTTAAATCTATGTTTAGTATTATTTTTGTATGAACATGCTTGTAGGTTTTGGAGGGGTTTACTTCTAGTATACCCCAACTTTCTGAAGCCTATTCTGAATTCACTGTTGTGGCCTGTAGTGATTAGGCTACTAGCTTTGCCAGCTAGACGTCGCAGGATCGATCCCAGGCTTCTCCAGTAGTAGAATGAGTCTTTCTAAGTGAGGTCCTGTCTCATGCTGACCCTAGATGTTGGTGAGACGTAAAGTTTGGACACCCGCTCATTCTGGATTCATTTAGGCTTTTAGACCCCTTTTGTAGAATGTAATTAATAAACGCCGGGTCACTTGTTTGATCCATGACTTGTGACTGGCTGTGGTTAGAAAACCGTGGTTCCGTCCCAATATGATATTAGGTGTAGAGGGGACGAAAACTTAAGACGGGTTTAACCACATCTTCATCATCAGGGCAAACTCATACAAGAGCCTGTTGGGTTATCCGTGATGATGAACCGTAATGAATTTTATTTTACAAGCATGTTCACGTTGATTAGAAATAATTTTGTTCAAGAAGAATTACGAGTTCATTTTGTAATGATGCCGTTTTTGTCTGATAACTCAGTTTGTGCATGTATGTACATATAAAGAACGTGATGATGATAAGTGGGAGTATTTGGTCGCCACACGTCATAACGGCCTGAACGGCGGGGATGACGTCAGCTGCGTCATCGGCGTCGCGAGGACGGTTGTGACGGGGTGCCTACCAAATAGAGAGAATTTACGGCAAACAGTGTTGGCCCATATGAGACACTAACAAATGTGTGGATTATAGATGAAAATCTTCTGTTGTAGTTTCTATCTGTTATTAATGTATTGAATTTGTGAATAGCTATATTTGTGAGCCGTGTCGCGGAGAAGGATATGAAATAGAGATTGTTATGTTTCCTGTAATTGGCGGCTGACCAGGTAGCGCAAAGGCGTGGTCTGTTCAATTGCCTCTTACTTGTGATAATGTAGTGAGCACAAATTTGATGAGTATCATGCTCAGTAGTAGTGAGCATTAATTGATTTCTGTAGTGCTCAGTAAGGAAACATGAACTTTGAGTATTATTGTGTCAAGCGCTGGGTGCTGATAATTTGATGCACAGTCAAGTTGAGTTCTGCTGTACGGTTATTCGTCGCATGCACTAATTAGCCTGTATGTCTGGTCGGCGCATGCGCAATAACGGTATATGCATGAACATATTCTTACTTCTCCGGGAGGGGGATCATGATATAACATGTATGTTTTGTGACTCGTTTCTAGTCCCGTTATCGTAATTTGCAGGCATAACAATGTGTGACCTGCTGCTCCCTGCTTCATAGCAGCAGGTACTGGTACGACGCTAGGCGTTAGGGTCCAGCAAGGGCGGACAGACCGCCGTAATCAGCGCCTACCAGGATAGAAGCAGATTCTTCTAAATCATTGTTCGTTGTAAACAAATGTGATCAGGGAAGAGGTCAACTTACCTTATTTGGACGATCACTAAACGTTTGATCAACAAACGTGATCTCTAATCCTAGGATAATCAACTATGTTGATAGACTAGTTTTACTAGTTCGCGAGAGGAAGTGTCACGCGAGTGGGGGATTCACCCCAAGTTATAAACTGGCCAGTCGCGTTTTGTGTTGTTTTTTTTTTTTGTTGTTGTTTTTGTTGTTTGCTTCTGTAGGTATTCACGTCACCCGTTCCGAGCACAGAACAGTGTTTTGCCTTCGGAGCGGACGTCGTGAGTTGGCTACAGAAGCAACAAATTGTGATGTTTTGTGTTAGTGAGTGTTGTATGTAGATACTGTAAATAATTCATGTCATTCATTTAACATCTTTCTTGTGCCTTACCCCACAGCTGCCCGTGCACCTGTCAGAGATCACGCTCGGTTGTCTTGTCAGCATGGGGGTTTGCGGGACGCCGTAAACCCACATGTAACATTTGGTGTCAGTGAAGTGAGGATTTGATCTCTGGCTGGTGTTCCCGGCTGTGGAACAGCACATTGATACTCTGAATCATCAACTTTAAAAAAAAAAAAATGCATTGACAGCCACATTTAGAAATTAACTTGAATCTTCCTTCCTGCGTTGATGAAGTGCGAAACCCATGTATTCAACTGAATGGATACTGACAAGTCGATAATTTCTGAGCAGGAAGGCAAGAGCAAAGGGATTTAGAAAGGTTAAGGTCTGAAGAAAAAGAAAAGGAAAGGGCAGAAAAAGAAAAGGAAAGGGCACATGAACTAGCTATGTTGAATGTTAATAAGGAACTTGAAATGGCACGCATTAAGACTGAAAGGGAGGCAAAAGAGATTAGTGAGGCCCATTTAGAAAAAATAAAACATGGGTTTGAGCTACAGCACCAAGAATTAAGGAATCAGTTAGAAATGCAGAGAGCGAAGCTCGAGCTAGAATTTGAAAAGCAAAAAGCTGAGAAGGTGGCTCATGCCCGGGATCCTAAGTTACCTTATTTTGAAGAGGGTAAGGATAAAATGGATAGTTATTTATCTAGATTTGAGAAATATGCTACGGCTAATAAATGGGATAAGAGTGTTTGGGCCGCGTATTTAAGTGCATTGCTCAAAGGGCGCGCACTTGATGTATATGACCGGTTGTCAAATGAGGATGCGGCGGATTATGAAAAGTTAAAGGACGCTTTATTAAAGAATTTTGACATGACAGAGCGCGGATTTAGGAAGCAGTTTCGTTATAGTAGGCCCGAGAAATCAGAAACGTTCATACAGTTCAGTAGTAGACTGAGAAGTTATTTAGAAAAATGGCTTAATATGGCAAAGATAGAAAAATCTTTTCCGGCTGTCTGTGATTTCATGGCAAGGGATCAGTTCCTGGAGTCATGTAATAGAGAACTGTATGTACATCTGAAGCCAAAACAGTTTGGTAATTTAGATGAAATGGCTAGGGAGGCAGATTTGTTTGCAGAAGCGCGCGGGGGCGTATATAGTTGCATTAATAAGGGGCAACGCGATAATAGAGGCGCAGCGCAGGGTAAACAGGACAAAGTTGACTCGAACAAACCGAGTGGTAGACCGGATATCAAGTGTAGCATATGCGGTAAGGGGCATTTAACAATTAAATGTTTTAAGAACCCCGACAGGAAAAAATTGTATAGCGCAGAGGTAGGAGCAACTGGAGTTGGGGATAGCGGTGTTAAGGAAAATTTTAACACGCGCGTAGAGACTCAAGGTTCTCAGGTTAAGAATGAGAATACGCAGAATGTAGGTCGTGGTTATACACGTGGTCGTGGTAATTTTAGAGGGTCTTTTCGCGGACGCGGTAAAAATAATAGCACACCACGTGGCGCAGCACACCAAGTTAGTTTTTGTCAGACAGAAGTAACTAGGAAAGGTGATGAGATTGGAAGTATTTTTGAAAATAAGGTTGGTGATCCTTTGATTTCGGATAGGGAGGAGTGTAGTAAGGAAACTAGGGAAGGTGTCTGTTACTTCTTAAAGGCAAGGTTACCGACGGCACAAGGATTGGTTAATAATAAAAGGGTGGTTGTATTAAGAGATACTGGGTGTACAGGCTGTGTCGTTCGGAGAAGTTTGGTTTCGGATAGTCAGTTAATAGGGAAGGAATCAAATGTTACGTTGATTGATGAATCCACACAAAGGTATCCTTTGGCAATGATTGACATTGATTGTCCTTTTTTCACTGGGAAAACTGAAGCTTTGTGTATGGATGATACGTTGTACGATTTGGTTATCGGTAACATTGATGGATCAAAACTTCCTGATATGTCTCATTTCTCAGCTGCGGCTGTAACTAGGTCTCAAACTAGGCAGGATGAGAAGCCTTACAGAAAACTTAAGGTTCCCGATCAGATCATTAACGATGACAAGGAGGCTTTCAAGCAAGCTCAGGTTAATGATCCAACTTTGGAAAACATCAGGAAAAGGGTTGTATCTGGGAACAAGACTGTGAGTCGTGGTTTAAACCGAGGTGAAACTAGATTTATTGAGAAAAAAGGTTTGGCATATAGGGAGTTCACCAAGGGTAACAAAGTCTCTTTCCAACTTGTGGTCCCTCAAAGTTTCCGAGGAAAGGTGTTGAAACTGGCTCATGAAACGCTTATGTCTGGACATATGGGTATTAGGAAGACATTGGATAGAGTTGTAACTGAGTTTTACTGGCCCGGTATTTGCGGTGATGTCGCTAGATTTTGTAAATCTTGTGATATTTGTCAGAGAACTATTCAGAAAGGTCGGGTCACTAAAGTACCTCTAGGAAAAATGCCATTGATTGATACGCCATTTAAGAGGGTGGCAGTGGACATAGTTGGTCCAATTGAGCCTCGATCTGATAGGAAATCTCGGTATATTTTAACCATGATAGATTATGCGACAAGGTATCCAGAGGCGATAGCTTTACCGAGTATTGAGACGGAACGTGTCGCGGAAGCGCTTATTGAAATGTTTAGTAGGGTTGGCATTCCTGATGAAATGTTGACTGATTGTGGATCACAGTTTACTGCTGAGGTAATGAAGGAAGTCAGCAGACTTCTTTCTCTTCAACAGTTAACGTGTAGTCCGAGACACCCAATTTGCAACGGACTGATAGAGCGTTTCCACGCTACGTTAAAGCAGATGTTACGTCGCATGTGTGCTGAACGTCCAAAAGATTGGGATAAATATCTTCCAGCCTTATTATTTGCGGTAAGGGAAGTCCCACAAGAGTCTTTAGGATACTCCCCTTTTGAGTTGTTATATGGACGTAACGTCAGAGGTCCAATGGCAATATTAAGAGAATTATGGGCTGAAGAGGTACGCGATGAGCAAGTTCTTTCGACGTATCAATACGTTATTGAGCTTAGGGAACGGTTAGAGCAGACATGCAAATTAGCGCGTGATAATTTAAAGAAGGTTCAGATTAAGCAGAAAGCTTATTATGATAAAGGCGCGAGGTCGCGTAAATTTGACGTCGGCGACAAAGTACTGTTGTTACTACCGACAGACAGTAATAAATTATTGCTTCAATGGAAAGGTCCTTATGAAGTGGTTGAGGTAGTGAACAGAATGGATTATAAGATTGACGTCAATGGAAATGTTAACACATATCACGCTAACATACTGAAGCAATATGTGGAACGTCAAAATGTGACGTCACATTGCTTGCTTTCTGTAGAGTCCACTCCGTCAACTGAAAACGATGACGTTGACGAATTCTCATTGGAAGATTGCGCTTTTCCTACTGCAAAGCAACCAGAGACGTTTAAGGACGTCAATATTTCAGAAATGTTAACGCAGGATCAGCGTAAAGAAATAGAGACGTTGATAAAAGAATACCCGGACGTACTGTCCAGTGTACCTGGACGAACTGACCAAATAGAACACGACATAAAGTTGCTGACGACGGAACCAGTGAGGTCAAAAGGTTATGCCATACCATATAAAGTACGGGACGTAATGGAAAAGGAAATTCAAGATATGTTAGATTTAGGAGTTATTGAGCCATCAATATCTCCATACTCATCCCCTGTAGTACTTGTCCCTAAAAAAGATGGTTCGGTGCGGTTCTGCATTGACTTCCGTAAACTTAATAAGGTGACGGAGTTCGATGCAGAACCAATGCCAAATATGGAGGAGGTTATAAATAGAATGTCGGGGCACAAATACTTTAGCAAATTAGATTTGTCAAAAGGTTATTGGCAGGTAAAAATGACGTCTAAGGCAAAACCCCTAACTGCGTTCGAAACCCCCAAAGGCTTGTTTCAATTCAAAACTATGCCCTTCGGTTTGGTAAACTCAGGAGCAACATTTTGCAGGTTGATGAGAAAGATTCTGTCCGAACTTTCTAACGTTGATAGCTTCGTCGATGATATGTGGATCTTTACCGAAACTTGGAAAGACCACTTGACGTCATTACGTGAAGTTTTGGATAGACTTAGGACAGCCAAGTTGACGGCAAAACCTTCCAAGTGTATGATTGGGTATAGCAGTATCGAATGTCTTGGTCACAGTGTAGCTGCTCAGTCAGTTAGACCGCAAGAAGACAAGATACATGCTATAAAGGATGCTCCTCGACCTTCTACTAAGAGACAAATAAAGTCATTTCTTGGGTTGGCTGGTTTCTACCGCCGTTTCATTCCAAATTTCTCATCTATCGCTTCCCCGTTGACAGATTTAACTAAGAAAAGTAGACCAAACAAGATCACAGACTGGCAGGACCATCATGAAAAGGCTTTTCAGACCCTGAAGAATAGACTCACGTCTAGTCCTATTCTTCGTCTTCCTATCTTTCATGATGGGAATCCGTTCATACTCCGGACGGACGCTTCTGATGTTGGTATAGGAGCCGTTTTGCTCCAAGAATTTGAAGGGGAAGGACGACTTCCCATTGCTTATGCCAGCAAGAAACTTTTGCCTCGTGAGAAAAACTATTCTGTAATAGAGAAGGAATGTTTGGCTATTATCTGGGGTGTTGAGAAATTTCGCAAGTATCTTTACGGAGTAGAATTCCTGCTTGAGACAGACCACAAGCCCTTGTCTTATATGCAAACAGCAAAAGTTCTCAATCCTCGAATTATGCGTTGGGCAATGAAACTACAGCCGTATAGATTTCGGATTGTTGCAATTCGGGGCCAGGAAAATTTGGGGGCAGACTACCTTAGTAGGTAATTCTTCGCACGGTTGTTGTGTAAATAGCTGTCTTGTTTAGATAGGTTCATCCTATTCCATCTCTGTACACAAAGAAAAAACATTTCTGATTGTTTTTTCTCCAAAAGGGGAAACCTTTGTTACGAGATGGAATAGGAAACCTCTCTGGTGCTTATGCACATCTAAATTATTTTAGTAGATATATGGTAGGGCGGTGTGAGTGAAATATTTTAGGTGAAATATGGTACGCAAGCTATGCGGCTCCATGAACAAGTCATGCACATATCATACGATGTATGCATGAGTGGTTTATAGAGAGCTGTTTTTACAATACAGGGGGCCGCTAAAAGGCCGAGTCCTATAGAATTTGCCTAAAAATCGCCAACCGCCAAATTGTGCCATATATGATTTTTATTCCCGTCACGTGTTGTGTGGGTGTTCGTTTTGACAGGAGTCATGTCATTGATTATAGGGTCGTTTCATCAATATTTCCTATGGGAAATATACTATTTGAACGCAAATCCATTATCTACTCGATTTTTGCTATCTAGCTTTGTTTGTGGCCGGTATCTCCACTTCCCCACGAACAAAGCAAGGTAATACGAGTAGGCATGATTTTCCGGTAGTATTCATAGATATATAAACCCTGGAAAAAGCGGACACTTCAGCAGCAGGTCAAGTTGTAAAGAGTAAACACAACATTGTGACGGGGAAATAGAAAGTATATTGAAAGGTATGTTAAATCTATGTTTAGTATTATTTTTGTATGAACATGCTTGTAGGTTTTGGAGGGGTTTACTTCTAGTATACCCCAACTTTCTGAAGCCTATTCTGAATTCACTGTTGTGGCCTGTAGTGATTAGGCTACTAGCTTTGCCAGCTAGACGTCGCAGGATCGATCCCAGGCTTCTCCAGTAGTAGAATGAGTCTTTCTAAGTGAGGTCCTGTCTCATGCTGACCCTAGATGTTGGTGAGACGTAAAGTTTGGACACCCGCTCATTCTGGATTCATTTAGGCTTTTAGACCCCTTTTGTAGAATGTAATTAATAAACGCCGGGTCACTTGTTTGATCCATGACTTGTGACTGGCTGTGGTTAGAAAACCGTGGTTCCGTCCCAATATGATATTAGGTGTAGAGGGGACGAAAACTTAAGACGGGTTTAACCACATCTTCATCATCAGGGCAAACTCATACAAGAGCCTGTTGGGTTATCCGTGATGATGAACCGTAATGAATTTTATTTTACAAGCATGTTCACGTTGATTAGAAATAATTTTGTTCAAGAAGAATTACGAGTTCATTTTGTAATGATGCCGTTTTTGTCTGATAACTCAGTTTGTGCATGTATGTACATATAAAGAACGTGATGATGATAAGTGGGAGTATTTGGTCGCCACACGTCATAACGGCCTGAACGGCGGGGATGACGTCAGCTGCGTCATCGGCGTCGCGAGGACGGTTGTGACGGGGTGCCTACCAAATAGAGAGAATTTACGGCAAACAGTGTTGGCCCATATGAGACACTAACAAATGTGTGGATTATAGATGAAAATCTTCTGTTGTAGTTTCTATCTGTTATTAATGTATTGAATTTGTGAATAGCTATATTTGTGAGCCGTGTCGCGGAGAAGGATATGAAATAGAGATTGTTATGTTTCCTGTAATTGGCGGCTGACCAGGTAGCGCAAAGGCGTGGTCTGTTCAATTGCCTCTTACTTGTGATAATGTAGTGAGCACAAATTTGATGAGTATCATGCTCAGTAGTAGTGAGCATTAATTGATTTCTGTAGTGCTCAGTAAGGAAACATGAACTTTGAGTATTATTGTGTCAAGCGCTGGGTGCTGATAATTTGATGCACAGTCAAGTTGAGTTCTGCTGTACGGTTATTCGTCGCATGCACTAATTAGCCTGTATGTCTGGTCGGCGCATGCGCAATAACGGTATATGCATGAACATATTCTTACTTCTCCGGGAGGGGGATCATGATATAACATGTATGTTTTGTGACTCGTTTCTAGTCCCGTTATCGTAATTTGCAGGCATAACAATGTGTGACCTGCTGCTCCCTGCTTCATAGCAGCAGGTACTGGTACGACGCTAGGCGTTAGGGTCCAGCAAGGGCGGACAGACCGCCGTAATCAGCGCCTACCAGGATAGAAGCAGATTCTTCTAAATCATTGTTCGTTGTAAACAAATGTGATCAGGGAAGAGGTCAACTTACCTTATTTGGACGATCACTAAACGTTTGATCAACAAACGTGATCTCTAATCCTAGGATAATCAACTATGTTGATAGACTAGTTTTACTAGTTCGCGAGAGGAAGTGTCACGCGAGTGGGGGATTCACCCCAAGTTATAAACTGGCCAGTCGCGTTTTGTGTTGTTTTTTTTTTTTGTTGTTGTTTTTGTTGTTTGCTTCTGTAGGTATTCACGTCACCCGTTCCGAGCACAGAACAGTGTTTTGCCTTCGGAGCGGACGTCGTGAGTTGGCTACAGAAGCAACAAATTGTGATGTTTTGTGTTAGTGAGTGTTGTATGTAGATACTGTAAATAATTCATGTCATTCATTTAACATCTTTCTTGTGCCTTACCCCACAGCTGCCCGTGCACCTGTCAGAGATCACGCTCGGTTGTCTTGTCAGCATGGGGGTTTGCGGGACGCCGTAAACCCACATGTAACAGCGGCCCGACCAGAGTCAGGCACCAACCAACATTACCGAAAATTAAAGTATCTCTAATTCTCGGTAACCCTTTACGCTGGAACCGTCACAGCATCTGAGGCCTAACCCATCGGCGTATTATTTAAGAGGGAAGCAAAGAATTCAACCGTGGGTTAACTACCATGCATGCAGTCTGTGTTATAACATCTATTATATATATTTTTTTATATCGAAGAATGATTTTACGAAATTGGGTGCTGAAGTCGTTGCAATTATATATAATATTATTTTCTGTATTTATATACTAAGGTATCATTAAATTCGGGTTCCGATAGCCCTTGTTGCGGAAGAGATGTAAGTCCATCATTGAATTTTGAAATTAAATTGGAATGACGTCTTTAAAATTTTGAAAAGGCTTTGCGTAGTTTATGATACCGATAAACCTGATTAAGAAGTTTATAAGTTAACACTTTAATACGGTTGTTGAAATCAGTTACATGACTACACACTCTATCAAATCGAATTAATTGCGTAATATAAACGCCATAGGATGCCGCACGAGGAACATCGTCATCCAAGAAAGTAAAATTTACAATCTCAAAATCAAAACCATCGCGTTTATCATAAATTTTGCAGGAAACCAAAATAGAAGTGAAGGCAATGATCAGGAATCGATACAATTAACCCACAGCTCCCCTCAGATTCTTGATAATTGCCTTTGCTTCTACCATGAAGTCTCTAAAACATCATGAAGGCTCTAATGACACATATTTTGGGTTGATGTATCGTGTCTACCAGTACAAGGGCCAAGGTCCTATAACAATTGGAGTTGCATTTCTGATACGTTTAGCAATTTGTCATTTAATTTTTCTTCGTTCTATTCTTAAGAACTGTAATGGTTACAAAGTTGAAACATGGCAAACACATGGGCATGTGGTTGGTGTATCGTGTATACCTGAATCAGGGCTTAGGGCCAAGAACTCATGGTGTTAAAACCTTTGATAAATTTAACTTTGCAATGAACCATGTCCTTCAGTGATGCTATCTAGTAAGCATGAATTCAACATACTTCAACACTATGGGTCTTTCTCCACTAACAGTGCAGCATCTGGACTATCGTCAGATACTCTGACAACTCTAGTTCGACCCAAGAAATGGGCAAGAGACCAATCTTCCGGGGACATATCTTTAATACTAATGTCTTTGCTTTCCCTTTCAGTAGGGAACTCCTCTTAAAGGAGCGGCTTTTCAACATTTATTAAGAAAGGCCAAGTCTATTTGGACCCGCACCGGACGCCCCTAAAGTTTCCTGCTGTGTAAAATGGCGGCACTATCCACATTTTCTCCATTGCAAGCGTTCAATAAAACACATTCGAGCACACGCGACCAAGAAGCAAAAACATAATAGAAAGCATCAGTCGTTAAGAAACCCCTGGAGCTCGTTTAAGCTTGTGCATAAAATGTGCAACTCCTATTCAAATAGTTCTTTATGAATATATTGTCATAAAAGAGGAATGCATCCGTATAGAAGAATGACTAAAGATAACTTGATCAAGTTGCCTCGAGGTTAAAAAAAAAAAAAAAAAAACACAAAAAAAAAAACAACAGAAAACTAAAGTACTGATTAGTTAACTGAAGTCTCGAATTAAAATAGGTCATGGAGACTGTCACAGCTGTGTAATGCTATCATCACGATAACACATCCGTGTGACATAGTGCATTTATTCATATCTCACAAGAAGAAGAATTTTCCGATAACAATTGGTAAAGGTGCTCCTAATTATACTCTAAAGATAAGTCATGATACTTGTTAGATCGCCTAATTGAGGCGGGTCTACAGAGCAAATTGTGGTGCGCGTTAGAAGTGGCGGTTCCCACAACACATGTCTTAGAGCAGAAATAAAGTGATTGTTTAATAATATTTATGCAGAACGAAACGAAAACCTGCGGATATAGAAACATACGACGCCATCTTTTTAACGTGCATTGTGTGATGAATAAAGGATTATTGCAGAAATTCTCTCTAAAGCGGTTCAAACAATTACTTAATCAAAATATTAAGTTTAACCAGTGAAATTACAGTTCTTTAATACATCGCAAAATATGACACATTATGACAACTTGAACACTGATATGCATATAGGCTAATGTACCAGCATAGTCAAACGTATGAGTTTCGGCTCTTGTGAATATGTTATAGAAGAAATGAGAAAGTACATACTGAATTATGACAGAATTCGAACTCATACTGGCAATGGCTGCAATGCCTAGTCATACAGGAACAGCGGTGTAACAGGCTCCGCAACTACGCTGCTAAAAAAAGGTTCTTCTTTATGGTTTGTCGTTCAGTGTGTGATCGCTTATATTATTTTGGTTTGGATAGCCAGTTGACCATTTTGAGAGAAAGTAACTGTCCTTTTGGCTATCTGCTATTGGTGTTTCCATTAGGGTCTAGTTATTTCATGATTGTTTTCTTCTTTCCCTCTGGTGTCACTGCAGGGAACTATGGGTTAATTGTATTGATTCCTCAACATGGCCTTCACTTCTATGTTTCAGTGTTTATCTCATTCTTAATGCATGACCGATCAGATATCGTTACTAGGTACCGCTGTGCGTTCCATTGATCTGAAATCTAAAGTTTTCCAGATATATGTAGCTTTGCCCTGTAAGGTATGAACAAATTACATATTTTAATTACGGAGAAATAGTTTTTTAATTACCGAGAATTAGCATTGAATCATAGTTAACAGGCGAGGAATGTATTCATGATTTCGTCCATATTGTTTTGAATGAGTGTTTGCCTTTCCTAACTGCAAAGGGATACTTTTTTTATAGATGCCTGACCATTGCCTTCACTTCTGTTTTTATTTGCGCTAAAGAACCCGAGTTTCTAGGAGATTGAGACATCAGTGGCACGAGAAAGAATATATATCAGTATGTTTTGGTGTCTTAGATGGGAGGTGTAATGTAATTTTGTCGGTTCTTGATCATCTCCATAACTTTTATTTTGAATTGCGATTCCATAGTGAATACCGTGCATGTGTTTTGAATACGCTAAAAATGTGGATTTTAAACGTATTAACAACATCCCATCAACGCTTTTAAGATTATTTCGAAAATGTGCGGAAAATATATGATAAATTGATAATGATTTGGAATGTTTCCATCATACTCCGTATAGGCTTTTTGTTATACAAGTTCAATGAAAATTTTGATGTGTGACAAAAAGAAACATGTGATTTTGCATCTCAGCAAACACGCACCGATGTCACTTTCGCATATTCATAATCGAAGTATTTTGTATCTCATCTATGATAGTAGGCCTATAACGTTAACATAATGTGTTTTTTATGTTCTTCAAATGCCTTTATGCCAGCAAGACAACGTAGCCATCAGAACATTCATTTGGACAAAGGTGCTATGTAAAATGCAAACGCACGACTATCGTCTTATGCCATGCACATGTTCATTTAATTACACACCATATGAAAGAGTGCATTCCTCTATGACAGGGCCCGCATAAAGACCTACTTAACGTTTAAGTAACGTCTGTTGGTGCCTGATGCTCTGTCTCTGGTCGGGTCACCGGAGTCCAATTGTTGGTTTTCTTTTTTTTGCTCCCGCGATGCAATAATTTCATATAGTTATTTCATCTCTGCATTCGTATGATTTTATGTTTTCTGACGCGTTACAAATCCTTCATGCGGACTGGACAAAGTATTTGTCTAAATAAAGACAGAACTAAAGCCGAGGATGGTAGCCACGTTTACTCGATTTAAGTCCCACGGGGATATATCTTTTCACTGACCGTTCCAGGATGGTTCTTATGTTGTGTATTATTATTTTGGATACAGGTTTGACGATTTTGTGGGGACGTAACTCTCCATTTGGCTTTCCGCTTGTGCCGTATTTATTTAGGTTAAGTTGCTTTACGACTGTGCTTCTTTAGCTTTGGTGTCTTGGATAGGAGTTGTGAGATAATTGTATCAATTACTATTGATTTATTCTCATTTATACTTTACACAGATGTCTTTCATTTCTTTGTTTTATTATTCGTATGTCTGCTACGATGATAAATTGCAGTTGCTCGTTAGAAATACCCCATGTAGCGGTGTTAATGGGTGCCCACAATCTGTTTTTAATAAACAAAACGAATAAAGAACATAAAGTTTACCATTTAAAACCCGATGTTTGTTGAATATAAACTGGGATTTACAAGGGTTCTCATTTTATCGACTTGCTATCGTCATGCTCGAAATATTTATTTAAATATGTTCTATAAAAGGGTTATCCTTTGGAAGCAAAAGCAAGGAATACACCACAGAAGTGAAAAATATGGAGTGTACATGTTTTCTGGACCAGACTAGCTAGTTTCGGCCAATTAGGCCTCATCCGTAACCCTTAGATATTTTCAAAATTCCATAATGGAATCAATGATCCCAAAGGACAAGAAAATATAATCTACACTATGATGTAGGGCAGGGAGACGTTTTACCGCCGCCACACATTCCCACACACCAGCTGTAGTGAAGCTAAATATGTTCTATAAAAAGTTATCCTTTGGAAGCAAGGAATACACCACAGAAGTGAAAAATATCGAGTTTACATGTTTTCTGGGCCAGACTAGCTAGTTTCGGCCAATTAGGCCTCATCAGTGACCCTCGGATATTTTCAAAATTCCATAATGGAATCAATGATCCAAAGGACAAGAAAATATAATCTACACTATGATGTAGGGCAGGGAGACGTTTTAAAACCTTGTTTGTCATTTCTGAGGATATCTGTCAGTAAATCAGGACGTTATTAGATTTATGGCTATCAAATGAAAGTCTCTAATCCCAATGTCATAACATGTAAAGAGAGAAACCGAAGTACTACATATTGATTCATGTTTGGATTAACAACGACGATATAAAATAGAAGTAAAGGCAATCGTCAGTAATCGATACAATTAACCCACAGCTCCAATCAGAGCCACCAAGGGGAAAGAAACACAAACAGGCACCAGATTCTATGACGGTTCCAGCGTAAAGGCTTATGTTGGTTTGGGACCTGATGCTCTGTCGCTGGTCGGTTCCATCGGAGTCTAACTGTTGGTTTTCTTTTGCTGCAGCATTTCAGTGGTTTTTTTTTTTTTTTTTTTTTTTTGCTGTCGACTCCTCACCGTTTATTCATCTCTGTGGTTGTTTGATTTTTATGTTCAAGGAGATGTTGCACTGATGAATTAGGAGGCCTTCGTGCGGACTGATTGGATTATTTGTCTTAATCGCGACGGAAGTAAGGGCGAGGATTGTGGCTACGTAAAATCGATTTAAGCACCCCCCCCCCAATGAAATTCGTTTCCGCTGACCGTTCCAAGGCGACTCTTCTGTCGCGGTTTATTTTTGTTATGGGTTGTCTTTGGGTATTTGTGTCGCTTAAATATTTTGTTTTGGATAGCCTATTGGTCATTTTGAGGGAAAGTTGCTGTCCTTTTGGCTTTCCGCTATTGATGTTTCCATTAGAGGCTGTTGTTTCATGTTTTTGTTTCTATCCCTTTGGTATCTCTGATGGGAGATGTGGATTAGTTGTATCGACTCCGGATCATTGACTCCACTTTTATGTTTTAGTAAGTTATATGGCTACACGCCCTAGTAAATCGAATTAATTGGGAAATATAAACGCCATAGGATGGAGCACGAGGAACACCACCATCCAAACAAAGGAGCATCACCATCCATTTGTAAGCAAAGGCCATTTTTCTTGGCAAAGAACACAAACACGCGAACATTCACCTGACAGGAGTATGCTTGCACGCACGCAACCGCACACACACTTCATTATTCTAGTATTGATCTGCTTCAATAACACAGGCAGACTATAATCAAGGAATAAAGCGCGTACTATTGTTTTTGTTTGAAAATTATGTTAACCTTGCCTCGTTGCATATCAAGAGCCTGATAATTGGAATTTCTTTGTCGTGTTTGTAATCATGCTGCTGTGTCTTTATTTTGACCTTGTATAGTTCAGTGACAGCCAAACCGATGAACGGGATAAAATGTCGGAAATTAGTTTTGAAACCCTATAATAATAATAATGAATTACCTGCCAAGCTAGGCATGCAACCGTAAAAATCCGATTACATAGAAAACACCTGAGTCGCGACAATCGAAAATGGGTTTTGGGTATAGATGTACGGTAAGCATTAAGATGAATGCTTCCCTGCGCAAGACATGTCATAGCTGCAACTTTCCGTGGAAAACATGCCCATTAACACACATTAAATGATGTATCCTGTGACGATACAGAGACTGCTTTGAGTCTTTACTGTGTGCAAATGACCAGAGGCAAAATGATCAAAACTTACGAAGTCGTTAGCTAGCATATCGCAAATGGACAATTGTCCAATAAAATACCTATTAGTAGACATTGTACTTGCTCAAACAGTTAACAATTTGACCATTGAATATATTGTTAGACAACTGTACCAAAATGCATAGTTCATTGAGCATGGCTAAAATTGACCCTGGGCTCAGCTAATACAGCATAGGAATACGCGAGACTTCCGAAGTGTTACCTTGTGTATAGCATGTGGCTGCACGACAATAGAGTCTTTGATATGACTGTAAGAATACCCTGCTGTCCAAGTTCATGTTTAACTCACCATCTCGCGGCAAAGTACTTTTACGCAATACAATCCATGCTGCAACTAACGTAGTAATTAGCGGCATAAAGCAACAAAGCGGATTTGTTTTCGCGGCTATAGTTTTTGCTACTAATTCCGATCAGAGAGAAAACAGTAATGAAGGTAATGATCAGGAATTGATGCAACTGCACAATACCTCCAATCAGAGGCACAAGGGAAAAAGAAACACGAACACGAAATAAATAGACCCTGGTGAAATCATCAAAAGCGAAAATTACAGTTACCTTACACAAAATGTCAAAACGGCTATCAAAAGTGAAAATAAAATGCTTTTAAGCAATACAGTCATGCAAAGAAAAAACTATACCAAAATAAATCACGACAGGATAACTGCTTTGGAACGGTCAGTAAAGAGTAAGTCATTTGAGTGTTGGGGGGGGGGGGATTTAAATCGATCTTACGTGGCCGCTATCCTCGTCCTTGGTTATGTCGCGGCCTGGACAAATATCTTGTTCAGTCCAGACGAATGCTTATTATCTCATCAGTGCCACATCTCCCGATCTCTGAGTCGTCGATGCCCATTTGGGCTTGGCGAAGTAGATTGTGCTGCACGATGCTTCCACTCAGAGCAAATACCGAACACACATTAGTACTAGTTATATGCTTAGAAGGTCTAAACCTGTCCAGGAAAACTGCTGCGAGTCGGCCCGTCCATGTATATAAACCTTCTGGTTTTATTGGGCGGCAGGGATTGATAAGTAATGCCTCAATGTCGGGTAAGAGTCCCACCATATTGGAAGCAACGTCTCCAAAATGACCTAAATTGTGTTGACGGGGACGTTAAACCTCAAATCAAACAAACAAACAAAGCTACATCTCCGAGAACATAAAAATCAAAAGACTGGAGAGATGAAACATCGGGGAGGACGTGACAGCGTGAAATAACTGAAATGCCGGAGCAAAGGAAACCAATAGTAGGACCAGATCAGAGACAGAGCATCAGGTACTAACCGACATTTCCTAAAGGTGAAAGTAAAATAGAAGTGAAGGCTATGATCAGGATCGATACAACTAACCCACACTTACCATCAGAGACACCGAAAGAAAGAAACACAGACTTGACAGACATGAAAATCTAAACCCTAATGGAAATATCAATAGAAATTTATGTAAGCCTTAGGACTGGAGCCGCCATAGAATCTGAGGCCTGTCCCATCGGCATGCAATCAAAGAGGGAAGAAATTTGTTAACCATGATTGGGTTTAATACCATGCATGCAAATGGCTGTACAACATTTAAGTTGTACCCAATATTTTTATATCAAAGAATGATTTTCCGAACTCGGGTACTGAAATCATTGTAAGCATATATTGTTTGCAGAATTAATATTCTAAGACACCATAAAACTCGGCTTCCGATAGGCCTTGTTGTAGAAGAGATTTAAGTCAACATTGAATTTGAAACTAAATCAGAATGACTTCTATAAAACTTAGAAAAGGGCTTTTCGTAGGTTATGTTACCAATAACATGATTAAGAAGTTTAGCAGTGAGCAGTTTATTGAGATTGTTGAAGTCACTTACATAACCAGCCACATTAAATATAAACACCTTTGGATGTCGCACGAGGAACAAAACCATCAAATAAAGAAAAAATGCACAATCTAAAATCAAAACCATCCCATTTATTATAAAATTTTGCAGTAAGCAAATCTATCTATAACAGACAAGTGTAAATTCAAAAAGGAGGTTTCGGTATCAGAAGAATTTGCTTTATTTAACTCAAGTTCTGGAGGGTAAAGTTGACTGATTATACCATCGAATTAGGTATTGTCAATACTTCATTAAGCATCCAAATATCTAGATGTCGATGTACTTCAATGATTTCAGATTTGTTATCAACGGAAAGGGACATCATGATGTCTCTTTCATAAAGAAACAAGAACAAATCCACCACAAGTTGTGCGCATTTTGTATCCATTGGAATACCCACGATTTGTCCAAATAAATTAGGACCAAATCTTATATAAATATTTTGAAGTATGACGATGAGAGCTTCACAAGCTTCCTAACATAATAATAATGTGTAATTTGTATGCTCGACAGAAATGAAAAAAAAAAAAAAAATCTTACATTGCATGCTAGATAGATGGCATCTTCTCAATCGAATGGCCGTTCAATTTAATCGTTACGTTTTTCTTTTATAAGGTTATGAAGACATGTAGTGTAAAGCTAAGACAATCATAAATAGACAGACTAAATAGACCTGTAGTGTAAAGCTAAGACAATCATAAATAGACAGACTAAAAGCATGAAACGTCTGGGTTTCAATTGATTTATACACTTATTCGGATTCTTTATATACTGTAATTGAAGTGAAGGCAACGATCAGGAATCGATACATGTGCAATTGACTCACAGCTCCCATGAGAGACGCCAAAGAGAAAATAACACAAACATGAAATAACCAGTCTCTACTGGAAAAAATATCTGCTGTTGATGTTTCCATTAGGGCCCAGTTATTTAACGTTTGTGTTTCTTTCCCTTTGGTGTCTCTGATGGGAAGTGTGGGTTAATTGTATCGATTCCTGATCATTGCCTTTACCTTCTATTTTGCTAAGTTATCAGTGCAACATCTCCGAGAACACAAAAATTAAACAACCTCAGAGATGTAACCGACGGTGAGGACCCAACAGCAGAAACAACTGAAATTATTGAGCAAAAAAAAAAACAACAGTTAGACGTCGATGGGCCGGACCAGAGACAGAGCATAAGGCACCAAACATCAGATCCTAAGACGGTTCCAGCGTAAAGGCTCACCACTGAGAATTAAGTTTTTTTTTGCTTTGATGTTTAACGCCCAAGAGAATTTAATTGCAGGTAATGTTTCATATATGTGGTGGTTTGATTTGTTGTGTTCTCGGAGATGTTGCACTGATGAGTTAGGAGGCCTTCATGCGAACTGAACCAATTATTTGTCTTAATCGCAACGGAAGTGAGGGCGAGGATTGCGGCCGCGTAAAATAGATTTTAAGCCCCACGGTAAAATTTGTTTCACTGACCGCTACAAGGCGTTTTTTTTTTTTTTTTTGTCGCGATTTATGTTTGTTATGGTTTGTCTTTGAGTGTGTGTATCGCTTATACTTCTTTGTTTGCCTAGTTGGTTGGCCATTTTGTTGGAAAGTGACTGTCCTTTTGGCTTTCCGCTATTGGTGTTTCCATTAAGGTCTAGTCAATTCATGTTTGTGTTTCTTTTCCTTTGGTGTCTCTGATGGGATCTGTGGGTTAATTGTATCGATTCCTGATCATTACATTCACTTCTATTTTTGTAACAGCTTGTAGAACCTTACACTCGAACATCAAGTTACCAGGTCCGTGTATCGATCAATCTTGTAAAATAGAATTGAAGACAATGCTTTAGAAAAAGTAGAGGTAAAACAAAGATCAGGAATTGATACAATTAACTTACTCCACCCATAAAAGACACCAATGGGAAAGAAATACAAACATTAAGCGACCAGACCATAATGGAAACCTAAACAAAGGAAGGCCATAAGGACAGTTACTTTCCCACAAAATGGCCATATGGCCATCCAAAACCAAAAGACACAAGTGATACACACAGTAAGTAACAAACAACAACATAAATAAATCGCCACAGAAGAGCCGCCTTGGAACGGTCAGTGGAAGATTTCCACTGGGGGGCTTAAATCGATTTTACGTGGCCACAATCCTCGCCCTTACTTCCGTAGCGATTTAGATAAATAATTTGTTCAGTCCGCATGAAGGCCTCCTAACTCATCAGTGCAACATCTCCGTGAACACAGAAATCAAAGAACCACAGAGGTGAGACAACGGTGAGGACTCGACAGCAAGAAACCACTGAAATGCTGGAGCAAAAGAAAACCAACAGTTAGACTCCGATGAGCCCGAATCTGGATCCCCTTTTTGTCTAGAGAACTGTGGGGTTACAAAGGGATGTACATTATTTTCTTATCATGACTCCAAACCATAACTATATCAATTTGGATAGTTTAGCGAACAAATGATTTTCATTAACAGCATCCAAAAAATATCTCATCACTTATTTTCTTCAGAAGATGTCACGTTTGAAATGTGTAATATTGCACTATGTCAAACGAGATTGTTATCCCTACGAGGCCTTCAAGCACCTTCTGCCTGCTATGCCCAAGATCAAGTATTCCGTAATTTTACTACAACACAGCATGAACGTAGAACGTTATGTTTGTGGCAGATATGAAAACGTATCATGCGAAATATTGCTATTATACTATCGGGAAATACAGACCAGCTACCGGTAATAACCCATTTTTTTTTGTTTCTCGGAAAAATCGACTAACGCGAAATCGTCTATTTTTTCCGCGAGAAAAAATAAAATGAGCGAGATATTGCTCGCTGAAATTTCTCCCGGTTTCGCGGCGAAAATTCGCGGAGATTCTCGGCGAAAAATTGACCGATTGCTTATATTGAAAATGAAATTACCCGCATTTCGCGGAGAAAACAAATGGGCTAACGTGATAGTAAATGTCAAAATTTCGGCTCATTATTATTTCTACGTTTGTTTGGAGTTTTTTTTTTGTAAACGGAGGCAAAGTGGTAGTCATTGTTAAATATTCTTTCATGTTACACAATTTCAGTTTAGTAATATAGTTCTCCATTGTATAATCCCTTTTTAAAAGTATCATGACAACTTTTATTCACATCACGAAAAACGCCTCTTAAACCCCACTTTTAACTGGGGTTACATGGGGTATACATTATACATCCAATTTCTGCTCACATAGATTGTGGGTACTCGTTAGAACCGCCTCGCCGAGTCGTTTTTAAGAGTACCTAAATCTTGAGCAGAAATATAAAAACATGTCTTTAATCATCTTACTATACGGACCCCGCTCATCAGGGCTTTAATCAATAGATGGCATGCATGATGCTTCCACGCAGAGCTGAAATCGAACGCACATTCATTTGTAAGTACTGGCAACCGCTCAGAACACCTAAGCCTACCAAGGACATATGATGCGAGTCGGACCATCCATGCATACATGTATAAACCCTATTAGTTTCGTTTGAAGTTAGGGCTTGAGGTGTCATTTCATCTCAAGAGTCCCAAAAATTGGAAGCAACGTCTCCAAAATGACCTACATATTGGTGACGGGGAAGATAATCTCAAATCGAATAAAACAAAATAAAATCCTTCTATAACTCTACTCTAATTATTTTATGTTTACATATCCACTCATTTTTATTATTTCGGCCAGTGGCCTTCTTCAGAATTACATGGAAAACTACATCGCTAAAGTCGCCATTGATTTCAAAGGAAATGAACGATGTGAAAACGGAAACAACGTAAGCAACGTCGAATCCCGCGCCACGGCGCTAGAAGGAGAAAGCCGGCGACGCGTCATCCTGAAAATCATTTCCCGCCAACATTGGCGAAGAATACAGTCCGGAAGAGACTGCGAATATGCGCAGGCTCACCCAAACACTACCGCCCGCCCAAAATGAAGACAATGAAATCCTTCTGTCATCCATGTTTACAATATGTACACCCTGAGAGCCCCGAGTTCACCATGCCAAGTCAGGGCCCGGCGGAGGGGGGGGGGGCGCTAACAACCCCAGCGGCACGTCTCCGCGACAAGCATGCGCGGGCCTGCCGGGCCCCGACTTCGAATGCTTGAGTCGGGGCTCGCATGGGTGCGCATATTGTAAAAATGGATGATAGAAGGATTTCATTGTCTTCATCGTTTAAATGTGTTTTATTTTTTTTTCTCGACAGGGATTATAAGCATGACCTGTCTGATTCGCACCACTTTTCCAGGTCAGGCTTAGATGCTCTAAACGGGTACCAGGACTCGTGTGCGGTCGGTATTAGCTCTGCGCGGAAGCATCGTGCAGCCTAATCTATTTTATTAAGCGCCGATTGGCGGGACCGAGCTTTGTCGTCTGCTTGTTACCTTAAAAAGTCATTGTTGCAAACAGTGTGGACCCGATTAGACTGCTCCGCATTACGAAAACACCTATATTCTTTTCACTCCATTAAACCCCGACTTTGTTAATCAAACCTGGGGTTTAAGGGGGCAAAGATTATTTATTATTATTATTATTTTGCTTGAAAACATCGAAGCGGCTCTTACGAGTTCCTTCATTCGACATGTATCGTTTGGACAGGATTTAGGAAAATTAACATTTTTCCGAACAAAAAAAAAAAAAAACAAGAAAAAAAAAACACTTCTTGATAGTTAAATTTAAAATATTATTTGGAAAAGGCATGTTTTCATAATGTGTAAGACTAT
The DNA here is from genome assembly GCA_963580285.1 of Lucinisca nassula. Taxonomy (NCBI): domain Eukaryota; kingdom Metazoa; phylum Mollusca; class Bivalvia; order Lucinida; family Lucinidae; genus Lucinisca; species Lucinisca nassula. The sequence continues at coordinate 201,085,759 of OY757010.1, read as the reverse complement.
CTGGGCTGGGTCCACACTGTCTGCTTGTATGCAAACTACATGTTTTTATATATATTATATTTGAAAAAAAAAATAATAATCAGACGGCCTTACATTACAATAAGATACTTGTGCGACACAGAGGATTTTTTTCACATCCCCAAAATGGCTACTTTTCGGACGGAAATATGTGATATTTTTCTTATTTCTACTTCCAAAATAAGTTGTGGGTGCTCGTTAGAACTTCCTCCGTGAGTAAGAACAAACTATGGCTTGGGGCAGAAATAAGAAAAATAATGTTTACCCCGTACACCCTAGTTTTCTAGATATAAAATGGGGTTTAGGTTGTTGTTTAATTCACGGATTTGTTCACGTGATGAATAGACAACATTTTAAGGTGATTTTTTTCTCGTCGCGTCACTGGTTTTATATTGAAGTTCATTTCAGCTTTATTGTGTCAACACTTTTGGAGAACAGTGAAGGCCCTGATCAAATGCCGCGTTCTGCTTTGTCTGGTCTGGTGCTTCACTGCTAGCCAAGATCCAGTTTTCTGGCATTTTTATCTAGAGAGAAAAGTGTGAAAGTAAACGAATTTTCCATATTTGAGTTTTCAGAGTTTAACTGTACTTTTTAATAGTAAAACTCACCTTACACATAACAGTCATTATTTGCCTTATTTTTATTATTTTAATGCATATAAATACATGCACATGAACAAATATGTACATTGTAGGTATAGGCTGATTTCTCGGAGAAACGCCGTGAACGACTTCACCTGTACTTATTGTCTTTCTCCGAGAAAAAGAGATGTTCGCGGAGAAATTTCTCGGCGTTTCGCCGAGAAATTAACCGCTTTGAAACGCGATTTTATTTTTCTTCTCGGAGAAATTTCTCGCTTGTTCTCCGACGAAAAAACGCCTATTACCGCGGAGAAAAAAAAATATGGGTTATTACCGGTAGCTGGTCTGTAGATGAAATTAGCCCGCATTGGCGTGTTGACATAATGTGGAAGTATCTTCAAAGAGGCAATATTTTCGGAAAGCAACCTTTTTTGTTGATTACTCTTATATAAGTAGTTATTGTGTTTCAATTTATAGTTTACACACCAAGGAACACCGTAGGAAAATATTTTCAGAAAACAAACACGGAAGGGAGAAGGGCATGAATTCTGTCTTACTGAAAAAATACATCTAGCTGAAAATGTGGCAGGTGTTGCAGTTATATGTAAACCTAAAAGAGGATTAAGTACTCATTACTAAACCATCAAACTTTCTAAGGCCGTGCTTTGCACTACTTAAAAAACTCTTCACACTAATTCGAACACTTGCTTAAGAGCTTATATAGCAGTCCAATTAAAGTGAGTTAGCCTATCCAAACTTCGATTTTGTGATAAAGATAACAAACATATATATAGTAGAACTTCGTTGGCTCGAACACCGATGACTCATTTACCATGGCTGAGTCGAGCCCATTATTGAGCCCCTTGAGAAATCCTGTACATAAGAAAAAGTGGAGATAATTTTAGAGATTTTCGCCTCTTTTACTTGCAAGTTTATGCTTTGTGTACTCATTAGAATCGCCTCGATGAGGCGATTCTAATGAGTACGCACAGCATACATTTTCATTATATAACTATCTGTTACACCGAAAAGATGTCCAAAAGTATATCGTATACCTCCTGGCAGTATCCCTCAGTGGCTCGAACTACCCCTGTCTCGAACAGAATTTCGAGGTCATAAAGGTGTTCGAGCCATTGAAGTTCGTCTGTACTCAACATTTGTCCACTCTGTTTAAATTTCAGTGTTTTTGGTCAGTTGTCATGGTAACTACTTACGAAAGATTGCCATTGCTGCCAGATATATGGGACTGAAACCCGGTGAATATACAATTATTTTCTTCTTGTCTGATCCCAGCAGTGGTTATATTGGCAACTACAAATGGGAGAGAGGAGACGCTCTTGATTCGGTAAGTGTATAATAGACAGACATATTACAGTTCAGATACCTGAATTCACTTACTCGAGTACAATAATTATTCTACGGCCCCTCCTTAGGGTAACACGCTAAAAAGTAATACTTGAAAGACTGTTCTCTTACCAGATTCTCGATCCCTGTGGAGGTTTCGCGTTTAGTTCCCTTTATTCTGGTGGATACGGATAACCATCAATTTATAGACAAGATAAAAATAGCTGTCCTTCGGGATTATTAAGTCTGCTGTGGAATTTTGAAAATATTTGCGGGTAACTGATGAGGCCAAATTGGCCGAAACTAGCTAGTCTGTCCCAGTAAAACACTTCTAAATCCATACCTTTGTATTTTGTGTTGTATTCTTTGCTTTCGAAGGATAACCCTTGTATATTTGTCACTACTGCTAGTGTTAAGGAAATGTGTTGCGGCCGTGAAACGCCCATCTGACCTTCATCATAATGAAGTTTATATTTTATTGTCCTCTGGGATCATTGATTCAAATTGGTGGAATTTCGAAAATATTTGAGGGCACTGATGAGGCCTAATTTGCCGAAACTGGCTACTCTATACCATCCAAAAAAAACATGTTCACTCCATAGTTTTAGTCCTTGCTACCAAAGGATAAACATTTTGTAGAACATATTTGACACACATGTTCACACTAGCTAACTTTGGAAACAAGAATAAAATACGCTTTATTCAGACAATATGGATTTGAATAACAAATTATAATAGTAAACCAAAGCCAATAAATGTACGCATTATGTAGTCGACAAGCGAATGTTCAGGCGAGTTCACGCTTAGGGTGATCAGTAATTGGACTGTACCTGCGCATTTACGAACTCTTTTTCACTCATGTCAAACGAATCTGTTCCGAGTATCTAATACGAATTAATTAATCCTATGTTGCCTTACTAAAGATTCCTAGCTGATGAAGTTGTAAGAGGAATGTTTCTAATGTAGCAACTAAGGCCTAGAGAACAAATATGTTTATGTGTGTCAAATATCACATCGAAACCGCACTACACTATGTGGCTACCGAAACAAATAAAGCAAGTACAGCGAGCAATCGGCAACTAAATATATGCCTGATGCTGGTAAATGTGTGCTAATTGTCGTGCGATTTTATAACATAATATTGATTCTTATACTAAATCGACAGCTTTAATTTTGTGTCAAAGACAAACAGTAAATACACTGCCTAGTTTAGGTCACCTGTCACGAAGTGACGAGGTAAGCTTTTGGGATCACTTTTTGTCCGTCGTGCGTCCGTGCATAAACGTTTTCTTCAAACGACATCTCCTTCTAAACTACTAATCGGATTTTGACTAAACGTCACAGGAATGATCCTTAGGTGACCCCCTTTCAACGCTATTCAAATGGTTCAGGTCCATTGCACATCTAGGTTACAGGAGCTAAAAATATATATATATATTTTTTTGTGAAAATTGAAAAAATCTTCTCTGAAACCGCACGGCACAGGTCTTTGATATTTGGTATGAAGCTTCAGCTAGTAGACCGCTACCAAGATTATTCAAATTATAGCCATTGGGCCAAACATGCCCCCGCCTCGGGGCCCTTTGGTTTTACTCAGACTTATATAGGTAAAATCTTTAAAAACCATGTTCCCTGAAACCCGCAAGGCCCAGCTCATTGATATTTGGTGTGAATCTTCATCTAGTGGATCTCTACGACGAATGTTCAAATTAAAGCCCTTGGGACAAAAATGCCCCCGCCCCGGGGCCCTTTGGTTTTACCAAGACTTATATTTGGAAAATCTTTAAAAATCTTCTTCTCTGAAACCAGAAGGCTCAGGTCTTTGATATTTGGTATGAAGCTTCGTCTTGTGCACCTCGAACTGGAATGTTCCAATTATAGCCCTGGATCCAAAAATGCCCCCGCCCGGGGCCCACTGGTTTTACATAGACTTATTTAGGCAAAATCGTCAAAGATCTTCTTGTCTGAAACCAGAAGGTTCAAATGTTTGGCATTTGGAATGAAGCTTCGTCTTGTTGGCCTCTATGCAGATTGATCAAATTATAGCCTTGGGCCATAATTACCCTCTCCCCGGGACCCTTGGGTTTTACATAGACTTATATAGGGAAAACCTTTAAAAATCTTCTTGTCTGCAACCAGAAGGCTCGGGTGTTTGCAATTTAGTATGAAGCTTCGTATTGTGGACCAATATCAGGATTGTGAAAATTATAACCCTGTGCCAAAATGCCCCCGCCCCAGGGCCCTTTGGTTTAACATTGACTTACATAGGACAAATCTTAAAAAAATCTTCACCTCTGAAACAGCATTGCCAAGGTCTTTGATATTTGGGGTGTAGTTTCATCTAGTAGACCTCTTCAAAGATTGTTTAAATTATAGCCCTTGCACCAAAATGCTCCGCCAGTAGTATACACAGTGAGGGTTCTGGAATAACCCCCACCCCACCTTGTGGGGCCACCCACCCCCCAGGTCGGCCCCACCATGTGGGGATGCCGAGGACAAAATTTGTTTTTCATACCCGCAATACTGTGGGGCCCACCCCTACCCCCTGGGTCGGCCCATCGAGAGGGGATGCAATAGAATAAAATATTTGTTTGTCTGCCATATCGCATGGACTTTTTGTTTCAGCCGTAAAAGATCCATTTAGTCAATCAAGGCTCCCAGCTTATTTTGACCCAAAAAAGTCTGATCAGCCTGTTTACCAATTCGGTACTAACAAGTACCCATTTCGTCCTAAAGACACCGGATCAGATGTATCCAGCCAGCTGTGGTCCTACATAGTCGGTTGTAACACATTTCATCCTAAAGACACTGATCAGTCAATTGATTGTGCCCATTCTGTACTAACCACTCTGTTGTGCCCATTTCATCAAACAAAAAGACAAAACTCATGATCGGAATGAGGCCAGTTTGTATGCCGCGAAGCTTGTCACACCCATTCTCAAGATGATGAAGGCAATCTCGCGTTCTTTCTGGTCGTCACTCGGTTGGTAAAAGTCGGAGAGCTGGGGCTCGAGGCCCATGTCAGCAAGGCTGTCAATTTTCACGGCGACCTGTGCATACAGGCGCATCGCGTCATCGACGTCTTTGAAAGTTCGAACGGCATGCCCCTGGCGGCGGAGTTCCTCAGTGATAAAATCAATATGCTCGGTCCGTTTCCGCTGTGCAGCCTGTAACTGCTCGGCCGCTTCATCATGTCGCATGCGTTCTTCGTCCACATCAGAGCTCTTCAATATGGAGAACAAGAAGTTCGATCCCGAGAACCCCAGAGCGTTCACCAGGGCACCGTCAACGAGCATAGCAATACTTGCCATTACTGCATGATATCAGCAGGTATCAGCCCCTGTTTAATAAGCATGTCTTTGGTTGCCATGGCGAGAGCGACGTCAACTTTGGCCATGTCCACATCGCGGGGTATGAAGTCTAGTTTCGGGGGGCTACCCCCGATCGCCATCTTGCCAAGCCGGACGTATCCCACAGCAATGCCACAGACGACTGCGCTATGGAAGAGCGCGTTGGCAAGCATTTTACCATCAGTTGCCGGGGTTGTCATTATTGCTACGCAACGTGCTTCCCTCGATATAGAATGGGTCTGGGCTTGTCTTAAATTGTGGTTGCTTAGCGTGCGAAACAACAAGCCGCTTTGGCATCGACGCTGTCGATGAGTCAACGGGGGTGCCACTTGTGGCGATTGTACAACATGTGTGGCGCGCAAGCGCAGAAGAAACATGAGTGCACCGCCCGTAAGACAAGCCCCAATGATCCATGGGGTCCAGTCGGTTAGTCCATGGTTGTGAGCTGCACCACTGCGTGACGGTTCCTTTGAGACCGCGTCCTTTGGAGGAATACTGACATCAGCTGCGCTGACTAGTGGACGAAATGAGTCTTTGGCCGTCCAAAGCTGTTCGAGCAGCCGTTCCTCTTTGGCCTTTGTTGGCAGCAGCTCCAGCACGACAGGCCGCCACTTTTTTCGGATCCTTAACCGTGTTGCTTCGCAAAGGCTTGGGGGTCGTAACTCTATCTGCCGGACTCTGCGCTGGCCCTCGGATGTCCTGTTGCTCCGCAACAATCTGCTCGTTCTCCGACATTGTTTATGTAATGGATGGTAATAGGGCATTGATGTCCAAATCGACAGTACTTCACTGTAGTAAGCGCGGCAGTTAGCGGCGCCAAGTACATGCCATAGCGATGGTAGAGCTCGCAGGTAGCACTGCTAAGTGCGTGTCCGACAAACGGATCGCCCTCGAGGTCAGCAATAAGACCGGGTTGGTTTTCGGCCCGTATCGGGAGAAACCTAGATGCCAGCCACGCATAAAGCTGGAGCACTGCAGACCCAGCGTCTTCGTCATCGCTGCCCCAAGCCTTGTTTCATAGCGGGCGTAAAGCTTTTCGATTTTGCTATTGTCCAGAGCGTCGATCTGTTCTGCGGTGAGGACCTTCCAATGGACCACTAGTCCATACTGTTTGGCTTGGCCTCCCACCACCAATGCGGCGAGCCTTTCACGGTATTTTTGCACCCGTTCCTTGATGAGCAAGTAAGTACAAGCAATTACACCAATTTGTTTGTTTGTTTGTTTGTTTGTCTGTTTTGGCGTTTAACGGCCCAGTCACCACTGTTTTAGGTCATTTTTGAGCCGATCAGTTAACCTATCTACACTTTTCCTGGGCAGGCTTATACGCAAGCGGTTATCCAGTACAGTGCACATGCTTTCGCCAGAAGTTGACAATTTCCCTTCTTGAATCAGCGGGAGAGAGAGAATGACCGTAGTAAAGATTCCATGTTCCATCTTCAAGAAATAATGTTGCCGGCCCCACCAGGTATCGAACCTGCGTCCTCCTGATCACCAGTCAGACGCGCTTCCGACTGAGCTACCGAGGCCGTCCAATTACACAGATTAAATGACTTTGAGCACTCGACAATATGAAATTACTGAAATACTGGAGGAGACGAAAACTAATCGTTGGGCCCAACAAGAGGCAGAGCATCAGGCACCAACCAACATTACTAGAGATAAAATTTTTAGAAGCTTTTACGCTGTACGGGTCATAGAATCTGATGCCTGAACCGCCGGCGTCCGATTTTAGACGGAAGCAAAGTTATCAGCCATGCTTGGGTTAACTGCCTTGCATGCAGTCTGTCGTATAACATTTATGTTACACCCAATCTTTTTTATATCGAATAATGATCTTACGAAATCGGATATTGAAGTCATTGCAATATATTTTTTCAATATTTATATACTAAGTAACGATAAAATTCGAGTTCTGTGAGGCCTTGTTGAAGAAGAAATTTAAGTCCAACATTGAATTTAGAAAATTAATCCAAATGACGTCTATAAAACATAGAACAGGCTCTATGTATGTTTGATACCGATAACCCTGATTAGGAGTTTAACAAGTAACTATTTATTACGAGTTTTGGATTCAATTACATGCCTAGACACTCTGGCAAATCGAATTAATTGCGAAATATATACTAGGTCACCCTAAAGTGTGGGCTCCGATAGGCCTTGTTGCAGAAGAGATTTAAGCCCATCATTGAATTTTGAAATTAAATCGGAATGGCGAACATAAACCTTAGAAAAGCGTCTTAGTTTATAAATTCAAGAAAAATATTTGCAATGACTTCAGTACCCAATTTCGTCAAATCAGTCTTTGATATAAAAAAAAATGGACACAACATAAATATTCGACGACAGACGGCATGCATGGTAGTTAACCCAATCGCGGTTGATAACTTTGCTGCCATCATTTATTGCACACCAGTCGGTCAAGCCTCAGATTGTATGACGGATCCAGCGTAAAGTCTTACGTAGAATTAAAATTCAATTTTACTTACTGTTAGTTGGTACCACTCCTGATGCGCTGTCTCTGGTCGGGCCCATCGAGTCTAACTGTTGGATTTCGTTTGCGCCAGCAATTTTGTAATTCTTGCTGTCGAGTCCTCGCCGTTATTCGTCTCTGTGGTTGTTTGATTTGGGAGCACTCGGAGATGATGCACTGGTGAGTTAGGAATAAAAAAGTTAAACGGTTGCCTTTGGAAACAAAGAAACATAAAAAAAACGAAAATCGGAGACTCGGTTTTAGTGAGTCTCATCACAGCACAGCTATTTTGTTTGCAAGGCTGCATACGCCTCCTAGCACCGACTTAAGTGATACTCAATGTTCAATGTATCTAGAATAGGCTCAATAGTCAAAAAGGGAAAGCAAATAGAACCTGCTCTGTGATGGAGATTGTGAAGGAAGCCTTCACAAAGACCGAACACATTATCTGTCTAAATCGCGACGGTAGTTAGGTCGAGGGTTGCGGCTGCGTACAATCGATTTAAACACCCCACCCTACACCCGCAGTAAAATACTGTTTATTGGCTGTTCAAGGCTGTTCTTCTGTCGCGGTTTTTATTGCTTACAGTTCGTCTTTGAATGTGTATACCACTTACATATTTTTGTTTACGATAGCCAATTGGCCATTTTTGGGGAAAGTAACTGTCATTTGGGCTTTCCGGTATCGATGTTTTCATAAGGGTCTAGGTATTTCATGTTCGTGTTTCTTTCCCTTTGGTGTCTCTGGTGGAAGGTGTTGGTTATGTGTATCGAATTATGATAATTTCCTTCTGTTTTGGAGTTTATGATGCCGACAACAATGAAAGAAAAAACTAGATACTCTAGCGAATCGAATTAGTTGCGAAATATAAACTCCGTTGTATGCCGCAAGAAGAACAGCACCATCCAGGAGTTCAAAGAAAAAAATCAGAATCTCATATTCCAAATCATTGCGTTTATAATGAATATTTCACCGGGATCTGACAGTGTTTTTTGCTGTTCCAGCATTTAAGTTATTTCATGTTGTCGAGCCCTTATGTTTGTTTGTTTCATCTTTTCAGTCGTTTGATTTTATGCTCGCTGTGTTGTATCTCTGATACGTTATAATGCCTTCATGCGATTGAACAAACTATTTGTGTTAAGGTTGCGACAGTACCAATGGCGGGGATTGTAGCCACGTTAAATCGATTTAACACCCCCTATTGAAAAAACTCTTTACTGATCGTTCCAAGGTTGTTCTACTTTCGCGATTTGTTTCGTAATGATTTCTCTTTGCATGTATGTACGGCCAATATTTTATTATTTATTTTGGATAACCGTTTAGCCATTTTGCGGGAAAATAACTATCCTTTTGGCTTTCCGCTTGTGATGTTTTAATACAGGTTTAGAGTTTCTTTCCCTAGTGTGACTCTGACAGGAGTTTCTGGTTAGTTGTATTGATTCCTGATTATTGCCTTCACTTCTGTTTTGCAGAAGTTTGATTTAGAGTAAACTGTAACCACATAGCCCATTAACTTATTTTAGAAATGACAATTTTGCACGCTGTATGTCCTATAAAAACGCATCGCATCTGGTTGTAATTTTATGTATTGCAAAGGAAAGATACTTTCCTCCGACATTTATTTATCCAGTTTCCGTAAAAGTCAGAATGGATCATAATGAAATAATTTTCATATCAAAACAAAAATGAAACAAAAAAATACAAGAGAGATGCAGAGTATGTACCCATCGGAATAGGATCGGTATATGTATATATTAGAGTACAAAAATTTAAACACATAAAACAAATCAATAGGCAAACCTTGCTGAAGAAATGAGAATGATCTCAAGAAGTAATTATAAATTAGAAATGAAGGCAATGATTAAGCTGCATTTTTAGCTATGCTACATGTAAATGCAATATAATACATACATGTAATAGCCTAATAGTTTGCATTTAACATCAAAGCCTCTCACAATCTAGTATGTGTTCAATTTTCTCAGGTAGCAAAAAGGGCGTATGAATCCGTGATGATAATTCGTCCTCGGAGACCAGTCAGTGATGTGTTCTATGAGTTTGAGAAGAAGGTCATGGAAACTGCCTTTACCCTATACAATTATACTTGGGAGGAAGGGTCTGAGGTAATATAGTACACGCAAAATTAAAATGGGAATATGAGCAAACGACGGTGTACAATGTGACAGTTGCGAACTGTCAAGTCTTATCAACGTAGATGCCAACAACATTGAATAGCCCTAGTCGCATACTATATTTTCCTTGAGCATTGTGTTTGACTCACCAATATATTTTCATGTAATTCTAGATTTGGCATAACAATTGTTTGAATTAGCTGTAGTAAAATTTCTCTCAGAGGACAATAGTTTGCACATACAGCACACTTTTTCTGGTGAATATCAAAACAGAAGTGAGGCAACGACCAGGGATCGATATACAAGCGGAAAGCCAAACGAACAGTTTCTTACCCACACAATGGCCAAACGGCTTTCCAAAATAAAAGATATTGTACGTACATGTACATACGTGCAAAGATATACTATAACAGTTATAAACCACAACAGAAGTACTGCCTCGGAATGGTCAGTAACTTATTTTTCACCGGGGAGGGAGGGGGCTTTTATCGATTTTTCGTGGCCACAATAATCGCCCTTGGTTCAAACTTGCGACGGCATCAGCGTTGGTGTCGATAATAAAATCGCATTTTGCTTATTCATTTTTATCGGCCTGCTTGCCGTCTTTATGCCTTTCCATTAAATTGTTATAACCTCCGAAATGTTGAGTACTTTCTAGACCGTCCGTCTGTCTGTCCATGTGTCTGCTCAATACTTCTGATAAAGTTAGATATTTTCACGAAACGTCACAAAAATGTAAAACATGATGAGCCAATATGAAAAGCACACGATCCATTGATTGTCCTACTTTTTGGAGTTATTGCCCTTTGAACATTGAACATAACCATTTCTGCCATGTACTCGTGTCCGATCCATATCTCTGACGACATTAAAATTTCCACGAAACCGCACACAAATACAAAGCACAATAAGGCACCATACAGAACATACGAGCCATAACTCACGTTTGCCTACTCTGGAATTGTTGCCCCTTTCACTTTGAACAAAACCACTTCTACCATGTTCTCCTGTCCGCTCTGTGAGTTGAAAATGAAATGTCTCAAAATTGTAAAACATTACAAGATAAACCGAAGAGCATAAGCACGTTAATGGGTAACACATTTTAGAGCAACGACCATTTGAACATAGTGAATATTGAAAACAGCCCTTTCTATCAAGTACTCTTGTCCTCTCTGTAAGTTGGAAACCATGTCAGACTTTTAATGAAACTTCACACAAATATAAAGCATCATACTATAAGGTGTAGAAAACAAGAACTTTATCTTTGGTTAACCTATATATTATTATGGCCCTTTGAACATTGAAACTAGTGATTTCTGTAATATATTTGTGTCCGTTTTGTAACAGGAAAACGGTTTGGCATGCGATGATAGAAATGCTTGTTTTTGCTTCCTGAGATGCCAATAGACGTTGGTATACGATGGGTACAAACGGTGCTCCCCTTGTTGCAGAATTGTTTCTGATTTGTTATCAAAACCAATGCATGCTATCCCTTTCTTATAATAAACTAGCCGACGTTATTGAGGAGTTTAACTCTACATCTCGATATCTGGATGATCTTTTATATATTAACAATGTGCATTCTGACCAAATAGTTGGTAGAACTTATCCGAAAGTAATGTAGTTAAATAAGGCTAAATCTGATGCCAAAGTTTGTACTTACTTTTGACTGTATCTAATCGTTATATCTCTTCCAAAGTTTATTATAAAAGAGATGATTATAATTTTGGAATTGTAAATTTTCCTTTCTGGGTTGGTGTTGTCCTTAAGGTTTTGTCATATGCTGTTTATATGTCACAGTATATTCGTCTTGCTAGAGCTTATTTTCTTGTTGATGATTTTGAAGATCGGAACAGAATTTTAACAGCAACACTTCTATAACATATACAATAAGGGCGTTGAAACCATTTTCAAAATCTTATCGCCAGTCTTATGATATTATTTCTAAAAATATGGCGTTTCTTTGAAGACACTTCTGCAAAAGGGATTGTCGGAACATGGCTTTTATGACAATGTTGCTGCGGAATAGTATGTAGTTGTTATATGTCTGGTCAGGTCAGGAAGCTTGTCTGGCAATGCAAAAGAAACATGGTTAAAGCATGGATGTTATGCAACAGGCGGCGTGTTTGTTTGTCGACCTTTTTACATCTGACAACTTGGCTTCGCTCTTCGGTAGCACGACTTCGGACTCTGCGACGGTCTCATCGTAAATCTGTTGTATTCAAGGTGGGTGGAGCCTGATATGTCCTGGTTTCGACCCTTCGTGATCTAACTGATGGTCTTCTTCTGCGTTGATGCCGGATTGTTGATGCGTCCTCAACCCTGAATCGTGATAGTATTAGTATATACATGACCGTTTTCCTATGCATTTTATTTTTACTCATGTTTGAGCTAGAAAGCCTCCATGCTGATCAATTTGTTATTGTTATTATGTTTGCTACTGCACTGGGTTGAAATTTCATAAACTCGCTCCTCCGAGTAGTTTTACCACTGATCGTCCCAAGGCGGTCTTTATTAAGCAGTGTCTTATTTGTTAATTAGCTTTGTGCCGTTGGTTCATGTTTCGTCTGTTTTTGTGTCTGCCGCCGTTCTATTTACGTTCTGCTGATGACTTTTGATGGATGCGTTCTTTCATTATGGTTTTCCGGAGTGACTTTTTTCTTGCTAGTGGAGAAATTTTCTTGGAACTGTATGCAGACTAAGTCCTTGGTCGGGCCCCCCAGAGTCTAACGGTTGGTTTTCTTTTGCTCCAACAATTCTGTTGTTGTATGCTGTCGAGTCTTCAACCTTGTTTCATCTCTGTAGATTTTTGATTTGTATGTTCTCGGAGATGTAACAATGATGAGTTAGGAAGCCTTTATGCGGACTAAACCGCGACAGAGGTAAGGGCGAGTATTATGGCCATGTAAAATCGATTTAAGCACCCAGTGAAATTCTTTCCACTGACCGTTCCAAGGCGGTTCTTCTGTGGCGGTTTATTTATCTTGTTGTTTGGTACTTACTGTGTGTATCCCTTATGTCGTTTTATTTTGGATGGCCATTTGGCCATTTTATTGGAAAGTAACTGTCCTTATGACCTTCCTTTGTTTAGGTTTCCATTATGGTCTGGCCGCTTCATGTTTGTGTTTCTTTTCCTTTGGTGTCTTTGATGGAGGAATTAAGATAATTGTATCGATTCCTGATCTTTGTTTTACTTCTACTTTGAACCCTTATGCAAAGATATATATCCATGATATGATGTTCAGAACCAAAGAACCATAACTGTGAATTAGCTATTTTTGGAATTGCCTTTTGAACAGTGTGAACAGTTATACAAGGAATAAACTTATGTCCTGTTCCTATGACTTAACGAGATATATCGTCTCAATATTAGCTAAGGGCAAAAAATTAAGTCTGTTTGAAATAAGAATAATGATAATACTAATTATAATAATCACAATTATTATTATTATTCATATTATTAGTTTATTGGTATTATTTATAAATTACATGCACATGGAAAGTGCCACACAAACTTGAAAGTACGAGACAAACCGTTCATGCTTATAAACCCTATTGGTTTCATTGAGCGAAAGGGCTTCAGATGTCCTTTCATCACAATGTCGGGGAAAAGTCTCACAAACTTGGAAGCAACGTCTCCAAAATGACATATACAGTGTTGACTGGGACGTTAAACCTCAAATAAACCAACCAAAACAAACACACCTGCAGTTGACATGTACAACACAAGAACCATAAGTCTAGCTTTATTCTGCTTACATTACGAAAGCACGCCTATACAAATACGCTGTAAATTTTACGGCCGAAGAAAGCGACATATTGCAGTTTTTCAAATAGCCCAAATTGGTTCCTTTTCTGATGATTATCAGCGACCGTTTTCTTATATATAGTGCAAAAATAGATTGTAGGTGCTCTTTAGAACAGCATCAATAAAAAGCTTCTAACGAGTACCAACAATCAATGTCTTGGAACAGAAATAAGAAAAAAAATATATTACCCTTAAATCCCAGTTTTCTCTCAATATAAATGAGTTTAGGGGATGCTCATTTCACGGACTTGTTCACGTGCTGGATGGCATTGCACATTGTAAATAATCATCTCAGTAATTTTATACGGGGACAGACGTATGTCTAAATTATCTTTCTAAATCGCGACGGAAGTAAGGGCGAGTATTGCAGCTGTTTAAAATCGATTTAAGCCCCAAGTGGATTTTGTTTCGCTGGCCGTTCCAAGGCGGTTCTTCTGTAGCGGTTTATTTTGTCTTTTGAGTGTGTGCATCGCTTATATTATTTTGTTTGGGTAGCCAATAAGCCATTTTTGTTGGAAAGTGACTGTCCTTTTGGCTTTTCGCTATTGATGTTTCCATTAGGGTCTATTATTTCACGTCTGTGTTTCGTTCCCTTTGGTGCCGCTGATGGGAGCTGTGGGTTAATTGTATCAATTACTGATCTTTGCCTTCACTCCTGTTATGCACCCTAAAATGTGTGTAATATTTCTAAGCTCATAACCATGTGCATTGACTGACCAGACTTTTCCAATATTAAATTAAGATTTTGACATAACAAGCAATAGCCCGTGCATGTTATATTAGGTCTTTCTTGTTTATCAATGACGTAACGTTCATTACACAATTAAAAACTATGAATATCGTGTTGTCTCTTTATTCCAGCTCGGAATTTTCAACATAGCACAGTATGACAGTTTCATATTGTATGCCCTAGCCTTAAACGAGAGCTTGTCTGCTGGAGAGGATCCAAGTACAGATAAAAGTATACTGAAGAGATTGAGGAATGCAATCTTTCCAGGTAAGGTTTTGATTTCTTCTCTGTTAGCGAAATGGAGATAAGAGTTTAATTTCTCCTCAGATTATAATGTAACAGCTTCTTAGATGAGTGGAATATCCACTGGATCACCATAAAGTCATATGCCTGCGGAATGGATGTAGAAATCAAAATATATATCAAAATATAATGCAATGCCTTGCAGCATAGTTATTCATACTCGTTAGAGCCGCCTCTATGAGGCAGTTCTAACGTGTACCCATAATCGATATTTTGTGCAGAAATAAGAAAAATATCGCAAAATTTCATCTAAAAATGCTCATTTAATTTGTCGATAAAATTTACTTTGCATTTTTATTGGTGTATTTTCGTAATGAGTGTACCTTAACACGAAGTACAGCTGTACAAATGACAAACATGTTCCTGAAAATGAATTAGAGGTTCGTGTTGAACAATTAATTTCTGGCGATCGCTATTGACAGCCGGCTGTCGATAGCAAATTCACTATTGACAGCCAGCAAACTAAATTAATGAAAATGGGTATTTAACATACTTATATTGCAAATTTATTGTGTTTTACTTTATACACATTTATGAACAGGTTTTTTAATATAATCTATAATATACTAGCTTCAGCTACCGTGATTATCCAGTCAGTTGGTCTTTACCATTGAACTTGCAATGGTAGTGATATTACCAGCTGTTCCAACGATTCGGTGGCTACATATTATTTCTATGACTAAGAATATTGTGAAGTATTATTAATCTTCTTAATGCAAACAAATATTTACTGCTTTGCCAATGACTTTATCTAAGCATCACATCATGGCCAATCATGCATATGGAAAATGAACACCGTTACAGGACAAACTGGCATTAAACTCCCTGGCCCATAACGATTAAACATTGTCCTACTGAATGAATTATTTTTTCCACACCCATTTCTGTGTATTAATCAAACAAATTGCAGAATATAATGAATTTGTCCAGTTCACAAACTGAATAACAAACATGTTGGCTTATTCAGAAGCCATCTGATCTGGATCTACACTGTTTGCAAAAGGTAGAGTTTGTCGTGATCATCAGAACAATGGTCAATAGTGATCTGTTGGAGATGTAGATAGGACAATCCACAATGCAATTTTAGCCCCCGCCCATCGGGGCTTGAATAAATAGATGGGCTGCATGATGCTTCCACGCAGAGCTGAAACTGACCCACACAAGAGTACTGGTAAACCGCTTAGAGGATCTAAGCCTGCCCAGGCTATTGGTTTCATTGGGCAGCAGGGCTTCAGGTGTCATTTCATCTCAATGTCGGGTAAAAATCCCACAAAATTGGAAGCAGCGTCTCAAAATTACCTTTACAGTGTTGACGGGGACGTTACACTTCGAATTAAACAAACAAAACAATGTTACGCGTGTATTTGTTTCGGGACCATCTAACCTTCCTTCCGAGCTCTAGACCCATCGTGTCTAGTCAGTGGTTAAAGAACAGATACATGTCTGCTGACAACAATACAACTGGGCCTTGGTGTGGACATCAGTTGTCTCTTGTAAGACTTTCTGTCTCTCAGACTAAATGCTAAGTAAACTGTTACAAAAGCCTGATGTGAAACTGAATTGCACCACAGCTCTGGATATTAAGGAGTTAGATAAACTTTGCTCATATCTATTCACCAGGACTGGTGCTAACCCGGCATTTCTGGTATCTGTTGGAAAAGCCTCAACAAGGCAGGTCTAACATGTACCCATAACATATTTTAATACCAGAAGTATTCTCCAGAGCTCTAATGTGCCTTCTGCTAAGTTGGGATGCTAAGGCTCAATTACGTATGACATGATCGTTTGTACATGTATACTCAGCTGTACACATTGCTCCAGATAAGCAGCTCCTAGCATATTTATCCGATTTTGGAATTAAACGAAAGGAGGTCACATTGTTTTCATAGATTCATATACATGTATACAAGTATATTGGAACACTTTTTGGGTCCAATTTTTATCAATCCACCCAAAGTTAAAAAGTACAGTAAGCTCTTCATTGCTGAAGTCTAAATGCCAATCACAGACCGGGTAACGGTTATCTATAGTAAAAAAACTATGTTATTTTTAGTGATTATTCTTATCAATGTGAGCTGAGAGTGTTACATAAGAGGGTTATCTAGATAGAATCAGGACTGAAATCAAGGGTTTGGGCTTGGCAAACAGCATGAACCCAGGTCAGGCACTGCAGAATATGGGTCTACTCTTTTGCTCAATACACAGGGAATTAAAGGGTCAAACGAAACAGTTTAAGCTTTGGTCCAGGACTATTTTCCTTGACAAAACTCAGTCGACCCATATGTAATCTCCTATTAAAATCTGGTTGATTTTACCAAGCAAATGTATTTCATATGTGGTCTGTGGCCTGTTCTAACCCTCATCCTGCTGAATAAAGAAATTTATCACACCAGTTTCTGAATATCAGTCAAACTGCTTGAAATAATATTTTCCTGGAGACAAATAATGTACATCCTGAACAAATGGCTTCTTCAAAAGCCACCTGATCTGAATCCACACTGTTCGCAAGGGTAGGCTATGTTGTATTCAGCAGCATATGGTTTATGGGAACTGTACCAAGGTTGTAAAAATTATGGCCCATGGGTCAAGAACTGCCTCCTTTAGAGAGGTGTTGAGTTAGATGTTTTACACAGACTGATATGCATGAAAAAATATGGTGTGTACAGGTGTATCAAGGGGGGTTTAAATGGTTGTCAGTTGCACACTTGTTAATGTATTGTGAACATATTTTGTATGGGACACCTCAAAACAGGGTACATGCAAACAGTGCAGATATAGATCAGATGTCAAAAATGAGACAATTGATCAGGGTGTACGTACACTGTTTGCAAAATGAGCAGCCGTTTTCAATATAAATTGTAGGTGATCGCTATTGAGGCTATTATACCAAGTCATTACGAAAACACACCTATTCAAATTTATTTAACATTTTACCACCAAAAATGAAAATTTTCAGATAAAACTTCTGATAGTTTTCATATTTCTGCTGAAAACAGTGATTGTGGGAACTTGTTAGAACAGCATCGATAAGGCAGTTCTAACCATTACCCACAATCTATATTTTGATCAGAAATAAGAAAAAATAATGTATACCCCTGTAAACCCCAGTTTTACTACATAACAAGAGGCCCATGGGCCACTGTGCTCACCAGAGTTCAGGCGGGCACTGCCCACTAGCAGCCATGTATGGTTTCATTTTATCGATTATAAACGAACCCCATTCAATGTGGACTCTGTACCTGAAATATCAGGCCCTTTAAGAAGTGGATGGTGGGACAGGGATCCAACAGAGCCCAGGTTGGTATCACTGAATGCGTCTTATCATAAGGAACAAGAATATATATGGTTTAGGGGTGGGGATGTGTACAGTTCCAGAGATATAAGGCCTTTTAAGCTGTGGAGGGGTTGGAGCATGACCCTGGCAGACACCAGGAAATCTAAGATTGTTGTTCTTGAATGTGTCTTATCATTAGGACCAAAATGTGTTGTTTACGAGTGGGGATCTGAACTCTTTCTGAGATATGAGGCCTTCTTATGAAGTGAAGAGGAAAGGAATGGCCCCTGTGGACCGCCAAGTTGGTGTGACTGAATGTGTCTAATCACAAGGAACAAAATATATATGATTATGAGATGGGGATCATAATGGTGTCTGAGATATATGGCCTTTTATGAAGTGGAGGGATGGGCCATGACATCGACACATTACCCTAGCACAAATACACCAAAGGTTGATGTGACTGAAAGAGTCATATCAAAAGAAACACAAATATACATGCCTTAGGGGTGGGGATCTGATCAGTTTCTGAGATATATGGCATTTTATGAAGTGGGGGTTTGGGGCATGGCCCCAGCGCACCCTGGAAGACCCCTAGGTTGGTGTCACTAAATGTGTCTTATCAAAAGGAACAAGAGTATATATGGTTTATGGTTGGGGATCTGAATGGTTTCTGAGATATTGGGCCTAATACAAATTGGAGGGGGTGGGGCATGGCCCGGGCACTTCCAAGGGGGGCACCCAAGTTGGTGTCACTGAATGCTTCTTATCATAAGAAACAAGAATATATATGGTTTTGGGGTGGGGTCTAAATGGTTTCTGACATATATTGCCTTTTATGAAGTGGAGGGGTGGGGCATGGCCGGGCACATCCCAGTGGACCCCCAGGGTTGGTGTCACTGAATGCGTATTATCATAAGGAACAAGAATATATATGGTTATAGCTTATAAAATGGAGTGATTGGGGCATGGCCCCGACGCACCCTGAGGAACCCCTAGGTTGGTATCACTGAATGCCTCTTATCATAAGGAACAAGACTATATATGGTTATAGGGTGGGGATCTAAACAGTTACCGAGATATTGGGCCTTTTATGAAGTAAAGGGGGAAGGGCATGGCCTGGGCACATCCCAGGAGACCCCCAGGTTGGTGTTCCTAAATGTGTCTTATCATAAGAAACAAGAATATATATGGCTTTTGGATGGGGATCTGAAAGGTTTCTGAGATATATCGACTTTTATAAAGTGGAGGGTGCGGCATGGCCCCGGCGCACCCCGGGTGGCCCCTAGGTTGAAATCACTGAATGCGTCGTATCATAAGGTACAAGAATATATATGGTTTAAGGGTGGGGATCTGAACGGTTTCTGAGATATTGGGCCTTTTATGGGGTGGAGGGGTGGGGCAAGGCCCAGGCACATCCCAGGAGACCCCTAGGTTGGTGTCTCTGAGTAAATGACATTTTTTTGCTATTTTTCCAATTATAAGTCTATGGAAACTCTAAGTTGCCATAGCAACCAAAATAATGAGCCGATTTTCATTAAACACACAAACTTTCAATCCCCCAGCCCAAGGATGCTACAGATGAAATTTGGGCTGAATCGGTCCAGTGGCTTCAGAGAAGATGTCGTTTTAAAGTGTTGACGCCAGACGACGACGACGACGCAGACGACGACGACGAAAGGCTCCGAGGAGCTTAAAAGTTGGGTTTCTGGGGATCAAAATTATACAGGCATGTTTTCGTGATGGATTGAAAGTTTTAGCTGTTATACTCACTTGGAATGATGGTACAAGCTCTCAGATTTCTGACCACATCTGTTCAATTTGGAAACCGGGGTAGGATAATGTAAGCACATTGGAGTCTTCAATGTACTCATGAAAATACTTCGCTTGACTATCGACAATACGAGCCATTGTTAGATATTTTTTTATGTATTAACTCACATACAAAGATGGTTGATAATGGAATACAACCAAACTAAGATGCCTTATATATGAGTGCAGATTATTTGCTAAATATTGGTGCACTGACACCAATACCCCATCTTCAAATTGTTGTCAAATCAAAAGGCAAATTCACTTCAACATGCAACAGACACCTTTTATCAACTATTGAGTGTCACTACTCCTGAGAATCATGCCCTTGATGCCAATATGTTGAAACACAGATTTCTTTAACAGCTAAAATAAACATTCAAACATCCACTTTAAAGACAAAATGATCTGCTAACTTGTACAGTAAAAATAATTGCATATACATTATTAAGACTCCTTTATTTATTTATTGAGATTACTAATAAGCTACAGGTACCCTGCCGTAATATGTCGGTGTTATGGTTTCAATGTTGATAAGTACTCGTCTATTTATAAATCATAACAAACAATGGTGTTTTCCACAGGTACGTAACGGGTTATATTCTAACACAAAAGCACTTAATTTTGCAGTGTCAATGTAATCAGTTGCGAGCTACGCAACTAGTAGCGAGGAGCGCCTAAAACGACTGGTTTACTTTCCTGAGTGTCGCAAGTTCGATCTTCACAGACAACCTTTTTTTTTCAAAAAGCTATTAAAAGCATGATTTATTTTTTTCTTGATGATTTTTTTTATAAAATAGTTTCAGAATTTACATTTTTATTATTTCTTTTTTAATTTTCAATTCTGTTT
This sequence comes from Lucinisca nassula, assembly GCA_963580285.1. Classification (NCBI taxonomy): domain Eukaryota; kingdom Metazoa; phylum Mollusca; class Bivalvia; order Lucinida; family Lucinidae; genus Lucinisca; species Lucinisca nassula. The sequence continues at coordinate 201,065,089 of OY757010.1, read as the reverse complement.
ATTATTTTTGTATTATTATTTTTTCGTGAATGGTTATCTATTTATTTCTAAAGTTCAATACATGTCATGCACAATTTTAAAGATCAACTTCACATTTGATTTATAATAGTGAATAAAAAAGAAACACCAGCAAGTACATGTACAAGATAATTGAAATACAAGATGCCATAATTTGATACAATGGAACCTGATTGGCCTAGACCCTATATGTGACATGTGAAAGTAACGAATAGGCACACCAATAACATGACTTGAAATTAACATTGATTGGAAATTTATAACTTAATTCATGTTGATCATAGGCTATTTTAACGTTTATCGATTGTTAGTCACAAAACTGCACTTGTCAAAAAAAAAAATGTTAAAGAAAAAACATCCCCAGCGGGATTCGAACCCGCATACTTCAGCTCTTCAGGACCGTGACTTTACCACTTGGCTAGTGTCGATACAGTGCAGGTATGGTATTGTTTAGCCTGATACCATCACATTAATAGGGAGTCACCAAAAATAAAATTAGATCATCCAAAAATAACATATAATTGCGTAGATAAATTAAAAAATAACCTTTATTTACAATATTATTGACAATACTAAACTGACAACTGATGTCGGTTTTACTGTATAAAACAAAATATTTATTTATTTATTTTAGCCACAGCATGGAGTGACATCTTGTAGAGTTCCACCCATTTATGCCTCAAGTGTAATGAACACTTTAATAGTTCATTTCATGTTTTATTATTATTCTAATGAAAAATTGTCATTTGTATGAAAAAAGTTTAATAGTTCACTTTAATATTCCCTAATTATTTCATTTTTTATTTATGCATTCATGTTTTTATCAGTTTATAATCATTTATATATAAGCATATATATCAAATATCTTAGCTGGCTTTCAATAGCAAATTCGCTATCGATAGCCGGCTGTCAATAGCGAACATTCGCTATCGACAGCCGGCTGTCAATAGCCACGTCCTTAATTTATTTGATACTCCCTGTTCTGTATCATGATTAATGGCTGTTGTTTGTAATTTCGGCAAGTAGGGTTTCGCGGTATAGAAGGTTTACCCGGTCCATAGTTATGTGTATACGTATATATGTATGTGTGGATCGTGTACGGTCCATAACTTTTATTTTCTATTCCTTTATGCATTTTGAAATTAAATGAAAGCAAAAATGTTAACCACCATGAGACGATTTGTCGCGCGCAAGACCAACGTCTATGTTTTCAATGTCAAAGTCACACACGGAGGTCAAAATAGATCCTGCTTTACGTAGCCAGTTCATATCTGTTTTCAATCCAAGATAGAGAAAAAAATGGTTGCATGTGAAGATTAGGCATCTATTTAAAATGTCTGCCTCCATTTTTCATAATCGGTCTTTCCTGTTGAAGGTTAGAAAATTGCTATAATAAGTAAATTTCCCTTCAAGAGAATACGCGTTCTTGAAAGGGTTCAGTGTATATAAAAGCAAACAGGTAATCCGGATCGTGTCTCACTTGTTTATATGGCCACGACCATGCCATTTGAAGATACTGAAGAAAAAAACTCCTAACAATTTGGACACCTTCAGGACTTGCTGTAACTCGCTTTCAACTTTAACAAATTCGTTTAACGATCAAGCAATAAGTCCAACTGGTGCAGGCGAAAGTTCAAACAGTGTAGACCCTGATCAGCCTGCTCCATCAGGTGCAGTCTAGTCCGGGTCTGCACTGTTGGCTGAGGCCTATCTGGCCCAATTCTTAGGTTCATTACGGGTTCTTCGTGTTTCAGGTATTGCGGGACTAACGTATGTAAACGAGATTGGGGACAGAGAAACTGATTTTACATTGTTGAATCAGGATCAGCTGACAGGAGAGTATAAGGTAAGAAACTACCAGTACTAATAAACTAGTTTAAACTTATAATAACTATAATATAGTAAGTGATGTCAGCGAACCAACAAGTAGTTACAGCGATGACGATATAGACCTGTCTCTCTGATCTCTGATAATTTTTACCATTTATCATTTTGAAACACAAACTGCACTTTATGTTCCCTGCAGAAATAATATAAACTACTGATAAAGGTATGTGCACTTGAAAACAGCGAATATCTTTGATGATCTGCGGAAACATTCGGTAGCAAGCAGTTCAAAATGGAATACCTGTCTCCTTAAGTGTCTAGATTATAAATATGTTCTTTAAAACGGTTATCCTTTGGAAGCATAGAACTGAAAAGTATGGAGTGTATACGTTTTTTGCTTGGCCAGACTAGCTAGTGTCGGCCAATTAGGCCTCATCAGTGACGCTCAAATATTTTCAAAACGCCGCAATGGAATCAATGATCCCAAAGAACAAGAAAATTTAATCTACACTATGATGAAGGGCAGGGAGACTTTTTACAGCCACCATACATTCCCGTAACACCTACTGTAGTAATAATGACATTAAATATGGTCTCTAAAATGGTTATCCTTTGTAAGCAAGGAATACGCTGTAGAACTGAAAAGTATGGAGTGTATACGTTTTTTTGTTTGTCTGTTTGTCCGTTTTTGTTTTTGTTTTTCTTTTTTTTTTGGGGGGGGGGGGGGGTGGGGGTTACCGGACTAGGTAGATTCGGACAATAAGGCTTCATCAGTGGCACACAGATGTTTTCAATACGTCACAATGGAATGTAAAATGGAATATAAAACCCACATTTGAAGAAACGCTCACATACGTTATGTTTCTATTGAGTAATATGGAACGAAAGATTGCTTCCGTAGCCTAGTGTGTTGATCTTTCAATGATGTCCTCGTATCTGATTTAGGACTTGAAGTGCTTCAATTGGATATTTATTTTTCTCCAAGTACAGCGATTTTCTAACACCTCTGAATAATGCTTGTCGCTTTAAAAGGATAGTAAAATAGAAGTAGAGGCAATGATCAGGAATCGATACAATCAGAGACACCAAAGGGAAAGAAACACATACATGAAACAACAGACCTAATGGAAACATCAATAGCGGAAAGCCTAAAGGACAGTTACTTTCCCACAAAATGGCCAATAGGCTATCCAAAATAAAATTATATAAGTGACACAAATAAATTCTGAATAGTTAGACCCTTTGGAAGCAAAGAATACACCAAACAAATGAAAAAAGCAGACTCGGTTTACTTGACAATATTTATATTAGATTCGGTACTAAGTTATTTAGACAAATTGTGGGTATTCCGATGGGTACGAATTGCGCACCTCTTGTGGCTGATCTGTTCTTGTATTGTTATGAAAGAGACTTCATGCTGTCGCTTTCCATTGATGACCAATCTGAAATTATTATTGAAGCTTTTAGGTCCACTTCTAGATATTTAGATGATTTATTAAATATTGAAAATACCTATTTCGATGGTTTGATAAGTCAGATTTACCACCCAGAACTTCAGTTAAATAAAGCAAATTCTTCTGATACCGAGGTCCCGTTTTTTTTTATTTACATCTATCTGTTGTAGATGGGTTTGTTTCGTGCAAAATTTATGATAAACGCGATGACTTTGATGTTGAGATTGTAAATTTTCCTTTTTTGGATGGTGATGTTCCTCGTGCGCCATCCTATGGCGTTTATATTTCGCATTTAATTCGATTTGCTAGAGTGTGTAGTCATGTAACTGACTTCAACACTCGTAATAAATTATTAACGGCTAAACTCCTTAATCAGGGTTATCGGTACCATAAACTACTCAAAGCCTTTTCAAAATTTTATAGACGCCTTTCTGATTTAATTTCAGAATTCAATATTGGACTTAAATCTCTTCTGCAACAAGGTCTATCGGAACCCGAATATCATGGTGACTTAGTATATAAATTCAGAAAAATATATAACCGCAATAACTTCAGCACCCAATTTCGTAAAATCATTCTTCGATATAAAAAGATTGGGTACAGCATGGATGTTAGACGACAGACTGCATGCATGGTAGTTAACCCAATCACGGTTGGCAACTTTGATTCCCTCTTTAATTGCACGCCGGTGGGTCAGGCCTCAGATTCTATGACGGCTCCAACGTAAAGGCTTATTGAGAATTAGAGAGATCTAATTCAAGGTAATGTTGGTTGGTGCCTGATGCTCTGTCTCTGGTCGGGCCCGTCGGAGTCTAACTGTTGGTTTTCTTTTGCTCCAGCATTTCAGTGGTTTCTTGCTGTCGAGTCATCACCGTTGTCTCACCTCTGTGGTTCTTTGATTTTTTTTGTGTTCACGGAGATGTTGCACTGATGAGTTAGGAGGCCATCACGCGGACTGAACAAATTATTTGTCTAAATCCCGACGGAAGTAAGGGCGAGGATTGTGGCCACGTAAAATCGATTTAAGCCCCCCAGTGGAAATCTTTCCACTACTGGGGGAAATCTTTCCACTGACCGTTCCAAGGCGGTTCTTCTGTGGCGGTTCATTTATGGCGTTGTTTGTTACTTATTGTGTGTATCACTTGTGTCTTTTTATTTTGGATGGCCATATGGCCATTTTGTTGGAAAGTAACTGTCCTTATGGCCTTCTTTTGTTTAGGTTTCCATTATGGTCTGGTCGCTTAATGTTTGTGTTTCTTTCCCTTTGGTGTCTTTGATGGGTGGAGTAAGTTAATTGTATCGATTCCTGATCTTTGTTTTACTTCTACTTATTGAGTCTGTTCATGACCAGTACTGAAATGTGCTACACCGGCCCCGCCCCCTAGCACCGGCTTAAGCAGAACTCTATTTTCAAAATGATTCTTAATGAACTCAATGATCCCAAAGGACCAGAAAATATAATCTGCACTATGATGGATGTACGGGGAGACTTTTTACGGCCGCCACACGGCACAGCACCAGCTGCAGTGAAGACTAATTAGTTCTGAATAGCTAGATCCTTTGGAAGCAAAGAATACACCAAATACACGAAAATAGCAGACTCGGTTTTATTGAGTCTGTCCATGACCAGTACTGAAATGTGCTACACCGGCCACGCCCCCTAGCACCGGCTTAAGCAGAACTCTATTTTCAAAATGATTCTAACTGAACTCAATGATCCCAAAGGACCAGAAAATATAATCTGCACTATGATGGATGTACGGGGATACTTTTTACGGCCGCCACACAACACAGCACCAGCTGCAGTGAAGATAAATAAGTTCTGAATAGCAAGATCCTTTGGAAGCAAAGAATACACCAAATAAACGAAAATAGCGGTTTTATTGAGTCTGTTCATGACCAGTACTGAAATGTGCTACACCGGCCACCCCCACCCCCCCCCCCCCCAGTACATCCAAAGATAAACAATAACAAAAATAAACCGGGACAGAAGAACCGCCTTTGAACGATCAGCAGACACGAATTCCGCTGGGGACTTCAATCGATTTTACGTGGCCACAATCCTCGCCCTTACTTCCGTCGCGATTTAGACAAATAATTTGTTCAGTCCGCATGAAGGCCTCCTAACTCATCAGTGCATCATCTCCGTGAACTCAAATAATCAAACAACCACAGAGATGAAACAATGATGAGAACTCTACAGCAAGAAACCAATGAAATGCTGGGGCAAAAGAAAACCAACAGTTAGACTCCGATGCGCCCGACCAGAGATAGAGCATCAAATCAATAAATAAAACACCATTTATTATTAATAACACCTAGGGAAAGTTATTAAAGTAATTGCTACATGCATCTCTCATATTCTTTGTATTTGTGTGAAAGAGGTAGGTTAAAGCACAAATTGTGCCTGAGAATTTCAGTTCTATAGCATTGCAAATACTAAAATACACCATCTATCTTAGAGGTGATACAACGGACCATATCCAACAATTTAGTGGAAAATTGCTAGGCGCTTCGGTTACATGGCGAGGGTTTGTCCGTCAGATTCTGTGATGGCCCTAACCTTATTCTGTTAAAGTTGTGTTTTTCTCTGTCGCGGTTTGTTTTTATTGTGGCTTGTTTTGAGCGTGTGTATCGCTTATTTTATTTCGATTTGAATAGTCAGTTGGCCATTTTGTGGGAAAGTTAATGCCCTTTTGGCTTTCTGCTATTGATGTTTCCATTAGGGTCTAGTTGTTTCATGTTTGTGTTTGTTTCCCTTTGGCGCCTCTGATGAGAGCTTTGGGTCCATTGTATCGATTCCTGATCATTGCCTTCAATTCTATTTTTTTCGTTTATCAATTCCAAAGGTGAAGATCATTTACTGACCCTTTGTCTTTGATGGCTTAGATTAAGTATTTTTATCGTCTTCTTCACTTCAACTGATGGCTTGATTAAAACCCAATTACATGCAGAGCCTCTTTGGGAAGAGGGGAACGACAATTTGTTGATAAGGACTGGGACACAGGACCAATATGGCCGCTATGCTCATATATGGTACAAAACCTTTAAAAACCTTCTTCTCAAGAACCAAATATCCGATGACCTTGAAACTTGGCATGCAGTATTGGGGAATCGGGCCCTTCCAAATGAGTTCAAATGATAAGTAGAAGTAAAACAAAGATCAGGAATCGATACAATTAACTTACTCCACCCATCAAAGACACCAAAGGGAAAGAAACACAAACATGGAGCGACCTGACCATAATGGAAACCTAAACAAAGGAAGCCCATAAGGACAGTTACTTTATTTATTGGTAGACTTGATCATTATCACGACTATGCTTCCTACAATCATTACAATATCACACGCTTGCGACATAGTGCTCTGTTTTCTCCAAAATGGCTACTTTTCTGATGAAAATTTATTATATTATTTTTTTATTCTGCCTGCATAGGCTGTAAGTGCTCGTTAGAACCGCTTCATCCTCATTGAGGCGGTTCTAATGAGAACACACACCCTCTGCAAAGATAGATTGTGGGTAATCGTTAGAACCAGCTCATTTTCATCCAGTGAGGCGGTTGTAACGAGTACCAACAACCTATGCCTTGGCGCAGAAATGTGAACAATAATGTATACCCCCGTAATCCCCAGTTTTCTCTTTTATAAAACTGTTTAAGTAGGGTGTTCATTTCACTGGCTTGTTCACGTGATTGGTTTTATGATTAACCCTCTGTGGCTCGACCTTTCCGTGCTTGGCAGTTAGCCCAGTCACGGTTGACGAATTTGCTTCCCTCTTTAATTGCGCGCCGGTGGGTCAGGCCTCAGATTCTATGACGGCTCCAGCGTAAAGGCTTACTGAGCATTAGAGAGATCTAATTTAATATAATGTTGTTTGGTGCCTGATGCTCTGTCTCTGGATGGGCCTATCGGAGTCTAACTGTTGGTTTTCTTTTGCTCCGGTATTTCTGTGGTTTCTTGCTGTCGAGTCCTCACCATTGTTTCATCTCTGTGGTTGTTTGTTTTTTTGTGTTCACAGAGATTTTGCACTGATGAATTAGGATGCCTCAATGCGGACTGAACAAATTATTTGTCTAAATCGCAAAGGAAGTAAGGGCGAGAATTGTGGCCACTTAAAATCGATTTAAGCCCCTTCATTGGAATTCGTTTCATTGACAGCTCCAAAGCGGTTCTTCTTTCGCAGTTTGTTTTTTGTTATGGTTTGTTTTTGAGTGTTTGTATCGCTTATATTATTTTGTTTTGGATCGACAATTGGCCATTTTGTGGGAAGTAACTGTCCTTTTGGCTTACCGCTACTGATGTTTCCAGGGTTTGTTGTTTCATGTTTGTGTTTCTTTCCCTTTGTTATCTCTGATGGGAACTGTGGGTTAATTGAATCGATTCCTGATCATTTCCTTTACTTCTATTTTACTGAAACATACAGTACGTCCATTGCGTTTAATATTATAATTAATGTTCAATCTGCGCTAGCCATTGAAACTTTGACACAATATAGTGGCCGATGGGTACATTCGGGCCATGATATGAATGTTTTGTTTGCAAGTTTCCCATGTTTACTTGAATGTTTTGTCATACCAGCTTCTATTTTGACACAGGTTGTGGCTCAGTACCTGGGCTACACAGACACGTTTGAGTTGATAGATATTCCTTCACATTGGACGAGTAGCCGCCCCCATCCGAACAAACCAAAGTGCGGGTTTACCGGCGAACTTTGCATAGATTACCGTAAGCAGAATTATTTGTTCGTTTTGTTTGGAGTTTAACGGCCCATTAAAAACGTTTAGATCATATCGAGCCAATCAGTTAACTAACCAAATATATCCTCCGAAGGTTTATACAACAACACCTAACCAGCACAAAACAAACCCTTTCTCCTGAAACTAACAATTGCCCTTTTTGAATCGGTTGAAGCGAAAGATGACCGTAGAAAACATTTCATGATCAGTCTATACGAAAGAATAATGCCTATCCAGCTGGTATCGAATCCACAACGTCCTGATCACCAGTCATAGAAACGGCATGCACATTTGCTAATGGCATTGATCACATTAGAAGGATTCGGTGAAACTCCAGTGACTCAAACGCTCAGTCTGATGGTTCTGTTACCAAGGATATTTGAAGTCATTTCTTGAGTCTTTACAGAGATAACAAAAGTACCAACATAATTAAATTAACGTAGGGGATTTGCCTGGGGTACATTGTGTGTAATAAGAAGGGTGGCTTTATGTGCTTATGACAGGTACCCATATGTCGTTAAAATGTATGTGAATCAAACACGCCTGTATACCACACTTCATATTATAGAAAAGTGGGTTTGCAGGGGAATACAATATTTTCCATATTATGCTCAAACTTATAGATTTCGGGTAATTGTTAGAACCGCCTCACAATATGAAAACATTTTTTTCGATTAATATCAATATTTGATCGAATGTGTTGTTGGCGTTGAAGACATATATGATCTAGTGTGTTAAACATCAGAAATTAGAAATTCTCACGGATGCGAAGCATGTTAATAGCATCTGTTCAATTACAGGACATCGCCAAAGTGACGAATAAAATAATAAGAAAAATTCATTTTTTTATTAACCCCCGCCCATAGGGGCTTGAAGAAATAGATGGGCTGCATGATGCGTCCACGCAGAGCTGAAACCGACCGCACACAAGTACTAGTAAACCGTTTAGAGGATCTATGCCTGCCCAGGCAAAGCGGTCCGAGTCGGACCGTCCATGCTAATAAACCCAATCGGTTTCATTGGGCGACAGGGCTTGAGATGTCATTTCATCTCAATGTCGGGTCAAAGGGAATTGGAAGCAACAAAAACAAACATTTTTTTTTATACAAAAGTAATTTATCTCTCTCATGCTTCGCAGTCTTGTAAATGCTGAAGTTTTCAACACACTCGGTGCCATGTTTTAGAATACATCTCAAAAAGTAAATGTCCCCTTTATCATCCTCACTGTATCGTAAATTAATTCTCTTTGGCTCAACCTAAGAATATCATGAACATATTTGCATGGTGTTACAACATCGGAATTAGACTGTGTGTTGTCGGTGTTGTTTCTTGCTGTTTCTTCCGTTCCCTTAACATCATATGAGCCCTGTTTCGAGCTAATTTCTTTATTATAGCCTGCAAGCAGATCAGACACAGACTGAACTTCTCAGCTACACGGACTAGCGAGAGTTTGAAATGACCCGGGAACAGCATTTCCTACAATTAACTTATGCGCCGAGCGAAGAAGCATATCAGCCTGCACATCCATATAGTCTGACCAGAGATTTTCTTGGCTATATGAACGAGCATTGGGCCCTTGGCTATCCTTAGAGCGCACAGCGAAAAATCTGATCAGACTGCGCGGATGTGCAGGCTGATATGAGTCTTCACTGGGCGCGCATTTATATTGTAGGCAGTGCTGTACTCCGGCTAAAATATTAAAATATGGAATCTTGAAACAGAACATCTACTTAATCATATGTCGTCGCGTCTGAGAAAGTAAAAATGTCATGTATGCAATTCGGTAATCCACTAGTGGATTATATATGCACATCAGCTAGATACGCCCCGAAAAGGTACCCTTACGACGGCCTTAACGACGTCGCGTTTAATAATGACGGCTTATTGGCAATGATGTAAAACTCGTGAATAATATGCGTTTTTAATGTCATATGATAAAAAGAATCTTGCATTTGTGTTCATGTATTATTAAATGTATTAAACTCGCATTTTATCATTTTCCTAGACACTTTTAATAAATTCAATAATACATGAAAACTCATGTAAGATCCTCAATATATAAATGAGAAACTCTAAGGTGCTGATAAGACTGTGCGCATTGGTAAACCGATAGCCATATAACGACACAACAGTATAATCTTCATGCATCATCCTATTGTATGTAGTTCGTAAAATTTTTAACCCACACTGGTACATCTAATGGAATTTCTTTTTCTTGTTATCTTTTATTCGTTTTTTTTTCAGAATTTCCCCTATATGGAAGTGTTGCAGTTGGGTTCACGGCAGCAATAATATTGATTGTGAGCCTGGGATTAGTTTGCTTCAGGTTTAATTAGTTTTTTTTTTTGTTTATAATCAAATTGGATTCTTTCTACAGTGAAATTCCGCTATTAAGACCAGCTAAATTTAAGACTTATTCTGCTTTTAAAACATTAATAAAAACTTCAGGCTTTTCTTTCTTTGTGTTTTCTACACCAGCGTCCACGGCTAGCAAGGGACCACTTGTGTTAGTGTTTAAAAGTGGTATTCAGACCACTTTGAACAGTCACAAAGGCGGTCTTAATATGTGAATTTTACTGTATATTATTGCATACCTATATATTATTATTATGTGTTCCAACGAAGGGGAGGGTTACGTATTGTTATGTGCTGATCCCGTTTGCTTCGGCAAAGGCGTCGGGCGTTGCCACATTGTTTGACCTTAATCGATGGATAGATTCTTACAAATCTTGCACTATTACATGACTTGGACGGGGAAACAGTTGTTCAGGTTTAAAGGCGTTGACCATATAATCAATGTCTCATGCTTGTAAAAAAGGAAAAAAAATCAACATATGGGCACAAATTAGCTTCTCAGCATCCCATCTCCTGAAGGAACTAATGAAAAGTAGTCGAACTTGTTACCCTCTATCGTTGTGATCTACCAAACTCATGATTAGACTTTTGTGGCTTGGGCCGCACTCGCTCAAAATAAAAGTGAAAACAATTATCAGGAATGGACACAATAACCTCACACCTCCCATCAGAGACACTATAGGGAAAGAAACGTGAAGATGAAGTAACTCAGAAAACCCTAAAGAAAACATCACTAGCGGATAGCCAAAATGACAGATACTTTTCCACAAAATGGCCAAACGGCTATCCAAAATAAATGAAAGGAAATAAGGAATACATAATTATCGTACATGCAAATACAAAATATTATAAATAATCACCCCACACCACGACAGAAGAACCGCTATTTCATTCGGGAGGGTGGCAGGGGGGAGGCTTAAATCGATTTTTGATGGCCACAATCCTTGTCCTTAGTCTTGTTCTAACTAATCAGAGCTACATCTCCAAAGGATAAATAATTTTGCTTTAAGCCTTCACACTTGTCTTTTTGTTGGCGAACCGTGGCTCAATTTGTGGTCTTCTTTCGCGCCAGTGTCAAGTGGTATTGTAGAACACAAACCCTCACAACCCCGCCACCTCACAGGAATAGGCAGGTGTTTCCACGCGTTGCAATTGTCGAGTCATCATCCTCGGTTATTTAAAACACTTTTGTTGAAAATCGACCGTAATGACACATGACGCTAGGAGACTTCCACATGAATCGAATAGCCTACTAAATTGAGTAAACGGCGTCGAAAGTATTTTTTCTGACGGTCACAATGCGATATTTTCTATGTGGTTTAATTTGTGTTGTGTTCGGTGTTTTTCAGTTTTTAATATAATTTAATTCTAGCACTTGTGTGTGCAGATTATTTTGTCCATTAAAGGTAACTGATGTGCAACCTGTTTGGAAAAGAGTTGCTAGGTCGTCTAGTCGCAGGTGATTTTGTTTCTTAAGATGTATTTGTTCGTCTTTCCCTACGATCTTTTGGTTAAGATTTGGGTCCGATTCGATCAGTTCCTGAAGTATCTTTACTCCTTTATTTGATCTCGTGTTGGTGATCTTGACATCTTTTTCAAGGCCACGATCTCCCAAAGACTGTGAATACCTGGTTAAAAATAGCTTGTCTACATCATATCTATAAAATGTGCTCCATCTTGGTACAATGATGCATTGCAATCTTGATTTGATTTTTATGTCCTTGGCCTTATGTCAAAAGGTGAGAGTGCATCACAAAGGCTTCGAAATTTGGGTCAAAAATAGCTAGTCTACTTCCTATTTTCTGAACATACTTATGCATTATGCTCAAACCTGGACCACTAGTTCATTGTTATAAAACAAACTTATTTACGATTTTTGTTTGTGGCATTGAGCTTACTTTCATAGTCACACTGGACCAAAAATTATACACATTTTCCTGCTCTGCTCCATGTCTTCTGAACAGATTGTAGAATCCTGCTCACACATGGTACAGTATGGCAACAGATCAAAAACTTGATTGTTATTTTGTGACCTTGACCTCATCAGTAACCACGTCAAATATTTTGGGCCATATTAATAAAGATGGAGGGACATTTAATGTTCCTGAAAACATTTCTAGGCATGATGTGTTTATACATTTAGTCGTTCAACAAGGACACGCTTGTAACATACTATTAATTCACTTTTGTGTTTTATGGCCTTTCAAGATTATTTCTTATTTCGATCCGATCGTTAATCGGTGGGCGAAAACCGGAGTGCCTGTAATAAATCAAACCGGAGCTTTCCTTGCAAACGTGTCCGGAACGAGACCCTAACGACCTAATGACTAAGAGTCTGCGCTCGAACCCGCAAGGCCGCTAGGGTCCATTAAAAATAAAATTATAAGACAATGTTACATATTCATATCCGTTTTATAGACAGTTAAAAGACGTCGAATGTATAAATAAGGAATAAGACACCGTTGGCGTTTGTTAAAACATGTGTCATTTGCAACTCTGTATAGTTCTATGACAGACAGACTGTTCCACTTAGTGGCTAGGGTAAGTTCCATTTTCAGCTAAAGCTTTTTAATTTCCATTTTTTACAAGTGCTACATTTATTTTTTGTACTCGCAGGATATACTGCTGATCCGGACTACCCGCTTTATTAGTTTTACTGACATATACTTTTCATAACAGAGGCAATAACTGCAAAAACAGCCATTTCATTAAAACGAACATGTTTTGTTTTGCAATGACTGGTACTTTTACGTTGTCGGTTGGACGAAATCTCGTATATTTCATAGGACATAACCATAGGCGATAAAACCAGTTTTAGCTATATTAAACTTATTTACTCGATATAATTTAATTATTACTTCAAGCTTCGTTTGTTTGATTGATTTGAGGTTTACCGTCCACGTCAACACTGTTTAGGTCATTTTAAAGACGTCGCTTCCAATTTTGTGGGACTTTTACCCGACATTGAGATGAAATGACATTTTGCGCCTGTAGTCCTATTAAACCAATATGATTTATATGCATGGCCAATTCAAGCTCCGTGAATCTGTGTACACAATACAAACCCATTGAGTTAATTGTCTCCATTGGCATGCTAAGAGGAAAAAATACAATAATATTCTTCTTGCAAAGTTGTCAACATACTGTAGACTGTGGTTGCTTGTTTGACCTGCCGGTTTAGATCAGTGCCAACTAGTAGCCAAAATATATGTACGCACATCTAAGAGCCCCACTTTTCGCTTGTATAAAATGAAATACACAGGGGTGTTCTTACACGGTTTACGTTAAGTTACGCCCCCGCACATCTGGGCTTGGAGAAATAGATTCGGCTGCACGGTATTTCCGCACAGAGCAGAAACCGACCAAAGTGAGAATTGATCAAACGCTTAGAAAGTCTAAGCCTGCCCGGACAAAGTGATGCGTTGGACTATCCCTGCATATTTGTGAAGGCGGTAGGGCTTGAGATTTCATTTCATCTCAATGCCGGGGAAAGTCCCACAACATTGGGAGCGAAGTCTCCAAAATGACCTTGATAGTGTTGACGGCGATGAAAAACCTCAACATGAAAAAGAGCGGTAAGCGACTTGCGCCGTGAAAATGGTATCTATTCGAAACTACTGATTGTATTACATTTATTTACCTTAGGCGATTGAAGGCAGAAGCAGCTTTACAGAGTAACTGGTGGCGTGTGAAATGGCATGAACTGGATATGAGGAAAGCGGAAGTGATGGTTTCAACCTATGATCAGGTTTGACTATTATAATGCAATAATGTTTTCTTTATGTGGACGTCTTAACATCTGGGATGCCGTGCGGGTACTAGTGAGTTTGGGATACTGCAATCGGTCAGTGATAACATACGAGTCATTGTTGATATTCTTTTGATTAAGTATTCGAAGTTCATGCGAAATCCGAAAGATCTGACCAGACCCTCTCTGAACTTTTGCCGGCCGCTTAAACCATTAAGGCCATTGGCTCGAATTCCGTGTAGAGAAATAGGGCAATATTGATATCAAACATATGGTGTGCGTGTTTTTCAAAATATACTTTTACTTTAAGCACAATGGTATTTCTGCATGTTCTTTCAATTTTAAATGAGGTAGTTTCTGTCAAACTAACTATTGAAGATGACTGTCCAAGTTTGCGATGTGTTTGTTATACATAAAAGGCACTTGATTTCTTGTCTCTGCATTGGTGTTTTACCTTTATATTGTGTTAGCAGTCAAATGTAAGTTAAGCAGACCGGGAAATAAGCCGTAGGGCCCCAATTTGAATTACATTACAGGTGTCAAATGGCATACATATTCACACATCAAAATTGGCATTAGCAACTGTCTATGAATGTGTTGTAATTTTACCTGACAAGCAACGCACAGACATTGTGATCAGAAACGAAACTCGGTATCCAAGTACTTACTCTATGATTATCCGTTTGGTAAAACAACTTGTATTTTTATGTCGTTTATTTTACGTGACCAGGTGTTTTCGTTATTTGTAGGTGAATTCACCTTGTGGGAAAAGTGAGTGTCGTTTGAATTGCTTTCTCTTGTGTGTGTTTTTTACGTTTCTGAAGTTTGCACTTTCTGTTTGAGTGAATAGTAGCATTAAACTGCTTCTGTATTTCATGATTGTGGCACTTTCTGGACATCAGCAATTTTACTTTAAATGTAGACAGTTTCACAAACATCGAAAATGAAAGGTTCGGCACCAGAAAAAAATGGTAATTATAAACGTAAATTAGGTACGTTTAAAAGAAACAATACCAAACGGAAGTGACTGTCCATAATGTTATTGAATCACGGGCGCCACTCAATGCTTGCTTTTCTAAGTTTATTACCCATTTCAGTATTTCGGATTCTTGATACCGAGGCGAATAAATTCTACGATAGTTCTAATCAGTTATACAACGCTGCTTTTTTAACTAGAGGTTATACTCAGCATGCTCTTCGTCCTTTCATCGATTCTGAAATTAATCACAAACGTCATTACATCAAAATATCCTTCATTAATAAGCGTTTTATAGATTTACCTTGTATCTTCCGGGACAGTTCGGTTATTTCATCCATTCCTGCTTATTTTCAAAAGTACTGAAACACCATACGTTGCTATAAATACAATAAACCTGTTAGATCTATCATTTTTAATTTCAATAAACTTGTTTCTGATCTTGATATTGACACTAACACTCCTAATGATGTGATTGTAAAGATTCAGTGTGTTGCTATCCTGCTGCTGGTCATATTATTACTGGCAATTTAAAAATTATTCCTGATTCTAGGATACGTAATATAATATCCAAAGGACCGAAATATCGATTTCCTTCTAAAATTGATTTCAATAAATGTAGAGAGTTAAATCCCTGCTGCCTTGAATGAATATGGTAATCGATGGTGTAAACGAGAGTATGTTGAGCATAATAGTAGAGGTAAAACAAAGATCAGGAATCGATACAATTAACTTACTCCACCCATCAAAGACACCAAAGGGAAAGAAGCACAAACATTAAGCGACCAGACCATAATGGAAATCTAAACAAAGGAAGGCCATAAGGACAGTTACTGTCCCACAAAATGACCATATGGCCATCCAAAATAAAAAAGACACAATTGATACACACAGTAAGTAATAAACAACAACATAAATAAATCGCCACAGAAGAACCGCCTTGGAACGGTCAGTGGAAAGATTTCCACTGGGGGGCTTCAATCGATTTTACGTGGCCACAATCCTCGCCCTTACTTCCGTCGCGATTTAGACAAATAATTTGTTCAGTCCGCATGAAGGCCTCCTAACTCATCAGTGCAACATCTCCGTGAACACAAATAATCAAAGAACCACAGAGGTGAGACAACGATAAAGCTCTTAAGGAATGGAAACTTAGAATTCTGAAATTAGTGAACAAACGCATTTCTTTTTATTCGCAAAATACGAACTTATTACCTCCTAAACCTAAGACGTCTTTACGTCACCTTAAACCAGGTATTCAAGAATGTCATAGGAAGTTTGTTTTGGATCCAGCTGTTAAGGCCGCTAACAATGTGGTCTTCATGGAAACTTGGTGGTACTAAGGCCTATGAAGCATGTGATAAACGATTGCGACAAAGTAGAAGTAAAACAAAGATCAGGAATTGATACAATTAACTTACTCCACCCATAAAAGACACCAAAGGGAAAGAAATACAAACATTAAGCGACCAGACCATAATGGAAACCCAAACAAAGGAAGGCCATAAGGACAGTTACTTTCCCACAAAATGGCCATATGGCCATCCAAAACCAAAAGACACAAGTGATACACACAGTAAGTAACAAACAACAACATAAATAAATCGCCACAGAAGAGCCGCCTTGGAACGGTCAGTGGAAGATTTCCACTGGGGGGCTTAAATCGATTTTACGTGGCCACAATCCTCGCCCTTACTTCCGTCGCGATTTAGACAAATAATTTGTTCAGTCCGCATGAAGGCCTCCTAACTCATCAGTGCAACATCTCCGTGAACACAAAAATCAAAGAACCACAGAGGTGAGACAACGGTGAGGACTCGACAGCAAGAAACCACTGAAATGCTGGAGCAAAAGAAAACCAACAGTTAGACTCCGATGATCAGGTAGAAATCTGTTTTGGTCTATAAAAATATCTAATGAAGTTTTAAATAAATTGAAATCTAGGCGTTTTCGTTCTAGTCTGTCTACTTATGATTTTTCCACCCTTTACACTACACTTCCTCATGATCGTATAAAAGAAAAACATAATTTAATGGGCATTTCATAGGGAAGACTCCCTCTATCTTGCATGTAATGTAAGAAATGCTTTTTTCACTTCTAAAGAGCATTAAAATATACTTTATGGTCATGTCAGAAATCGTGTGAAGCACTCACCTTTCTACTTACTTGACAATATTTACATACGATTTGGTACTAAGTTATTCAGACAAAATGTGGGTATTCCGATGGGTACTAATTGCGCACCACTTGTGGCTGATCTGTTTTTGCTTTGTTATGAGAGAGACTTCACGATGTCCCTTTCAGGTGAAAACCAGTCTGAAATCATTGAAGCTTTTAGCTCTGCTTCTAGATATTTGGATGATTTATTAAATATTGATAATACATATTTCGATAGTTTCATCAGTCAGATTTACCCCCACCCCCCCCCCCCCACCCCCAGAACTTGAGTTAAATAAAGCAAATTCGTCTGATACAGAGACCCCGTTTTTGGATTTACATCTATCTATTGTAGATTGTGCAAAATTTACGATAAACGCGATGATTTTGATTTTGAGATTCTAAATTTTCCTTTTTTGGATGGTGATGTTCCTCGTGCGCCATCCTATGGCGTTTATATTTCGCAATTTGTTCAGTCCGCATGAATGCCTCCTAACTTATCAGTGCAACATCTCCGTGAAAAAAAAATCAAAGAACCGCAGAGGTGAGACAACGGTGAGGACTCGACATCAAGAAACCACTGAAATGCTGGAGCAAAAGAAAACCAACAGTTAGACTCCGATGGGCCCGACCAGAGACAGAGCATCAGGCACCAACCAACATTAACTTGAATTAGATTTCTCTAATTCTCAATAAGCCTTTACGTTGGAGCCGTCATAGAATCTGAGGCCTGATCCACCGGCGTGCAATTAAAGAGGGAAGCAAAGTTGCCAACCGTGATTGGGTTAACTACCATGCATGCAGTCTGTCGTATAACATCCATGTTGTACCGAATCTTTTTATATCGAAGAATGATTTTACGAAATTGGGTTCTGAAGTCATTGCGGTTATATATTTTTCTGAATTTATATACTAAGTCACCATAAAATTCGGGTTCCGATGGACCTTGTTGCAGAAGAGATTTAAGTCCAATATGGAATTCTGAAATTAAATCAGAATGGCGTCTATAAAATTTTGAAAAGGCTTTGCGTAGTTTATGGTACCGATAACCCTGGTTAAGAAGTTTAGCCGTTAGTAATTTATTACGAGTGTTGAAGTCAGTTACATGACTACACACTCTAGCAAATCGAATTAATTGCGAAATATGAACGCCATAGGATGTCGCACGAGGAACATCATCATCCAAAAAAGGAAAATTTACAATCTCAAAATCAAAGTCATAGCGATTATCATAAATTTTGCTCGAAACAAACCCATCTACAATAGATAGATGTAAATCCACAAACGGGGCCTCGGTATCAGAAGAATTTGCTTTATTTAACTGAAGTTCTGGGGGGTAAATCTGACTGATCAAACCATCGAAATAGGTATCATCAATATTTAATAAATTATCTAAATATCTAGAAGTGGGGCTAAAAGCTTCAATAATTTCAGATTGGTTATCAATGGAAAGCGACAACATGAAGTCTCTTTCATATCAATACAAGAACAGATCAGCCACAAGAGGTGCGCAATTCGTACCCATCGGCATACCCACAATTTGTCTAAATAACTTAGTACCGAATCTAATATAAATATTGTCAAGTAGATAGGTGAGGGCATCACACACTTTCTGACATGACCAAAGTGTATAATTCTTATGCTCTTTAGAAGTGAAAAATGCAGTTCTGACATTACATGCAAGATAGAGAGAATCTTCTCTGTGAAAAGCCCATTTAATTAAATCATTAAGATTTTCTTTTATAAGATGATGAGGAAGTGTAGTGTAAAGAGTGGAAAAATCGTAAGTAGACAGACTTGAAGCACGAAAATGTCTTGATTTCAATTTATTTAAAACCTCATTCGATTTTTTTATAGACCAAAACAGATTTCTTCCTGATCTTTCAAAGACTTTATCACTCTATTTAATCACATGCGTTTTAATAGCAGTAATACAGGAAGTTAATAATTTAGAAAGTTCAGTGTTAGTGCAAGAGCTAGAATTTGCAATAAACCGTGCTTTGTTAGGTCCTTTATGAAGTTTTGGTAACCAGTATAGCGTAGGAAGCTTGTCTAGGCCTTCGGTAACACACACCGCAAACTTGGTGGCTGAATGACAAACATGTTTATCTACTATAGCTCTCTCTTCAGCTAAAGGCTGAAGTTCATAGGCCTTAGTACCACCAAGCTCCTGCTTAAGCGTGTTAATATAGTGGTGCCGTCACACAACGACGACGACGTTAGCGGCCTTGTCTGCAGGGGCCAAAACAGACATATAGGACCATCATGGTCCTCTTGTTGAATATTGCGTTCAGTATACCAAGTTTCATAGGAGTAGGTACTTCTTTGTTAAATAGGATACAGTTAATCAGCATCTTGACACTGTCCATTACACTTCGTCCCCCATGGTATATATGTTCCGCTGTGACACCAAATACATCAGGCGCTTTTCCTCGATTCAGCGACTTTATTGCTCCTCTGATTTCTTTTTCAGTTACTGGTTCAGGTAGGGTGCATGAGTCAATACAGGGCATATATATTATGGCGACTTCATCATGTACTTGTTTCAGAAATTTATTGTCGACGCATGGGTTATCTTTCTCTGTAGCTAGATCTTTAAAATGGGTTTATAACCTGATGCTCTGTCTCTGGTCGGGCCCATCGGAGTCTAACTGTTGGTTTTCTTTTGCACTGATGAGTTAGGAGGCCTTCATGCGGACTGAACAAATTATTTGTCTAAATCGTGACGAAAGGAAGGGCGAGGATTGTGGCCACGTAAAATCGATTTAAGCCCCCCAGTGGAAATCTTCCACTGACCGTTCCAAGACGGCTCTTCTGTGGCGATTTATTTATGTTGTTGTTTGCTACTTACTGTGTGTCTCACTTGTGTCTTTTGGTTTTGGATGGCCATATGGCCATTTTGTGGGAAAGTAACTGACCTTATGGCCTTCCTTTGTTTAGGTTTCCATTATGGTCTGGTCACTTATGAAATTCTTGAATACCTACTTTAAGATGACGTAAAGACGTCTTGGGCTTAGTAGGTAATAAGTTAGTATTTTGAGAATAGAAAGAAATGCGTTTATTCACTAGTTTTAAAATGCTAAGTTTCCAGTCCTTAAGGGCTTTATGCTCAACATAATCTCGCTTACACCATCGATTACTGAATTCATTTAAGGAAGCAGCGATTTCATCTCTACATTTACTGAAATCAATTTTAGAAGGAAACCGATATTTCGGTCCTTTAGAAATTATATTCCTTATCCGAGAATCAGGAATAATTTTCAAATTGCCAGTAATTACATGACCAGCAGCAGGATAGCAATACACTGAGTTTTTACAATCACATGAATCAGGAGTATTAGTATCAATGTCAATATCTGAAACAAGTTTATTGAAATTAAAAATGATAGATCTAACAGGTTTGTTATATTTATAGCAAATTATAGGTGTTTCAGTATTTTGAAAATAAGCAGGAATGGAAGAAAGCACCGATCTCTCACGGAAGATACTGGGCAAATCTATAAAATCCATACCCTTATTAATGAAGGATATTTTGAAGAAATGGCGTTTATGATTAATTTCAGAATCAATGTAAGGACGGAGAGTATGCTGACTAAAGCCTCTAAGTAAGAGAGCCGCATCATATAACTGATTAGAACTGTCGTAGAATTTATTCGCCTCGGTGTCCAGAAGACGTAAAACAGAAACGGGTAATGAACTTAAAAATGAAATCATAGCGTGGCGTCCATGATTTAATAATATAATTGACAGTCACTTCAGTCTAGTATTGGTTCGTTTAAACGCACGTAATTTACGTTTAAAGTTACCATTTTTTTCCTGGTGCCGTGAGATCTATTTCTGCGTTTTCGACATTTCAGGAGCGAGAAAATACCAAAGTCCGGCATTCTGGAAATAATACCCTCGGAATTGAGGCTAAACCTTGAGCTTAGAATTCATTCCATTGAAATTGTCGCTATAACGAGTCTTGCCGTTATAAAGAATGTCGTTATAACGCGGGTCCTCTGTATCTTTACACGCCCATGAGACTTAGTGCAATCCTTCATATCTCCAAAACGTTTTTTTTGGTGAACAATCGTTATAGTCGTGTTTAACTGTTTTTTTTTTTTATCGTTTGCACCTGCTTTGGAATAGTCTATTAAAAAGGTAAACCAAGTCCTCGTTTATTTGTATTTTACCAAGCACAATAAAAGGCCTGGTGTATATAACTAATTGGCCCGCTTGCAAAACGCATGCAACAGGCACGCTAATTGTCTTGTGGACTCAGCGAAGTTGCCATAGGATCTGCCTTATCTGTGACTACTTTATATATATCTTATTTGTATTCCTTACATAGATTGCAGATATTCGTAAGAGGCGGTTGTAACACAGCATATGTCTTGGAGCAGGAAAAATATAAATAACGTATACCCTTGTAAACTCTTGTTTTCTCTGTATATAGTGGGGTTTAAAGGGTGTTCAGGGGTGTTCAGTACACGGATTTGTTAATTTGGTAATTCAGGTTCTTGCTGTCGAGTCCTCGCCGTTGTCTCACCTCTGTGGTTATTAGATTTGTTGTGTTCACGGAGATGTTGCACTGGTGAGTTAGGAGGCCTTCATGCGGACTGAAAAAATTATTTGTCTAAATCGCGACGGAAGTAAGGGCGAGGATTTTGGCCGCGTAAAATCGATTTAAGCCCCCCAGTGGAAATATTTCCACTGACCGTTCCAAGGCGGTTCTTCTGTGGCGGTTTATTTATGTCGTTGATTGTTACTTACTGTGTGTATCACTTGTGTCTTTTTTTATTTTGGACGGCCATATGGCCATTTTGTGGGAAAGTAACTGTCCTTATGGCCTTCCTTTGTTTAGGTTTCCATTATGGTCTGGTCGCTTAATGTTAGTGTTTCTTTCCCTTTGGTGTCTTTGATGGGTGGAGTAAGTTAATTGTATCGATTCCTGATCTTTGTCTTACTTCTACTTTGTGTTTTTTCTTTTTCTAGCGAATTGGAGAGGAGACCCGATCGGCTGCATCAAACCCAAGTGACTTTCAGTCAAAAGGATTATTAAGGGTACGTTATGTTAACTTTAATATGAGGACAAGTCAATAAGTAACCAGCCTATCCCATTTCCGATCGACCGAGACAACCAAGATTTTCATGCCTTGCTTCAGTACATGTTTTAGGCATGAGGGCAAAAATGCACCCTTATCGTGTCATTCAATTATAAGCTATTGAACGGGAAACAGGGCTAGCGATGCAAAAGCAAGCTTTTCGTCAAAAGTTGAGTACCGTGCATTAATTCGGTACTTGTATTTGAAAGGGAAAACAGGTCAGGAAATACATTGCGAGTTGACCAATGTTTATGTTGTTTTTTTTTTTTTTGCACCATCGTATGCACAAGTTACATTCTGGGCTTGGGAATGCAAATACTTTAGAACGTCCTTAGAAGACGAAACCAGTTCTGGACGCCCATCAGATGCCTCCGATGAAGAAATGTGAAACAAAGCACGGGATCTGGTATTCACTGATAGGCGAATTAAGGTGGAAGGAAAAGCGAATGCCTTTCACATTGTAGCATTTCAACATTTTTACATGATCGCTTGAGTATGCACAAGCTACAGCCCGTTCGATCCCAAAATCCCTCAGCGACGAGCAAATGGCAACCAAAGCATCAGTATACAGAGCATTGTTGAAGCGGGTAAGGTCCACGGAAGATGCTTTTTTCACGCCTGGTGTAGATGAGACCCGGATCCATTATTATGAGCCAGAGAATAAAAATCAAAATCGACAGTAGGTAGGGCCAGGGTCTCCGAGACCAAAGAAGTAAAAAAACGCAACCGTTGGTGGCAAACTGTATTTCGGGACGAACATTGCGTTATTTTGTTGGACTTTCTAGCGAAGAAAAGAACAATAGCAGGTGCTTATTATGCACATTTGCTCGACCAATTAAGAACTGCGATCCGTGAAAAACGCGGAGGTAAACTCTCGAAAGGGATTCTGCTCCAACAGGACAATGCAAGAGTCAACACTAGCAAAAATTGTAATGGATGCTGTTGTGCGGAAAGTGTACAAGTTAATTCCGCATCCGCATATTCTCATGACTTAGCTCCTATTGATTATATCCTATTCCAAAACTTGAAGAGGGATATCTGTGGACGTTATTTCCGCTCCAACGACGAAGTAATGGCGGCAGCAGAGGAGTGGGTCGGAGACAAGGCCCGTGACATCTTCGGTTTTGGACTGCTGGGACTAGAACAGCGTTGGTCCAAGTGTATCATTCTAGAGGGCAATTACATCGAAAAAAAGGGGTATCCATCTCGCCTAGAAATAAGTTCTGCTTGGGATTTATCAACTCGCTCTTGTAATATGCCTACAATAAAGTTTCCATTGAAAAAGGAAGGATATCTGTGGACGTTATTTCCGGTCCAACGACGAAGTCATGGCGGCAGCAGAGGAGTGGGTCGGAGACAAGGCCCGTGACGTCTTCGGTTTTGGACTGCTTGGACTAGAACAGCGTTGGTCCAAGTGTATCATTCTAGAGGGCAATTACATCGAAGGGGGATCCATCTCGCCTAGAAATAAGTTCTGCTGGGGATTTATCAACTCGCTCTTGTAATATGCCTACAATAAAGTTTCCATTGCAAAAGGAAGGCTTCCCAAGTCATAAACTCAAAATTTAAGAACTGTTTTTTTTTAAGAAATGAAACAGTAAATGAAGGTGAAGTAAAATAGGTCAAGGAGTCAATGGTGAACATATAAAGGCAGGCGCACGGGAAAAAAGCCTTTAGCATTTTCGAATTTACATAGTCAAATTTATATACACACCCAATTAAAACGCATGACCTCTTGAATAACTTCTCTCCTACATGTCAGAGTGCAGCAAAGGCTCTGGCGAGATTGTCCATCTGCGCTGGCCAGCTTGAGTGTTTGATGGTCGCTTTTCTCATTATCCGACTCAATATTGATTGTGTTAGGGTTTAAAGTCACGTCAACCCTTGTAGGCCCTTTTGTGCTGTTTCCCAGAGAAAGGGAAAAAGGAGATATAAGATACATTAGAGGACATATAAAGTGAAGGAGAGGGGGGAAAAGAAAATGAATGGAAGTGTTGCAACGGAAATTATAACAGAATTCCCTCTGTACTTTTCCTTCTGCAAGGACAGCAGACATTGCCCAACTGTGGCGCAAGATACACGACCCCTTCGCCAAACCACTCAAAAATAAGCATGTAAACTATATGTTTGTAGCATTTGAACAGTACAGAACATATTTTGTTGACAAATACATGGTTGTTTAAATTATAAAATTAATAGTATAAATTATAAACACACACACACACACACACACACACACACTCACACACACACACACACACACACACACAACGTCAAAAACAATAAAATCTTAATTAACAGTAAAAGAAAATAAAAACAGGCGAGTTCAAATATAGGATGGAAGAGTCCAAATCAGAAACGATGGGTTGAACAAGTTTAGGAGAAAGACTTTATTCCACAAGTGCATTTTTGTCCTCTTAGAGTGAATCCATTTTGCAGGGTAATTCTTCAGGATAACGTAACTATGACCAAACAACACCTTCTTTACATACATTTAGCGCATCCAAGACACCAAACGGAAATAAATACAAACATAAACAATTTCACACTAATGAAATATGAAAGTAAAGGCAATGGTCAGGAATCGAAAACGCCACATGCGAAAAACCTAAAGGACAGTTGCTTACCAACAAATTGGCCAAATATATTAGCAATGTACATGCATGCAAAGACGAACTTAAACAATTGAAAATTACGACAGAAGAACCGGTTTTGAATGGACAGCAAACACTATTTTACTGAGGAGCAAACGTCGATAAGCCTGACTTACTACGTATGTCAAGCAATACACTTGTCAATCATAATTAGAAGCCCCCGCCAGTCGGGGCTTGAAGAAATAGATTGGCTGCATGATGCTTCCACGCAGAGCTTAAACGGACCCGCAAACGAGTACTGGAAAACCACTTAGAGGATCTGAGCCTGCCCTGGCAATGCGGTGCGGGTCGGCCCGTCCATGCTTATAAACCAATTGGTTTCATTGGGCGGCAGAGTTTGAGATGTGCTTTCATCTCCATGTCGGGTAAAAGTCCCACAAAATTTGAAGCAACGTCTCCAAAATGACCTTTACAGTGTTGACGGGGACGTTAAACTTCAAATCAAACAAACGAAACAAACAAAAATCAGAATCAGAATTGGTTACTTCTCAAATGACTTTCATTCACCACGACCTGCGATAGGGGAAGTTAGTCCCTTGCTCTTCGAAGAGTTAAAATAGAAGAGAAGACATGCTCGGGAATCGATACAATTACCCCACACCTCGCATCAAAAACACCAGGGAACCAATACTTTTATGCGATAAAATGCCAATACCATATCAACTCATGTTTGATTGTCACACCAATGTATTTTATTGAATCTACATTCTCGGGAGTCGTTCCCTCTAAGGTGTATGACGCTTCCATTTTATTGGTTATCATCCTAATTATCTGAAAAGTATCGCATTTAACGGGCTGAAAACTCATGCCCAATTTTCTAGCCTAAAATCCTTTTCTTTTTATATAATTTTGAAGTTTATGTCAGTCCTCCGCATCCTAATGTTCCGGTAGCAAATGCAGTGGTCTGCGAACAGTCTTATGTCTTAGTTAAGATCAGCAGAAATATCATTAATATACAGTGAGAACAGCAATATGCCTAGAACAGTCTCTTTGCGGGACCCAAAGGAAAATTGGAGCCAACTCCGAATTTTCAAAATTAACAACAACTCGCTGTTGTCTATGACAAAGATTCATTAATAAAAATGCTAAACTGCGTTTCACAAGTTTTCCCTTAAATGCATGTTGCCCTTCTGTCAAAGGCTTATGTTCATCCAAATGTGTTTTGATAATTTGACAGACCAAATATTTAATTGATTTCCCTTTGGTGTCTCTGTGGTGATTGTATAAATTCCTGATCATTGATCTCACTTTGATTGCAATTAGGCCAAATGTAATTTGCAAAATGGTCTATTAATAGAAAATTCCAGTCCCACAAATCCCCAGGCGAAAAGTCAAGCTTTCATCTAAAATATATAGAAAATATTTTCGTCACCCAGTAACCCATGCTAAAACATTATTTTCAAACGAAGTAAAATGTCGAACTATGATGATAACAAATATCGCAACTAACAGTACAGCAAGAAAATTAGGGTTTGCGTATAATCGGATAGTTGCCATAATATAAGGACCTGAGCAAATGTTAAATGATTTTGATAGGAGGACTACTAAACTATCAGATTGGAATTGGAACATGGTATGAACTAATTGATTGCCATTGCACTTAATTAGCCTTCAGGAAAGATGACAAAAATAATTGGGCAAGGGTGAAGGACGAAAATAAGTGATTTGACAACAGATTCTGTATTCCAGTGGAAAAGGCGTTTGTCTGTGGTTCCAAATCGAGGCAAATATGGAAAGAAATACATCTTTCTTTCAACTGCCTGCTTTTCCAATATTTTGTTGAAAAAAATAAAGTTAAATTTAAGGAGGGGTTTTACTTTGTGTTGTAAGGCAGCTGTCTGATTTTGAGGGAACAGTGACAGTAGCTTCCGATTTATCAGCCTGTAAGTTGTCCCGTGTGGAAATATAATGTTTCGTAGAGCTATATAAATTATGTTACCTAATGTCGACCATGCGCATGAAGCCAGTCTATTTGGGGCTTTAAGTCGTATAACTTTCCATATCTTTTCAGGGTGTCCCAGTGTATATCCGAAAACTTTCGATTAAGTCGCTCACTATAGATCGAACTTTGCTGCTAGAATTAAAAGAGGTAAATATTAAAAGCATATGTCATCAGATCAATGCATCTTCTGACGGTGCAGGTAAATCTTTACGAAAGGACTTGAAACTTGTACTTCATATGAACAACGCAGTTAGTACACAGAAGATGCCTTAGTCCCGCACTGCATGACCTAATCAAAGATAGATTGTAGCTCAAAGCTCGCTAACAGAGAGAGCGAGGGGAGGTAACTGTCAGACTAAAGATGCGTAGCCTGCAAAACGGCTCCATTTCCCACTATGTATAAATCATTCGTTATAAGGTACATATCAAGCAGCGATGTATTGGTTTTCTAATTGCGAAGATCATAAAAGTAATCATCATACATGTTTAAACTTCTTTCTATGTTAAAAAGAGTTTTATAATTTTAAACTTCTATTTATGTGTTCAATACGCACATTCTATCTTTTTGCAGTAGCAACCGCTTTATGACACATTATCTCTGAAGCTATTGTCACAGAAAGTGTGAAATACCGTTGGCAATTATTAATAATCAGCACTTTGCTAGAAAATCTATATGGACTTCGGCAACATTCCGAAAACACGCCTATATAATTTTGATTCCTTTGAAATAGAAGTGAAGGCAATGATCCCGAATCGATACAATCACCCATCAGGGACACCAAAGGGAAAGAAACATAAACGTGAAAAGAAACATCAATAGCGGAAAGCCAAAAGGACAGTTACTTTCCTTCAAAATGACCAATTGGTTATCTAAAACAAAATAGTATAAGCGACACATACACCTAAAGACAACCAATAACAATAAACAGCGACAGAAAAACCGCCTTGGAACGGTCAGTGAAACGAATTCCACTGTGTGTGTGTGGGGTGGGGGTGGGGGGGGCTTAAATCGATTTTAAGGGGCCAGTGTCCTCGCCCTTACCTGCGTCGCGATTTAGAGACAAAACATTTGTTCAGTCCGCATGAAGGCCTCCTAACTCATCAGTGCAACGACTCCATTTGTATACAGTAAAACTGGGGTTTACAGGGATAAACCTTATATTTTGTATTTCTGCTCTAAAATATAAATTGTGGGAACACGTTTGAACCGCCTCGATGAGGCGATTCTCACGAGTAGCCACAGCCTTTTTTAGAGCAGAAATAAGAAAAATATCACATTTGTTTCATCTTAAAATTTTAATTTTTTCGGTGGTAGGGTTTACAGTGTATTTGTATAGGCGTGTTTTGTAATGGACTTTATGTATGAGCCATGTAGCGAAACTTGATACGCGCAGGTCACATGTAAAATTAAATGAAAAAAAGGGAAATGGAGTAAGCAGGAAAAATATAATTGTAGATTATCTAAAAAGTGATACCGTTTGCAAAATTAATTTTGATTAGAAACTGTTATAATGCATTCATCATAATAACCATAGTAGAAGTAAAACAAAGATCAGAAATCGATGCAATTAACTTACTCCATACATCAAAGACACCAAAGGGAAAGAAACACAAACGTAAAGCGACCAGACCATAATGGAAACCTAAACAAAGGAAGGCTATAAGGATAGTTACTTTCCCACAAAATGGCCAAATGGCCTTCCAAAATAAAAGCACACAGGTGATACACACAGTAAGTAACAAACAACAACATAAATAAACCGCAACAGAAGGACAGCCTTGGAACGGTCATCGGAAATAATTCCACTGGGGGCTTTAATCGATTTTACATGGCCATAATCCTCGCCCTTACCTTCTGTCGCGGTATACACTAATTTTGTTTAGTCCGCATGAAGGCTTCCTAACTCATCAGTGTAACATCTCCGAGAACATACAAATCAAATATAATACAGAGATGAAACAAGGTTGAGGACTCGACAGCATACAACAACAGAATTGCTGGAGCAAAGGATAACCAACAGTTAGACTCCGAGGGGCCCGACCTCTGTAGCCGTATAGGAACGGTGTGCCTATTAATTTGTTTGGTGTTCGGTCTGTACATCAATTGTGATGTCATTTGTTTTTAAATCTTCATTATGTGCAAGTAATGCGTTTTGAAACAGGAACTAAAGTTAAGGAGGTAGTAACGCAATAATGAAAAAAAAAAACCTTAACATATTGTGGTTGAAATTTTAAATCATAAAATGTAATATATGAGTCTTTTCGTTTCTACAGATGCGGGAAATTAACTGTCCAAATCTAACGAGACTTATAGGCGTGTGCTCCGACAAAAACAAAATATGCGTTATTACAGAATACTGCTGTCGTGGAACTCTAAAGGTACGTGTCTTTTTTAGTAATAATAAATGTTAATGCATTGATTATTTATTATATATTGCATATTTCATATTTTACAAATGCGTATGTTGAAAAAAGAAAAAAGAGAAATAACTTCAATGTTTTATTTTACAAAACTTATGTATTGCATTTTTATATGATTCTCAACTCAAACCACAATTGACTGAAACATTAAAATCTTTTTGAGGGATAAACGCAATTTTGGGAAACAACCGACTCAAGCTACCGAAATTCAGAAATACACTAAAACGTCAAGTCTCAGACACGTGAGAACAAACCCATTACGCAAACACGCCTATACAAATACATTGTCACCTTTATCGCCGAGAAAATGAAAATTTTAAGATGAAACATTTTTAGCTCACCTGAGCCTTTAGGCTCATAGGTGAGCTTATAGTATAGCCATGGTCCGTCATCCGTCCGTCCGTCCGTCCGTCCACCATTTTCAAAGATCTTCTCCTATACTGCAGGGCCAATCAAAGCCAAATTTCATATGGAGCCTCAGTGGGATGGGGGAACGAAAGTTTGTTCGCGGGGTCTGGATCACATGACCAAGATGCCGCCATGCCCATATATGGTAAAACGCCTTCAAAAATCTTCTTCTCCAGAACCATAAGGCCAGTGGCCTTGAAACTTGGCATGTAGCATATGGTACTCGGGCCCATCATGGTTTGTACAAATGGTGACCCTGGGTTGACCTTGACCTATTTTACAGCAATGTCAAATTTGTCGACTTTGGCTTTTGCATGGGGCAAAGTGAAAATAATGGATTTATAGGAAACCATTGAAGACAGTGTCAACAAAATTTGTAGATCAGGTAAAGTAACTGAATACATGAATGTATATGGATCAGAAAGGTCAAGGTCATTCATTGGCCTTGTTGCGGGTCTTGATCACATGACCAAGATGGCCGCCATGCCCATATATGGTAAAAAGCCTTCAAAAAGCTTCTTCTCCAGAACCATAAGGCCAGTGGCTTTGAAACTTGGCATGTAGCATATGGTACTCGGGCCCATTATGGTTTGTACAAATGGTGACCCTGGGTTGACCTTGACCTATTTTACAGCAATGTCAAATTTTCCGACTTAGGCTTTTGCATGGGGCAAAGTGAAAATAATGGATGTATAGGAAACCATTGAAAACAGTGTCAACAAATTTTGTAGATCAGGTAAAGTAATTGAATACATGAAGATCTATGGGTCAGAAAGGTTAAGGTCATTCATTGGCCTTAGACCAAGGTCATTCAGGATCCATATTTCAAACATTTTTTTCTCCAAAACTGCTGAGTCAATTTAAGTAAAATTTAATATGGAGCCTTTGTGAGTTGAACAAATGAAAAAATGCCAATACGGTCGAGATCACATGACCAAAATGGCCGTCACGCCCATATATGGTAAAAAGCCTTAAAAATTCTTCTCCTCCAGAACCGTAAGGCAAATGGCCTTGAAACTTGGCATGTAGCATATGGTACTCAGGCCCATCATAGTTTGTACAAATGGTGACCCTGAGCTGAGTTGACCTTGACCTATTTTACAGCAATGTCAAATTTGCCGACTTAGGCTTTTGCATGGGAAAAAGTGAAATAATGGATTTTTAGGAAACCATTGAAGACACTGTCACCAAAATTAGTAGATAAGGTAAAGTAGCTGAATACATGAAGATCTATGTGTGAGAAAGGTCAAGGTCATTAATTGACCTTAGACCAAGGTCACGCAGGTTCCATATTTCAAACATTTTTTTCTCAAAAACTACTGAGCCAATTGAAGTGACATTCAATATGGAGCCTTTGGGAGTTGAACAAATGAAAAGCTGCCAATATGGTCTAGATCACATGACCAAGATGGCCACCACGCCTATATATGGTAAAAACACTTCGAAATTCTTCTTCTCAAGAACCGTAAAGCCAATGGCCTTGAAACTTGGCATGTAGCATATGGTACTCGGGCCTATCATAATTTGTTCAAATGGTGACCCTGGGTTGAACTTAACCTATTTTACAGTAATGTCAAATGTGCTGACTTAGGCTTTTGCATTGGAAAAAGTGAAAATAATGGATTTTTAGCTCACCTGAGCCTTTAGGCTCATAGGTGAGCTTATAGTATAGCCATGGTCCGTCGTCCGTCGTCCGTCCGTCCGTTCGTCATTTTCAAAGATCTTCGTCTCCTATAATGCAGGGCCAATCAAAGCCAAATTTCATATGGAGCCTCAGTGGGATGGGGGAACGAAAGTTTGTTCGCGGGGTCTGGATCACATGACCAAGATGGCCGCCATGCCCATATATGGTAAAAAGCCTTCAAAAATCTTCTTCTCCAGAACCATAAGGCCAGTGGCCTTGAAACTTGGCATGTAGCATATGGTACTCATGCCATCATGGTTTGTACAAATGGTGACCCTGGGTTGACCTGGACCTATTTTACAGCAATGTCAAATTTGCCGACTTAGGCTTTTGCATGGGGCAAAGTGAAAATTATGGATTTATAGGAAACCATTGAAGACAGTGTCACCAAAATTTGTAGATCAGGTAAAGTAACTGAATACTTGAAGATATATGGGTGATAAAGGTCAAGGTCATTCATTGGCCTTAGACCCAAGATGGCCGCCATGCCCATATATGGTAAAAAACCTTCAAAAATCTTCTTCTCCAGAACCATAAGGCCATTGGCCTTGAAACTTGGCATGTAGCATATGGTACTCGGGCCCATCATGGTTTGAACAAATGGTGACCCTGGGTTGACCTTGACCTATTTTACAGCAATGTCAAATTTGCCGGCTTAGGCTTTTGCATGGGGCAAAGTGAAAACAATGGATTTATAGGAAACCATTGAAGACAGTGTCACCAAAATTTGTAGATCAGGTAAAGTAACTGAATACATGAAGATATATGGGTGAGAAAGGTCAAGGTCATTCATTGGCGTTAGACCAAGGTCATTCAGGATCCATATTTCAGATATTTTTTTCTCCAAAACTGCTGAGCCAATTTAAGTGAAATTTAATATGGAGCCTTTGTGAGTTGAACAAATGAAAAAATGCCAATACGGTCTAGATCACATGACCAAGATGAAAAGTTGCCAATATGGTCTAGGTCACATGACCAAGATAGCCACCACGACTATATATTTATATATTTTTCTTATAACTATTTGATTTTGTGCAGAGTTTAATAAAAATAAATAAATAAAGGCTGTTAATAGTTTTAAACGTCGGTTGTTATTGTTTTTTTATTATTTTCTACTTGAAAATAGACAAAAAGGGGACCAGTCTGAAGCATTTTTTGTCCCGTAGCTATTTATGGAATCAATCGGGTGTTGAAAAAAGGGCGAGAAGTGTACACGACAGCCCATGTATTTGTAATTACAAATGAAGGAGCTGGGATGACGACTGGCACCATCAGCATCTTAGGGATAATGTTGAGAGTTGAGAATCACGTGTTTTGTTTTGATTTTAAATTGATGATATTTTTAGCTCACTAGAGCCTTTAGGCTCATAGGTGAGCTTATAGTATAGCCATGGTCCGTCGTCCGTCCGTCCGTCGTCCGTCCGTCCGTCCGTCCACCATTTTCAAAGATCTTCTTCTCCTATACTGCAGGGCCAATCAAAGCCAAATTTCATATGGAGCCTCAGTTGGATGGAGGAACGAAAGTTTGTTCGCGGGGTCTGGATCACATGACCAAGATGGCCGCCATGCCCATATATGGTAAAAAGCCTTCAAAAATATTCTTCTCCAGAACCATAAGGCCAGTGGCCTTGAAACTTGGCATGTAGCATATGGTACTCGGGCCCATCATGGAAGGCAGTGATCAGGAATAGATACAATTAACCCACAGCTCCTATCAGTGACACCAAAGGGAAAGAAACACAAACATGAAATAACTAGACTCTAATGGAAACATCAATAGTAGAAAGCCAAAAGGACAGTTACTTTCCCACAAAATGGCCAAATGGCTATCCAAAATAAAATAATGCAAGCGATACACACACACACACACAAAAGACATACCATAACAAAAATAAACCGCGACAGAAGAGCCGCCTTGGAACGGTCAGTGAAATGAATTCCACTAGACCAGTATCTCTCCTAAAATTAATTTAAAAAATAAGCACATAATTTCTAGAATACCGAATTGGAAGGAATATATAATACAAAATTGGGGTTAATGCAAAAATTCAATCAAATAGGTCTCATCTGCTGTTTCTGGTCACAAAGTAGATAAAATGCAATGACCAGTAACTGATAAAACAAATTCACGTTATGTCCCAGCCACCATACTGCAAAGAAACACCTAAAATGTAGATGGTATTAAGTAAAACTGTACAAGTGGAAAATCAAGGAGTCAAGTGCTCTTTCCCAGCACATTGTCAATCAGACATTCCCTAAATAATATGAAAGGTTAAAAAAAATATGACAAATGGAATAAACCATAATGAAAGCATGGCCTTCGAACTGTCAGAAAGGTAGGAATAGGTGGAAAGTTTTATCACATTGTTAGACATCAAAATTTTGTCCCCGCAAGTTGTGTACCCCTGCTCTGAGGCTATATACATATATAAAAACATTAAAATGTACACCAGGACCAGGTGTCATGTGAGCGTTTACAGGACCACTGGTCCTCTGGTTATTTTTTTCTTTTTTCTGCTCAAAATAAAGATTATGGGAACTCGTTAGAACCGCCTCATCGGGGCGGTTCAAACGCGTACCCACAATCTATATTTTAGAGCAGAAATAAGAAAAAGAAGGTATACCTCCGGAAACCACAGTTTTACTATATAAAAGTGGAGTTCAAGGGGGTCAAAATGATGAAGGCGTGTTTTCGTGATGCCTATGCGCACCCCATCAACCTAAAGTCAGTTAAGTACAATACAGTTTTAACAAAACCTACAAGAACATACCAAAGTAGAAGTAAAACAAAGATCAGGAATCGATACAATTAACTTACTCCACCCCTCAAAGACACCAAAGGGAAAGAAACACAAACATTAAGCGACCAGACCATAATGGAAACCTAAACAAAGGAAGGCCATAAGGAAAGTTACTTTCCCACAAAATGGCCATATGGCCATCCAAAATAAAAGACACAAGTGATACACGCAGTAAGTAACAAACAACGACATAAATAAACCGCCACAGAAGAACCGCCTTGGAACGGTCAGTGGAATGATTTCCACTGGGGGCTTAAATCGATTTTACGTGGCCACAACCCCCGCCCTTACTTCCGTAGCGACTCAGACAAACAATTCCAGCCCGCACGAAGGCCTCCTAACTCATCAGTGCAACATCTCCGTGAATACAAAAAATCATAGAACCACAGAGGTGAGACAACGGTGAGGACTCGACAGCAAGAAACCACTGAAATGCTGGAGCAAAAGAAAACCAACAGTTAGACTCCTATGGGCCCAAAGCCACATTACATAAGCAACATCTTTAAATGTCAAGCCAAAAGCTGAAAAGTTTCCCTTGCTGGTCTCCTTTCTGGTAAAGACACGGATGCTCACAAAAACCCCGTACACTCTTGTGTCCGTTTACGTGCTATATTGCGCGTTGTCATAGAGACAGACCAGAAGCCTAAGGTACGAAATACACTAAAGACCCATTTTATTTTTATTTATGTGTATATAATGCCACCAAAAACACAGGATGGACATCCACTGCAGCAAAAGTCTGTTTAATCTAACGCTCAATTCAGAAATTAGTTCATATTGTCGCCGATAAAACTTAGAAAATGCTTTTAGAAGTTTATAATATCGATATACTTGATGAAGCAGTTTAGCAGTTAAACGTTTATCACGAGTGTGAAAATCATCGAAAACTTGGGTGGTTTAATCTCTGGGATCAGGGAATTTCAAAACAGTATCTGAGCTTTGATATGCTTATTAATATTTTCAAGGTCATGATACCCCGACAAAAATGCCTTTTTTCAGCCTAAAAAGGCCTGTCTGTACGCCACATCATGAACTGGTGCATGTGTCAAACTTGATACAATGCATTTTTTACAGGTTCTCTTATATTTTGATTGCTTTAGTCAAATGTAGCTTAATGAATTGTTTTCAATCTTGCTACAGTATCATTGCAAGCTACCAAACACTTGGTTTTAGTTTCGTTTTAAATGTCATATGCTTGTTTAATCCATATTTAAGGTCGGGGATAAAGCTTTTTTTTCTTTTTATTTGTCTTGCTTATTTTCAGGACATTCTCAGAAATGAATCTATGAAACTTGAGAAAGAATTCCGAATTTCCTTGATCAACGATATAGTGCAGGTACTTGAAATAAAAATCAAAAATGAGTTCCTTCAAGAGCAATGAAAACATTCTTAAGGAAGAAGATGGGTCATACTACGTAGTTTCGGCTAATAAAGCCTCATCAGTGACCCTATAATGATCCGGCAAAGAAAGCCAGAGAAAACATACTGCAATTTTGCGAATTTCGAATAGGCAGTCGATTCAAAGACTGGTATAAATCCAAATGGGGTCCAAATAATTAAAAACCTGTCTAGAATATAAGTCTAAACCAATAATTTATTACGACAGTCATTAAACGTCGTCTGTTTAACAAAGGGTATCCGCAATGATATACTGAACAGCAATACGCACTTAAATTTCTTGTTCGATAATTGCCGTTGGCGTGTTTTGTGTTATTTTCTAGCCGTAATTGTAATGTATTTATAGTAACAAAATTATCCATAAGTAAATATTTTCTATTTAGTAAAACATGGCTATTGTCGTGTGAAATCAATTTTAATAGGCATGTGTTCGGGCATCAGAAGGCTTGGGGATACGGAGACACACATAAAATTAAAGCTTACAATGGCTGTCACGTATTGTTGAAAACAGGTAAGATACAGAATTTACATAGCCACAATTTTCGCCCTTGATACTATCGTGGTTTAGATAAAAGATGTTCCGTCCGTATGGAGGATTTTTAACCAATCCGTGCAACATCTCCGAGATTAAAAATCAAATGAATGAAAGATGAAACAACGCTGAGGGCACACCACCATAGAATAACTGAAATGGTAGAGCAAAAGAAAAACAATAGTTTGACTCGCTTTACCGTTTTCATTTAGTGTTTAATCTGAATCGGACACGTCGCGCTGTATATGTGTTTTGTTGTCTTCCTTCTTGAAATCGTTATTTTCCTTTTGTCATTTGTGTTCTGTTTGAAAGTAGGGTGCATTTAGATGTCGCGCTTTTCATATTTATGATGTCTTCATAGGGAAATTAATGTTGAACTATATGTTTGTGTATCGTAATGGACGGTTGCTTACACCGAGTATTGAGCTATTTAATACATTGCTATTTTCCTAAAATTGTTTCATACTTTTAGGGCATGCACTATATACATAAAAGCCCAATTGACTTCCATGGGTGCCTTTCAAGTTCGACATGTGTCATAGACAGTCGGTTTGTATTGAAGGTCACAGGATTTGGACTACGCTCACTGAAAGAACATTGTAAGAACATAATACCAAGTGCCGCGACAAATAGTGAGTAATGAAATATACAATTTGTTATTTCCTGATACTATTCTTTCTTCGATAGGCTTCAGTTATGCCTCACAGAGCAACAAAATGAAAATGATTACCAAGGGAAAGCCCTGAGACTCGTTCCCGCCATTTCAGGCCTAAGAGAGGCGAATAATAGATAGTGACACAAACACCAGATCAAGACGTGCACCAACAAACAGTTCCAAAGAATATATATTAAGCTGCAAGTAACAGGCATCGTGGGAATCACCAGAAATA
The DNA here is from genome assembly GCA_963580285.1 of Lucinisca nassula. Classification (NCBI taxonomy): domain Eukaryota; kingdom Metazoa; phylum Mollusca; class Bivalvia; order Lucinida; family Lucinidae; genus Lucinisca; species Lucinisca nassula. The sequence continues at coordinate 201,028,000 of OY757010.1, read as the reverse complement.
CTACATGGTGCTACTCCGGAATTTATAAATTATCAGTTTCAATCCAGAATTCCGTGGCAGATTCCTATAAGAAAAGCAAAATGACCTGCATGTAGGCACCTTATTTCGACATGACAGCAATGTACATAGTACAGCAACTACAGCAGAACTTTGACGGCTCGAACACCGATGACTCGTTTACAATGGCTGGGTCAAACCCGTTATTGAGTCCCTAGGGGCTTTTTCTACTCAATAAATCTTGAGCGAAATTTTAGGATAATTTCGCTTTTTCTTCTTGTAAATGTATTAAGTATGTACTCATAAGAATCGTATTAATGAGGCGATTCTATTGAGAACACACAACAAACATATTTGTGTGTACTCAAAAGAATCGCCTCAATGAAGCTTTTTTAATGGGTACACACAGGATACATTTATATTATAGAACACCGGAAATAAGTACAAAATATCCCCGTTTGGCTTACTGATTGTAGCCCGTTGTGTCTCGAGCGACCCCTGTTTTGAATAAAGGTGTTCGAGGCTTTGGACCCCATTTTGATTTAACTCGGTCTTTGAATCGACTGCCTATTCGAAATTCACAAAATTGCAGTATGTTTCCTCTGGCTTTCTTTGCCGGATCATTACAGGGTCACTGATGAGGCTTTATTAGCCGAAACTACGTAGTATGACCCATCTTCTTTCTTATGAATGTTTCCATTGCTCTTAAACGAAATCATTTTTTATTTTAATTTGAAGTTCGACAGCATATATGAATTAGGACAATCATGGAATAGGCTTGAGGTTTCATAAGCAATCTGACGTCAGAGTAGAATAAAACCATCAGTAAGGTCCGAACGCGAGACACAATCTGGGCTCCATCCTTCTCAAGATTAAGGCGTCACCGTCCGAAATAGAAACAAAGGCAATGATTAGAAATCGATACAATTACCTCACACCTACCATCCAAGACACTAAAGAAAAATGTGAATTTGCCTTCTTAAATAAATTAAAATGTATACACTCCACATATACAGTAAATTTGTCTTGTGGTCCTTGCTTTCAAAGGATTGCCCTTCTCTAGAACATATTGATATTCAATATGACCTCTGTGTCTGTTACATATCTTTTTTATATATGCCAGAAATTGACCTTAATGCAAAACATACAGAAATATCGTTGTTGAAAAACTATTTAATCACATCATATGTCACAAATCAGTCTCATTGCTCATGGTGCATATGCAAAGCGCAGTTTATGTTTTATGTGAAATGACAACCCTTTTCCATGTTTGGATTTGGATGCTTTTTGTTATAACTAAGATATAATGCCGTTGGTTTTTCAAAAAAGGGTAATGTAATTGACTTGATTTCTGACAAATGCCTTCTCTCCCGATTTTGAGGTCATAACATAATGTAGCATGTGCGTCCAATTTTAATCAGTCAGTCCTAAGGTTATTATTTATTGGTCGTCTGAAGTTATGTGTTGGTCATAAAATGCTTGTAGTACTGATGTGTATGTCAATCGTCTTTGTGTTTGTGCATTTTACAGCTTGTATCTTTAATTAATGCGGTTTGCATAGCCGCCACTTGTTTACAGGAAGAGCGACTTCTTAGTTTATGTTTTTATATTTTCCTGTCCTTTTGGATCATTGATTTCATAACAAAATTTTTGAAATATTTGAAGGAAATTTAGGAGCACTAATTGGCCGAAATTAGCTAGTCTGGCCAAGAAAAAAAACATGTGCGTGGAATGAACATCTCTCTAAAAGGAAGTGAAGGCAATGATCAGGAATCGATACAATTAACTCACAGCTCCCATCAGTCATCAAAGGGAAAGAAACAAACAAGTATATTCTTACACAATATAACGTAGGAAAATAGAATTAGAGGCAATGATCAGGAATCGATACAATGAACCCTAACCTCCGATCGGAGACACCAAAACTAGATGGAAAAAATCAATGGAAAAAATCAATAGCGAATACCCAAAAGAAGACAAAATTGCCAATTGGTTATTCAAAAGAAAGATACACACACTCAAAGACAAACCATAACGAAAATAAACCGCGACTGAAAAACCGCCTTAGAACGGTCAATGAAACGAATTTCACTGGGGTGGGGGCTTAAATCGATTTTACGCGGCCGCAGTCCTCGCCCTTACTTTCGTCCAGATTAAGACAAATAATTTGTTCACATGAAGGCCATCTAACCCCATGGAGTAAAGTGGGCTTACCTTGTTGAACCTTATTATCCTTATCTCTGATCCAAAACATTGATTGTGGGTACTCGATTGGGCGGTTCTAACGAGCACCCTCAACCTATGTTCGGAGTGAAAATAAGAAAACTATAAAACAATGATTACAAACATGTCCGTTTTGGAGATAGTTTTAACAAATGCACCAAGTCTTGTGGATATTTTATCTTAATGGAAATTGGATCAGGTTATTTCATGATAAGTTCAAAATTATTGATTTTCCTTGATACCCATCAGTCATAAAAATATCGAATCAAAATCATTAAAATATTTGTTTTCTTGATCCTGGGCTCTGTGATGACATGATCATGTTCCTTTCAGCTTATTCAACAGAGTTGTTTTATGTGGCACCAGAACTCCTTCGAGGCGGGTCGAGGTACAGTCCAACCCAGGCTAGTGACGTGTACAGTTTCGCTTTAGTTTTATATGAGATGTGCACAAGGAACGAACCATACGTTACGGAGCCTTGGTACAGGAGTGTCCATGGTAATCAATACAATTCTCATATGATAGTTTATATATGTAAAAACAGGTCCTCTGAAGCTAGGAACACACAACAGCACCACATTATATTCTGTTTGTGTACGTAATTCATATGCAATTTGAAGCATTGCTCATGGTCACTTCTTAGCTTTCAACATTGACGAATATAATGCAACCATATCACAAAATTATAAAAGAATCACTTTGACAACTAAGGCCAGTTTGGCTTCATTTTGGTTATCGACTTCAAGTTTAAGATCGACAATGCTTGCATCGTTTCTGCTTAAAAACAAACAAAAAGCAAACACTCCAGAACGGGTCAAAAAGGCGTAATCGACCTTTTGCTCCAGTATGATGAGAAACAAACTGGCAGTAAACCTGCACAACAATAAGCGCTAAATAATCAGCCTACATAATTTTGCTCACCTGGTGATAAGACTAATCGAAAGTGCTTAACAACAATGAAAGTATAAAATAGAGCAGCGATGACTCTCGAAAATTTGGTAACTCACCGAGTAAGTCTATAGCCCCGCTAGAGTTACATGTGAGACGCCGATCTCTGTAAAGTTTTCGTTCACCCGTGATTGACAATCAACCTGGTATAGGTGAAATAATGTTGGAATGGCCTTAAACCAAAACTACATCTTGAGACCAGATTTGTGTTCTTATTTTTTTCTTTCAATTTTCTTTTGTAGATACAATAGAACAAATACAATCAGCCTCATCTAATCCGTTACGACCTTCTGTCTACAACGACCCCTCATTGTCTGATATAATGGGGCTTGCTCAAAACTGCTGGAAACAGGAGCCAGAAGAAAGACCTAACTTTTCAGTCATACGAAAGACAGTTCATGAGATGCTACGGTAAATTTGATTACTTTTTTAGACGAATATTATCTTAAAACTAAATACAGTAAAACGAGGCATTGTGCTTCTAATCTTTAGGTTTTCAATCATTTGAGTGAAAGCTGTTTGGTGTTGGTATCACTGCAAAACAATAGAATATTAACCTTCGGTCTGAATCAACCATGCATTGTAAGTGTTCTTTTGATTCGGAAAAATACATACCAATGGATGTCAGCAATATATATTTTGAGTGTAATTGTTTAGCATTATAAACGTCGTGGTTCCCTCTTTAATTGCACGCCGGTGGGTCAGGCATTTTCCTTCTTTATTTCCCGCTGGTGAGGCAGGACTCAGATTCTATGACAGTTCCAGCGTAAACTAGAAGTGGAGGCAATGATCAGGAATCGATACAATTAACCCACAGCTCCCATCATAGACACCAAAGGGAAAGCAACACAAACATGAAACAACAGTCCATAATGGAAACATCAATAGCGGAAAGCCAAAAGGACAGTTACTTTCCCACAAACTGGCAAATAGGCTATCCAAACTAAAATAATATAAGCGAAACAAACACCAATAGACAAACCATAACAAAAATAAAACGCGACAGAATAACTGACGGCTTACTGAACAGATTCAGTAAAAGCGAGACTTCTGTTTGTGTTTGTGTGGTGTATTATTTGCTTCCAAAGGATCTAACTATTCAGAACGTATTAACTGATAATTCGAGAGAATTTAATTGTATGTAATGCTGGTTGGTGCCTGATGCTCTGTCTCTGGTTGGGCATATAAGAGTCTAGCTGTTGGTATTCTTTTGCTCCAGCATTTCAGTGGTTTCTTGCTGTCGAGTCCTCACCGTTGGTCATCTCTGTGATTGTGTGAGTTTTCCGTTAGAAGGCCTTCATGTTGTCTAAATCGCGGACGAGGATTACGGCCGCTTGAAAGCGATTTAAGGCCCCAACCCCCACCAAAAGCCCCATTGGAATTCGTTTCACTGACCGTTCCAATGCGGTTCTTCTGTCGCGGTTAATGTTTGTTATGGTTTGTCTTGAGTGTCTGTATCCGTTGTATTTTGTTTTGGATAGCCAGTTTGCCATTTTGTAGGAAGGTAACTGTCCTGTTGGCTTTCCGCTATTGATGTTTCCACTAGAGTGTAGTTATTTCATGTGTGTGTAAATTGTGTTTCTGTCCTTTTGATGTCTCTGTTGGGAGGTGTGAGTAAATTGTATAGATTCCAGATCATTGCTCTGACTTATGGTTTGCTCCATACAAAGATGTGTTCAGTGTTACTCAATACATGCAGTTCTTAACTTGATAATACCTCCGCGTGAAATCTCCTCAATTCTGTTTTCCAGTTTGACCAGTTTACCCATATAAACCTTGTTCAGTTTATAAAAATGATAACTAGGTTCTATTTTACTTTAGAATATGGCAGTATTATTGTTATATTTTAAAAAGATCTACAGTGTTTGTTGTATTGACCATGCTTAGTTGCATCAGTGTGAACCAATAAACCAAAGAGTTGGCATTTTGCAGTGAACATCCGCACGGAACAAATGTGTTAGACATGTTGCTTCATAGGATGGAACAGTACGCCAACAATTTAGAAGGTCTCGTTCAAGACAGAACCAATGATTTCCTCGAGGAGAAAACGAAGTCGGAAACTCTGCTGTATGAAGTGCTACCAAGGTATGTTATGTAACCGATGCAGTGCATAAATACACATAAAACATCAAAAGTTACAAAACCCATTAAACACGTGGATGGTTATCTTTAAAAAAATAGTTGTGGGAAATAGATCGAAACGGTTATAAAACGACTAGGGTCTCGTAAACATCACGGTGTAATTTGCACTTACTACATAATAATTACAGTATGATGACGGCCGGAATAGCAGTAGCAATAATATAACAAACACTCTGTTTGACTTAGTCTGTTGGTGGCAGATAATGGCGTATACCGCCTTACCTCCGTACAGAAACAAAGTGTTTTTTTCATTATCTGCTCAGTATCCCAGGAAATATACAAAATTATTGATAGATCTTTACCCCGCTGCACTGAACTAACTGCCCGCTTGTCTAATCATTAAACACACTTGACGAAAACTGCGTACGACATGAGCGATTAAATCCTACTGTCACATTTCTGATTTTATCAGGAAAACACGCCTATATAAATTTGACCACTTTAAACCCCGCTTTTATATAGTAAAACTGGGGTTTGCAGGGATTTACATTATTGTTCTTATTACTGCTCTAAAACATAGATAGTGGGTATTGGTTAAAACCGCCTCGTCGAGGCGGATCTTACGAGTATCCACAATCTATGTTTTGAGAAAAAGTAAGAAAAACATCACTCATTTTCATCTAAATTTTTCTATTATTTCGGCGGTAAACTTTACAATGTATTTATATAGGCGTGCTTCCATATTGACAGTTATTCTTCGTGAAGCTCGAATGCCTTTGTGACCATGGACAGTTGTTGAAAATAGGGACGTTCGAACGAACGACTGAGGATTAACCATACCATCAGGTCATTGGACATAATTTGGATGACCTATGCATATATCTACGATCTTCAAAAAATATATTGTTACGGGCTGGCTATATCCTCCTGCCAGACGGGTGTATGAATATGCTTCGACGTGTCACCAGTAACGATTCTGACCACTGTTCGCTTGATAGCCCTAGGGTTGCGGAGATCTTCTTGGCCGATTCTCAGTGACAATATGGGATACAAAAAGGAATAAACAAAAGCGGATTCCGACTACAAATGAATTTCGAGGGACATTAAATGACTGATCAAATTAAAGAAAATAAATGAGAACAAAGCATGACTGAAGTTTGCCAGATTTAATGTTTTGTAGGCTTTGTCTTGTGTCTTTTTATTTTGGATGGCCATTTGGCCATTTTGTGGGAAAGTAACTGTCCTCATGACCTTCCTTTGTTTAGGTTTCCATCATGGTCTAGTCGCTTCTTGTTTGTGCTTCTTTCCCTTTGGTGTCTTTGATTTGTGGAGTAAGTTAATTGTATCTATTCCTGACCTTTGGTTTACTTCTACTTTTAACAGCACCCACAGTACTTTGATTATATGCAAACTTCTACAGAGTTAAAAAACAGAAGTGAAAATGCAATAACAATTTATACATACAACGCGAAAAAATGTAAAAACGGTAGCATGGGTATGGAATGACTAGATGTTTAATAAATAGTGGCACTAGTCACGAGCACTCATGGCTACGCCAGGCTTAGCACCAACACAACAGGCTTAAATGTATGAAAAACATGTAAATACTATGAATTCTACTTAAGTTCTATAAAAGCTTGAATAAAATATGCTAAATGATTAAAATTGAAGGTTCAGCCTTTAGTTTGTTTGTTTATTTCTTTTCCAGTGCTAAATGTTTTAAAACCTAGAAAGACATCCCAAAGATAAGCCAACATTTAAGTAAAATAAAGACCAGCCTGAAAACACGTCTGCTCAAGACTTGAGTCCGCTTATTCATTTTTTTATCCCGGTAGAGAGCCTCATGCATTTCCTTGGAGTTGTTGATGACGGTTCAGCCCTGCCAGTCACCACCACAGTAGTTCCCATCAATCTGACAACCCTTTCAGCATCCAGACCGATCCGAACATCAACGGCAGAAGCTACAATGGGGCCAAGTCGGACGCCACATGCAGTTGTCAGCTCGCCTTTGCCAACGGAACGTGAACCCCCACGTCTGTCATCACATACTCCTGTCATGAAAGATGCGCTCCAACAGGAAGGAACTCCGGTGATATATGACCAACCCGAACTAGTCAGGCAGCTCAATGCAATTCAATCTATAGCAGGAATAGTGTAGGAGCCTCAGGGAGGAGGGAAACTGGTTGACCTCAGTGCAGTACAGGAAGCAATGGACGACGAGCATCCACGGGAATTATGCATAAGGTCCCGAGAGAAGACAGTTGAATGTACCTTGGAATATGAGGGCGGTCGTGCAGATATTGCAGCAAACCAAGACCGGGAGCTGAGCGTGCCTGTGGGTGGAAGAGTGCCGTAGGAGGAGCAAGATACATACCCTCTCTACGTCCCAACCCCAATTGAAAGTAATCATCCTGGCAACGGGACAGAGAGTCCTATTCCAAGGGCGGGGGACGCTTGTAGATATGGCGGGCAAAGCACTAAACGAAATGGAAAGGAGCCGGGAAGTACAAGAGAGGATGATAAAAGCCACTTTTGATAGTAGCGGCGTGCAAAGTAAACTGGTTGATGCAGTGGGAAGGCTTAGAAGAGCAGTAAAGGATTTAAACAGAGACAACATGAGAAGAGGAGAAAGGACATTCGAGGGAAGGAAAGATGGGAGGACGAATAGAGGAAAGAATGGAATAGAAGGATAGATGAAGATAGGAGACCTGAAGCAAGAAGGAGGAAGTCAGAATGTGTTGAGCGGGAGGAGAGAAGTAAAGGGAAGACAAGGAGGCGGAGGAAGCCGAGAAGGAGAGTGATAATAGACCAAAATCCACTCTAGGACGGGTATATACCAAACACAAAAATCAGCGATGGGAGCAAGAAAAATCAAAAACTGAATGAAGACAAATATACATATCAATTGTTTAACAGTTAGCAGAGGAATATCCAGAGAGAAAGGTAGATAGATGGTGCATGAGAGAGTGAGGACGGAAGAGAGAGAGAGAGAGAATGTGGTTAACTTTGAATTTAAGGGTTGGGGTAATGGGTGTGATTGCTTGTTGTGCGGTATGACAGAGGTAGTCTGGGTCAGTTTCTCTAGAGGTTTATGTTCAAGATTAAACAGATACAACTTAATATTTCTACGAAACACAGCATCTTACACTTTATCTTAATTCATCTGCTTACCGCCCTCGCCCATCGGGGCTTGAAGAAACAGATGGGCTGCATGATGCTTCCACGCAGAGATGAAACCGCCCGCACACTAGTACTGGTAAACCGCTTAGAGGATCTAAGCCTGTCCAGGAACTGCGGTGCGAGTCGGCCCGTCCATGCTTATAAACCCTATTGGTTTCATTGGGCAACAGGGCTTGAGATGTCATTTCATCTCAATGTCGGGTAAAAGTCACACACAATTGAAAGCAACGTCTCCAAAATGACCTATACTGTGTTGACGGGGACGTTAAAACCTCAAAGCAAACAAAACAAATTCATTTGCTTAAGTTTTAAAATGTTATAGCTAGTTGCTTAAGGTATCTTACAATTGTCAGGGTATCATCAGCTCAGTATTAGTTCCTTAGTGCTGAGGTTGATACTGCGGTGTTGATGTCAGCACTCAAGTACAGATTTAAATAACTATATTATATCTTTAAATTTTGCAGTATATAATTCTAACTTTTCTAAAACTAAGTCTGACTTGTCAGGTGAGACATGTATCTTAGCGGATTTGGTTGCCACGTTTAGTTATATTTTAAATATTGCTGCTCTCGCTACTTTGGACATCTCCTTCCTGATGCCCGGGACATCCGTGGAGCGTGGGCCATGTTTGCTGATGTTGGCTCGGATCTGGATAGCCTATCTGGATCGGGCGTCTCTTGCCTGATGCCTTCAGCTGACATGTCTCATGAGCTACGTCGGTCGGTGTGTGCTCGGAGGTGGATGTGCTGTGTTTGCCGGGTCTTGTCCATCATCCGTTTCGGTTTGGGGTTTGGACACTCTGATGAGGATTAAATATCAGAAAGACCTCTGTGTCACTAAATTTGGTATAGTTACACCTTAATTGCAACAACTGGGTCGGCATCTCTGATGGTGGATGATTCGTTCGTCCCCGAGGGTATCATCAGGTCCGTATCAGTTCCTTAGTGTTGAGTTTGACACTGCGGTGACGTCAGCACTCAAGTACTGATTTAAATGACTATTATATCTTTAATTTTTGCAACATAAAATTCTAACTTTTCTAAAACTAAGACTGACTTGTCAGGTGAGACATGTATCTTAGCGGATTTGATTGCCACGTTTTGTTATATTTTAAATATTGCCAGTTTCGCTACTTTGGACATCTATCAGGAGGGAATTGAGCTCGGGATCGATGTATCTGAAAGTACCAGAACAAACATACAAACACAACGCTCTTTGATTTCACAACTTTATTAAACATGTAATGAAATGCATTTGACGTTTATATAGAGAAACAGATAAACAGTTGATACTAGCATTACTATGTGTTTACTTATAATTACAACTAACTGTTTTTACTGAAATTACAAACACTTGTATTTATCTGATTTAAAGTAATATTAAACACACTATTTATGTTTATGCAATCTAGTGAGAATAACAATATTCTATTCATTTATTAACTCACTGGAAATACAAAATTAGATATGCATATAGGAAATTACAGCTTACCTGAAAGTACCAGAACAAACATACAAACACAACGCTCTTTGATTTCACAACTGAGAAACCAGAGCGCAGAGCCTATACATTTATTCTGCCACTTCGTTAGCAGCTACACTTGACTGACTTCTATAAAAGGCGATGGGAAATCCATCGCAACATTGTAAACCGAGGGAGGAGCGTGTATAACTTACGTAATGCTAAGAACTACATTATTCATAATGCTGAGAGAAGATGTACTTTTGCCTGAAAACCATATTTACCTGTGTAAACTTCCCGATAAATTCGCCAGCTCTCAAAGAAAAACCGAGTCCCCGAGGTTATTTTATTTTATTTTTTTTTTCTGATGTAATAACATCATTCATAAACTCGACGGAACCTCAGCAGACAAATGTTGGCAGACTTGGACACGGTTTTCCTTTTTCTTTTATTAAAGCACTACCTATACCTTGTATCTGGCTACTTTCCGAGCTGACAGGTTGGCGATAATGAAATGATATGTATTTCCATCATTTTGCACATTCCACTTCCGCAGGTATAGCCTGAACGTCTGGCCAAGGTTCTTGGAAATATAATTCGTGGCCATTAGTTGTGGAACTGTACGGAATAATGGAAATTGCTGTGAAACCATTTATGTTCGGTTCATACATTCTTGTTTATTTTGCTGGAAATTTAATTCAACGATGCTGATAAAATTCAGGTATTTATCGAATACTTATAACATTATCAGGATTTGTATTGCAGCGATTAACGTAACAATTATAGTTATCATTATTGTTATAACAATAATATAATGTATGTTGTCGTAATTGCCGAAATAATGTCCAAACGTAAACATATATTTAAATATATGCAGTATGTTCATTGACATAAAGTGTCACGCTATCTAATTATTATTATTATTACTACTTTATAACAAAGATTTAAAACAATTACACACTATTTTAAATAGCTTGCATACAGATCTAAATTTTACATTACAATACAGTGGTGTGCAACAACCATTTTTAGATGTATTGGTAAAGAACCATGATGGTAAAATAGAAACTGATATATTCTATAAAGAAACCGACAGCAAACAATATCTTTCATTTAATTCTTGTCACCCACGACACACTAAGGTAAACATACCATACAATCTAGCACGCCGCCTTAGAACAATCGTCTCTGAAGAACATGTGGTTCAAACACGAATGAAAGAACTAAAAACATTTCTGATTAAGCAGAAATATCCAATACAGATCATTGAACATGGCATAAACAGAGCCATGTCATTAGATAAAACCACTCTTCGGACAGTAAAAGAAAAGTCCGAAGAGAACATTATTCCATACGAGTCAACTCACAACCCAAAAGATCCCGAACTGTATAAAGTTATACTGGATCATGTCCCGATTTTAAAAGAGGATGATAAAATGCGAACTATTTTGAATAAATACAAATTAATTAAGAGCAAAAGGCAGCCTTACAGTCTTAAGCGCTTACTTACAAAAGCAAAAATTCACATTGAGCAATACTCCAAAAGTTACAAAATGCAATAAACCAAACTGCGGCCTCTGCATTCACTTATTAGAAGAGCATTCAATTTCATTTCGCTGTGGAACAAACTTCAAAATCCACGAGAACATGTCCTGTGACGTAAAAAATGTGATATACGTCATGAAATGCAGAGGCTGTGGGGAGGAATATATTGGCGAAACTGGTAACTTATTACGACAAAGAGTTACGATACATAATCAGCAAATTCGTGACCCTAAGACAAGAATGCTTAAGGTTAGTGAGCATATAGCAAATTGTGCCCATACTCTGAACCCGAAATATAATATTTTCCCCTTCTATAAGATGTATTCTGAGAGTACATCTTTACGACGGGCAAAAGAAAAACTTTTTATCAATACTCTGAAGCCGAAGTTGAATAGACTTCATTGATACAAACACGTGCCATCAGGTGTATTCACTGACCAGACCTTGTAATAATACCGTTTTTTATCATTGTTTATGAACGTAACGTTACTGACGCCGGAAGTAACGCCTGAAGTAACGTCGTTACGCATTGTTGCTATGTCAATAACTTAACGTCTTCTTGAAAATCTGTTAGAACAGTGAAACCGGTAGAAGCGTATAAAATATACAAAATTGTGTGGCGATATCGGACTTTGTTGATTTTCTATATATATATATATATATAGAAAATCAAAAAAGTCCGATATTGCCACACAATTCTTTATTTATCGCAGATACCCAAGACTGTATGAACTCGATTTTGTTTTAACTTTCCCAACAAGGTATTGATGAATAATAACGAACAAACAATAGACATGGGGTATTTGTCAATACAATGAAATTAAACAAGTGTTAGGCATATTTATCCTAATAAGCATATGAGGTTATCAGGGAATTTAGACTTGACTATGTTATATACAAATAACCTAACCATAATATATGCTATTAAAAGATGATAATACATTTACATGTACAAATTGTCAATTTACTACAGGTACCTTGGCGCACTTGGCACAAACTCAGAAAAATGACGGATGGTAGCTACCTATTTGCTAAGCAAAAGTAATTTATATTCATAGATGCGTCAGTTGTCTTAATCTGTGCCGTCGATTGCCAAGTAGGAAAAACGTACCTGTAGAAACGTACTTATAGCAGCTATAGCCAATCCACTACTTTGTTTTTGTTAATGTTATTTCACGGCAAATGATGAAAAAGACAGTAGCATAACCATGCCGCGAAACAATGTTAGTAAGCAAAATAAGAAAACAGCCAAATATATAAAAATGCTAAAATATTACTATTGCATCTAATGCATGATTCACCCTTTATTTATACAAGATGTAATGTAATCATACACTTGATCAGCATATGAATTCCGAAATTGAAATAATCTAGCTCTTTTGGAAATTACGGGGTCAGAAATAAAAGACATAGGAATCTGATCTGCAGCTTTATATTGTAATGTCTTACGGTAATTTGGGTGATTTGGGATATAACTGGGGAAATAAGTGTTAGAAATAAGGACCTGGAATGCGGAATCGTAAGTGTCAATAATATTGTCCAATAGGGTGCGGGAAATGGGTAAGCTGTACAACAAATCAAGATTCGTATCTCTGTAGAAGCATTCTACACATTGGTAGAGAAAGGGTAAGGTAACGGGGGCAAAAGTGCTATTAGCAGAAAAGGCTGCCAGCAGTATGCATGTTTGCTGCAATGCCATTACAGACATTGCAGAAAGAATGGTTGATTTTTCTTGGTTATTCATGATTTATTTGGAAGTACTTACCCTATATTTTCTACAAAAAAGGAAGAAACAAATATTATCATATTTGAAGCATATTAACACCATGTACAAATAACAAAATATATACATTATGTACAAATTATAAAAAATGGTTGTTTGCCTACGTCGACTCGACTAGCAAAACAATAAAATGTTGTTGAAAGTACACTATAATGTGAAACCTGAATTGGAATTATTACCACAAACAAATTTCACTAGTGTACTTAAAGCTGTACTTAGTACAGTGTATACTTACCCTAAATAATTGATCTATTAAATATACAGTATACTGACAAAAAAAACAAAACAAAATACAAACATAACATACAGCTAAAACGTACTTTCATACTTTGTCCTATGACATTTTTTTATGGTACTGGTAAATCGGCAAAATAAGGAATGCCATTTAACATTCTACGTTCTTTACGTTTTCTAGTGGAGAGTTCTTTTTCAAGAAATGCATTAGGTTTCCCTAATTCTAAATCAGTAATGCAAACAGGGCAACTAAAAAGTGACTTATAATCTTCTAAAAAGCCAATGTTGAAAACAGAACCACAACATGGTGACATATATGCATCTTTTATAATATGTGATGCATAATATCGGTAAAAAACACTTTGTTTGCAAATAAAGCACTCTTTTTCTCTTTGAGCTTTAATGTTAAAACGGGCTGATCGTTTTGAATTTCGTAAATGATTTTTAAGCTTACTAAATGAAATCAAATTTGGACCTAACGCAGAAATAATTTTGTGTGGTTCCGTATGAAAATTATTACTCAATAAATTAATAAAAAAATGGTTTGCGGGTGTTGATGTCCATAATAGGTAAGCAACATCTCCAAATATTTTGCTCCTAATTTCAAGTCATTTTGAAACCAGTATTCAAATTCACTGAACAGACTTTCAATTTGAAAGAAGTCTGCTAACAGAAAAATGTCATCAAGCGGTAAAAGAACAGATAGCTTAAAATAATGAGGTCCTTGCGTTTGCACGGTAGATAAGAAGTATGAAATTCTTCTTTTATGAATTTTAAAGGGTAGGGTTATAGAAAAGTCGTCTCCACTTTTAATGCCATCATAGTGGGCTAAGCATTTAAAATAGCCAGATATATTTATTAAAGCTATAAGATCTACAATGTGATACATTCTTAATAAAGAAACTTAATCACAATATATTGATATGCTATAACCATAGACTATTTTAAAACATTACAAGATATAATAGAACTACTTACAAACAAAGAAATCACAGCAGCGTCCTTACGAGCTAAGTTACGTGAGGTGAGAAAATGTAACAACTACAAAGTACAAAATACAAATGTGAAAATGTGAAAATGACGTATACAGTATACATGTTACAATCAGTAACTGTGAAAAACACTAGTTGCCAAATACGGTTACCGGATGAGATTATGTTTCTAACGATTTCTGAGTGTACGTCATGACTAAAAGTGATGCCAAACCAAACTACAAGCCACTAATTTATTTCAGCCTGGTTTTGCTTTGGCTGAAAAAAGGTTGCATAAATTAGCTTTGTTTCTTTCTCTTTTTTTTTTTTTTTTTTGTACACTCACTCGATATTTTCTAGTCTATATGTTGGCGGTGCGCTTGCCAGAAGTCTGTTTGTAAGAAGGTAAGAGCAGCCTTGATGATTCACAAGTACATGTGCCAAAAATGGTGTTTTGAGTATTCGCTGTAATTTGTGAGCCTCGAACCATGTTAAACCGAGGGTTTCTTTCATTTCAATGCTTTTTCCTGTTGCATTGTCAAAGATTGTAAAATTTGAGTATTTCAAAACTAATTTTGGCCGATAAAATCCTATTACAGCTAGTTGACTTATCATGTCCGGTGGATGAATTTCATAAAAGTATGGACAACTTGGCAATTTATAAATTTCAAGGCGCAAGCAGTTGGTAGAATTGCTTATTTCAAGCATCAAATTTGTACATGTCTTTCCCTTGGCATAGCAACGGATAAGACTTCTTACTCTAAACATAATGAACATTACAGTACACACCATAAATATGGCATGGTCCCATTGAAGATAGCTTAGTATATTTCCCGTATCGAACTGATTGGAAGTTTGATCAATTTGGGCAGTTGGGGAATAGTGAAACTGGGTTTCCAGTGCATGCGCATTATGGGTTACCATAAGCATTGTTGTCAGCATTTTTAGTTTTTTAAACAGAAACAAAACAGTTATCGTATTTAAGATAGATAAGACCAATGCTATTATATTAATTAAAAATTTAAAATCAAAAGAGTCATCATCTGTTAGAGTAAACTGCCCATCCAAATAAGCATCTGCGATAGAACCATAAATTTTGCTGTTATTTTTAGCTTTTGCCGCGATTTGTTTTAAACTAAGGTCATATTTCTGATCTGAAGCTATAATATGGGACATTTTGTGTTTGTAGACGTCTAAACGAGGTAGAATAACTGACAGTTGTTTATCAAATGTCGTGTTTGCAATTATGTCTTGTAACTCATGATTTTCAAAGAAATTATGCAATAATGCAAGATTTATTGGGTACAGTTTAGTTGGTTGTGATGACATATTCTGACAACGTGTGATCGAGCTTTGATATAGAATATTTTCTGAAATTACGCTGCAGCCACATTTTATATTGATTATACAAAAGGAACAGCCATTTTGCACGCTTCTCTTTGCTGGGGGACATTCTGATATGATTCTAGGGGTTCTATAGACAACTAACTGATCCTGGCCTATATTTAGAAGATGTGGTTCTATTATGTCGGTTAAAAAACGAAAATCGCAATGCTGTTTAATTTGTTGTGTCCGCCCTAAAAACAGGTTTCTATTCTCAAAATACTGGCTTGTTGCCTCCTAAGCCCAGGGCGTCTTTGCGTCGTCTTGAGCTGGGTATTCAAGAGTTTCGTGGGGGGTTTGTTTTGGCCCCTGCAGGCGGGGCCGCTGGCGGCGTCGTCGTTGTGTGGCGGCTCCGCTGTGTTGGCACGCTTGGGCGGGGGCTTGGTGGTGCTGTGGCCTATGGGCTTCGGCCTTTGGCTGAAGAGAGAGTTATAGTAGATAAACATGTTTGTCTTTCAGCCACCAAGTTTGCTGTGTGTGTTAACGAAGGCCAAGACAAGCTTCCTACGCTGTACTGGTTACCAAGACTTCATGGGGGGCCTTACAAAGCACGGTTTGTTGCGGATTCTGGCTCTTGCACTACCACTGAACTTTCTAAATTATTAACTTCCTGTCTTGCTGCTGTTAAAACGCATGTAATTAAATATTGTGATAAAGTCTTTGAAAGATCAGGAAGAAATCTGTTTTGGTCTATAAAAAATTCGAATGAGGTTTTAAATAAATTGAAATCTAGACATTTTCGTGCTTCTAGTCTGTCTACCTACGATTTTTCCACTCTTTACACTGCACTTCCTCATGGTCTTGTGAAGGGGAGGCTTGGTGGTTTAATTGAATGGACTTTTCACAGAGAGGGTTCTCTCTATCTTGCATGTAATGTCAGAAATGCGTTTTTCGCTTCTAGGGAGCATAAGAATTATACACTTTGGTCATGTCGGGAAGTGTGTGATGCCCTCACCTTTCTACTTGACAATATTTATATTAGATTCGGTACTGGGTTATTTGGGCGGATTGTGGGTGTTCCGGTGGGTGCTGGTTGCGCGCCTCTTGTGGCTGGTCTGTTCTTGTGTTGTTGTGAGGGGGACTTCGTTTTGTCGCTTTCCGTTGGTGGCCGGTCTGAAATTATTGAAGCTTTTAGCTCTGCTTCTGGATGTTTAGATGATTTGTTGGGTATTGATAATACCTATTTTGATGGTTTGATCAGTCGGATTTGCCCCCTTGAACTTCAGTTAAATAGGGCGGATTCTTCTGGTGCCGGGGCCCCGTTTTTGGATTTGCATCTGTCTGTTGTAGATGGATTTGTTTCGTGCAGGGTTTGTGATGGACGCGATGATTTTGATTTTGGGATTGTGGGTTTTCCTTTTTTGGATGGTGGTGTTCCTCGTGCGCCGTCCTGTGGCGTTTGTGTTTCGCGGTTGGTTCGATTTGCTAGAGTGTGTGGTCATGTAACTGACTTCAACGCTCGTAATAAATTATTGGCGGCTAAACTCCTTGATCGGGGTTGTCGGTGCCGTAAACTACGCAGAGCCTTTTCAAAATTTTATGGACGCCATTCTGATATAATTTCAAAATTCAATGTTGGACTTGAATCTCTTCTGCAGCGGGGTCTGTCGGGGCCCGAGTTTTGTGGTGGCTTGGCGTGTGGATTCGGAAGGGTGTGTGGCCGCAGTGGCTTCGGCGCCCGGTTTCGTGGGGTCATTCTTCGATATGGGGAGATTGGGTGCAGCATGGGTGTTGTACGGCGGGCTGCGTGCGTGGTGGTTGGCCCGGTCGCGGTTGGCGGCTTTGCTTCCCTCTTTGGTTGCACGCCGGTGGGTCGGGCCTCAGATTCTATGACGGCTCCAACGTGGAGGCTTATTGAGAATTAGAGAGATCTAATTCAAGGTAATGTTGGTTGGTGCCTGATGCTCTGTCTCTGGTCGGGCTCATCGGAGTCTAACTGTTGGTTTTCTTTTGCTCCAGCATTTCGGTGGTTTCTTGCTGTCGAGTCCTCACCGTTGTCTCGCCTCTGTGGTTCTTTGGTTTTTGTGTTCACGGGGGTGTTGCGCTGGTGGGTTGGGGGGCCTTCGTGCGGGCTGGGCGGGTTGTTTGTCTAAATCGCGACGGAAGTAAGGGCGAGGATTGTGGCCACGTAAAATCGATTTAAGCCCCCCAGTGGAAATCTTCCACTGACCGTTCCAAGGCGGCTCTTCTGTGGCGATTTACTTATGTTGTTGTTTGTTACTTACTGTGTGTGTCGCTTGTGTCTTTTGGTTTTGGATGGCCATGTGGCCGTTTTGTGGGAGGGTGACTGTCCTTGTGGCCTTCCTTTGTTTGGGTTTCCATTATGGTCTGGTCGCTTATTGTTTGTATTTCTTTCCCTTTGGTGTCTTTTATGGGTGGAGTAAGTTAATTGTATCAATTCCTGATCTTTGTTTTACTTCTACTTTGCAACACAGTTTGTTGCACTAACTGGAATCATGGAGGGTCTAAATTTACAGATCATTACATTATTTCCTACGCAATGAGATGCCGACTCAGCGTCCAGTTCGATGAAGAACTCATTGTCATTAGAAATAGCTAAATACTCAGGAACTCTGAGTAATTGAGTAGCATGAGAACTATTTTCATGGATTGGGATTGGCCATGTGTAGATACGATATAGCTGAAAGGTTTGTATTGAACTGATTGGAAATTTAACTGTTATTAAAACTGACGTTTTTTGGCGAATGACAGAAAAATCTGCAAATTTATAAAAATATTTCGGTGAGGTTGAAAGTAGAAAAAAAAACTGGATATTGTTTTGATAAAATATCCTGAATTTCATTAAAAGTATTCTTTAACAGCGTTGGGCTTAAAATTAAGGGAGATAACGTATTTTCTGCTAGATCTGATAATGCCTGGGTTAACCTTTCATGTTGTGAAGTTATCGTTTGAATGTTGGTCAATTCTCGAACAACAGATGCAGTTGTTATGAAAGTTAACCTTTCAACGTTTTCTGCAGCCCTATGGAACTCATTTGTAAGCTTTTCCGTTTCTACAGCATTTTGTTGTATACCTGAAACTGCATTATTTAGTCTTTCGTCCACAGTTTAAACAAATGAAGAAAATTCATTATTTTGATGCATTAGCGTACCACCAACGGCTTTTATCGCTTTGCTTAGTGTTTTAATTTGCCCCTCAACCTGACGCATTTGGTCTTCATCGGCCAAACCCGTCATTGAATGAGTAATTGTACCAAGAAACCCAAATAAAGCACGTTTCTGCTTTGTTTGGACAGGAAGAACCGTATTTGGCAATAAATCATTTAATAACTTTCTCATTTCATTTAAATTATTGGATAACTCATTCCTCGCAGCATTAAGCTTGAAAACTAAAGAGTTCTTCGCCTTACATAACATATTGGATATATTGGCACAAGTAGGAATAAGAGGAATTTCAATTTCCTGGCCAATATCTATCAGGTAGCTGTGGGTCCATGCCTCATCAGAGAACCCTACTCGCCCCCTCAAAGAAAAGGTTGTCCCGTAGTTGATATGATGAATGTTTGTCGCATCAGTTACTGGTGTCACCAGAATCAAGGCTAGCATGACGAAGAACAGAGCCATTCCTACAAAAAAAGAAAATATTAAAAAAAATCCCCAAAGAAAATTTTGATGTTTTACTTTTAATTTTTGTGTGCATGCACGTTAAAAAAATCACTAGAAATGCTCTGAACTTCGTGCCAACCAAGTTTATTCTATTTGTAGCACCGTAGATGCTTGTTTATATAAACATTTATATAAATGTATAGGTACCTTTGTTGTAAAAAATATTTAATCAATATAGTATATACTTCAACCTTAAGACTAAGTACAAATGCATAGGTGAATGCTGTGTATGACAGCACGAAGTTAAACGTCGATGAACGTCTCAAGCCTATTATTTTTATGAGTTCCACAGGTATTCTGGCAGAATTCCTTATCTTATGATGTCAGTGACTTGCTTAAGCTAGATGTGAAATATGAACGACCTCAATATATGTATATTTAGTTGGCAAGGATTCTTACCTGTAAAAACAGAACAAGGATGTTAATGTATGATTGGTTTGAGTACCCGTCCTTGTTATAAGAAGCGAGAGGTGGAGGTTATAAAGTTTCGCTAACCTTATAGAATAAAACGTTCTGTGGCTTAGTGTCAGGAAGCTGCGCGCGCCTGTGTAAATATATATATATATATATATACATTTATTCATACTGATTAGTTTGCGCACCCGAATGGAAAGCACGCCTACATGAACTGTAACTATTGCTGTGCTAGACTGAAACATTGATACAACGTTAACGCAACGTTAGCGTTTTCTAGGTTTTCTTCTGCGCCGTGCTTTATTTTGCTTTTGTACGTAATACTGCTCTATCAACGCAGTTGTACAGTCATAATGTGGGATCCAGGAAGGTGCTGAATTGTCCTCCCAAGAAACTAAGTAGTGTTGAACGCCTCTTATTTTCTTAGCCGACTTTATGCATTTTGCAGGATAAAATGTCTCATCAGCTGTTTGCGAATTCGATGGTTGCATAGGGGATATAACTGCATCGGAACTAATTATTGGTTGAGATGATTGATGTAATGTTTCTTGTGACGCGGCAGCTGGCATTGCATCATGACGTTTGCGTTTGCTTTGGGTACAAGGTACCTGTTGTCCGAAAGGTTTAGTGGCCAGAGATGTGGCATCTCTGCGTTTTTGTGCTTGTTGTGGCCCTTCGGTGGCTCGCCGCAATGCTGTTGAGTCATCTGTATGCCCGGACTGCCCTTGAATTCGTTTGTTTGTTTCTGTTTGCTGAGGTCGCACATGTGTATAAAATGAAGGTTGTGCAACTGATCGGGTCGGGGGCTGATTATTTACAGGGGGATCGCTCGCATGATTTGTTTGATCATTAGCAGGCCGCTGGACATTATTGTCGGAAAGCAGGCGGTCAAGAAATGATGGTTCATGGGTCCTGAAATCCCTCGGGTCTCTGCATAAGCCGCGACGCATGTACAGGATATTTTAGTAATTTGTTAGTTGTGCAGTTGCGTAACTTGTATGAATGATTTGAACTTTTGTATACAATGTAATATGGCCCATTATATCGAGGGTACAGCTTTCTTGATACCCCTACAGGTATTTTCTTCACTGTAAGGTATACACGCTGACCAACGCGAAATTTTGGAATTTTAGCAGTACGGTCATGGCGTAGTTTATTAATTTGCTGGTAACGCAGCATGTTTCCTTTAGCGACTTCTCTGGTCAATTTTAACTTAGTTTGTAGATCTTGTAAATACTGATGGACACAGCCAGTGACTGTGGGGATATTTCCCAAGATATTATCGATATCGAGAGACATATGAAAGCCATAACAAAGGAAAAATGGGCTGTCATTAGTTGAATGAAGAGAAGGGGAAAAGCGAAATCCCATCATCACAGACTGCAGATGTTCACACCAAGTTGTTGGATGACGAGAACATAGGGTTCGTAAACATTGTAAGACCGTTCCGAAAGTTCTCTCCACGGGAGAATTGGATTCGGGCCTATAACTTGATATGGTAGGACGCCGAATGTGGAAAGTAGAACAAAGAGCATCAACAACCTTATTTCGAAATGCAGAATCGTTATCAGATACCAATGTTTTAAAAAAACCATATCGACATATAATATGCTCATAAATCACCCTGGCGACTTCTTTAGAACTTTGTGATTTCATAGCAACAGCTTCACACATATGGGAAAACGAATCAATAGCTAATAATATATATTTATTGCCATTTCTAGATTCGTTCAGGCCACTTAAGTAGTATATATGCCATTTACTAAAGATTGGTTCAATCTCCAAAGATTTCAAGGGCGTGTTGCGTTTGTTTGTGTCCCTTTTCATAAGCTGACAAGTTTCACATGATGTTACATAATCATAAGTGTCCTGATAAAGGCCTTTCCAATAGTATTTTGACCTCAAGCTTTCATATACACGTTGGAAACCAAGGTGACAACCACCCGCAGGCTTATCATGATAACTATATAAAAGGTCTTGTCTTAAACATTTAGGTACAACAAGCTGATAAATAAATGTACTGGCAGGGTCACGATTTTTCGCTCAGTTCTGAAACAAATGGTATAATTTTCCATTGAGAAGCTGATATTGTTGGCTCTCAGCAACAACCCTCTTTGCAGCTGTCAAGTTATTTGGTAGTGTTCCAAGGCGCAAGTATACGTATAGTGGTTTTATTTCACTACAGTCAAATTGTAACTTTCCTATGTCTAATTTACCTGTCTGGTTATTTGCACCAGAATTACCTGGTTGCCGCAGAACAGATATCTCAGGTATTTCTGTAATAAACGAGTGCGTGGGAAATTCGTTATTGTTTTGGAACTCTGTGTCAGAAGAAGATTGCTCACCGGGACCATTTAAGCATGCTGGTTGATCAGGGGCACTTTAATGTGTATTAGCATAAAGATGGGGGCTTGAATGCAAAGTTACCTGGTCATTTTGTATTTGCCAAGGTGAATGACCATCCTTTGTAAGTGGAGTTTTTGGGGTATAACTATCGTTTCTCACATTGGACACTTGTAATTTTTTTTTGTCATAATCAGACTCACAGTCATTGTCATGCGCAGTCTCATGATACTGTCTTCTTGAAAGCGCATCGCACAATTCATTTTCGGTCCCCTTTTTAATTTCAATTGTAAAATTATACTGCATCAATTCAATATTCCACCTAGTTAATTTGCCCGATGTCAAAGCCATATTGCGAAGATATTGTAATGAGCGACAATCAGTGATTACTTTAAACGGTTTTGAAATAAGATAGCTGCGATATTCCCTTACACCTAGCAGTATTGCGTATAGCTCAATATGTAATGGCGGCCAATTACGTTGCTCCTTGCGCAAACGTTTGCCACCATAACACACGGGATGCAATATGCCATCATCGCCTTCTTGCAAAAGGACATAGCTGACAGCAATCTGAGAACTATCGGTTTGCAAAACATAAGGCTTGTCATTTCGCGGATACCTTAAAAGTATTGGTTCAGTTACCAATGCCTTCTTTAAGGTGCGAAACGATTCTTCACATTCAGGTGTCCAAACAAACTTTTGTTTGACCTCACTTGTGTTGTTCTTTGACAATAGTTTGAAAAGCGGATATGCTATGGATGAATAACTTTTGATAAATCTACGATAATAGCCTGTCATTCCTAAATATCTTTTGACCTCTTTCTGCGTTCGTGGGGTAGGGAAGCTATCAATTGCATCAGTTTTCGATTGGCATGGGACGACGCCTGCTTCAGAGAAGTTATCACCAAGAAATTTGACAGATTTAGTCGCAAAGAAACATTTATCAGGGGTAAGGGTTAAATTTGCGGCACGTAACCTTTCGAAAACAAGGCGCAGGTGTGACAAGTGCTGTTCAAAAGTTTGACTATGAACAAGAACGTCGTCTACATAAGCTAATAAGATGTCAAAGTTTAGGTCCTTGAATACATTATTGATCAGAAGCTGTTGAACAAAACTAGAGATTTTGAGCCCAAACGGCACGCGTTTGTATTGAAAGGTCCCATGGTGACATATGAATGAACTTTTGTGCCTCGTTGAGGCCAGAAGATTTATCTGGTGAAAATTTGATCTAAAATCGATTACAGTAAAATATTTACTTTTATGCACTCCAATCTGGTCAATTATGTCTGATAATAAGGGTAATGGAAATGCGATATCTTTTATTTTAGTATTTAATTTGC
Source organism: Lucinisca nassula (assembly GCA_963580285.1). Taxonomy (NCBI): domain Eukaryota; kingdom Metazoa; phylum Mollusca; class Bivalvia; order Lucinida; family Lucinidae; genus Lucinisca; species Lucinisca nassula. Next base: position 201,004,470 of record OY757010.1, on the reverse strand, counting down.
GATAGTCAACCACAAGCCTGTAGGTACCATTAGGTTTCTTAACTAACAAACATGGACTTGCATAATCGCTAGATGAATGTTCGATAATACCTGCTTTCAATAAGAGATCAGTTTGCCTTTGAATCTCTTGTTTAAGCTCTGGACTTGTTTTATATGGTCTGGAGCGTACAGGTATATCATCCGTTGTTTCGATGGATGCAGAAATTAATGATGTTTTACCTATATCTTCTATGGATGCCGAAAAACAATCTTTAAATTCATATAATAAAGATAATAGCTTCTGTTTTTCGTCTGAAGTCAAATTCGAGCTACTCAGGTCAAACTCAGCCTCTTGTTCTGTTTCATTCAGACAGTCTTTTTTGGGTAAAGCTAATTGCATTATTTCGGCTTCATTCATGGTTTGACATGTGTTTCCCGAATTATCGTTGCATTGTTTTACCTGTAGAATATCGGAACTTGTTATAGGTAAAATATCAGCTAGAGGCGTGCGTTTGTAAATCCGTATTGAATTTGCAGTGAAATTCGCTATCTGCACCAATGCTTTCCTATTTACTGGTACAATAATGTTTTCTAGCATAATTATTTGCATGTCATTTATTTTGTTGGTTGGTGTTAATAAAAATATATCATTTTCTTGACATGTTGAGCAGGGTATATTTATTTGTACTGTTTGTATAGTACCTGGCGGAATAGTTGTATTTTCGCACAACCTGGCTCTACTATTTGGCTTAGAGATCATATTAATGGCTACCTGTCGGTCTTCGTTATTGATTGTTACCGTATTATCCTCATATGATATTTTGACCTTGTTTTGTTCAAGAAAATCATGACCTATTATGCAAGAATATTTTAAGGCGGGAATGACGTTGAAGCAGCAAATTAGCTCAACATCACCCAGTTTTATTGGAATATTAGCTTGTCCAAGAATTTCATGAATACCCCCGCCTGCACCCTTGATAAATTGTGTAATTGGTGGATGAAGGTCTGACATCTGTAGGCCAATCTTATTAAAATGACTTTTACTCAAGCATGATAGGTCAGCACCAGTATCAATGAGGCATGTATTATGTACATTAGATTTTGGAAATGTAATTGGAATGAGATTTTTGTTAATAGATATTGTACTTATGCTAGCAGTAGTTGATAGTCATTTGGCTGGTCGCGCAGAGAGACACATAGAGCCAAAATGTCCCACACGCTGACATGTCGAACATCGTTTATTACGCGCCTTACAATATCTCCTGTCTGCGCAGTTACTGTCACCACAATTAGGACAGTGAAAGGCCGGTCGCTCCTGTAAATGACTGAAGCTAGGGCGTGAACGCTGGCTGTATTGCTCATGGGGTAGGTATGTATTATTTCTTTGAAAAGGCTGTTGATAGAACTGAGGGCGATAATTATTTGGGCGCATTTGTGGCTGAGGCATCACGCGCGGCAGATATTGCGCAGGCTTTACACGACTTGGCTGTGCATTGTGGAATTTACTGAAATCATTTCCTTCTTCATCATAGACCATTTGATTAACAGATGGCATACCTTAAATTGTATTTACATTATTCTGTTGTTGAACAGAAGAATTTATTGAATGTATCTGATCTTTCAACGACTTTATTTCATTAACCATCGTATCATGTAATGACTGGATAGTGTTGATTGGCGAAGAAACCGATTTTTCAGCTATTGTTGCGAAACGACGCAAATCAGACATATTTTTAGGTTCTTTATTTACTACTATTTTTCTAATCTCATTCCGGAGACCGTTTACAGCTATTGCTAATAATAAATTGTCGTCTACCTTAGGATTTAAGGCAGCACTACGCTGTAATTTACTCAAATAATCTAATACTGTTTCATTTGTACCTTGGCTGATTTGAAGGATCGATAAGTCTATTGTATCCTTATCTTCAGTAAATCTTTTTAAAAATGCATTTTCTAATGCAGTCCAGCTTTTTCGGACATCATCACTTAATGAAATGTACCAAATTCTTGCATGGTCCTGCAAGTGAAATGAAAACACATTTGCTTTCGTTTCATCGTCAAGGCCATAACAAGCTGAAAACTGTGCAAATTGCATCAGCCAAGATCTAGCATCATCATTACAATTGCCATTAAATTTGTCTAATTTTAAAGAAAAATTCATTTTCTTACTATTGTTGTTGGTCTTCAATGCTGCTGTCTCTGTGGCCTGTAATTCTCTTTGTTGTGGCTCCGTTGTACTCACGCCTCCCGTGTGAATGTTTGTAACACACGTTGTAGCAGCCGCCACAGGGGTAGCTGCCGAAAATGTCAGTGTCTTCGGAAATAAAGTTATTTCACTGGGAAGCGTCACAAGAGCACTTTTAAATCCCGAAATTATGTTTGATGGCGCACTAGAAACACTTGAAATGCCAGGAGATATCACATTCCTCGTAGTTGACAGAATGTCACCACTTTTTGCTCCAATTGTCGCCGTCACAAGAGTTGTAGCTGTCGTTGTACCAATTGATTCTGTGGAAGGGTCGAAATAACCCGCATCGTCCGCTGATGTCGAAATAAGCCCAGAAGGAGCGGTGGTCGGTTGAGACGTAACCTTCGTAGATAGGTTAGGCAGATTTTCTGCTAGAGAAGCTGCAGTTCGTTCAGAAGCGCCCGCCGAAAGTGCCGCTGTATTATTCGGCCTTGTAATCGAAACCCCGGTCGTAGTTGTAACTTGGAGTGGATCCGTTGTAGATGCTATATGGCCTGTTGTAAGTGTCCCCGTGGGCGTTACGTGGAAAGGAGACGTCGAAACAGTTCTAGCTGGCGTCCACGAGAATGGAACTTGTGGAAGGGCGATCGTTTGCGGCGAAGTGGCCAAGACAGGTCTAGGTATATCCGATGGCGCTATTGGATCGGAGACACTGACAGTTCTAAGCGTCAACGTTACTGGAAGAGACGTCAACGATTGTGGTGCAGATTTTGGCCCTAGACCTGTGAAGTGTGTTAAAGGAGTTGCGAACTGTGATCCATCTATGTCTTGTGCGTGAGCGTGTGATTTAGTCCTAGATCTTAAATTATAACTGTTTAGAAAGTTTTGAAGATTACTCATGGTACTTCATGTATACAGTCCTGAGAAGGTCTGAAAAGCTTCGGAATGTCTCCACCAATATATCAGGAGGGAATTGAGCTCGGGATCGATGTATCTGAAAGTACAAGAACAAACATACAAACACAACGCTCTTTGATTTCACAACTTTATTAAACATGTAATGAAATGCATTTGACGTTTATATAGAGAAACAGATAAACAGTTGATACTAGCATTACTATGTGTTTACTTATAATTACAACTAACTGTTTTTACTGAAATTACAAACACTTGTATTTATCTGATTTAAAGTAACATTAAACACACTATTTATGTTTATGCAATCTAGTGAGAATAACAATATTCTATTCATTTATTAACTCACTGGAAATACAAAATTAGATATGCATATAGGAAATTACAGCTTACCTGAAAGTATCAGAACAAACACACAAACACTACGCTCTTTGATTTCACAACTGAGAAACCAGAGCGCAGAGCCTATACATTTATTCTGCCACTTCGTTAGCGGCTACACTTGACAGACTTCTATAAAAGGCGATGGGAAATCCATCGCAACATTGTAAACCGAGGGAGGAGCGTGTATAACTTACGTAATGCTAAGAACTACATTATTCATAATGCTGAGAGAAGATGTACTTTTGCCTGAAAACCATATTTACCTGTATAAACTTCCCGATACATCTCAATTCCTGATGCCGGGACTTCCGTGGAGCGTGGGCCATGTTTGCTGATGTTGGCTCGGTAGAGGACACCTATCTGGATCAGGCGTCTCTTGCCGGATGCCTCTAGCTGACATGTCTCATGAGCTACGTCGGCCGATGTGTGCTCGGAGGGGGATGTGCTGTGTTTGCCGGGTCTTGTCCATCATCTGTTGCGGTTCAAAACTTTGGGGTTTAGACACATTGATGAAGATTAAATATCAGAAAGGCCTCTGTGTCACAACATTTGGTAGAGATACCCCTTATTTTTTTTATATACCTTATCTTGTTTCAGTATCATTGTGCATTTTCTTAAAATTTCTTATATTAAGTAATAAGATTATCAATCAAGATTAACTTTCGTGAAGCATTTTAGGAATCATTTGTATCAGATATCTTAACAACTCACCATGTTATGCTACTTATGTTGAGGAATCTAATGTTCAATGATTGTAAGGTGTAGTAATGCACCATCATTGGACCTTTATTAACGTTGAAGTTACATCTAATGCACCTCTGACACAATGTTTGCATACAAATAGTTACTAATTCAGTAAAGTGTCATCGTGCGATTTGAAATCCCGGGTTTCGAATCTTAGTTTTCTAATACTTACCTGTTTCCGAGCTCGTTTTTCGGAACTTAAACAAGCTTGAAGGGGGTAATGTTATGCTTTGGCCTCTATGTACGATGCTATGTACGATCGGATCGCATGATAATCTGTTTAAATGTCATGCAAGTCCATATATTCCATTGTTTTAATGAACATTTTGTTAACAATCTTGCACAATGATAGATAGCGTAAGTAATCACTGTTTAGCTCATATTTTATAACAAAAACGTCCCGGTTTAACTTTCATTTTTGTATACTTGACAAGCGTGTATTGATTCTGTGCGTTAGTACAAGGTTGTGTGCGAAAGCGAGGCTATGGCAGACGAAGTGTCAACAGTTTCAACTGTCAAATACAAAAAGTCAGCTTCACCCCAGAATTAACCGTCATTTCCGAATTTTGATTATTTTCTAACTGTAAGGGTTATTTAGAGAATCCATTTAGCTTTCTTTCCGCAAGGTTCTCATGTTTAGTAGAATTCCGATTTACCAAGATATTTCGATTTTTATGCGACAACCCTCTGAAATTTTATTGTGTAATTGCGCCGGGTTGTCGTTCCCTACAGCATCATACATGACGTGTAGGATCACGTGCTACTGCAGATCCTACGTTATTTTCAACTGTAACAGCTGTAGGCCTGCAAGCAGTTTTCATGTCGGATGTAGGGTGTAGGGGCTGAATGGTATTTCAGTAATAACTGTATGGACTCCTATTTTGAACGATTTATTGAGAAGACGTGTTTTCAGGCTCGGCTTCATTTTATTTAAACTTATCTGTGGGATTTTTCCTCGGTTTCAAAACTTTTAGCACTGGAAATGAAACAAATAAACAAACTAAAAGCTGAACCTTCTATTTTTATCATTTAGCATAGAACTTAAGTAGAATTAATAGTATTCCCATGCTTTTCATACATGTGTGCGTGTTTTGATGGTGCTAAGCCTGGCGTAGCCATGAGTGCTAGTGACTTCTGACCATATTCATTAAACATCTAGTCATTCCATACCCATGCTACCGTTTTTCCACATTTTTTCGCGTTATTTTTTATAAACTGTTGGTGCATTTTGTACTACTGTTGTTCAACTTTGTAGACGTTTGTGTATAATCAAAGTATTGTGAGTACTGTTAAAGTCTACAAAACATTAAATCTAGCAAACTTCAGTCAAGCTTTGCTCTCATTCATTTCCATTAATTTGATTAGTCATTAAATGTCACTCAAAAGTCATCTCTAGTCGGAGTCCGCTTTTGTTTAATCATTTTTTTATCCCATATTGTCACAGAGAATCGGCCAGGAAGATCTCCGCTTCCCTAGGGCCGCCAAGCGAACAGTGGTCAGCATTGTTACTGGTAACACGTCAAACAACATTCATTCACGGTCTGGCAGAGGGATATTGCCAGCCCGTAACACTATACTTAGGGTCTTTAAAAACGAATCACTGCATATATCGTAATTTTACCAAAGATCAACAATTCTAAATACGATTGGGCACTCAAATGGCATTGCAAGATTGAGTATTTAAGTCTGCAAATGCTTACAGTGGATGTGCAGCCAAGGATGAAAATTTCAAGAAAATGTAAATTTGTTATTTTTGACATTCAAATTTCATGAGTTGATATTTATGCCATATTTTAAAGTTTATTCTTCTAAATAAATACTGCATACTGTAAAAACAATGCAGAAATGACAAAGATACTTAAAATGCTTTTATCGATGTTTGAAAATTGAGATTTTTTTCAAAGCATTGGGATACAGTTCAATTTCTGAAGACAACCCTTTCAAAAGCAGACTAACTGGTGTTTACCGACACAGGTCAATGAAACCTTTTTAGGCGTATCGATCTAAATGTTGTTTGTTACCCTCATTTACTGTTTTTTTGTGCAGAATGTTTGAATATTTGCAAAATGACTCTGGAAGCGAAAATTTTATTAGATTAAAAAAACATCAAACATGAATAGCGACTACGATCTGCTTTAAAGCTTGTTGAAATTTTGACAGCAGTTACGAAGGTACTGCTGATCGAAAGCACTTGAATCATGTCTGGATTTATGCAGATTTATCTCTCTTTGGGTCTGTTGCGAAGCCAAATTCAGCGACGCTCCGGCTTATTTAAATTTCAATAGGGAACACAGGCTTTTGAAAGGGGTCCAAATAATCGACTCAAGAATAGTCCTAAAGGCGGATAATTCTGCACAAATCCAAACAACATTCAATCATGATTCTCAATATGTTGCATCGTCGGGACTGGTGACTATTTTTCGATGACCTTTTAAGCAGAGTTTATTCACGGCTCATGCTTTGTGTTTGCTTTGAATCCAAAACATGTCCCATTTCCAATGTCATTGTGAGACGATTCTTACGTTTTGCACAAAACCTGGAAGTGCAGGTAACCGAAATAACTTAAACATTCACATTTGTATGAAAAGGGTAGATCTGAACATGTTCCTTTAACCTAAGCTGGTAAAACATGAGGAGATCAGATTTAAAAAGAGGGGTCTTCAACTTTTGATCCCTACCCAAATTTTTTTGAAAATTTATATATTTTTTAAACATCGATAAGAACACTTTTCCAAGACTCTTTGTCGTTCTGGTATTGGTTTATAGCATATAGTATTCCTTTCAGAACCACAAACGTTAAAGTCCGGCATAAATGTTATCTCGTTTAAATTTTGTACGATCAAATATTAAATTAACATTTTTTCTAAAATTTTTCGTGCATAGCTGCACATTCACTGTAAGCATTTGCAGACATAAAGAACTAAACCATAAAAGCTCTGGTGGGTGCTCAAATTTTGTCAGTAGTACTTATTTTATGTACAATTACATGATGTACAGTGGTGCGCTTTTAAAGTCACTCAGTATAGAATAAAGAAATATTTATTCATTAGAATTGCCGAAATTGAGTGCATACAAAATACAGTCATATTCGAGATAAAAAATAAGACAAAAACTCTAAAAATATCCTAAATATTATCGGGAACTAGGGACTAAAGGAATAACTTTCTAGACACTCAAGAACAAGTTCGAATAAGCAATGATAAATTAGCCATACGTGTTTGAGTTATAGAAGATTCCTTGTATAATTAAAGGGCACGTTTATACAAGTAAATATACCAAAATAAAACATTTCATTAACAGAAGCATAGCTGCGCAACTACGAATCGGACAGACAGCAATCCCTGAAGAGTTTGTAAATGTCACAATCTACTTTTCTGATATTGTTGGATTCACAACTATATCGGCTGCCAGCACCCCTTTGCAGGTATATCCATTTCTATATTATCTCAGAAAGTTTCATTATTATGGCGCAATAGGTCTTTCTGTATTATACCTATAATTAAGAAAAGACGTGAAAAAAATGACCAGGAATCAGCACAATTAGCTAATAGAAGTGACGGCAATGATCAGGATTCGATACAATTAACCCACGGCTCGCATAAGAGACACAAAAGGACAGAAACACAACCACGAATTAACAGACCTAATGGAAACATCAATAGTGGAAAGCCAAAAGGATAGTTACTTTCCCACAAAATGGCTAATCGGCTATCCAAAAACAAAATAAAATAAGCGACACAAAAACCCAAAGACAAACCACAAAAAAATAAACCGCGACAGAAGAACCGCCTCGGAACGGTCAGTGAAACGAATTCCACCGTGGGGGTGGGGAGCTTAAATCGATTTTACGTGTCCACAATCCTCGCCCTTACTTCCGTCGCGATTTAAACAAATAATTCTAAAACTGCTATCCAACACACCTAATGGAAAGAAACATGAAACTACATCACCATAGTGTAAACCAAAAGGTCAGTTACTTTCTAACAAATGTACAACATTGCGAACTCTGCTTACTTTAATTATTATTTGGCGTTATAAAACACAATTCTATGGAATTATTGCATCAGGACTTAGAAATGTCTTCAGTCTGAAATTGCAAACTAGGCCCTTTATCCCATAGTTCCATAATTTCTTGTCTTGAAGTGAAAACAGGTCATCACTTGTTATCAAAATTAAAGAAAATCTATTGACTAAACAATAAATTTAATCATTACTCTAAAAATTAGCAGACGTATTCTCAGAAAACGATCGTAATTTCAGGTGTACAAATGCATGTCACATTCCAAGTTCTTGAAAATCACAATGTGTTTCATTTTTAACAAACCCTATACCTCCAGAATATGGGTTGTTTCTTCAACAGATCAAAACAGAATGTTAAAGCCAAAGTGCTGCTGGATGCTTGGGACATTGGCCAGTGTTATTAAATAGAAAATTAGTAGAACATATGTACATTCTGCTCGTTATTATTAATACGAACAACTGTTGCATTATAACTTTGGTTCAGTATATATATATATTTTTAATCATAAATCCTCACATTTACAAAATTCATCACATTCAGTATTTAGCATTTGAATGCTCTTTTAGCTCGCCTTGCGAAAGGAGGGAGGGGGGTGTTGCCAGCGTCGGCGTCCACATAAGGTTACTGTTTACAAGCAGAGTAGAAGTAAAACAAAGATCAGGAATCGATACAATTAACTTACTCCACCCACCAAAGACACCAAAGGGAAAGAAACACAAACATTAAGCGACCAGACATTAATGGAAACCTAAACAAAGGAAAGCCAAAAGGACAGTTACTTTCCCACAAAATGGTCATATGGCCATCCAAAATAAAAAGACACATATCAAGTGATAAACTCTTATTTGTAATATTTTAGAAATTTGCTTAAACATATTTATCATTTTAAGTAATACATAACACATAAAGTTTACAGTATGTTAAAAGATAATAACGAAACCTACATGGTGCTTTAGAGGTTCATGTCTCGGCAAATGGAAATGGGAGCGTTTGAACATGAATTGGCGGATTCACTTGCGTACAATTATAGTAGATGACGAAAAAGCGTATTATATAGTTATAATATCCGAAGCAATGAGTTCGGGAAAAGGGATAACAGGAAGTAATGTAGTAAATTATGATGCATATTATTACATGTCAAAATGAAGAATGGCAAGGGTGGTCATCTGAAGCGATATCATTTTACTAACCCACGCTTCAGTCGAAGTATAGCAAGTGCAAAAATACTGGAGATAGTACTTCTGGTAGCTGCATAGGATTCTCTTTTTATTAAAACCTTTATAATTAAATGCGTGACGGACAATTTGTTATCTTCAAAACGCCTTGATGTATTACCATATCACAGTAAGTTTAGACTTAATTTGGTGCAAAAATTATATCTCTCTGAGTAATTGATTGCGTTGAATTTGGTAACTTGCACACCGAAAGAAACAATGGTATGCGGTGTTTTTTTTTCTTAGCCTGCAAGTACACGGCGGAGAGTCAGATGACCTTTGAAGGTGCTACAATTATTTCTCAGACGAGCATGCATGACTTTCCATTGTCTCTAGCATTGGTAATATAATTTTGGTATTCTGACACTGCCGTCAAGTCCCCACAGTTCTTTCATTCCTGTAATTGTTTGATTTTTATATTCTTTGAGATGTGGCACTGATGACGACTGATTTATTTTTCGAAACCAAGACAGACGTAAGGGCGAGGATTGCGGCGGCGTAAAGTCCCGTTCCTAACCGGCTCTTCTGTCGCTGCGTTTTATTCAGTAATATTAGAATGGGCGTATTGCCTTTATATATTTTATGACAGCCATTTAGCCATTTTGTGGGAAAGTAACTGCCCTTTGGCTTTCCGCTGGTGGTGTTTCCTTTAGGTCTAGTCACAAATGCATTCTTTTTTCATTTATAAGTTTAATGGACTTTTATTGGTCATTTTCAGAAGCAAATTATTCATCTGTATTTCGTCCACTAGTTTCCATGCAAACTCTGTTGTGCAGTGGATAGAGTGCTGGACTGTAAAACAGAAGGTTTTGAATTAAACCTCGACTAAGAAGTTTGTTTCTTTCATTATTTTCTTGTTGAAAACATGTAAACAGTTAATATTCTGACATACAACTTGTTATATTTGTATAAGGTATATATTGTCAAATTGGAAAATATAATTTCCATATTTTAAAATGCATATATAAACTGGAAGCCTTGCTTCTTTGTTCTTATGGGTACGTTGCAGACTATTAGAAAATGTCAATTTGGAGCAAAGACTCCAAATTAAAAAATTGATTTTTAACAACCTCTACTGAACTATCTTAGGCTGCAATAGGCAAGCTAGGTTGTATTCTGACAATTCTTGTTAAAGTCTCTATTTGCACAGCAGTACTGTGAAACTATTTACAAAATATAGCTGTTAGAGCTAGGAAATCAGTATGTCAAGAGAATCATACATTCTGAAGACAAGAAGACAAAATTATATGACATAGTATTTCTGAACAATTCCATTTTACTTCGACACTATGTATTTCTTCGTCGCAGGGTCGGGTAAAAGACGCACAACATAGAAAGCAAAATAGGAAGCAGTGTTGACCGGGACGTTAAACCTCAAATCAAATCAAACCGATGTTTTGCTCGTCACAGATTGGGTCTATTTGCCCGAAACATGCTAGTCTGGCCCCAAAATAAACTAGTTAGCTATACATTTTTCAGTTGCGCTTTATTCCCTGCAGACTTAGTCTCCATAAAACATGTTTAAACTCCCTGGTAGATATTACTGGCCGTCTCAAAGCGGTAATTTCGTAGTGGTTTCATTTGTTTATGTTAAGACGGTTCGAACCGCAGTAAAAGCAATTACTTATTTACTCGTTTATTTTTAAAAGGATTACCTGGTTATGAGGCAAATTAAACCTCATCGCCGCGGGTAAAATGAACACCTCTAAGTGTGTTCTATAAAAGAGTAATCCTTTTCAAGCAAGGATGAGGACTCGACAGTAATACGCGCTGAAACATACGGTGCAACGCCACTGGAACACTGGAGCAAAGTAAACCAACAGCTGAGCCCCGTTTAAGTCCAGAAAAGGTAACGGAGTTATCATTTGGGAAAGAGCTGCTAACTCGGCTTGTCGCCTGTATCTGTGTTGTTTGTTAAGGTGTGTTTGTGCGTTTTTCCCTTTGATGTTTGGGATAGGCTTTGAGCTTTGATTCGATTAGTTCCTGAAGTAGCTTTGCTCGTTTATAGGATCTTTTTCCGGGATTATGATTAATTCCCTCAGCAATGGAAGCGACTTTTCGTCTTTACAACCATAGTGGTGATGTCGGCCACTGCAGTGATAGGCTCCGTCAGCGCATTTGTACGTGGGGTTGAACGACAGTATGTGTTTGTTTGAATTGAGGTTTAACGTCCCCGTCAACACTAATTAGGTCATTTTGGAGACGTTGCTTCCTATTTTGTGGCACTATAACCCGACATTGAGATGCTATGGCATCTCAAGACCTGCTGCCAAATGAAACCAAAATGCTTAAATGCATTTGACGGTCTGACTCACATCACATTGCCTGGGTAGGCTTTGTCCTTCTACGCGGGTTACCGGTACTATTGTGTGGTCAGTTTGAGCTCTGGATGAAAGCACCATGCAGCCCAATCTATTTCTCCAAGCAACGATGGGCGGGAGCGGACGAAGCGCAGTAAAATCAATCACTTATTTACTCTTTTGTTTTTTAAAGATTACCCGGTTATAGGACATATTTAACTTCACAACCGCTGGTAAAAGGGAATATGTGGCGGCCGTAGAAATTCTCTCTGCCCTTTTTCATAGTAAATAGAATAAAAGTTTTCACAATCATTGTGATGACGTCGGTCAGTGTAGTGCTAGGCACTGTCGCCGCATCTGTGCATGGGTTAGCACCGCAGTAAATGCAATTACTTATTAACTCGTTTAAGTTTTAAAGGTTTACCTAGTTATGAGACATATTAAACCTCATCACCGCCGGTGAAAGGGAATGTGTGGCGGCAATACAAAGTGTCTCTGCCCTTCATCATATACAATAAAATAATAAAAAATGCAATGAATCAGAGACACCAAAGAGATAGAAACACGAACACGTCGTAACAAAACCCTAATGAAAACACCACTAGCGGAAAGTCGAAAGAACTATAATAATTACTTTCCCAGAAAATGGCAAAACGGCTATCTAGAGCTTATCGAAGACTAACTGTTATTACATTTTATTAAGTCTCCATTAGTTAGTTAGTCATTTTGCTCCAGCATTTCAGTTATTTCATGCTGTCGAGTCATTACCGTTGTTTCGTCTCTGTGGCTGTTTAATTTCTGTGTTCTCGGAGATGAGTATGGAGGCATTCATGCGGCATAAATAAATTATTTGTCTTAATCGCTACGGTTCTTTTTTGTCATAGTCCGTCGTTCGTTTAATGATTGTATCGCGCTACGCGTATGATATTTTTTTGATAAGCAATTGGCCATTTTGTGGGAAAGTAACTGTCTTTTCAGCTGTCAGCTATTGATGCTTACTTTAGGGGATGGGATGTTTGGTTAAAGTGTACTGAATCCTGGATATATATATTACCTTCACTTCTATTTTAAATGCTTTAGCCTTTTGGGATCTTTTGTGCGTCTGCGTAAGTTTGAACATATTTGAGGGTCACTGTAGTGGCCTCAGTAGCTAAACTTTTCTAGTCTGTCCAGAAACAAAACTTGTACACTCTGCAAACGTTTTCAGTTATGTGCTGTTAGTCAGGCCTCCATATGATTACCTATTTATAGATCATATTTATTTAGGTTGTAGATTTCCTCAACGACGTGTATACCTGCTTTGACGAGACAATCGAAGAATTTGATGTGTATAAGGTAGGACGGCTTAATAAAGTAAATTGAAACAGGGTTGGCGTGTTTAAAGGAAGCACAGTATGCATTCCCTTAATGAAACAGTATTGGGCTTTATGTGGAAACAAAATGCGAATGGAGTCTGACATTATGTAACGATTTTTTTCTCTTCCGCATTTTGAAAATTTATTTCATGCAGTGGGGTCCTCAAAGTTGCTTCAGCTTTGTATTCGTTTGATTTTTATGTTATGGAGATGTTACTCTGATGAGTGATGAGATAGGTACCCTTTATGCGGACTGAACAAATCATCTGTCTAAACCACGACAGGACCAATGATTGTGGTCATATAAAATCCAATTAAGCCCTCGCCTCCACTGAACCCCCAAGTAAATATCACTGACCGTTCCAATGTGACGCGTCTTTAGTTGATTATTATAGTATTTGTTTGTCTTTGCATCCATGAACTGCTATTATATTTTGTGACGATTTCATTATTGTGGAGTTTTTTATGTTCGTATTTCTTTCGCTTTGGTGTATTTGATGGTAGATTTAAGGTAATCACATCGATTCCTGACCATTGTCCTAAGTTATTTTTAGGCCGGAACCAACCGCCATGGAGACTGGGATTCAAAGGGACCAGAAACTATAACCTACACCATGGTAAAGGGCGGGGGGAGCTTTTACGGCCGCCACACGTATTTTTTGTTCGCATCAGTGATTTTTTGATTGTGTGGCTCAAATATCCTAACCCAATATACTGTGTAAGCGCGCGCGTGTGTAAGAAAAGCTTCATAACGTATTCGTCATTGAGTATCAATTTGACATTCCTGCCACAACTGAAGGCATTTGTAAAATCACCTGTTATTGCGAATAACTACATTCACTACATTATAGGTTGAAACCATTGGCGACGCATATATGGTAGTGTCAGGTCTTCCAGTCAGAAATGGTGATGAACATTCCAGACAGATAGCCCGGATGTCCCTCAGGATAGTTCAAAAGTTAAACAAGTTTATTATACGACATCAGCCAGAGACGCCTTTACGTGCTAGGATTGGGATTCATTCTGGTAGATGTTTCATAATACAAATGCGACAAAACTAATTTTCAACATAGAATATAATTTCGCATTTAGACTTTGCCAAACAACTAAAACTTTTAAAAAAGCCAAAGGTTTCAATCCAATACCTTTATTTTACATCGCTCCATTTGTAAACATGCGGTAACAATCGGACTAGAGCAACGGTTTAAGTCTAAACTGCATTGTATTCGAAGTAGAAAGTATATGATAAAATAACAGCGGACTCTAAAATAATGAAGAAACAGATGCCTAGAAAAATCCACAAGGTTTCTGCTTACCAGTGGCAAAATCAATAAGAGTAACTAACAATGAGGAAAATAAAAACTGAAAAAAAAAGAACCACAAATAGCACAGGAACAGCTCCCCTCTTCCCCACAAGAGGTAATCAAGTTGCAACAGGCACAATAAATTGAAATTAAATATATAATAATAAGAAAACACAACCATAAAGCATATAACATGAAGAGCCCCGTCGAAAGTTCCGACAAAGCTACAATTAAAATAAACAACATTAAAACCGTCGCCTTAGGACTGTAATTAGCGCGAACAATTGGGGAGTATAAATCGATTCTAAGGGCCCAATACTCTCTCTATGTATTAATATGAATTAATATTATTTACAACACAAAACTAGTTGGTCCACCTGAATGTAACTAACTCAATCAATAGAACATTACATAATAACATACAAAATAGAGCAAACTGAAATACAAATCAAATTGAATAAGTGTGATGAATTAAAGATGTCGGTCAGTAGATTGTTGCACACACTGTAATCGTTCGGTGAGTTAAGAAAACCAGCAGTTAGACCACGAAGTTAGCCAAAGACAATTCATTAGGCAACAAACACAAATAAAATACAGGGAAAATAAATTTATAACTTAGGACCGTCATCGAGTCAGATACACGAGCCCCATCGTGCAGTGAAAGGGAGGAGCATAGTCATCAACCATGACTGGGTAAAACAATAGGCATGCTGTCTGTCGCATATAAATTATATTGTAGCACACTCGTTCATGACATTTAATTATAAATTGCAATTGATACTGAAAATTTGATTTCTTCATAATATTTCGTTTATAAACTAAATTTCCATACAAACCTGGTTCTTATGCAGAAGAGTCTTTTAAATTAACTTGGTTAATTTCATCTAGGTCAGAGTGCCGTCGATAACATTTAGAAAATGCTTTCACAAGTCTTTTGATAACGATAGCCGCGTTTAAGAAGCTTGGTAGTAAGACGTTTATTCCGATTATTAAAAATAGAAGTAGAGGCAATGATCAGGAATCGATACAATTAACCCACAGCTCCTATCGGAGACACCAAAGGGAAAGAAACACAAACATGAAGCAACAGACCCCAACGGAAACGCCAACAACGGAAAGCCAAACGGACAGATACTTTCCCACAAAACCGTCAACATGAGATGACAATAGAACTGAAGGCAATGATCAGGAATCGATACAGTTAACCCTCAGAAACCCAAGCGAAACTAATAGTTTGAGAATTATATACTCCATATGAAGGAGAGCGGGGGACATCCCCGTCTAAGAACGTGCAATTTACAATATAAATGTCAAAATTCTTCCGCTTTGTCGTATATCTAAGATGAGATTATACCATTAGAGACCGACAGATCCAAATCTAAAAAGGATGTTGTAGTATCCCACTAATTAGCCCTATTCGGTATTTGTTCAGGGGGAAACATGTTTATGCTAAAATAATTGTTATAAACCATTTGCTCAAAATATATGTTGTCATCCAGATAACTAGATGTTGCATTAAAAGCATCAATCATATCAGCCTGAGTTTCAACAGGGAGAGGCAGCATGAAATGTTCCCGTAAAGAAATAAAACAGATCTGCAAAAGAGGTGCACAGTAAGATCCTATCGGAATACGTACGATTTGTATATAATTTTTGCTTCCAAATCTAATAAAGATATTATCAAAAATGTAATTGAAGTCCATCACAAACATAAAGAAAAATCAAAAATGAGTTCCTTTAAGAGCAATGAAAACATTCATAAGAAAGAAGATGGGTCATACTACGTAGTTTCGGCTAATAAAGCCTCATCAGTTTGATTTTTGTGTACTTCAGCCGTGAAAATGGGTGCTATTTTTGTATTAGCTAAAGCTAAATATAGTAGTCCCTCGCGAGTAAACATCTGTTGAAGTAAAATAATTACTTTATCTTTAATCATATTATGTGGTTGAGTGGTAAACCTTGTGGAGAAGTCATTTAAACACACTAGATGCTCAAAAACTTTGGGCCTCGCCCATTCGGGCTTCAAGAAATAAATGGGCTGCATGATGTTTCCACGCAGAAATGAAACCGACGGCACACTAGTACTGGTAAAACGCTTAATGGATCTAAGCCTCCCCGAGCAAAGTGATGCGAGTCGGACCGTCCATGCTAATAACCATATTGGTTTAATTTGGCAACAGGGCTTGAGATGTCATTTCATCTCAATGTAGGATAAAAGTCCCACAAAATCGTAACCAGCGTCTCCAAAATGACCTATGTAGTGTTGACCGGGACGTTAAAACTCAACTGAAGCAAAAAATATATATAACATCTTTGCATTTCAGTATCTTCAAAACATCCCTATGTTAAAACTCAGATTCAGCAGGTGGAGAAGGTGCAGAGGACAGCTGCTCGATGGGCCTGCCGACGATGGCGCAATAGAAGTAGCATCGGTGACATGCTTATCGAGCTAGACTGGCCGTCCCTGGAGGCCCGTCGTGAGCAGTCCTCTTTAACCTTCTATAAGATACATTCAGGTACAGTGGCCGTTAATAAAGACAAATAGTTGACCCCTGTGACAGTTTCAACCCGAACAAGGGCTTCAAAAGTAAATAACTCGCAGTATCATAGGTACCAGTCCTACAGTGATGCACTGAAAAATTCCTTTTTTCCTGGGAATAGTCTTCCCTCTTCTGTGGTGAATGCTAAGACTGCAGAGGAGTTCAAAGCCCATACAGTGTAAGATTGAGACTCAGAGGTATGCCTTTTAGTATACCTCTGTTATTCAGATTGTAAAAAGTTTTGAGGACTCATCCAGTGACTTCTCTTTTTTATTTAGCTAAATTCTATTTTTTTTAGCTAAATTCTAAATTTAGCTACGCACCAAACTGAGGTAATGGCCAAATATGAACGACTCAGTATCAGAAGATAGATAGATAGATATAAACGTCACTAGAGTTTTTGATAGAACAAAAAAAATTCTTACCATTCAGCCAGGCTCAAGGCTAATAGCTATCAAATGGCACAACCCCGGGGTGACATGTATAAAACCACGTGCGCAGATAACAAATTGAATGGAAAATAGAGGATCTTACATGAACGTTCAATGTATTATTAAATTTATTAAACGATGTGAGGAAAAGGGATTACATGCGTGGCTTTGCCAAGCATTTTTCCCCTTTCCTCAACGAGTTTAATAAATTCAATAATACATGAGCATGAACGCAAGATTCTATTTATCATACGCCATTTAAAACGCATTTTATTCAGGATTGTTTACAAAAATGTCAATATTCCGCCGTTAGTAAACGCGATGTCGTTAAGGACGTCGTACGTGTAACGTTACGGGACGTATCTAGCTAATTTGCATTTTTAATCCAATAGTGGATTTATCGAAAACATAACATGACGTTATTACATTCTCAGACGCGACGTAATATGATAAGAAGATTTAATTTACTTTCCTATGAGATTGTCTTCAAGCACAAACTAAAAATACAAAACCGATAGTTCTGCAACAACAACAACAATAATAAAAAATAATAAAAGAAAAGGCCCATAGGCCACTATGCCCATCAGAGCTCAGGCGGGCACTGCCCATTGGCAGCCATGTATGATATTAATTTATCAATTATAAAGTCTCCTAAACGAACCCACATTTCCAAATGAGCACCCAAATGTATCTGGAATATTAAGCATTTTATGAAGTGAAAGGGTGGGGCATGGACCCAACAGAGCCCAAGTTGGTATCACTGAATGGGTCTAATCACAAGGAACAAGAATATACATGGTTTAGGGGTGGGGATCTGTAGAGTTCCTGAGATATAAGGCCTTTTATGCTGTGGAGTGGTTCGGCATGGCTCAGGCAAACCCCAGGAAAGCCAGATTGTTGTCACTGAATGTGTCTTATCATTGGGACTAAGAAAATATATTGTTTAGATGTAGGGATCTGAACTGTTGCTGAGATATGATGCCCTTTTATGAAGTGAAGAGGATGTAGACCGTCAAGTTGGTGTGACAGAATGTGTCTAATCGTAAGGAACAAGAACATATATGGATACGAGGTGGGGATCTGAATGGTGTCTGAGATACATGGCCTTTTATGAAGTGGAGGACCGGGCCATGGCATCAGCACATTGCCCAAGCACAAAGAGATCCCTGGTTGGTGTGACTGAATGAGTCTTGTCATAAGGAACACAAATATACATGCGTTAGGGGTGGGGATCTGAACAATTCATTTTATGAAATTGAGGGGTAGGGCATGGCCCCGGCGCACCCCGGGAGACATCTTGGTTGGTATCACTGAATGTGTCTATCATAATGAACAAGGAAATATATGGTTGAGGAGTGGGGATCTGAAAGGTTTCTGAGATATTAGGCCTTTTACAAAGTGGAGGGAGTAGGACATGCCACCTGAACATCGCAGGGGACCCCCAAGTTGGTGTCACTGAATGCGTCTTATCATAAGGAACAAGAATGTATATGGTTGGGTAGGAATCTAAATGGTATCTGAGATATATGGCTTTTTATAAAGCGGAGGGCTGGAGCATAGCCCCTTGCACACCCTGGGAGACCCCTAGATTGATATCGCTGAATGTGTCTTATCATAAGGAACAAGAATATATATGGTTTAAGGGTGGGGATCGGAAATGTTTCTGAAATATTGGGCCTTTTACGAAGTGGAGGGGTGGGTGGGGCATGGCCCCGGAACATCCCAGGGGACCCCAAGGTTTGTGTCACTGAATGCGTCCTATCATAAGAAACAAGAATATATATGGTTTAGGGGTAGGGATCGGAATGGTTTCTGAGATATATGGCCTTTTATGAAGTTGATGGGTGAGGTATGGCCCCGGCGCACCCCGCGAGACCTCTAGGTTTGTATCACTAGATATGTCGATCATAAAGAACAAGAAAATATATGGTTTAGGAGTGGGGGTATGAAAGGTTTCTGAGATATAAGGCATTTTAAAACGTGGCCCCGGTGTACCCTGGGAGACCCCTAAGTTAGTATCACTAAATGTGTCTTATCATAATGACAAAGAATATGTATGGTTTAAGAGTGGAGATTTGAAAGGTTTCTGAGATATTGGGCCTTTTACTAAGTGGATGTGGAGGGGTCGGGGCATTGCCCCGGCACATCCAGGGGACCCCCCCAGGTTGGTGTTACTGAATGCGTCTTATCATATGAAACAAGAATATATTATGGTTTAGGGTTGGGGATCGGAATGGTTTCTGAGATATATGGCCTTTTATTCACTGGTGGGGGTGGGCAGGGCCCCGGCACACGATATGGGACCCCAGGTTGCTATAAAGGCGTATGGCTAAAAGATGTTCACTAAAGGAATATATCTTTAAAAGTTTTGTCAAAATATCTACAAAGGCTTTATTTTTCTAATTTCCCCATTGTAAAGTAGAAGTAAAACAAAGATCAGGAATTGATACAATTAACTTACTCCACCCCATAAGTCTATGGAAACTCTAAGTTGCAATAGCAACCAAACTGATGTGCCGATTTTCATTAAAAACACAAACTTTCAATCCCTCTGCCCAAGGATGCTAAAGATGAAATTTTGATTGAATCAGCCCAGTTGCTTTAGAGGAGATGTCGTTTGAAATAGTTGACGCCAGACGACGACGACGGACAACTGCCTATCCTGTATGCTGCCCCGGAGAGTTCGGCTCTGGTGAGCTAAAACAAGAAAGAAATACAAGTTCAGGAAAAGTACTTAATGTCCAAACTAACAACATGAAAACGGAGGCACATTAATAGCATTTTAATAGCATATTAATAGCATTACGAAGAAAAACGAAACACCTGGGAATGTTAGTACAAAAAAGTTTGTAATTATAATAATAATGATAATAATAATCGACCTTATTTATAGAGGGTAACATATTTAGTACTGGTACTAATCTTTCATGTAGTCCTCTTGTCCTGAGTAGGAACCAGTACTAAGCAATGTGGATAAAGTCTCTTGCTCAAGGAAACACCACTTGGCGCTTGCGGAGATCGAACCGGCTACCTCTCGAAATCAAATCCGATGCTTTACCACTGCACCACAGCGCTCCACTGCTTTGTCTGATTTGCCATTGGCCATAAGATATTTCCAAAAATATAGATGTCTGATCTTCAACCAAGAGTTTTCGCTTAACGCTCCGCATAGTTAGGAAATATCAAATACCACAATATTATAGGTTGGCCACTTGCGAGATCACTAAGAGAATAGCTATCTCTCACACGAAATATTTTGTTTTGAAAAAGTTCACCAGTGAGATGAAATGAAAAGCGTGGATATAAATATTCTAACCTATCGGGCCTAATAAATATGTGACATATATTTCTGAAAACTGGTTTGGTAGATATTGCATTAGTCACAAGTGTGTACACAAACATATGGGCGGGCACAATTGACGAACATATGGGCGCGCACAATTGATATACAGGGCTTTTAGATTCGTGAATCAGACACGTGTATACCAAGTGATATATGCCAAACCTATGTGCGCATATCGTGTTATGGCAGGTAATTTTGAACACCGTGTTTTTAGATACTACATACACCGGTATCCATCATTCATATGCATGTTGTGTTAGACATCCACGACAAACACGCTTAAAGCAGGGATACTATTACATAAAGTGTGTATCTCCTGTTTATTACTAATAAATAAGATAATAAGAACCGTCAAACACCATTATAGTAGGCATAATGTGTTACACGCCAAACATGTGTATCTTCTGTGTATTACTGTAGGAATATTGATTTTAACTACTATATATACACATGCTTCTTGTCATGCAGAGTAAAACAAATATGGACTTAACATAACGTCCCTTCTAACTTCAGGTTCAGTAGTTGCAGGAGTAGTTGGGCGTAAGATGCCTAGGTACTGTTTATTTGGTGAGACTGTCGACACTGCCTCAAGAATGGAATCTAATGGGGAACGTAAGATATTTTTAATTTTTAAGTACAGATCGTTTTGATATATTTCATGGTTTTGAAGCACAAATGCAGAATGCACACCAACTCCACTGAGCAGAACCCAAGAAATTATAGAATATGTACAAGCTCCGCTAGTACTTACGCGCTTGATTGCATGCTGAATGAAAGCATCAGTATGCAAATCTGAGCGATATTGCCCATTGTATGAAATACTATTAGATTGCTTCGTTATTTAACTTGCTGATATATGTCCGTTTAGTGAATGACCTGATGTTATCGACTCAGGATAGATAGATTATTTTCTCTAAACAAAACTAAAGTATACTTATGCTTGCTGAAGACAGTTATTTTCTTTTTATTGAATGACACCATGTACAGTGTATAACATTTGAATTAATAATTCATAGATAAACAATTCGTATTTCGATTGGCTCAGACTGTGCGTCCCATGTAACAGATAGGTTTTGTTATATAAAATAGCCATATTGTGCCTTTTATAATAACCCTTATTCGAAGCAATTTAAGATATCTGCATTATCCTTAAAATGCTGTAAAATGCATTTTAATGATGTGGTTTCAGATTTACGCCAAATGATATACAGTTGCGTGTTGTTTCGATCGATAGTGAAACCTTTTTTTGGCCTTTATTTATTATCTATTGATACTAGTTCGGACAAAAAACTAGTGATAGGGTGTGTGATTTAGATATACTGGATAATTAAATTTCCTTTGTTGGACGGTGATGTCCCGGATGCAATGACAAATGTGGTTTGCTTAAGCGCTATGATTGTAGAGTGTGAAAGTGTTATGTATTTGACTTAAAGACATACGGTTAGAAATAAGCCAAGGTGTTGGTTGACAAAAACATAATTATATCACATTTTCTGTCTACAGAGTTTTCTAGTTATTTTAATGACTCAATATCTACTATATTGGCAAACGATTAATATTTGAAGTTGATTGGTAGATACGTCACAAACGATACATCAAATTCTATGTTTTTTAACTTCCTATTATTATGGGAACACGCAAATCGCAAAATATCCTCATTCTGATGAATCCTCGTTCTGATGAAAATGTACACGTCGTTCTTATTAAGCCCACCAATTAGAGATATAACATTATCCCCCCCACCAGTCTGAACAGATGTTTTTTTTATCTGTCGTTTAGGTTTTGTATTAGATGGGATGACAGACGTAATTGAATCGATTCCTGAGCGTTACAGTTCCATTTTGTAAAGTGTTGAGTAACTGAGTAATGCAAGTTCTATAACACAGACCTGAAAGTCATGGCGTGTACAAGTTTCTAATCCGTTCCAGTGAACAAGATGGTCGTCATAACTAACAATAGAAAAAGATCTTAATAGACAATTAAGGCGTAACTATACCATATTTAGTGGCACAGAGGCCTTTCTGATATTTAATCTTCATCAGTGTGTCTCAACCCCAACGTTTTGAAACCGAAACGGATGATGGACAAGACCCGGCAAACCCAGCACATCCCCCTCCGAGCACACACCGACCGACGTAGCCTATGAGACAGGTCAGCTGGAGGCATCAGGCAAGAGAGTCTACACGCGGACTTATAGGCGCCCCCCCCCCACCGAACCAACATCAGCAAACATGACCCACACTCCACGGAAGTCCCGGGCATCAGGAAGGAGATGTCCGAAGTAGCGAGACTTGCAAAATTTAAAATATAACAAAAAGTGTAAACCGAATCCGCTAAGATACATGTCTTACCTGACAAGTCGGTCTTAGTTTTAAAACAATTAGAATTTTATGCTGCAAAAAATAAAGATACAAGACAGTTATTTAAATCAGTACTTGAGCACTGACGTCAACACCGCAGTATCAACCTCGGCACTAAGGAACTGATACTGAGCTGATGATACCCTCGGGGACGAACGAATCATCCACCAGCAGAGATATCGCCCCAGTGTTTGCAATTAAGGCGTAACTATATCAAATTTAGTGACACAGAGGCCTTTCTGATATTTAATCTTCATCAACCTATAACCCGATAAGGTTGTACAACAATTTGAAAGGAAAATCGCCATTCATTGCAAACCCTAACCCTCAAAGAGTTCTTGTTTTTGTGATCGGCCAATGTCCATCGGTCATTATTCGACGTCCGCCATTAACAGTTGCTTTGAAAGACCTCCAAAAACCGAACCCAATTTAATTTAAACTGTTTGGTCTTCATTTGCTCCAGCATTTCAGTGTTTTTCACTGTCGAGTCCTCACCGTTGTTTCATCTCTGTGGTTATTTGATTTTTGTGTTCACGGAGATGTTGTAGCGATGAGTTAGGAGGCCTTCATGCGGACTGAACAAATTATTTGTCTAAAGCGCCACGGAAATAAGGGCAAAGATTGTGGCCACGTAAATTCGATTTAAGCTCCCCCCCCCCCCCCAATGGAATCCGTTTCACTGACCGTTCCAAGGCAGTTCTTTTGTCGCATTATATTTTTGTTATGGTTTGTCTTTGAGCGTGTGTATCGCTTATATTATTTTGTTTTTGATAGCCAATTGGCCATTGTGTGGGAAACTAACTGACCTTTTGGCTTTCCGCTATTGATATTTCCATTATGGTCTAGTTGTTTCATCTTTGTGCTTCTTTCCCTTTTGGTGTCTCTGATGAGAGCTGTGGGTCAATTGTACCGATTCCTGATCATTGCCTCCACTTCTATTTAACAGACACGTTGGTCAGATGACCATCTATCGAAATAGCTTACACGATTCAGCCCCATGAGCAAGATGAACGCCTTAATTAAAATATGAGAAAGCTGTTAAAAGTCAACTCCTGCTTTGCCCTTAGGCAAATTACATTCAAACCACACAGTAGCGTTGCCTTTGTGACCCTTACCTAAGATAGTTAATTATTGTTCCAGTTCAACGAAAGAGATGCCACCAGTGACAAAATAGATTTGCACTTCACTGGATTGTTGCCTGGTTAAACGTCTCCCAGAATAGCCCCGCCAATCGAGCATTGACGAAGTAGATGGACTGTATGATGCTTCTTCGCAGAGCTGAAACCGTCCGTATACGAGTACTTGAAAAACGCGTAGAGGATCTAAGTTTGCCCACACAAAGCGGTGCGAGTCGGACTGTCAAGGCTTATGAACCTGATTGGTGTCATTTGGAGACAGGGCTTGAGATGTCATTTAATCTCGAAATCGGGTAAAAGTCCCACAAAATTGGAAGCAACGTCTCCAAAATGAGCTATACAGTGTTGCCGGGGACGTGAAACCTAAAATTAAACAAACAAATAGCTCAAATGGTTTCACTCCACTGGAGAAGATAACCCAACAAAGCTTAAAAGTTATACACATAATCGTTAACATGCTGTGGTGTCTAGTCATTAATGTAGCTGTGTGTACTCCTCGCAATAAATTGTGTTTTATAAAAGAATAGCCGTTTGGAATCGAGGAGATTAAATATGTTCTTTTAAATTGTAATCTTTGGAAAGCAAGGACTACAGAACAGAACTGAAAACGGTAGAGTGTAACGCTGTTTCTGGTCCAGCCTAGCCAGTTTCTGCCAACCATGCCCCATCAGTGACACTGCAACATTTTCACAATTCGCAGTGGAATCAATGATCCCAAACCATGAAAAATATCATACAACCGCCATACAGTCCCTCGGTACCAGCTGCAGTGAAGTTATATATACTCTAAACAAAAGCGCTGTAAGCACTGCATCATGTCCCGCCACTACACTTACATCAAGCAATTGCCAAAAAGGAATTCAAAATAGGTGCTTTAGCCTTTCCCTAAAAAATTGACATGAATACATAACTGAGATGACTATGTTCAATATTCAAAGAGCCCAAATGGCAGAATTTCAACCACCCAGTGGAAATCTTTCCACTGACCGTTCCAAGACGGTTCTTCTGTGGCGGTTTATTTATGTTGTTGTTTGTTACTTACTCTGTGTATCACTTGTGTCTTTTAATTTTGGATGGCCATATGGCCATTTTGTGGGAAAGTGACTGTCCTTATGGCCTTCCTTTGTTTAGGTTTCCATTATGGTCTGGTCGCTTAATGTTTGTGTTTCTTTCCCTTTGGTGTCTTTGAAGGGTGGAGTAAGTTAATTGTATCGATTCCTGATCTTTGTTTTACTTCTACTTTACAGTTCCTGTTTTCTGTAAAACCCCTCATGATGCTTAAACTTTGTGTTAAGTTTACGGAAAAAAAATATCACAAAATGGTTCCTGTTTACAGCATAGATACAAATACATCACACAAAAGAGTAAAAAAACTTTTGCCAAGTTTGACTGAATTTCTACCATTCGATCATTGAAAGGACACCGACAAGCCATTTCTGACCCAAAAGAGAACAGCTTTTGAGGGCCTGTGACCTTGAAAATAAGGTCAAGATTACCAAAAGCAAACCAAAACTTTGGTAGGTTGCAATATAATATAGTATAAAGTTTGACGAAATGATATTTATTCTTTCAAGAGACAGAGTGCAAACGGGGACCAGTGTCTTAAAATAAAGGTCAAGGTCACCATAATCTAATAAAATATTTGGTCGGTTGCAATAATATATTACTCCAAGTTTGACCAAATTCCATTGATTTGTGTATGAGGGTGCAAACACGCTATTATTGGCCCAACATTGACTGTCTTTTGGAACATGTGCCCTCGAAAAAAAAGGTGTTTTCGTCTATCCTAGTGATGTAACCATGCAAGTTTAGTCAGATGTCACCAAAAGGTTCAGGAGATATAGTGCCTTAAACAGACTTATGACAAAAATGGCTATGTTCAATGTTCAAGGGGGGGGGCATAACTCCAACAGAAGCAAAATCAGAGTAACGGTTCATATGTTCTGCACGACGTCTCACTGCACCACATATATGTGAAGTTTCCTGAAAATATCTCAAATTGTATCAGAGTTATGGCGCGAACACGTATCTATGAAAGAAAATAAACAGGTAAAAGTTTGCATTTTGAAACAAAGAACACATAAATGAAAAAATATCGAAGTTTAGGTTTTATTGAGTCACTTCATATACAGCAAAGTGGTTTGCAAGGCTGCATACGCCTCCTATCGCCGGCTTGAGCGGTATTCGATTTTCAATGTAACCAGGACAGGCTTAATGATCCCAAAGGAAAGGAAAATATAATCTGCACTGCGATGAAGCACGGGGAGACTTTTTACAGCCGCCACACTGCACTTAACACCAGCTGCAGTGAGGTAAGCCTATGCGCAAAGGGCAATTATTCCGAAAGTAGGGAAACCAGAATTACGGTTGGTATCCTTTTCGCGTTGTCTTATTATTAGAGTTATGGAACGGACACGAAACCATGATTGAAATGGCTTTGTTCAATGTTCAAAGGGCTATAAATCTAGCAGTAGGAACATCTGAATTACGGTTCACATGCTCTGCATGTCGCCTTTTGATGCTCTACATATCCGTAGAGTTCCGTAAACTATCTCAAGTACCCCGCCACCTTTTCCCAAAAGTGGATCATCCTTCGGAAGCAAAGAGTATAGAACAGAACTGAAATCTGTAGGGCCTACACCTTACTTCTGGACCAGACGTTTAACGGCAAATACTTTACAACAAACAGCAGGAAGTATCTTCTAAATTTTATTGTAGACTCATTGAATTGGTCTCTAGATATAGATCTAATACTGGATGCATCAATGTTTCCTGGACATACATTTTTTATATTTTTGTCGGAACCTGAATTGTACGTATGGTTACTTTGTGTATAAATTTTGAAAATGAAAGGAATCAAAATTTTCTCATCAGTTTAAGAAATTTATTATGCGATACAAACTCGTATGCTATAACGTAGTTGTGTATCATCCTTGCGGTAAAGTAGGAAGCTCGTTACTCTGTTTTTTGTTGTTCGTTCATTTTCTGTTTTGTTTTCTTCATTGTTAGTTACTCGTCCTCTTGGTGTCATTGGTAATCTATAATCTTTAATTATGGCTTTTCCTGGGCATATGTGTCTATACTTTGTAAAGCTCCATTAATTATTTCTGGCCGCTCCGAGGCGATACTTTTTAAAGAGTTTCTGTTGTTTTATGTCGCTGCTGTTCGTTATTTACATGTGTCTATTTTAGTCTTCTGTGTCCAGCTTAGTCAGTACAGTAAAGGTAAATGAGTTCCCTGTTTGGAAAAGAGCCGCTTACTCAGCTTGTCGACAGTGATTTAATTGTTTGTTAAAATATTTGTTTCGTCGTTCCCTTTGATATTTGGGTGAGGTTTTTGGTTCTGATTCGAACAGTTCCTAAAATGTGTGTCTCTGATTGGATGTGTGGGTTGATTGTGTCAGCTCCTGCTCATTGCCTTCAATTCCATTTGTCTTTCAATTGTTTAGTGACCTGGGATCGTTTGATTCCAATGTGGAATTGGGTATTATCTGAGTTGCACTGATGAGGCCTAGCTGGCCGAACATAGTTAGTCTTGCCTAGAAAAAAAACAGTGGACACCTAATGGCGTTCAGTTCTGAATTGTGGTCATTGCTAACAAGGGACTACCTTTTTTAGAACACAAAGCTTCACCAGAGCTGGTTATAAGGGAATGTATGACGGCCGTAAAATGTCTATCTGCCCTTCATTATACTGTCCGGTTTGTGTTCTAGTCCATTAGGATAATTGATTCAACTGCGGAATTCTAAAATTATTTGAGGGTCACTGATGAGGCCTACTTGGCCTAAACGAGCTAGGGTGGCCCAGAACAAAAATGTGTACAAAGCACGATTGTTAGTTCTGTGTTGTAGCCCTTACCTTTTTATAGGACATTTCTCGTTTTATCTTCCTGTAACATTTCAATAATTTTATTAAGCTTCGCATTAATGTTGCTTATGTGGCCATTTACCATATTAACCAATGTCATCATGAGTAGTTTTTTGCACTGCCATGTCGTATACGGGGATTCTGGGTGTCTACCATTTAATGTGTTTTCCGAGAGAAATTTCAGTTTCCTTATTAAGAAAATATATATGGGCGTGTGATAATAAAAGACAAACCATGGCTTTTTCGATGCAAAATTGTAGGACATACATCCATTAGATACAAAACAAGTTTGGTTTTCTGTAAATCGAAAAAAACATGCGTTGTAAACGTATATGTTTGTACGATTCGCGTAGTAATATCTACCCTTTGCATGATATCGATGCGTCATGCTAGGCAGGTTAGACTTCAGCTCTGTGTGGAAGCAAATTCAGCTCAATTTGTTTATCCCAACCCCGATGGGCGGGGGTCCAAAGGTCGATAAATACAATCTAAGTACGAATAACAAATGGGCGGTAGACTCAAAACTATGGGTTAGGCCAGCCTACAATATCTGAATTCAACATCCAATAACTGTATCTTGCACTGATGTAAATATTGGTCGATTACACTGTAGGCTTTTTTTTCTCATATATTCATTCTTAATTTTGGTGCGTAACAGTCAAACAGGAAAGACACCAACCTAAGACAGAAGGAGGCTACAGCTGATCAAAATCTTCATTGCACTTCCAGTTGTTTGATTTAGGTGTGTTTTACTTAAATTTTCCAGCTATGATGATACACATCAGTGATTCTACTCGCAAACTGCTTGATGAATTTGGTAACTTCATTATAGAAGAAAGAGGTATACTGGCTATCAAGGTAACTTAATAATTATATTAATTATTCACCCTTTAAAAAGTTGCACTTTAAAAACTGTGAAGCTGGTGGTTTGGTCGTGTAGAACCCAAATTGCATGCAAAACTAATGAATATGTACAGTATATATGATACTGTATTGACACCGAGGGTACTCCAGAGCTGCATTCCTAGACATTCTCAAGTTGCGTTGCTATTATGAACTTGAGGCACCTGGATGAGGCTGATCATATATTATTGAGCCTTGGTGCCTATTTTTAAGTCAGATCACATTTTCGTTAACAATTCTGAATCTGCATGTTATCTTGATGCTTTTTAAGTTTCTGAACAACTTTGTCTGATTTAGGATTCAGGAAGTGATGGTGCTGATGCAGAATGGGAGTGTATAATATGGCAAGCCGGAGCTATCGTCTGCACTTGCCTTTGGCATGTTTTGTTATCAAAAAAGTAAAACCAGAGCTATCGTCTGCACTTGCCTTTGGCATGTTTTGTTATCAAAAAAGTAAAATCAAGTCAACCAACCATGTGAACACAACTGCATAATATTGCAAAGCTATGGTGTATATGGCCACTTTAAAAAAAAGCCGCAATACAAAATCTTCTTGTGGACTCGAGTTTCACATATACTGACAACAACTGATCTATCCCTCCCTGTAAATATTCTATGCAATTACTTTGTTTGTTTTGTTTGATTTGAGGTTTAACGACCCTGTTAACAATATTTAGGACATTTTTAGAAATGCCCTATTAAACCAATAGTGTTTATATGCATGGACGGGCCGACTCGCACCACTTTGCCTGGACAGGCTTGGAGCTTGTGCGGCTTGTTTCAGCTGCTCTACATGGAGGTATCATGCAGCCAAATCTATTTCTCCAAGCCCCGATCAGCGGGGGCAATAAATGCAATTACTAAACAGGCGCTTTGAAGAATTTCAAGATGACCACCATATTTCAAGATGGCTGCCATGGCGGCCGTCTTGGATATCGGAACGGAACGATTTTAGCAAATCTTAATCTCCATGTCACCTCGAAGACTCCCATCAAGTTTCAGCTCAATCCGACCTTTGGTTTGGGTTTTGTTTGTTTACTTGAGTTGCGGTTTAACGTGCCCGTCAACACTGTATAGGTCATTTTGGAGACGTTGCTTCCAATTTTTTGGGACTTATACCCGACATTCCGATAACTGACATCTCAAGCATTGTCGACAAATGAAGCCAGGCATGGACGGTCAGACTCGCACCGCTATGCCTGAGCAGGCTTAGATTCTCGGAGCGGTTTACCAGTACCGGTTGTGGTCAGTTTCAGCTCTGCGTGGAAGCATCGTGCAGTCCATCTGTTTCTTCAAGCCCCGATGAGCGGGGGCAGATTGGTTAGTGTGAAGATGTTGTTTGAAGAAATTCAAGATGGCCGCCATGGCGACCATCTTGGATATCTGAACGGAACGATTTGGGCAAATAAAAATAAAAAATGAGTTCCTTTAAGATCAATGAAAACATTCATAAGAAAGAAGATGGGTCATACTACGTAGTTTCGGCTAACAAAGCCTCATCAGTGACCCTGTAATGATCCGGCAAAGAAAGCCAGAGGAAACATACTGCAATTTTGCGAATTTTGAATAGGCAGTCGATTCAAAGACTGAAATAAATCAAAATGGGGTCCAAACAATTAAAAACCTGTCTCGAATATGAGTATAAACCAATAATTTATTTCCGATTTATTTTCATGTCCCTCCAATGCCTCCCATCAGGTTTCGGCTCAATTCAACCCTTGGTTCGAAAGGAGACGTCGTTAGAAGAATTTCAAGACGGCCATCTTGGATAGCGATAGCAAATCTGAATCTCCATGTCACCCAATGCCTCCCATCGATTTTCAGCTCAGTATGACCTTTGGTTCGAATGGAGATGTCGTTTGAAAAATTTCAAGATGGCCTCCATGGCGGACATCTTAGAAATCCGAACAGAAATATGTTTACAAATCTGAACCTCCATGTCACCCCGATGCCTGTCATCCAGTTTCAGCGCAATTCAACCTTTGGTTCAGGAGGAGGTGTCGATTGAATAACTCAAGTTGGCTACCACTCAAGTTCCTTTGGCTATCAGAAAGGAAATATTTTAGCAAATCTGAACCTCCATGTCACCAGGATGCCTCCCATCAAGTTTCAGTTCCATCTTTGATATCGAGACGGAACAATTTAGCAAATCTTAATCTGCATGTCACCCCGATGCCTCCGGTCAAGTTTCAGCTCAATTCTACCTTTGGTTCAGTAGGAAATGGTGTTTGAAGAATTTCAAAATGGCCTCCATAGCAGACATCTTATATAACCGAACAAAACCATTTTTACAAAACTGAACCTCCATGTCACCCCGATGCCTCCCTTCAAGTTTCAGCTCAATTCAACCTTTGGTTAAGGAGGAGATGTCGACTGAAGAACGCACAATGGTCGCCATGGCGGCCATCTTGGATATCATAGTGAAACTATTTTAGCAAAGCTAAGCTGAATCTCCATGTCACCAGGATGCCTCCCATCAAGTTCCAGTTCAATGCGACCTTCGGTTCGGGAGGAGATGTCGTTTGAAGATTCAAGATGGCCGCCATGGCGGTGTAGCATGAGATCTTTAAACCCGTGAGAAACTTAATACCAATGTAAAGCAATATACAAGAAGGTCTTTGGAAATGTCATCCATTTCCTGTTAGCCCCTGCCAATTTCATATTGAGCCTATGTTTAAAATTTCTAAAGAAATTTGCTTACATAACGAGCTTTAAATAGAACACTATTTTTTTTTCTTTTGTTAATTTTTTCTCGAAAGATACCCGTATAATACATGCCATTTTTGACCTGGTGCTCAAAATGAACAAAAAATATGCTTGTGTTTTCTTGAAATCATCACGAAAACACGTCTGATATAATATGTAATTTTAAACCCCCTTAAACCACAGTTTTATACAGTAAGACGGGGTTTACAGTGGTGTATTTTCATATTTCCGCGGAAAACATATATTGTAGGTACTAGTTAGAGCAGTCTCGGCGAGGCGGTTCAAACGAGTACCTAAAATCTATGTTTTGAACGGAAATGTGAAAAATATCAGAATTTTTATCTAAATATTTTCACTTTTTGATGGAACAATTTCAATATACTTTTAATAGGCGTGTTTTCGCAATTAATAATTAACACAAGATGTTCTGTGGAAAATTTAAAATCATTATTCCGCCTAAATGGATTGGAGCATTGTAGCATAAATCTGATCTCAATATAACTGCCCTTTTATAATAATAATATTAATAATAATGTTATTAGTATTTATAATAAAATAACAATCATATCAACAATTACAATAAATAATAATGATAATAATAATCACGATGACAATAAAAACATTATTATTCAGCCTTATTGAAAACTTATGGCATTTTTTCATAGTTATAATCATTATAATACGATTGCATATAATTACAACCTCAAATTTGGAAAACCTCCAAAAATATGATAAGACCTTATTGACCGAGGCCTAGAAAAAAACTGTTCACTCTTGCCTTTTCAGTTATACGGTGTATTCCTAGCTTCCAGGGGATATAAAACCTTTTCACACATGGGTTTCGTGGAATTTAAATTGCATAAGTTAGCAATATATAAAGGTGGTTAACATGTATGATTAATGGTTTAACAGTTTATGTTGTCCACATGCTTATCAAATAACACTGACTAATGTTCACACATTTCTGCGTATATGGGGTAATAATGATGTCATTTCTGACTTAATTTCAACCAAAAACGTTTGCTCTTAACCGTCTCAATAAAATAAAAAAGTATTTACCGAACCCACTGCGGACATTCAACCAATCAAATCGGCCCGCCCAACGGGGCTTGAAGAAACACATGGGCTGCATGGTAGCTAGGTAGGCAGGTATATAGGCACGTACGAACATGTTTAGGGAGGTAGTCACGTAGGTAGGGTGAATGGTCTGGTAGGTGCGTGGCTGGATGGGTATGTAGGTAGGCTTACCTTTTATTTCTAACTTCTCACTTTTTTCCTTCGACGTTGTAGGTAGGTAGGAAGTTCGGCTAGTTGATTGGTTTTGTTTGTTTGATTGGTTTGAGGGTTAACACTGTATATATCATTTTGGAGAGATCGTTTCCAATGTTGTGGGACTTCTACCTGATATTGTGATGAACTGACATCTTAAGCCCTGTCGCCAAGATGAAACAAAAATGTTTTATAAGCATAGACCGATTTGCCTGGGCAGGCTTATATCCTTTACGCGGTTTACCAGTACTCGTCAGTTTCAGCTCTACGTGGAAGTATCATGCAGCCAATCTATTTCTTCAAGCCGCGGTGGGCGGGCGCAACACGTAGGTAGATTGGATGTATGCATGTAGGTAGGTAGGAAGAAATGTAAGGTTTGGTTTGGGTGGCGATAGGTAGGTGTGTAGATCTACAGGAAGGTCGTATGTAGGAACGTAGGTTTGCATGTTTTGGTAGGCCGGTAGGTAGGCAGGGATGTAGGTAAGTAGATATGTACGTACGTGTATTGATAGGAAGGTAGGTAGATTTATATGTAGGTAGGAATGTAACTTCGCAGGTATGTTTTTGTTTAAATTGGGGTTTAACCCTTTTATAGAACATATTTAACGTCCCCGTCAACACCATTTAGGTCATGTTGGCGATCTAACTTCCATGTTTGTGTGACTTTTACCCGATAGTGAGCTGAAATAACAGCTCAAGACCTGCCGCTTAATGAAACCAAATGGCTTATATGCATTGGACGGTCTGACTCTCACCACATTGCATGAGAAGGCTCAGTCCTTCCAAGCGGTCTACCAGTATTCATGTGTGGTCAGTTTCAGCTCTGCGTTGAAGTACCATGCAGCCCATCTATTCTCCAAGCCCCGATGGGCAGGGCTTACTAAGTTGATATATACGTACAAACCAGCTACCGGTAATAACCCATTTATTTGGTTTCGCGGAGAAACCGCCTAACGCGAAATCGGCCATTTTCTCCGCAAAACAGCAAGAAAAGATAAAATGAGCGAGAAATTTCTCGCTGAAATTTCTCCCGGTTTCGCGGAAAAAAATTCTCGGAGATTATCGGCGAAAATTTGACCGATTGCTTTCATTGAAAATGAAATTACCCGCGATTCGCGGAGAAAAAATACAACTGGGCTTACGTGAAATTTTCGGCTCATTATTATTTCTTCGTTTGTTTGGCGTTGTTTTTGTAAACGAAGGCAAATGGTAGTCATTGTTAAATCATAATCAAATATTCTTTCATGTTACACAATTTTTATTTTAGTAATTTATTTCTCCTTTGTATAATCCTTTTTTAAAAGTCTCATGACAAATTTTATTCACATCACGAAAATACGCCTATTTATTTGTTGCCCGCTTAAACCCCACTTTTAATTGGGGGTTACAGGGTATACATTATTTATCTAATTTATGCTCACATGGATTGTGAGTACTCGTTAGAACCGCCTCGCCGAGTCGTTTTGAAGTGTACCCGAAATCTTGAGCAGAAATATGAAAAAATGCCAAAATTTTTTATCCAAATATTTTCCGTTTTTATTGGTAAAATTTTCCAATATATTTGAATAGGCGAGTCCTCATAATGAGTCGTACATGTAGGTTATTTACACCATAATCATGTGTGACATTTATCAAAAGCTCAGCTTGATGAAATAGATGGGCTGCATGATGCTTCCACGCATAGCTGAAACCGACCCGCATGCGAGTACTGGTAAACCGCTTACAGGTTCTAAGCCTGCCCAGGTGTGTTTTCATGATGTCAGGACAAATTCATTTATTTCGAGCCAACCGCGCTCAACTCGCAAAGTTGCAAAATTTGAAATGAACGAGGTGCGAACCACAGCAGTGACAGTCCTAATGAGTGTCAGCGCTTTAAGGATGCCCATTATACTCGGGTGATTAGTGGATTTACGGCACTTTCGAGATTATTTCCCTGATTTCGAACGTACCGCTAATCAGAGTTGAGCTAAAACCGGAGTAAGACCACCTTCTGTAGCAGATCTTGGCGTCTCATTTGTGGCCCGAGCGAGGCGCAAACCATAGCGGTGAGACCTAATGACCCGATGATTAACCCTTTTTGTACCAAATGGAATCTTCCTCCTTATATATACAGGAGTCCATTTTGAAACTAAGCGGTGTCAGGTTGTTTTTTTTCTTCTTAAACATTTTGTTCGGGAAAGGGCTAAACGTTTTGCAAACAGTGTAGCCCTGATCGGACGTCGCGTTCTGCGGTGTCTGATCTTGGCCTGCACTGTTTCCAAGGTACCCCTTTAGGGGTTTCTGGTACTGAATGGGTTAAGCGTCAGCGCTCTTACCCATTAGGACACGGGGCCAGTTACCTTCGGGGTGTGCAGTAGACTTAACAGGATACCTACGTTGCATGTCTGTACAAACTTCGCTGGTTATCTTGGAGCATTTTGTAGTTCTGCTCCAAGTTAGAGATCAGACTTGGAATGCTTGCCGCGCAATTTCCCCATATTAACCCTTTTTGTACCAAATGGAATCTTCCTCCTAATATATAGCACGAGTCCATTACAAAATTTAGGGGTTCAGGTTGTGTTTTCTTCAAAATTTATTAGGAAAATGGCCGAACCTTTTGCAAACAGTGTAGGCCATGATCAGACGCCTCGTTCTGTGGCGTCTGATCTGGGCCTGCACTGTTTGCCACGGTACCCGTTTAGGGGTTTCCAGTCTGAAATGGGTTAATGAACATGTTTGAGCAAAATTGAATTGTAAAGGCAAGAAACGCAAGCGGGCCTCAATGTGAGCTTAAGTGTAAGCAACAGTGATGTTTAATTACTCGCAGTGTAAGAAAAAGATCAACCAAAATGTAGAGAGAGATCAGCGCCCACATATACATGTTCAAGCAGGATCCCCGTGATTATATACATTGAGTTTGATTTTTTTAAAGTATTTACTTGAGAAAAAAAAGTACTCCCAATATGGTGAACCGATAGAAAATCAAGTTTTCAATTTATGAAGCATTTACACAACAGTAAAACAAGGAACACAGAAAACAATCATCATGTTCATATGCTTTGTAAAGTGCATAAGATCCAAATCATTATGATTCCAACCGGAAGAAAATTATACTTTACGATCGCTAGAGTTGTCAATCTTTGTACAAAGAACATGCATTTCGTCACATGCTTCAAACTTTGTGTACCAAATTTTAATGAATGAAAAAACTACATGCACATGAACAAATATACATGTAGGTATAGGCAGATTTCGCGGAGAAACACCGTGAACGACTTCACCTGTACTAATTGGCTTTCTCCGAGAAAAAGCGATGTTCGCGGAGAAATTTCGCGGCGTTTCGCGGAGAAATTAACCGCTTTGAAACGTGATGTTTTTTTCTTCTCCGAGAAATTTCTCGCTTTTTCTCCGAGAAAAAAAGGCCTATTACCGCGGAGAAAAAAAATATGGGTTATTACCAGAAGCTGGTCTGTAGGTAGGTAGGTAGGTACGTCTGCAGTCCGGCCCAGCTCACTGGGGCTTGGTAGGCAGGTAGGTACGTAGGTAGGGTAAATGGTCTGGTGGGTTCATGGCTGGATGGGTAGGTTGATAGGTATAAGTACGGACGGGAAGAAATACATTTTCTTACTTCCTATTTCTAACTTCGATTTTCTTACTTCTGACTTCTACCTTCGACCTTGTTTGTAGGTAGGTAGATAAGAAAATAGACTGGGAGGGAGGATGGTCGTAGGTAGGCAGGTAAGTAGGTAGGATCGTATGTATGTATGTTTTGGTTGGTAGGTATGTAGCTTTATAGGACGGTCGTAGGTAGGTAAGTAAGTAGGTAGAATCGTAGGTAGGTAGGATCGTAGTTATGTATGTTTTGATAGGTAGGTACGCAGGAATGTAGGTAAGTAGGTATTTGCGTATCGGTATATAGGTAGGAATGTAGCTAAGTATGTAGGTAGGTAGATAGGTAGGGGGAATGGTCTGGTAGGTGCGCAGCTGGGTGGTTAGGTACGTAAGTACGGACGGACAGACATACCTTTTCTT
The DNA here is from genome assembly GCA_963580285.1 of Lucinisca nassula. NCBI lineage: Eukaryota > Metazoa > Mollusca > Bivalvia > Lucinida > Lucinidae > Lucinisca > Lucinisca nassula. The sequence goes on along the minus strand of OY757010.1, from coordinate 200,967,501 downwards.
ACGTCCAATTTCTAACTTCGAACTTGTTACTTCTAACTTCTATATCTTCGACGTTGTAGGTAGTTAGGTAGATAGGTAGGTAGATTGGCAGGTTTCAATATAGGTAGGTAGGAATGACAGGTTTGGGTTAGTGGCGAGGAAAGTGGGTCGGTAGGTAGGAATGTATTTAGGTTCGTAGATAGGTGTGTAGGTTCGTAGGTAGGTAGGCAGGATTGTATGTAGGTAGGGAAGTAGCTACATATGTTTTGGTAGGTATGTGTAGGATGTTGGAAAGGTAGGTAAGAATGTAGGCAGGCAGGTAGGTAGGGAGGTAGGTATGTAGATAAACCGTAGGTAGGTAGGATACGTATATTCGTACATACATACGTAAGTTTTCATTCAGTTTTACACGGCCCCCACCCATCGGGGCCTGAAGAAATAGATAGGATGCATGATGCTTCCACGCAAAGCTGAAATCCGACCGCACACGAGTACTGGTAAACAGCTTAGAGGAGCTAAGGCTGCCCAGGTAAAGGGTGCGAGTCGGACCGTCCATTTTTATAAACCTTATTGGTTTCACTGGGCTTGGGATGTCATTTCATCTCAATGTCTGGTAAAAGTCCCACAAGATTGGAAGCAGCGTCTCCAAAATGACCTATACAGTGTTGACGAGGACGTTATGCCTCAAATCAAACAAACAAACATGCAGTTTTACGTCCCACCTACGGAGACGGGACCTCGGTTAAAAGGCAATCCGTAAGTATGTGAAAACCCAGATCGAACATTTGATCCCAGGTCTTTGAGGCGAGTAACATAACCACTACACCACGGAGGCTTCTTCCCGTATGGGAACGGACGGTCAGACATACATTTACTTATTTCAACATACCTACCTTCCTACGTACGACCTTCCTAACTACGTATATACGTACGTACGTACGTACATACTTACATACATACCTACCCACATACATATGCACGTACGTACCTATGTATGTACGTACGTACATACCTACATACATACCTACCTGCCCACCTGCCTACCTACCTACATACCTGCCTACCTACCTAAGTACCTTCATGACTAGTTTCATTAGGCGTCAGGACATGACATATCATTTCATCTCAATGTCGGGTAAAAGTCCACCAAAATTGGTCTCAATGTCTCCAAAATGACTTTCACAGTGTTGACGGGGACTTGCAACCTCAAGTTAAACAAAACAACAAACAAACAAACATCTTCCTACCTTTCCAACAAGACACTACCCCTCCTACCTTTCAAGCTATACATCCTCCTAATACACCCTCCTATCCACCCACATAACCTGCCTGCCCCCTCTCCAACCCTACCTACCTACCTACCTACCTACCTACCTACCTACCTACCTACCTACCTACCTACCTACCTACCTACCTACCTACCTACCTACCTTCCTAAATCTTCCCCGCTCATCGGGACTTGACGAAATAGGTGAGTTGCATGATGCCTGACGGCACATAATTACTAGTAAACCACTTAAGCCTGCCCAGGCAAATTGATATAAGTCTGTTCTACATGCAGATAAACCCCATCCCACGAAATTTGAAGCATCTCGCTAAAATGACCTTTATAGTATTGACGGGGACGTTAACCTCAAATCGAACATACCTACCTACCCAGCCACCCACCAAGCCACCTACCTACTAAGTCACCTACCTACTAAGTCACCTACCTATCTTCCTACCTACCTCACCTACCTGCCTACCTTCCTACCTCAACTCACCTACCGACATACCTACCTAAACAACGTTGAAGCAAAAACTTCAAGTATGAAGTTAGAAGTTAGAAATGTCCCTACCGGTTTTATTTATTTATTTATTTATTTGTTTTTGTAATTTGATACTTAACGCCACTATGAATACGGACCCACTCGACCCTAATTGCAGTCGCCCTGGGTGATCTCGGGCGTTGCAGTTTCGATTTGGTCAATTCGGACCCCAGTATAAGTTCAGCTTGACAGATTTGTCTTTAATAAAGGAATAAATAATTGATGATAATTATATGATATAGTCACTAGTAACACAGCTTCTAATTTCCTTAGCTAGGCTTCGCCAGCATAAAATTAATGTGCCAGCATAATTTATCATGTAATATACTAAGACAGTTTCGATACCCAAGTCTTTTATAGAGTTGTCGTATTACACGTCTCACGGCTGAAAATCTCTCATACCCCTTCTTGAGGGATTTCAGCCGCTTCCAGCGCGAATGGAGAATCTTACGGGATCAATAGTATCACGCTACAGCGGCCATCTCGGATATCGGAGCGGAACGATTTTTAGAAAAACTTAATCTCCATGTCACACTGATTCCTCCCATCAAGTTTCAGCTCAATTTGATATTTGATGGCCGCCATATGGCCGCCATTGCGGCCATCTTGGAAATCCGAACGAAACTATTTTAGCAAATCTGAATCTCCATGTCACCAGAATCCCCCAATAGGTTTCAGCATTATCTGACTTCAGGGTCGGGAGGAGATGTCGAAGATGTGAAAAGTTAACGACGGACGGACCACGGACGGACGACAGACGACGAACAATATGCCACGGCATAAGCTTACTTGGAGCTTGAGCAAGCTCCAGGTGAGCTAATAAAATACTTTTTTTTTTCTGGAAATAAAGGTTAAGGTTAAAAATAATGATTATTAAATCCAATTTATGGGCCGTTATGACAATTATAGTTTTTACTTTCATGGACAATGGGGTTCAAAGGGCTACGCTTAATGGGGTTTATGTCACAGCTCGTCAATTTGGTTAGAAATTATATTCATCTTGGGAACTTTTAAAACAGAGATATAGGTATCATACATGATTTAAAATACATTTTAGCTTTTACTTACCTGTCGTCTTTAACATTCTCTTTTAAAACATTCATCTTTGATATCATTCTTGCTAGAGAAACTGACGGCACCTGAATTTAACGTTAATTAAATATAGAAGTAAAGGCAGTGATCAGGAATCGACACAATTATCTTAAACGTCTAATCCAAGACAATGAATGGTAAGCAGCCCAAACCGTAAGCAATAGCAACCGAGTTGCAACATTACATTCCTGTCAAGTAGAACACCAGAAGGACAGTTTCTTCCCCAAAACTGGCAAAACGGCTATCCAAAATAAAATGTATTACCAGTACATGCATCCAAGAACAAACAGTGACAATGATGAACCACAACAGACGAACCACCGTGGACCGGTCGGTAAATAGTTTCACTGGACTTGGGGTCTTAAATTAAATTCCTAAATGCAATACAAATAGGCTAGGGGTAATGGGTCCTTGTAGTTTTTTGGGGGAAATATAGACGACAACTTAAACGTTTTAAGAAGTGACGGTGGGTGTTTGGTGCTATATTTGCTCCGTCCGACGGAAGTCCAAATGTTAGTATTCTTTCGCTCCAGTATTTCAGTTATTTTGTGCTGACCTGTCCCCATCGGTTTTTAGCTCACCGTCACGTAGTGACGAGGTGAGCTTTTGGGATCACTTTTCGTCCGTTGTCCGTCGTGCGTCCGTCCGTCCGTGCGTCCGTGCGTCCGTAAACAATTCTTTAAACGACATCTCCTCCTAAACCACTGATCGGATTTTGACCAAACTTCACAGGAATGATCATTAGGTGGTCCCCTTTCAAAGTTGTTCAAATGGTTCCGGTCCGTTGCACATCTAGGTCATAGGAGCAAAAAACAGATTTTTTTTTCACCAAAAACTTAAAAAATCTTCTTCTCTGAAACCACAAGGCCCAGGTCTTTGATATTTGGTATGAAGCTTCATCTGGTGGACCCCTACCAAGATTGTTCAAATTATAGTGCTGGGGCCAAAAATGCCCCCGCTCCAGGGCCCTTTGGTTTTACATGGGCTTATATAGGGAAAATCTTTAAAAATCTTCTTCTCTGAAACCGTAAGGCCCAGGTCTTTGATATTTGGTATGAAGCTTCATCTAGTGGACCCCTACCAAGATTGTTCAAATTATAGTGCTGGAAGCAAAAATGCTCCCGCTCTGGGGCCCTTTGGTTTTACATGGGCTTATATAGGGAAAATCTTTAAAAATTTTCTGCTCTGAAACTGCAAGGCCCAGGTCTTTGATATTTGGTATGAAGATTCATCTAGTGGACCCCTACCAAGATTGTTCAAATTATAGTGCTGGGGCCAAAAATGCCCCCGCTCCAGGGCCCTTTGGCTTTACATGGGCTTATATAGGGAAGAGCTTTAAAAATCTTCTTCTCTGAAACCGTAAGGCCCATGTCTTTGATATTTGGTATGAAGCTTCATCCCACACGGCCATGGTCCTTCTTCCCCCCCCCCACCCACTCTGGGGCCCTTTGGTTTTAAATGGGCTTATATAGGGAAAATCTTTAAAAATCTTTTTCTCTGAAACTGCAAGGCCCAGGTCTTTGATATTTGGTATGAAGCTTCATCTAGTGGACCCCTACCAAGATTGTTCAAATTATAGTGCTGGGGCCAAAAATGCCCCCGCTCTGGGGCCCTTTGGTTTTACATGGGCTTATATAGGGAAGAGCTTTAAAAATCTTCTTCTCTGAAACCGTAAGGCCCAGGTCTTTGATATTTGGTATGAAGCTTCATCTAGGGGACCCCTACCAAGATTGTTCAAATTATAGTGCTGGGGTCAAATATGCCCCCGCTCCGGGGCCCTTTGGTTTTACATGGGCTTATATAGGGAAAACCTTTAAAAAAATTTCTTCTCTGAAACCGTAAGGCCCAGGTCTTTGATATTTGGTATGAAGCTTCATCCCACACGGCCATGGTCCTTCTTTCCCCCCCCCCCCCTCTCCGGGGCCCTTTGGTTTTAAATGGGCTTATATAGGGAAAATCTTTAAAAATCTTCTTCTCTGAAACTGCAAGGCCCAGGTCTTTGATATTTGGTATGAAGCTTCATCTAGTGGACCCCTACCAAGATTGTTCAAATTATAGTGCTGGGGCCAAAAATGCCCCCCCCCCCCCTCCAGGGCCCTTTGGTTTAACATGGGCTCATATAGGGAAGAGCTTTAAAAATCTTCTTCTCTGAAACCGTAAGGCCCAGGTCTTTGATATTTGGTATGAAGCTTCATCTAGGGGACTAGGGGACCCCTACCAAGATTGTTCAAATAATAGTGCTGGGGTCAAATATGCCCCCGCTCCGGGGCCCTTTGGTTTTACATGGGCTTATATAGGGAAAACCTTTAAAAAATTTTCTTCTCTGAAACCGTAAGGCCCATGTCTTTGATATTTGGTATGAAGCTTCATCTAGTGGACCCCTACCAAGATTATTCAAATTATAGTGCTGGGGCCAAAAATGCCCCCGCTCCAGGGCCCTTTGGTTTAACATGGGCTTATATAGGGAAGAGCTTTAAAAATCTTCTTCTCTGAAACCGTAAGGCCCAGGTCTTTGATATTTGGTATGAAGCTTCATCTAGGGGGCCCCTACCAAGATTGTTCAAATTATAGTGCTTGGGTCAAATATGCCCCGCTCCGGGGCCCTTTGGTTTTACATGGGCTTATATAGGGAAAACCTTTAAAAAAATGTCTTCTCTGAAACCGTAAGGCCCATGTCTTTGATATTTGGTATGAAGCTTCATCCCACACGGCCATGGTCCTTCTCCCCCCCCCCCCACTCCGGGGCCCTTTGGTTTTAAATGGGCTTATATAGGGAAAATCTTTAAAAATCTTCTTCTCTGAAACTGCAAGGCCCAGGTCTTTGATATTTGGTATGAAGCTTCATCTAGTGGACCCCTACCAAGATTGTTCAAATTATAGTGCTGGGGCCAAAAATGCCCCCGCTCCAGGGCCCTTTGGTTTAACATGGGCTTATATAGGGAAGAGCTTTAAAAATCTTCTTCTCTGAAACCGAAAGGCCCAGGTCTTTGATATTTGGTATGAAGCTTCATCTAGGGGACCCCTACCAAGATTGTTCAAATTATAGTGCTGGGGTCAAATATGCCCCCGCTCCGGGGCCCTTTGGTTTTACATGGGCTTATATAGGGAAAACCTTTAAAAAATTTTCTTCTCTGAAACCGTAAGGCCCATGTCTTTGATATTTGGTATGAAGCTTCATCCCACACGGCCATGGTCCTTCCCCCCCCCCCACTCCGGGGCCCTTTGGTTTTAAATGGGCTTATATAGGGAAAATCTTTAAAAATCTTCTTCTCTGAAACTGCAAGGCCCAGGTCTTTGATATTTGGTATGAAGCTTCATCTAGTGGACCCCTACCAAGATTGTTCAAATTATAGTGCTGGGGCCAAAAATGCCCCCACTCCAGGGCCCTTTGGTTTTACATGGGCTTATATAGGGAAGAGCTTTAAAAATCTTCTTCTCTGAAACCGTAAGGCCCAGGTCTTTGATATTTGGTATGAAGCTTCATCTAGGGGACCCCTACCAAGATTGTTCAAATTATAGTGCTGGGGTCAAATATGCCCCCGCTCCGGGGCCCTTTGGTTTTACATGGGCTTATATAGGGAAAACCTTTAAAAAATTTTCTTCTCCGAAACCGTAAGGCCCATGTCTTTGATATTTGGTATGAAGCTTCATCCCACACAGCCATGGTCCTTCTCCCCCCCCCCCCCCACTCCGGGGCCCTTTGGTTTTAAATGGGCTTATATAGGGAAAATCTTTAAAAATCTTCTTTTCTGAAACCACAAGGCCCAGGTCTTTGCTATTTGGTATAAAGCTTCATCTAGTGGACTCCTACCAAGATTGTTCAAATTATAGTGCTTGGGCTAAAAATGCCCCCGCCCCGGGGCCCTATGGTTTTACATGGGCTTATATTGGGAAAATCTTTAAAAATCTTCTTCTCGGAAACCCCAAGGGCCAGGTCTTTGCTATTTGGTATGAAGCTTCATCTAGTGGACCCCTACCAAGATTGTTCAAATTATAGTGCTAGGGCCAAAATTGCCCCCGACCTGGGGCCCTTTGGTTTTACATAGACTTATATAGAGATATTCCTTAAAAATCTTCTTCTGAAACCGCAAGGCCATGGTCTTTGATATTTGGTGTGAAGCTTCCTCTAGTGGACCTCTATCAAGATGGTTTGAATTATAGCCCTGAGGCCAAAAATGCCCCCGCCCTGGAGCCATTTGGTTTTATATAGGCTTATGTAGGGAATATCTTTAATAAAAATCTTCTTCTCTGAAACTGCAAGGCCCAGGTCTTTGATATTTGGTATGTAGCATATCTAGTGGACCTTTGCCAAGATTGTTCAAATTATAGCCTTTGTTGATATTTGGTAAGAAGCTTCACCTTTTTAGACGTCTCTGAACATTATGCACATTATAGCCCTGGGGTTAATAATGGCCCTCCCCGGGTCCCACTTGTTACTCTATGGATCAGGTGAGCGATCCAGGGCCATCATGGCCCTCTTGTGTTTGATAGTAATGTTCCCGCAGATGTTGCACTGATGACGTAGATACCATTTATGCGGCTAAACAAATTATGTGTCTAACCACGACGGAACCAAGGGCGAGGATTTTGGCCGCGTAAAATTGATTTAGGCCCCACCCCATCCAAATCAGTAAAAATGAGAAGTGAAGGCAACGATTAGGACTCGGTACAACTACCTCATACCTCATATCCAAGGCATCAAAGACTGGCCGTTCCAAGTCTGTTCTTTTTTTGTGACTTAATAAAATTATAGTTTGTCTTTGCATGTATGTATTGATATTTTATTAACATCCCTGTGTCAAGGCTCTGGTGGTTCTTGAGTAAATATACCGTAAGTACCCATTTAACAATAACAACTAGGTTAAGATCTCCAAAATATAAGGTGTAAACAAGCCATTTATGGCCCAAACTCACAAATTTGGGGAGCCTGTGCCCTTAAACATAGAAGTGAAGGCAATGATCAGGAATCGATACAATTAACCCACAACCCCCATCAGAGACATCAAAGGGAAAGAAACACAAACATGAAACAACTAGACACTAAAGGAAACATCAATTATAGTTGAAAGCCAAAAAGACAGGTTCTTTCCCACAAAATGGTCAATTACCTATCCAAAACAAAATAATATAAGCCATACACACAATCAAGGACAGCGCAATTCATCTATATTGAAAAATATCCATGTTCAATTTCAGGAGATGACTTTCATTTAAGCTGCATGCTTACCATCAAATCCTGTACTGCAATATTGTATATATTCATTGCTCACTTTGATTAAATAAATACCGTTTAAACCAAACAATATACCAAAAATAATCCACGACAGAAGAACCGCCTTGGAACGGTCAGTGAAACGAGTTCCATTGAAGGGGTGGGGAGTTAAATCGATTTTACGTGGCCACAATCGTCGCCCTTACTTCCGTCGCGATTTATACAAATATTTTTTTCAGTCCGCAATAAGGCCTCCTAACGCATCTGTGCAACATCTCCCCGAACACGAAAACCAAACAATCACAGAGATAAAACAACGTTGAGGACTCGACAGCAAGAAACTCCTGAAATACTGGAGCGAAAGAAAACCAACACCTAGACTCCGATTGGCCCAACCAGAGACAGAGCATCAGGCACCAATCAACATTACATAAAAATAGATTTTCTCTAATTCTTAGTAAGACTTTACGCTGGAACCGTCATAGAATCTGAGGTCTGACCCACCGGCGTGCAATTAAAGAGGGAAGCAAAGTTGTCAACCTCGATTAGGTTAACTACCTCGCATTCAGTTTGTCGTATAACATTTATGTTGTACCCAATCTTTATATATCGAAGAATCGTTTTACGACATTGGGTGCTGAAGTCAATGCAATTATGTGTTTTTCTGAATTTATATAAAATTCGAGTTCCGATAGACCTTGTTGCAGAAGAGAACTAAGTCTAACATTGAATTTAGAAAATAAAGCGGAACGACATCTATAAACTTTTAAAAGGCTTTGTGTAGTTTATGATATCGATAACCCTGATTAAAAGTTTAGCAGTTAACAATTTATTACGAGAGTTGAAATCAGTTACACGACTAGACACTCGGGCAAATCGAATTAATTGCGAAATATAGACGCCATAGGATGGCGCACGAGGAACATCACCGTCCAAGAAAGGAAAACGTACAATCTCAAAATCAAAATCATCGCGTTTAAAATTAATTTTGATAGAAATAAATCCATCTACAACGGAAAGATGTAAATCCAAGAACGGGGCCTCATTATCAGAAGTATTTGCTTTATTTAACTGAAGTTCTGGGGGCCTAAATAGGTATTGTCAATATTTAATAAATCATCCAAATAGAAGTCGAGCTTAAGGCTTCAATGATTTCAGATTGGTTTTCAACGGAAAGGAACATCATGAAGTCTCTTTCATATCAAACCAAGAACAGATCAGCCGAAAGGCGTGCGCAATTAGTACCCATCGGAATACAAACAACTTGTCTCAATAACTTAGTACCAAATCGTATGTAAATATTGTGAAGTAGAAAGGTGAGAACTCCACACACCCTCTGACATGACCATAAAGTATATTTTTATGCTCTTCAGAAGTGGAAAAAACGCATATCTTACATTACATGCAAGATGGAGTGTTCCCTATGAAATGTCTATTCAATTAAATCATTAAGTTTGTCTTCTATACGATCACGAGGAAGTGTAGTGTAAAGGAGGGTGGAACATCATAAGTAGACAGCCTTGAAGCATTAAAACATCTGGATTTCAATTTATTTGAACTTCATTCGATTTTGTTATGTACCAAAACGGATTTCTCCCGGATCTTTAAAAGACTTTGTCGTAAAACATGAAGTTGATAATTTTGAGAGTTCAGTGGTGGTACAAGAGCTTGAATTTTAAATAAACCGTGCTTTGTATGGTCTTCCATGAATTTTGAGTAGCCAGTATAACGTAGGAAGCTGGCCTTGGTCTTCTGCAACACACCCTGCAAACTTGGTGGCTGAATGACAAAAGTGGTCATCAATTCAAGCCCTCTCTACAGCCAAAAGCTGCAGTTCATAGGTCTTAGTACCCTCAAGTTCTTGCTGAGTGTAGCAGTCAAACATTGACCACATTGTTAGCGGCCTAATCTGCTGGAGACAAACCAAACATCGTATTAAATTCTTGAATACCTAGTTCAGCCGATAAAAAATGTAAATACCACCAACATCTGAAAAAAAGACTTTTCCAAGTTTGACCAATATTCATCAATTTTTTTAACGCGGTTTGGTGCAGAAAACCGAAAGTGACAGGTTTCTGGAGACTGTTACTTAAAAATAAGGTCATGGTCACCAAAATCTGACCAATCGCTCTTGAAACAAACAAAACAAAACGTTTATTATACACATTTATTGAACCACTGAAATTGTGAATCAGTGCCGCGAAAAGCACGCGTTGGCATACAGACACTGTCGATGAACGGTGGTGTAAACACCGAAAAAAACGAGGAAGATGTGCACGCTCTATAGATTCTTTCTGTTTCAACAGTTTCTAAACGGAATTCCGCCTTTTAGATGTTTTAAACAATAAACTGATTCCGATAAAACAGCGGTCGCTAAGCAATACGATAAGATATGGTTGAAAATCGGTTAAGAATTAAAACAAATTAATTGGTTACCCGCCTTGATATGTATAAGTGTTCATATCGGTTTAATAATTAGAGACAGGGTATTTGCAAAATACTGCAAACATACTTAAATTTGGTTTATTTCATGGCATTACTACCACGGCATGATACAATGCAAATAATATGTTTTTGGTCAAGTTGATGTAAACATGATAACAGTACGATGTCAAATAGTTCGATTATTGACATGATGTCACAGTTACGGAATGATTGCATGTTCGTTAAATTGCAATGTAAATTAACAGTTTTGTTGTTTCGTTAAATGATAGCATGAAAACATGATACTATGCATGGTACGATGCAAATGGGGTGTTTTAACTAATGTTACGTAGTGCAACCCTCTCCCGTAGCTTTGCTGTGGTTAGCACTCTTCTGGAGTCCATGTCTGTTGGTCTGAACATTGATATTTCCCATTTGTCTATGGATTAATGATTTTGGATTAACGCTTTGGTACTACGACCTAAACTACTTAACAAAAGTAATTTGGGTTAATGTGAGATTGCTAAATCTATCGTACCTGGTATTACGTTTTAATCTCTTATAGTATACTTACAGGAAAAAGAAGTCATGTTTACACACTGGTTGATAGACGAGAAAGTTTGTGAGGCCATGGACAACGGAACTTTAAACAGTTTTCAAACAGTTTTAAACAGGTGACTTGGGAAGACTGCGTTATTTGACTGTGGCCTTTTCTGAGTGACCTTTTCTTAATAGTTTCAATATGAAAGACAAACATTCTGAAAACAAGCCTATATAAGTTTGATCCCCTTAAATTTGCTGCTCCAAAATATAGACTTCGTGTACATGTTAGACCGCCTCAATCTAACGAGTACCAACAATCTTTATTTTTGGGTAGGAATAAGAAAAAATATCCCATTTTTGTCATCCTAAAATGTTCGTTTTTTCGGCGGTAAAATTTACAATGAATTCGTATAGGCGTGTTTTCGAAATGATGACATGTGAACATGGATATTGCCGAATTAAACACAAGGCAACGGCACCGTAATTAAAACATTATCGGTAGAAAGCGTAAAAACTTCCTTTCCCCAAACTGACCAAACGACTATTGAAAATAAAGGCTATTTCCATTACAAACATGCAAAGACGAATACTTACAATAATGGATAGTTCTGCTGCGGTTTATACAACTGAGCCGGGGCACAAGATTTCCTACAATTTACATGTATGCCCAACGAAGACTCAAATCAGACTGCGCATCCACGCAGTCTGATCAGAGTCTTCGTTGTGCGCCCTAATGATACCTAAGGCCTAATGCTCCTTCGTGCAGCAAGGGAAGTCTCCTGTCAGACTACATGGATGCGCAGTCTGATCTGATTCTTCGCTGGGCACACGTATATACTGTAGGAAATGCGGTACCCCGGCTCAATTTGTTTGTTGAGTTCGCGCGACCGGTTTTTAGCTTCTCAGTGGAAAATGTCCGAAAATAAACTAAGGACAAAAAGTAAGGGAACACCCAAATTCAAGCAGAAAGAAGCGAAACTTCAATGTCACAGGGAAGGTTTATATGCAAAGGGGATCAGTATCTGGTCCATGCACCACGAGCATTGATGCATGCACGACACCTGGGCATGCTAGTGATTGTGCGACGGATTATCTCCTTTGGAATCCGTCGCCATTCTTCTTGCAATGCCCGGCCAATCTGTTACAGATTGTTACAATGCTGCGGTCTGTTGCGCACGCGGCGACCCATGACATTCATAATGTGCTAAATCGGCGACATATCGGGAGATTTGGCTGGCCACGGCAGTGTCCTTACACCTTGTCGACGACAACACGGGCTCGATGTAGGCGTGCGTTGTCGTCTTAAAATTTGGTCTACGTAACACTGGCAAGTCAAGTTACCATGATCGTTCAAGGTAACTTGACTGGCCACCGTTACGTAGACCAAATTTTATGCTCAGTGGTTGGCCCATTCGACCGACGCATTGGTGGGAACTTCGAGCTCCAAGACGACAACCCACGCCCACATCGAGCCCGTATTGCCGTCGAATTTCTGAGACAACAAGGTGTAAGGACACTGCCGTAGCCAGCCAGATCTCCCCGTTATGTCGCCGATTGAGCACATTTGGGATGTATTGGGTCTCCGCGTGCGCAACAGACCGCAGCATTGTAACAATCTGCAACAGCTTGGCCGAGCATTGCGAAAAGAATGGCGACGGATACCAAGGGAGACAATCCGTCGCACAATCACTAGCATGCCCAGAAGGTGTCGTGCATGCATCAATGCTCGTGGTGCATGGACCAGATACTGATCCCCTTTGCATATAAACCTTCCCTATGACATTGAAGTTTCGCTTCTTTCTATTTGAATTTGGGGGTTCCCTTATTTTTTGTCCCCAGTATATAAATTCAGAGCTGAGACATGGATGACGAAAAAGAAGTCAAGGCAATAATCAGGAATCGATACAGTTACCTCAAATCTCCCATCCAAGACACAAATGTGAAAGAAAGACTCTACAACGTGCCAAAACAGAAATGTTGCAGCAAGCGTACACCAACAGTTGGACACCTACTGAAGCGACCAGCAACAGTGTATCAGACGCAAACCGACTTAAATGAAAATCTTTAGGTTTGTACCGTGATGGAGACTGAGATCCGACCAACCGACCCTGTCAGCAAATAAGAAGACGCATGGACACATTGTACGCGATTCTCGTTTTGCTCAATCGCAATATTTTCATGCGTAAATTAAATGAGTTAAGATACTTCAGGAACTGATCAAACTAAAAGCCAAAACCTGTCGCAAACATCAAATGTTGAATTTTACTTGTTTGTACTCTGAATTCTGAAACATCAAATCCACCAGACATATCTTCGACCGAGAACATGGCATTATGTTCTTTCACAGCCATTGGAACAGCGATGTTTGCTTTGGAAATAGATGTTTTAGTCTTAACAATTAAATTAGTAAAGATACTGTGGAAAAACATCTTATCAGAACCCCAAAGCCTATCCAAAGCATCAAAGTAAAAAAAGAAAATTTAATCGTAACAAACAGGCAGCACGACAAATTAGCAGCAGCTATTTTTTCCAACATGTGGCATCTCAAAACCGTCACTGAACTAAATAAATTGGACTCACAGAATTGTTTAAATGGATACATTTAAACATGAACATCAGTAATTATAATAATACAAGGGCCACAATGGCGCTTGATCGATCAACTGACCCACACTGTAGAAATAAAATGGTAGAAAATATAGTAAGGTGGCGTGGAGGGTTTGAACAAGTTTGACTGACAGTGACCGAAGACACTATACTGTGAACTTCTATCAAAATCAATCTAGCTGTTCATATGAGTATGCCATTATAAGGTTTTGATATTTTAACCGTGGTGGTAATCATGCTCATCTGAGCAAAATCCATCCATAAATGTACACATAAGAGCCATAACAAGGTTTTTCTAAAACTCGCCACAGGGACCTTGACCTTCAGCACAGTACCATGAATGTTGATTTTGCTTGAGAATATTATCTTTCCTAACATTTAAGTGAAGTTAAATAAAAATCTATTGATAAATCAAGGTACAAGCTTGAGCCATGTTTTGTTTCTTAACACAGCCACAGTGACCTTGACTTTAGCACAGGACCCTAAAAGGCGAACTTGTTTCATATTTTATCATACTCAAAATTTGTGTGAAGCTACATTTATATCTATCAATAATAATAGGCGCTAGAGCGATGGCATTTTTTTTTTCTAACAAGAGGGCCATAATGCCCCTGGATCGCTCACCTGATCTTTATAGAACAGATAAAGTGGTAGGTAATATAAGGTGGAAGGATGGTTTGTGCCAATTTGGTTGAGAGGGACCCAAGGATCATAAGTATGTGAAATCAATTCAAAATCAGTCTACCTATATAGTGGTAGACATCATTTTAAAGCTTGTTTATTGATTGGTTTTGGTGGCTATTATGTTCAGCGGAGCGAAATTATTTTAGCAATTTTGAGAGAGGGTCACACATGGAACAATCCTTCCAAATTGTTTTCTTTCTGATGATGATGTCTTTCAAAAGTTCCCTTCTACAGAACTGATTGTATGTTACTATCTGGGCACCTTCTGGACAAGTCCTAGTGCATGGAGATAAATTTACTCAGTCTAAAATACAATGCCTCATTGTGACAAGGGGTGGGGGGAGGAAGTGTGTGTAGGGGGGATGGCAAGAATTGGCATAAGATGCCAGACATCTCAGTCAGTGGTTCCCTTGACAATACAGCTCTGACTTGTATGACACTGTCTAGGCACCTTGTGGGCATTGAAGGTCAGGTCCTAGTGCAACAGACAGGGATGAACCGGCTCAGCCTTGACCTTATATAAAACCAGTGGGTTCCGGGGCAGGTCCATTTTTGACACCATGGGGTTATAATTTGGACAATCCTGGAAGAGGACAACTAGAGGAAGCTTCATTCCAAATATCAAGGACTTGGATTTTCTGGTTTCAGGCGAGAAGGTATTTAAAGATTTTCCCTATGTAAGTCTATGTACAACCGGGTGGCCCTGGGGCGGGGTCATTTTTGACCGAATGGCTATGATTTGAATAATCTTGGTAGGGCTCATCCACATGATGCTTCAAGCAAAATATCAAAGACCTGGGCCTTGTAGTATCATAGAAGAAGATTTTTAAAGGTTTTTAATATATGTCTAAGTAAAACCGGTGGGGCAACGGGCGGTACCACCTTTGGCCCCAAGGCTAATTCGAACAACATAGTAGAGGTATACCAGATGACGTGTCATAACAAATATCAAAGTCTTGGGCCCTCTGGTTTCAAACAAAAAGATTTTTCTATTGAAGGTTTTCAATATATAAGTCGAAATAAAACCAGTGGGCCCCGGGGCGGGGCCATTTTTGTCCCAAGGGCTTTAATTTGAATAATCTTGATAGGGGTCTGCTACATGAATTTTCACACCAAATATCAAAGACTTGGGCCTTGCGGTTTCAGAGAAGATTTTCCCTATATGTTTATGTAAATCCAAATGTCCATGGGTCGGGGGCATTTTTGGCTCCAGGGCTATAATTTGAACAAGCTGAATAGAGGTCCACTAGATGAAACTTCTCACCAAATATCAAAGACTTGGGCCTTGCGGGTTCAGCGAAGAAGATATTTTAACGATTTTCCCTATATACATGATGTAAGTCAATGTAAAACCAAAGAGCCCCAGGGCGGGGGCATTTTTGGCGCAAGGGCTATAATTTGAACAATCTTTGTAGAGGTCAACAAGATGAAGCTAAAAGCAAATATCAAACACCAGGGCCTTGCAGTTTCAGAGGAGAAGATTTGTTTTTATTTTTTTTCCAATATAAGTCAATGTAAAATCAAAGGGCCCCGGGGCGGGGGCATTTTTGGCGGCCCCAGGGCTATATTTTGAACAATCTTGATAGAGGTCCACAAGCTTTATACCAAATATCAAACACCTGAGCCATCTGGTTTCAGACAAGAGGATTTTAAAATGTTTTCCATATATAAGTCTATGTAAAACCAAAGGGCCCTGGAGCTGGGGCATTTTTGGCCCAAGGGGCTATTATTTGAATAATCATGATAGATGTCCACAAGACGAAGCTTCATACCAAATATCAATCACTGGAACCTTCCGTTTTCAGACAAGAAGATTCTTAAAGGTGTTCCCTGTATAAGAGTATGTAAAACCAAAGGGCCCCGGGGCGGGGCTTTTTTGGCCCCAGGGCTATAATTTGAACATGATTGGGAGAGGTCCATAAGACGAAGCTTCATACCAAATATACAAAAAACACCAGGGCCTTCTGGTTCACACAAGAAAATTTTTAAAGGTTTTACTATATAAGTCTGTGTAAAGCCAAAGTGCCCCGGGGCGGGGCCATTTTAGCCTCAGTGCTTTCATTTGAACAATCTTGATAGAGCTCCATAAGACAAACCAAATATCAAACACCTGAGCCTTCTAGTTTCAGACTCGGAGATTTTTAAAGGTTTTCCCTATGTAAGTCTAAATAAAACCAATGGCCCCCGGAGCGGGGGCATTTTAGCCCTAGGATAATAATTTGAACACTGTTGGTAGAGGTCCACTAGATGAAGCTACACGCCAAATATCGAAGCCATGGGCCTTGCGGATTCAGAGGAGAAGATTTTTTTTAGTTTTTATTAAAGAAATCTATTTTTGGCTCCGGGGACCTTGATGTGCAGCGGACCGGAACCATCTGAACAACTCCAAAAGGGGACCAACTAAGGGTCATTCCTGTGAAGTTTGGTCAAAATCCGATCAGTGGTTAAGGATGAGATGCCGTTTGTAAAAAGTGTTTACGCACGGACGGACCCACGCACGGAAGACCGACAGAAAGTGATCCCAAAAGCTCACCTCGTCACTACATGACAGGTGAGCTAAAAAATAGCCACAGTGACCTCACCCTAGAGCCCAGGACACTGAAAGTTAAACTTAGTGTTTCCATTGGCTTATATTGGGAAAAAATGAGGAATGGCATTAATTGCCAAGCCTTTGCAGATTTTTTGACAAAACTTTCGCAGAAAAAGTATTTTAGCAATCTTCTATCTGTGAAATGATTTAAGCCCTCCTACATATTCTTATTGGTTGCAATAGAAACCAAAATGCAAATAAATAGACACAAAATGTTTAAATACTCATCTCTTCAGAAACCATATGCTCTTTGAGGCTGAAAATATACACAATTTGCCTCAACTGGTTTGATTTTTATTACATTCGGCTCTTTTGTTTGGTTGCTATGGCAACTTAGAGTTTCATTATGGGTTTTAATGAAAAATGACATTTACTGCCAAGCCTTAGCGGATTCTTTTGCAAAACTTTCATAGAAATATTCTTTAAGGAATCTTCTAGCGGCCATATGATTTTCGGCCTACTGCTCAGCGACATCAGCGTCCTGAAGCCACTGGACTGTTTGGGTCCAAATTGTATGCGTATCGTCTTTGGACTCCGGGATTTCATGGTTTATTAAAATGCATGGCTCTCAGTGAGCAGTGCCTCCCTGAGCTCTGGTGAGCATAGCGGCCCATGACCCACTTGTTTTATAATATGACCTATTGGCATACGCTTTGACCCGACATGACCCATGTTCGAACTTGACCAAGATATTGTCAAGATGATCATTTTGAGCAAGTTTGATGATGATCAAAATTGTGGCCTCTAGTTATCCGCAAGGCTTTTATATTATTTGACCTACGGACCTACTTTTGACCCCTATTCGAACTTGACCCAGAAATTGCCAATATGAAAATTCAAGATTGATTATGACAAGACCAAACCTGTGCCATCTAGAGTGTTCACAACGTTATTCAACGTTTTAACCTACTGACATACTTTTTGACCCTACATGACCTATATTCGAAATTACCTCAGTTATTGTCAGCATGATCATTCAGAGCAAGTTTGATGATTATCGGACCAAAACTGTGGCGTCCTTTTGGCTTTCTGCTAGTGATGGTCCTATTAGGGTCTATTCATTTCATGTTCCTGTTTCAAATCGTGTGTGATTTTCACACCAAGATATTTAATGGGATTTACATTTCGAGGACCGTTCCCCTCTAAGGTGTATGAACAATAGAAGTGGGTGCAATGATCAGGAATCGATACAATTAACCCACAGCTCCCATCAGAGACATCAAAGGGGCAGAAACACAAACATGAAACAACAGACCCCAATGATAACATCAACAGCGGAAAGCCAAAAGGACAGTTACTTTCCCACAAAATGGCAAAAATAATATAATATAAGCGACACAAACACTCAAAGACAAACCATAGCAAAAATAAACCGCGACAGAAGAACCGCCTTGGAACGGTCAGCGGAAACGAATTCCACTTGGGGGCGGGGGCTTAAATTAATTTTAAGTGGCCACAATCCTCGCCCTGACTTCCGTCGCGATTTAGACAAATAATTTGTTCTGTCCGCATGAAGGCCTTCTAACTCATCAGTCCAACATCTCCGTGAACACAAAAAATCAAACACCCACAGACATGAAACAACGGTAAGCACTCGACAGAAGAAACCACTGAAATGCCGGAGCAAAAGAAAACCAACGGTTATATTCCGATGGGCCCAACCAGAGACAGAGTATCAGACACCAACCAACGTTACATTGAATTAGATCGCTCTAATTCTCAGTAAGCCTTTACGCTGGAACCGCCATTGAATTTGCGGTCTGACCCACCGGTGTGCAATTTAAGAGGGAAGCAAAGTTGTCAACCGTGATTGGGGTAACTACCATGCATGCAGTCTGTCGTATAACATATTTGTTGTACCCAATATTTTTCATATCGAAGAATGATTTTACGAAATTGAATGCTGAGTCAATGCGGTTATATATATATAAGCCGCCTCAATTTAATGTGTTCTCTTCCTAGTTATAGGCATAAAGTGCATTTAACGGGCTGAAATGCCCCATTTTCGTGCCCAACATCCTATTCTATCTATGTCCTTCTGAGGTTTCATTCAGTAATATGTGTCTCTGAATTTCCGATATTATTTTTAAGTCAATGTCAGTTGCAATATCATTCATGTGCATGGAGAATAGCAGTGGCCCAAGAACAGACCCCTGTGGGACCCTAAATAAAACTGGCGCCCATGCCAAAGATTAACCACTTACAACAACACGCTGTTTTCTGTAGCAAAGGAAGGAATCTATCCATTTGAGAGTCTTTCCTGCAATTCCATAACCAAATAATTGAAGTAGTTCATGAGATGGAGTGTCAAAAGCCTTCTCGAAGTCCAGAATAAATGTGTCCACCCGCTCCCCTTTGTCCAAGATTTTTGCCCAATCATTAATAACCGTTCTCAACTGAGTTTCTCAACTATGCCTTTTCTTTTTTGCCTTAACATGAATCTAATTTCTCTACCGAACCTTTCTTCTTATTTCTGGTGTGATCCAAATAATTGAAGATACAGACCTTCGATATAAAAAGATTGGGTACAACATGGATATTATACGACAGACTGCATGCATGGTAGTTAACCCAAACACGGTTGGCAACTTTGCGTCCCTCTTTAATTGCACGCCGGTGGGTCAGGCCTCAGATTCTATTACAGTTCCAACGTAAAGGCTTATTGAGAATTAGAGAGATCTAATTCAAGGTAATGTTGGTTGGTGCCTTATGCTCTGTCTCTGGTCGAGCCCATCGGAGTCTAACTGTTGGTTTTCTTTTGCTCCAGCATTTCAGTGGTTTCTTGCTGTCGAGTCCTCACCGTTGTCTCACCTCTGTGGTTCTTTGATTATTTGTGTTCACGGAGATGTTGCACTGATGAATTAGGAGGCCTTCATGCGGACTGAACAAATTATTTGTCTAAATCGCGACGGAAGTAAGGGCGAGGATTGTGGCCACGTAAAATCGATTTAAGCCCCCCAGTGGAAATCTTTCCACTGACCGTTCCAAGGTGGTTCTTCTGTGGTGATTTATTTATGTTGTTGTTTGTTACTTACTGTGTGTATCACGTGTGTCTTTTATTTTGGATGGCCATATGGCCATTTTGTGGGAAAGTAACTGTCCTTATGGCCTTCCTTTAATTAGGTTTCCATTATGGTCTGTCGCTTTATGTTTGTGTTTCTTTCCCTTTGGTGTCTTTGTGGGTGGAGTAAGTTAATTGTATCGATTCCTGATCTTTGTTTTACTTCTACTCTGCTAGTTTTGGAGGGGATATGCTTTTCGGAAGAAGCTTGAATGAAAGACTTTATCAAACCAAAGTTATCCTGAACAGATCGAGCGTCTGAATTACCATTAAAGTATTTCTCTTTTGCAAATGTTAAGGCATCCTTCCTCATAGTTTCATAGTCACCATTTTGATATAAGTACACCTTCCTACGAGATTTCTTTATTGGCGGTATGAAGATTTTAAAAAATCCAGAAAAAGAAAATCATGATCACTTAGTTTGTCCGGAGACTGAATATCTTTAAATTGTCCTGGAAAAGTTGTAAGAATCAAAATGTTCTTATCTCGAGTAGGAGAGCTAACAATTTGTTCTAAGCCAAGATCATTCATGATGTCAACCAATATTTGATCCGTGTGTGTTCTAGATTCTTTATCCTACTCGCAAGTCTAGCAGCCCTGACTTTAAGAACCATTACAAACGGCTCAGAGCACATGTGCAAAAGGTTATAAGAGATGTATACTGGAAGCATGTTTCCAGCATCTTTACCTTTGAAGATGACAATATAGATCCCTATAGCCCCCAAAAGAATGGTAAAGTTAAAAAGGTTTGGTCATTCGTGAAGTCCCTGAAAAAGGATGCATTTTGGGATCACTTCGCTAAGGGAAAATGGAATTCTAAAAACAGATGCGCGCGATAAGGCTAATATTTGCAATAAAAAGTTTCAATCAGCATTTACGTGAAACTGATGGTGAGCTACCATTTAAAGGTGCAAGTCCGTTCCCCTCTATGGGGGACATAACAGTTGACCCCAATGGGGTCGCTAAACTGTTAGGTAAGGTCAAGATACATAAGGCATCTGGGCCTGATGACCTGAATGCCAGGGTACTTTAGGAATGTAGTGCTGAAATATCTCCTTTGTTGGCATTTATCTTCAATGAATCACTTGCCCAGGGCACTGTACCAGATGACTGGCGACAAGCAAACATTACCCCGGTCCATAAAAAAGGGGAAAATATGATGCAGCACATTATAGACCAGTGTCGCTAACATGCATCTGTTGCAAAACCCTGGAGTATATATTAGTAAGCAACATCAACAAGCACGTAGCCTTTGAGAGCATTCTTGCTGACTGTCAACATGGTTTCCGGAGTCAAAGGTCTTGCGAAACGCAACTTGTTCAATTCTACCATGACATTGTGAGCCATCTGGATGCGGCCATAAACCGTGGCCACAAACACACTGACTTGATCATCATGGACTTCGCTAAGGCCTTTGACAAGATACCTCATAGAAGGCTATTACATAAACTGGAGTACTATGGGATAAGAGGATCCACACATTGATGGATTACCTCATGGCTCTCTGGGCGCTCACAACAAGTTGTATTGATGGCCAAGCGTCTGATCAAGTCCCTGTTTTATCTGGAGTCCTCTAAGGTACGGTCCCTGGACCGGTCCTTTTCTTGGTTTTCATTAATGACCTCCCCGATAATATCAGGTCATCGGTCCGTTTGTTTGCTGATGATTGTGTCCTTTATAGGAACATATATTCTCCTTCTGACTGTCTTATTTTACAAGATGACCTGGATCAACTTGCACAGTGGGAGGCCGATTGGCAAATGAAGTTTGAAGTTCAATGTGGCCAAATGTCACTCAATGAGGGTGTCACGACACCCTCCGGACAAGCAAATTAAGTTTGAATATACACTTCACCAGCAAATTTTGGAGCATGTTCAATCCGCCAAATATCTTGGTATCACCATCACTGACGATCTTGATTGGGGTCAACATATCTCTGAGATTACATCAAAAGCAACTAGGACTTGAGGATTCCTTAGACGGAACTTGGCTTTTGCACCTAGGCAGACAAAGGATGTTGCATATAAAACATTGTTCGCCCTCAACTTGAATATGCATCACCCATTTGGCATCCCTATGTTAAAACTCAGACTCAGCAGGTTGAGAAGGTGCAGAAGACAGCTGCTAGATGGACCTGTAGGCGATGGCGAAATAGAAGTAGCGTCGGTGACATGCTTAATGAGCTAGAGTGGCCGTCCCAGGAGGCCCGTCGTGAGCAGTCCTCTTTAACCCTCTTTTACAAGATACACTCTGATTCAGTGTTTATTAATAAAGATAGGTACTTGACCCCTGTAACAGTATCGACCCAAACAAGGGCATCAAAAGTAAACGACTCACAATATCGTAGATATCAGTCCTATAGTGATGCCCTGAAGAACTCGTTCTTTCCTAGAACTATTCCCCAATGGAATAGTCTTCCCTCCTCTGCGGTGAATGCCAAGTCCGCAGAAGCGTTTAAAGCTCGTACAGTGTAAGATTGAGACTCAGAGGTATGCGTTTTAGGATACCTCTGTTATGCAGATTGTAAATAGTTTTAAGGACGCATCCAGTGCCTCTCTTTTTTTCAGCTAAATTCTAAATTTAGCCACCCAATCAATTGAGGTAATGGCCAAATATGACCGACTCAGTATAAGAAGATAGAAAGATACTTCCGCTGATTCCAGTAGGAACGTGTCAGGTGTCAATTAAGGCGTAGGACTATATATTGCACTGGTAAACCGATTGCTATTACAGAAGGACTGAGTTGGCCTCAGGAACACCCAAATCAGGTTAACCTATCGTCTCGGCTCCACCTAAATAGTGTTGACTGGACCGTTAACTCACCTTCGTAAAATAGCAACGATCAAACAAAAATCTAGACCGTATTCTAATTTACGATGCCTGTGCAATTATATATTGTGAAAAGTCTAAGAAAGATTAGGTTGAAACCTGTTTTTTCTATTTTTTTCTATGAAACATTTAATATGAAACCCAGACGCGTTCGTGCTTCAAAATAGAAGTGAAGGCAATGACCAGGAATCGATACAATCAACCCACAATCCCATCAGAGACACCAAACGGGAAGAAATACAAACATGAAACATCAGATCAAGTCTGTCTAGTTATGATTTTTCCACCCTTTACACTACACTTCCTCATAATCTTATAAAAGAAAACCTTAACGATTCAACTGAATGGACATTTCATATCAAAGATTCCCTTTATCTTGCACGTAATGTTTTTTTCACGTCTGAAGAGCAAAGCAATTACACTTTATGGTCATGTCAGAAAGTGTGTGAAAGTCTCAACTTTCTAGTTGACAATATTTACATAAGATATGGTATTGAGTTATCTTAGTGTGGGTAATCCGCTGGGAGCAAACCAAGTGTGGGTAATCCGCTGGGAGCAAACCGAGAAAAAATCTTCAAATACATTTCTAAGAGAGACGGACAGAGAGTTAATGAAACGTCAGGTAAAGTCAGATTAACATTTATAGGATTACAAACACTTGACAAAATTTATTATACCCCCGCAAACGAAGTTTGAAGGGGGTATATAGGAGTCAGCTTGTCGTCTGTCGTCGTCTGTCGTCGGTCCGTTACAAAAAACTTTAACATTGCTCATAACTTCCTTATTTTTGACCGATTTCTTTAATATTCACACACCACACACCTTGCCACTAGTACTTAAGATTGATATACACAAACCTGACCTTGACCTTTACGTTGACCTTCCTCAAGGTCAAATACTTGTAAAAATTTGTCGGTAGCGGGGGTATAATTGGCGCCCGTTAGGCGGCAGCTCTAGTTGATATTGTAGCTGTAAGTATTTAACTCTGAGCCAGACGGTAATGTCCTGAAAACGAGCGCATTAACGTTCCACAGCCATCCATTATCTCTATATATATGTCAGAAACTGGAGTTTAACAAACTTCTAAAGGACGGTGTTTGCTCACCAGAGAAGGTGACAGCTAAATATTATTCTTTTAATTAATCTTGCATACATGTCCATGATAAAACTGGCTTATCGGTACGGTTGAGCATAGATCTACTAAAAATATTATTTCAAACACATAAGACTGCTGCGCACGATGAAACTTACAAAATACGACTTGCGCGAAATATGCCCGGCATCTGCGCGTCAATGTTCGCAGATCGCTTGAACCTCTAATAGCCGGAAAGCTATCCAAAGACAAATTATCATAATGATTGTTAGTCGCTGTACAGACTGATATTAGTTTTTTTTCCTGGTTGCGCACATCTGTTTGGAGAAAGAGCCATAATCAAGCCACCAGAAAGAGTAGAAAGAGTGAGGAAGTGCACATTCTTAGGCATAATCTGTCAATCGCCTTAGGAGTGAGTGAGTGTTTAGGTGTTACGTCTCACAAACAGCTAAGGTCATACGGAGACGGGACCTCGGTTTATAGACTCATCCGAAAGTCTGGAGAAGCCCGGGGTCGATTCTGCGATCCCTGGTTTACAAGGCGAGAAGCATAACCACTACACCACGGAGGCTTCTAATCGCCTAAGGAATGACGGATGTGAGAAAAGAATGTCTTTATGCAAAAAGGGTCACGCCGCTGGCCTAGCAAATCTCCCCTGGGTCCCTCTAAAGCCATACAGCTGTACATACATACATACATACATACATACATACATACATACATACATACATACATACATACATACATACATACATACATACATACATACATACATACATACATGTTTGATTTGAGGTTTAACGTCCCCGTCAACACTGTATAGGTCATTTTAGAGACGTTGCTTCCAATTTTGTGGGACTTTTACTCGACATTGACATGAAAAGATATCTCAAGCCCTGCCGCTCAATGGAAAACTTTAGTTATCACAAGCACATACGGAATTAAAAAAATACGTCACAACGTATACCTTACTTAAGAAATAGATCATCTGTAGCAGTGATTTGTTGAGTAATATGTCGCTATTTAGAGGTCAGTTGCATAGCTCTAGTGATTTATATACTCACTACTGACGGACATACTACACAACAAATCACGCAATAGAGCTGACCTATTTCGATTCTATCACACTGACAGTCGACTAATTGCTGTTGATTCCTACATTTCCTCAAAATTGCGCAATTTTTTGAAGAACTCCAGCCAATAATTTTGACTTTAACCCATGCAGTTACTTGTTTTTGTGACGTTCTTGATGCGTGAAAAAGACGTTACTCCATGTACCGTCAAGGAAACGATCGTTGACATCTATCTATCTATCTATCTATCTATCTATCTATCTATCTATCTATCTATCTATCTATCTATCTATCTATCTATCTATCTATCTATCTATTATCTATCTATCTTTTCTACCCTATCTGTCTATCTATCTATCTATCTATCTATCTATCTATCTATCTATCTATCTATCTATCTATCTATCTATCTATCTATCTATCTCCCGTAAAGTCAAACCCCTCGCGGGGACATAGACTTTGACGTAAAAAAAAAAGTCATAAAAGGGCGGCTCTCTATGTCACCTTTTTTTCGCCGAGTGATTTGTCACTCAATATATCACTGTATTTAACTATTGTCTAATATTCACTGATATTCAGTAGCGTAACGTCATTTTATTAAAAACGTGTGACAAAACGTTACAATATATCTTTGCAGGGACGATTTAAGTCATGTCGACGTCCATGTCAGCCATACATTATATGTTGAATCCTATATGAAATGGTCATATGATAAACAGAATCTTGCACTAAAAACGTCCACATTTGTGCTTTGCGCATGTAATGTGTGTGTGAATTCGGGTTAACGTCGCTTTCAACAATTTTTCAGTCATATCACGACGGTGTCTGTTTGCGACAGGGAGCTCAATGCTCACTTTTATAGTGCTGCCTCACTGAAGTATCATGTCCCAGACACATTACATGATACCACAGCCAGTCACATTATCCTGACACTGGGTCGACCAGTCCTAGCTCTACCCCGTAAATCTGAGTGCCAAGCGAGGAGCAGCTAGTACCATTCTTAACGACTTTGGTATGTCGCGGCCCGGGATCGAACCCGTGACACCCCGTTCCCCGGACACTCTACCAACTGAGCTATCGGGGCCGATTTGCGCATGTAATACTTTAAATTACAAAATCCCGTTTTCGCGCCGTTTGATTCCATTTTCCCGCCGTTTGGTTAGGCAAAATTTGTGTACAGTCAGCTACACGTGAGGAATGCCATGCTTGACTTGTTCAGCGAAAATGCTAAATACATTTTAGAAAAACAGGATTTTGGAAACAGGAGCAGTGTTGCTTATACGGCTTAAGACATATGTTGTGGGTACTCATTAGAAACTGTGATATCTTATCGGGATCGTCCTTGGGTTTTCATGCATTAACATTTGCCGCGACCCGAGAAAGCTGTTCGAACTCTTGGCCGCTATGACCGAGGGACCCGGCAAATGTTGTTGCAATAAAGTCATGGGTGATCGTTGTTCTTGCATAACGTATTTCAACGATACATTTTGGTAAAAACGCCCCGACGCTCCGTATAAACTCAAATGGGACGGCAAAGAGTTCAGAATTTTGTTTACAATGACGCCAGGTACGCAATGACCCTCTGGCGTTATCACAATGCTACGTTCATGGCGATAACATTACTTCGGTCACCATAATGTAAACAAAGAAAGCTCCATCAAAAGTTTTTATCAAAAGTTCAAAACCCATGTTCAAAGAGCATGTGAATTTCTACATGGATTTTGTTGTTTGAAAGCGGCTTCTTCAAGCATAGAAGAAGCCCGTGTGGTGTTGTAGTTATGCTACTCGCCTTGTAAACCAGGGGTCGCAGGATCGATCCCGGGCTTCTCCAGACTTTCGGATGAGTCTTTAAATCGAGTTCCTGTCTCCGTATGATCTTAGCCGTTGGTGAGACGTAAAACTCAAACACTCACTCATTCAAATATAGCTTCAAAGAGCTTTGTTCACAGGATGCTATTCAATAATACTCGATCATTCTGGGCAATAGCTGATCTGTTTGCAACATTGCACACGTACAATCTGAGCGTATTCATGATCTGTGCGCTATTTTTGAGATACCTCAATGGGCTCATTGATCCCAAAGACAATGAAAATATATAAATTGTAATATAATGAAACTGTGGTAAATATTAAGACTACAAGCACATACACAAACTATTCTCATATACCTGACATGAATGGCTGCTCCAAGAACCATATCACAACTGGATAGTCGGACACTGAAAAAAAAACAATGGTAGATACGTTTACTGTCAGCTGTTCTGCTGTAAAATAAAAGCAAGTAGCTTTTGCACTGCAAATTTATACGTGCGTTCAAAAGGCACATTGGGCACGAAAATACGCTGCAGTGACAACCTGCAGTGACCAATTCAGTGTCGCCCTGGTGCCTTATGTGTTTGACTATACTGCCTTGCAAGGGCTATGTATGATTCATTCCAGATCAGATACGATGGGGGCCGCCATTTGTTTTTCATTTTATTTCTAGATTGGTGTAGGCTATCACTTGGCAATATTTAATTTTATTTTTCTGCTGTTTAGAAAAGTATTAACGCAGTGGGTCGCGTGTAAAGTAAATAAACACCCAAGGAGTTCATGTAAACTTTGCTAGCGACCCGCTGTCGTTCATACTTTCATGAAAAGCAAAAACATATGACATTGTGTCCTTTTTAATGTTTACATTCTTTGCCCCTAATCACTGGGCGAAAAAGCTTATGTGACCATATTTTGAAGCTGAAAGACATTTACACGCTGTATATTCTACAAAGAGCGGAACAGCGTTGACGGGACCAGGGCCCGTAGAGAACCATGGTTTACACTGACGTCACTTGACGTCACTGAAAATCATGTGTCTTGATGCGTTCATGGAAGTATGAACTACATTTTCTACATGTTTACATTAGCCTTTACTGTTGTCGGAGGATAAGTAGACATTGACGTAAAAGAGTATACCACCACAGCTAAGTTTGGCATGTTGCATGCTATCATTATCATACCCATCATTGGCTGGCAAGACAAACTATACCGTAATAATTATCATTACCGAAGCGTCGTTACCTTGTGTGCTTACTATCAAAAACATTCGCTGACGTCACTTTCAACTTATCCTCTGACAACAGTACACTGGAAATGTAAATATTACCTATTTGAACTGTTAGCCGTCCTCCACCTTGAAACAAGACGAGTCAGTGTAGGCCTATTTATAAAATCCAACCCCAGATTTTAATATGATATTTTGACTTTAAAATTAACAAATTACATATAGGTTATGTGCTGATGCCCTTTCTGGGTGCTGAGGGTGGTTGGGTGAGGCAAAGGTGTCGTGTATCTTGCGGCACTCGGGCGTCCAACTGATGTTGACTGCTGGGCAAGTTCTGCTTTCCTTGCAGCGAGTAAGGGTAGTAAGGTGTTGTTGTTGTTTCTTCTGTTTCTATCCATTTCCATTCATTTTCCGCTTTCTTTCCTATCCCTCATTTTTTATCTCCTTTACTACAAGGATTTGCGTGTCGTTGAACCCCAATCAATCAATCATTTGTTGTATGCCAGGAGGGTGGTGTCCAGTATGTGAGGTTCTACCGGTGCGTTAACATTAGTAACAGGACACTTCATCCCCATACCACTTTGTCCCCTAGACACATCGGCTCCTAGATACCTCAGCCCACGTGCCACCTTATCCCCGCCAAAACACAAAACAAACGAACATCGAAAAGGTTGTTACCCCTATTTAGCACATACATTGAGATAAGAGAGAGAGAGAGAGAGAGAGAGAGAGAGAGACAGAGAGACAGAATTTTCTGTGCATCCAACTTTATATAGAGACCGAAAAAAGGAAATCTCTAGCAAGGTTTCAGCTTATTAAAATAAAATCAAAACGAGCCTGAGATTTCCTTGTCGGGTTCTCCGACCTATCATTGATTATTTTTCTCATACACCTGCTTTAAAGGACGTTGGTGGTAAAATGCTACAATAGACTGTCCCAGAATACAGAAAATCAACATGCAAAATGGCCCCTTCACACAAATGTAACGGAGCGAAAATGGTGTATCCACTATTATTCTTACATTCAAAAGAATACTGTTTAAACGCTGCTCAAATCCATATGCAATACATTCATTTACATTTAGTGGTAAATTTCAAATGAACATATACGGTTGTAAATTAAAAAAAATCTTGAAGTATGACATGTACATTTCATTGAAAGATGAATCTGACTCATAATCCTGAAGTATGATGTTCATACATCAAATAATCCTTACCATTATCCATTCACTGTGACAAACGGAGTCGAGCAAGGCTTTTGTTAACCCCAACACTGTTCAGCATGATGTTCACTTCAATGTTCACAGATGTTTTACAGGATGGCGACAATGGCATACCTATATCGCTTTGATGGGAAGCTTTTCAATCTCATGAAACGGAAGGTTTATAGAGCTGTGGTACTGCCAAAACTATTGAATGCATGTGAAAAATGGACAGTTTACCAACAGCATGCAACAAGACTGAATCACTGCCATACAAGCTGCCTTCGAAAACTCGTAAAGAGCAAGGGACAAGACGGATTCCAGACACGGAAGTCCTGAACGGGTCACGGATGCAAAGTGTACATATTCTTCTGAAATTGACATACTTAAGATAGACAGGCCATGTTACCAGAATGCCTGAGGAACGTTTGCCAAAGGCAATTCTCTATGGAAAACTAGGACTTGGCAAACGCCCCAATGGTGGTTCAGACGACGCGCTACAAGGACACCCTCAAAGCCTCCCTCAGGGACTTTAACATTCCAACAGAGTCGTGTGAACAAATTGCACAGACAGAGCAAAGTTGCAAGTTCTCATCAGAAAGGTAGGCAAAAATAATCAGTGAAGCTGAGCAGAAACGCGCACAACGCAAATCCATGGCTAAGGCATCACTAACAGAGCTGTCTTCCACTAGCCTCTGTTGCTCTTTCTGCAACTCTGTTGCTCTATCTGCAACAGACAGTTCGGAGCTAGAATTGATCTTATCAGCCATCTTAGGACGCACAAACAGTAACATTTCTCAAATGTTATTAACATTGGCCATTTTCAGTGACGAACTATTATCTAATCCTAAAGAAACATGTACAAGGCAAAACCAATGGACCATGAAATATAGGTCACAGTGACCTGTACTTATTTTGAGACGAAATGCTGTTTCATACTTGTTCATAATCTTGAGGTATGGTGTTCCAAGAAACAATTGGCAACTGAATGACAATTTGACATTGCTTAATACCGTGTGAGCAGTACATGCTGGGAAAAAATGGCAAAACGAACTTGATGACTAGCCCAATCCCGGGTCATCAAACCTGGAGTCAGGAATCATGGCATAAAAACCGGCCCTCCAGTGTAATGATGGTCCAAATGTGAATGCTTTCTGATGAGTGACAGTCAACATATGGAATTTTGAAGAAAACAAAATACCACCTTGAAAGTGCGTATGGCCCCCGCCTATCGGTGCTTGAAGAAATAGATTGGGCTGCGTGATGCTTTCAGGCAGAGCTGAGACCGACCACATGCGAGTACTGGTAATCGCTTTGAGACTCTAAGCCTGCCCAGGAAAAGTGGTGGGAGTCGGACGGCCCATGCAACTAAACCCTATTGGCTTCATTGGGTTGCAGGGCTTTAGATGTCATTTCATCTCCGTGTCGGGTAAAAGTCCCACAAAATTGGAAGCAACGTCGAAAAACTGACCTGTACAGTGTTGACGGGACGTTAAACCTCAAATCAAGTTAGCCTCTATAGCTCAGTGGTTAGCGCGTTCGACTTATGCTCTCGAGAGGCTGTGGGTTCCAATCCGGCCATCGGCGCCGAGGTGTGTCCTTGGGCAGGACACTTTATGACAATGCCCCATTCGACCCAGGTGTAAATGGGTAGCAGTGGTATTTAAGTCACTGCCTTTCTCTCGCGCGGGTGATAACATCCGGAACGAGTATTCGAGAGCGATTCAATGAGCTTGGAGCTTTCATCGCAATCGAAATAAAATAAATTTGTATAAACTAAATCAAACAAAACAAACAAAAGTGGATAATGTCTAAGTAAAAATGGCATGGTGGACAATTAGCATTGGGGTCGCACATTTTATGGACAGCAGCGGCGCTAGGTGTCCATTTGAACACTGCATCGCTTAGTGTTCACGTTGGAAATAAGCGTGTAGATCGCAACGCTTATTGCCCGGCATGGAGCTCTCTGGTGCAGTGGTAAAGCATCGTATTTGAGATCGAGAGGTAGCCGGTTCGATCCCCGCAAGCGCCAAGTGTTGTTTCCTTGAGCAAGAGACTTTATCCACATTGCTTAGTACTGGTCGGTTCGATCCCCGCAAGCACCAAGTGTTGTTTCCTTGAGCACGAGACTTTATCCACATTGCTTAGTACTGGTTTGTACCCAGGAAAAGAGGGTCACACAGAAGATTGAAGATTAGTATTGGCATACCTAATATATTGCCCTCTATAAATAAGGTCGATTATTATTGTTATTATTATTAGTAGAAGTACTATTATGATGAAGTTCAACATGAATTGACACTAAGCGTTGTAACATGACCCTTTGCTGATCAGTAAAGAGAGCATTTGTATATGAAAGATGTTAATCTTGTAACGCACGCTTATACTGTCCTCGGAGGATAAGTTGAAAGTGACGTCAGCGAATGTTTTTGTTGTTAAGCACTGTCCACAGTTGCCAAAAGGTAACGACGCTTCGGTTACTATAATTATAACGGTACAATTTGTCTTGTCAACCAATGAAGGGTGTGATATCGATAACGATACAACCTGTCAAACCTACCTGTGATGGTTTACTCTTTTACGTCACTGTCAACTTATCTTCCGACATCAGTAGGTATCGCCTATTTATTTCATAATAAAGTTATTTACTGTTGTCGGAGGATAAGTTGAGAGTGACGTCAGCGAATGTTTTTGTTATTAAGCATTGTCCACTATTGCCAAAGGGTAACGGCGCTTCGGTAATGACAAGTATAACGGTATAGTCCGTCCTGCCAGCCAATGATGGGTATGATAATGATAACGGTACAACCTGTCAAACCTGCCTGTGGTGGTTTATTCTTTCACGTCACTGTCAACTTATCTTCCGAGAGCAGTACAGGTACCCTGCCGTAATATGTCGGTGTTATGGTTTCAATGTTGATAAATACTGGTCTATTTATAAATCATAACAAATAACGTCGTTTTCCACGGGTACATAACGGGTTATATTCTAACACAAAAGCACTTAATTTTGCAGTGTCAATGTAATCAGGGTGTAACGCAACTAGTAGCGAGGAGCGCCTAAAACGACTGGTTTACTTTTCTGAGGGTCGCAGGTTCGATCCTCGCAGACAACCTTTCTTCATAAAGCTATTAAAAGCATGTTTTATTTTTTTCTTGATGATTTTTTATAAAATAGTTTCAGAATTTACATTTTTATTATTTCTTTTTTAATTTTCAATTCAGTTTATTATTTTTGTATTACTATTTTTTCGTGAATGGTTATCTATTTATTTTAAAGTTCAATACATGTCATGCACAATTTTAAAGATCAACTTCACATTTGATTTATAATAGTGAATAAAAAAGAAACACCAGCAAGTACATGTACAAGAGAATTGAAATACAAGATGCTATAAATTGATACAATGGAACCTGATTGGTTTGTTTGATTTGAGGTTTAACGTCCCCGTCAACACTGTAAAGGTCATTTTGGAGACGTTGCTTCCAATTTTGTGGGACTTTTACCCGACATTGAGATGAAATGACATCTCAAGCCCTGTCGCCCAATGAAACCAATAGGGTTTATTAGCATGGACGGTCCACCTGGCACCACGGTTCCTGGACAGGTTTAGATCCTCTAAGCGGTTTACCAGTACTAGTGTGCGGGCCGGATTCAGCTCTGCGTGGAAGCATCATGCAGCCCATATATTTCTTCAAGCCCCTATGGGCGGGGGCAAGGAACCTGATTGGCCTAGACCCTATATGTGACATGTGAAAGTAAAGAATAGGCACACCAATAACATTTAAAAAAAATTATATCAGCACAAAAAATGCATGCTTCACGAGAAAATCGAGGATTTTTTGCTTTTGGCGCGAAAAAAAAAGGTTAAAGAAAAAACATCCCCAGTGGGATTCGAACCCGCATACTTCAGCTCTACAGGTCCGTGACTTTACCACTTGGCTAGCGTCGAAACAGTGCAGGTATGGTACTTTTTAGCCTGATACCATCACATTAATAGGGAGTCACCAAAAATAAAATTAGATCATCCAAAAATAACATATAATTGCGTAGATAAATTTAAAAATAACCTTTATTTACAATAATATTGACAATACCAAACTGACAACTACGGTCGGTTTTACTGTACAATTGTCAGCGAAACTGCTACAGGTCGATGAATGTTTACTGAACATTACGTCACACGGGTCGGTCCATCTGATACCGTTATCTAGGGATGTCAATGTCGTCAGTAGATGCAAACTTCTAAAATAAAAGCGGAAACTCATTCTCATGCGCAACAATAGAACTTATTGTTTGAATTATAAAAGCTAGAAAATAAAAATACGACAAAAATTGTCCAGAAAAACTGAAAACTTAAAAGCAAATAGCTTACGTAATAATTTGATGGTAGGCATCGTTTTGAATGTAAGATTACTATACGCAACAATGCTCGTGAATAACAAATAGCCGAGTGGTTACAGCATTAAAGTCCTCGGTGTGGTGAGGGCGAGGGGTGGAAGAGACGAACCCACGGCGTAATTATTTTAAAACTTTTTTTCTGTATTATTATCTCGTACATATATTTTGAGCCTTGCTACAACTCTACATATAGTTTTGATGTTTTTATAATAAAATATATATATATATATATTTTATTCTAAGATTTTTCTTTCTTTTTTTCTTTTGTTTTCTTTTAATATTAGTATGTAATACATTATTTTCAAACTCCAGCGATTCACATTAACTTGAATTTCATAATTTTCGGAATTTCATATTTCGAAATTCCATTACAAAAACAGTTTGGATTCTTCGGCAGTGTCGGTAGATTCATCATCCTCAGAAGCAGTCTCTGTACCTTCGTCGCTATCATCTCCAACGCCACTGTCAGAGGCCATGTGGTTAATTGTTCGCTCCGTTTCAGCCTCAACAGCGATATCACTTTTACAATAGTCCTGTTCAGGCCCCCGCCCATTTGGGCTTGAAGAAATAGGTGGGCTGCACGAAGCTTCTCCGCAGAGCTGAAACCGGCCGCGCACGAGTACTGGTAAACCGCTTAGAGGATCTAAGCCTGCCCAGGCAAAGCGGTGCGAGTCGGCCCGTCCATGCTTATAAACCCTATTGGTTTCATTGGGCGGCAGGGCTTGAGAAGTCATTTCATCTCAATGCCGGGTGAACGTCCCACAAAACTGGAAGCAACGTCAACAAAATGACCAATACAGTGTTGACGGGGACGTTAAACCTCAAATCAAACAAAACAATAGTCCTGTTCAGCCTTTTCGACATGCGTTAAGCAAGCAGTCCATTCTTTTTCAACAATGCTTCCAATGCCTTCTTCGATCAGAGCCTTGATATCTGGCATGTGAAGCTGAATATTTGATTGGCCAATATAATCTTTCGAATTTCCCCCATACCATCGTCAAAGTTTGGCATTCAGATCAAAATGGGATGGTGAAAGCCGCAGAACTGTGTGCCCGTGGTTTATTCGTTTGCAAAGTTTCAAAAGATCAGGCTTGAACATTTCTTGCCACAGACTGCAGAAAACTGTATTAAAGGAAAAAAAAAAAAAAAAAAAAGACGAAAAACAAAAATGTTATTCAAAAATTTGAGATTCGAACCTGTGACCTTTGGATAACTAGGTTGTTAAAGTTTATGTATCTAACCAATACCGCCACATCGTATTGCTGTAACGAAGTCATATCAGAATAATATACATCAAAGATTTTGTGAATTAAGCGAGATAAAAGTTGGTAACCCCTACATAACGGTTTCCGATGGAATGGTCCGTATGACGTAGTGTTCAGTAAACAGTCATCGGTCTATACTGTATCAGTTATTATGCTTGCTGTTTAACAGTTATCGTTCCGACAAGTAGCAAGTCCGATTAGCTAAGAAGGCTTTGAATAATTATTGCACTGAAAAGTAAAAACTGAGCACGAATACTAACTATGTTGAGGTAATTGATGCCTCTTAAGACAAACACACTCGAGAAATACGGCATGAAGTTTCTATACCAACTTGTATCGCAAGCTTTTTCTTCTAATTAGGTCTTCATAACTTGATCTTATCAACAGGCAAGAATCTAAAATCATACGGGTTGGATACTGAGCACCAAACGAGTGTGGACTGTCCGTAATGTAAATAATTTTATTATGAAATAAATAGGTGTTTACGAAAGCCGAGTAGGGCCATTTCTTCTTTCTAACTTCTAACTTCCAACTTCTATCTTCTTACTTCTAACTTCTTACTTCTAACTTCTTACTTCTAACATCTTACTTCTAACTTCTTACTTCTAATTTCTAACTTCTAACTTCCATGCTGTATGTTTTTTTTTTTTTATTTTTCTTTTATTTTACAGCCCTTTCAAGATATCGAACCGATCGTTAATCAAGGTAAGCAAAAGCCGAAGTACCCGAAAAAAAGCAATCTAGACTTCTGTTGCAGAACTTGGCGTCTCAAGTTGGCGCGCGCGCGCGTGCGTGGGCGTGTGTATGGGGGATAAGGGTGGGTTGGTGGTGGTGGTGTGTGTGTGGCGGGGGGGGAGGGACAATTCTTATTTCTAGCTTCATACTTCTTACTTCTAACTTCTTACTTCTAGTTTCTAACTTCTTACTTCCATGTTGTATGTTTGTTTTTATTTTATTTTTATTTATTTATTGTTTTTTACGACCCTTTCAGGATTTTTACAATCATATCGTGCCGATCGTTAATCAAGATAAGCGAAAGCCGAAGTACCAGAGAAAAGCCATCTGGACTTCCTTTGCAGAACTTGGCGTCTCACATTGGCGCGCGTGTGTGGATGTGGGTGGGGCCGGATTGGGTGGGTTGCGTGCGTTCGTGCGTGCGTGCGTGCGTGCGCGCGCGTGCGTGCGTGCGTGTGTGTGTGTGAGGGGCGACATCTCTTATTTCTAACTTCTTACTTCTAACTTTTTAAATCTAACTAACTTCTTACTTCTATCTTCTTACTTCTAACTAACTTCTTACTTCTAACTTTTCACTTCCATCTTCTAATTTTCTACTTCTAACTTCCATGGTGTATGATTTTTTGGTTGTTTTGTTTTATTTTACGGCCCTTATGAGTGTAAAATCTTCAAAAGGCCGTAAAATCAAACCCCACGCAGAAAAATTAAAAAAAAACAACAAAAAGAACAACAACAACAACAAACAACAACATACAGCACCAATGTGAGACGCCAAGTTCTGCAAAGGAAGTCCAGATGCCTTATCTCCGGTTACTTCGGCTTTCGCTTACCTTGATTAACGATCGGCTCGATATGATTGTAAAAATCTTGGAAGGGCCGTAAAATCAAAAACAAAAAGAAAAGAAAAGAAAAACAAACATACAACATGGAAGTTAGAAGTTAGAAATTAGAAGTTAGAAGTAAGACGTTAGAAGCAAGCAGTTAGAAGTAAGAAGTAAGAAGTTGGAAATAAGAAGTGAGAAGTAAGAATGTAGAAGTTAGAAATAAGAAATGCCCCCCCCCCCCACCCACAACACACCACCCACATCCCCCAAACACTTACACCCAGACTTCGGGTACTTCGGCTTTCGCTTTTCTCTGATTAACGATCGGCTCGATATGAGTGTAAAAATCTTTAAAGGGCCGTAACCCCCCCCCCAAAAAAAAAAAATAAAATAAAATAAAACACAAACATAACATACACCTTTCAAGTTAGAAATTAGAAGTTATAAGTAAGAGGTTAGAAGTAAGAAGTTAGAAGTAAGCAGTTAGAAGTTAGAAATGTCCCCCCACACAAACACACACGAACGTACACACGCACACACACGCACACACACACACATACCAAACCCCAGCCCCACACACACCAACACACCTACACCAATGTGAGCCAAGTTCTGCAACGGAAGTCAAGATGGCTTGTTTCCGGGTACTTCGGCTTTCGCTTACCTTGATTAACGATCGGCTCGATATGATTGTAAAATTCTTGAAAGGGTCGTAAAATCAAAGAAAAAGAAATAAGAAAACCAACATACAACATAGAAGTTAGAAATTATGTGTTAGAAGTAAGAAGTTAGAAATAAGCAGTTGGAAGTAAGAAGTTAGAAATATGAAATGACAAACCCGGCTTTCGTAGGTGTAACCTCCAAGCGAGTGTGGACTGTCCGTACAGCTGGTAAATCTACATGACGCTGGTGGGTTAAATGTTAATTTCTATGCCAACGAGCAGTGCATGAATTGCAGGAGGAGGAGCCATCGCTCTTAGCTACACTATCACGATATGAGCTCCACCTTTTGGAATTATGTAATTATGCTGTGACATTTGTATTCCTGTTTTGTCATGCACTACACATCTGTGATATGCTTTAAAAATCGAGGTTCGTTACGATAACACACCCGTGCGACATAGTGCATTTTTCACATCTCCAAAATGGCTACTTTTCTGAAGAAAATCCGTGATTTTTTTCTTATTTGTACTGCAAACATAGGTTGTGGGTGCTCGTTAGAACCGCCTCATTGAGGAGGTTCTAACGAGTACCCATTAACTATGTCTTGGAGCAGAAATTAGAAAAATAAGGTGTACCCCCGTAAACCCCAGTTTTCTCTGTATAAAGTGGGGTTTAGGGGGTGTTCATTTCACGGACTTGTTCACCTGATGTACTGCTTTCCATTTTCAGTTCCATATTTTAGTTTCCATTCAAAAATGGAATGTCGATTCGACCTTTTACAATTCACTGTTCTAAAACACCGAGAAAACATTTTAGAAAATATTTAAGCATTTGAAAAATATTCTTTTTTTAACCATTTTGATCTCTTACTAGACTTTCCTCTGATTAATGCTATGTCAGTTAACATTTATTGTAACACAAACTCATAAGATTAAGATTAAGTATTCCAAGACTTTTGTCATAGGTGTTATGTTTATGTATATAATGTACACAATACCTTTTGTTTTATTTGTTTTATGGGGGACCATATTTAGCTTAACGTAGGTTTTGTGGTGCTTTATTTCAATTTATTTAATGATCATTGAATAAAAATCAAAAAAAAGTTTCTTTAAGAGCAATGAAAACATTCATAAGAAAGAAGATGGGTCAAACTACGTAGTTTCGACTAATAAAGCCTCATCAGTGACCCTGTAATGATCCGGCAAAGAAAGCCACAGGACATATACTGTAATTTTGCGGATTTCGAATAGGCAGTCGATTCAAAGACTGATATAAATCAAAATGGGGTCCAAATAATTAAAAACCTGTCTAGAATATGAGTCTAAACCAATAATTTAATTCTGATTTCTCAGAATATTCACGATGATCTCAAAGGACAAATAGTAAAATAAAAACTGTACTATGGTTGATGTACGGGGAGACGTTTTACGGCCGCGAAGTACGAACGACATCCGGTCTCGAGCAAATAAGTGAACCCCTTCCCTTCGGTGGCGCCTTATATTTTGCCCGGGACCCGATGTTGTTCGTACTTCAATGAACAAAAAGGTAAGGGTTCACTTTGCTCGAGACCCGATGCCATTCATATTTCAATGAACGATAAGATAAAGGTTCACTCTGCTCGAGACTTGATGTCGTTCATACTTCAATGAACGTTAAACAAATTACAATTTATTTTTCTTGTCTTAAATCAAACGGCCCAATTTTTTGCTATTTGTGATGACGTTCCATAT
This sequence comes from Lucinisca nassula, assembly GCA_963580285.1. NCBI lineage: Eukaryota > Metazoa > Mollusca > Bivalvia > Lucinida > Lucinidae > Lucinisca > Lucinisca nassula. The sequence goes on along the minus strand of OY757010.1, from coordinate 200,928,649 downwards.
AGTAGACCTCTACCAAGATTGTTCAAATTATAGCCTTGGGCCAAAATTTATACGGGGAAATCCTTTTTTGTGTGGGACCAAAAGGCCCAGGTCTAATATATTTAGCATGAAGCTTCATCTAGTGAAATTCTACCAAGATTTTCCAATAAAGAGCTTTGATGCAAAAAATGGCCCACATTTTTGCATAGACGTACATGGGGAAAACCTTCTTGTCTGAAATCTGAAAGCCCAGATCTTTGATGTTCGATGTGAAGTTTCGTTTAGTAGACGTCTACCAAACTTTTTTAAATTATAGCCTTGGAGCCAACGATGACTCCGCTCCAGGGTGGTATGAAGCTTTATCCAGTGGACCTTCATCTAGTGTACCTCTACAAATTATAACCCCGGGACCAAAGATAGCCCTGCCTATGGGCCCATATGTTTTGTTTAGACTTTTAGCGGGGAGACCTTAAAACGTCTAAATATCTGAAACATGTTATACAGCTCCGTCTAGTGGTCCTTTGCCTACTTGAAGAGTGTTTAAATTTTACCCCTTGGGCCAAAAAATGGCCCCGCCCCAGGGCCCGCTTGTTTTACATTGTTCAAATAGTGCGGCTTTGGTAAAAAGGGTCACTTATTTTACATAGAATCTTTAAAAACCTGCTAGTCTATACCCAGAAAATACAGGCCTTTGATATGCGGTACATAGCAACATCCATCTGACCTCTTCCAAGAATACACCAATCAAAATTGTTCAAATACTATGACTTGGGTAAAAGGTATCACTTATTTTACATAGAATCTTTGAAAATCTTCTTGTCCATACCCAGCAAACACAAGCCTTTAATATGCGGTGCATAGCAACATCTACCTGACCTCTGCCAAGAATACACATTCTGGATTATATTAAATATTTTACACAGTCTTAAAGCAATTTACACTGTGGAATTTCAATATTAAACATGAAAACCTCTTAGCTCAGGTGAACGATATAGAACCATCATGGTCCTCTTGATTTTCTTTTTTCTTTCTTGCTGTTTTTTTTTTTTTTTTTTTTTTTATATAGCTCGCCTGTACGAAGTACATGGAGAGCTATTGTTGTCACCTCATTTGTGCACGTGTGCGTGTGCGTTCCCGTCACACTGCGATAAAGTTTTTCAAATGCTTATATCTCAGCAGTCACTCATCACAGAGCACTCACATTTGGAACTTAAGTACCTGGGAGGGTATTCTGATATTCAAAGACAACAGACCCCTGGGTTCATGCCCCGGGGTGGGGCTAGGGGTTAAAATCTAGAACACCTCTGTAAAACTTTGTTAAAGTTTTTGAATTGCTTATATCTCAACAGACACTCATCACAAAGGATTCATATTTTACAAGTTAGATACCCGGGCGTGTCTTCCGAGATTCCAAGACAACACAATCCTGGGTTCATGCCTGGGAAGACGGATGGGGTGGGGCTAGGGGTCAAAATCTAGGACACCTTTGTAATTTGTTATATACGTTTCCAATATGCAAACAAGTTATAAACACAATCGGTTGTATATCAGCAAACCATGTGACATTGGTTCAAGTGTAAAAGGTGAAGGTCATGGTGACCTACATTTCACGGTCCAGTGATTTTGCCTTATATCTTGAAGACTATTTGTTGGAGAAATGTCATACCTGGGACATTAGTACCATGTGACCCCATGATTTACCTCGAAATATATCTAAGTCACTGTGACCTATATTTCATGGTCCAGTGATTTTGCCTTATATCTTGAAGATTATTTATTGGAGAAATGTCATACCTGGGATATTAGTATCATGTGACCCCATGACTGACCTCAAAAATATATCTAGGTCACTGTCACCTATATTTCATGGTTCAGAATTTTGCCTTATATCTTGAAGACTATTTGTTGGAGAAATGTCATACCTTGGATATCAGTGCCATGTGAGCCCATGATTGACCTCAAAATATATCTAGGTCACTGTGACCTATATATCATGGTTCAGTGACTTTGCCTATTATTTTGAATACTATTCGAAGCAGAAATGTCATACCTGGATTATTAGATCCATGTGACCCGATAATTGACCACCAAATATATCTAAGTCACTGTGACCTATATTTCATGGTTCAGTGATTTTTGCCTATTATCTTGAATACTATTTGATGGAAAAAATGTCATACCTGGATTATTAGTTCCATGTGACCCCATGTTTGACCTCAAAAGATATCTAGGTCAGTGTGACCTATATTTCATGGTTCACTGATTTTGCCTATTGAATATTATTTGATAAAGAAATGTCATACCTTGATTATTAGTTCCATGTGACCTGCTGATTGACCTCAAAATATATCTAGGTCAGTGTGACCTATATTTCATGGCTCAGTGATTTTGTCTTTTATCTTTAATAATACTTTGATAACAAAATGTTATAACTAGGATATTACTTCAATGCAACCAGATGATTCACCTCGAAATATATCTAGGTCAGTGTGACCGTTTTTACATGGTTCTTTGACTTTGACTTATATCTTGAATACTATTGGATGGAGAAACTTCATATCGGAATATTCAATTCCATATGACCTATTTTCAAGGTTCAATGATTAGCCTTATAATTCAGACACAATTTGATTCTGAAATGTAATATCTGGACTATATGTTCAATGTGACCTGATGATTGACCTTAAAATATATGTAGGTCAGTGTTATCTATATTTCATGGTTCAATAGTTTCACCTTATAACTTGAAGGTGCGAAACAGGTGAGCTATGCTGTCATGCGACAGCTTTTTTTTTTTTTTTTTTTTTTTTTTTTGCTTTTGTTTTTGAGGTGGCCGGAGGGCGTGAGATGGTGGTGGGGACTTGTACCCTCGGTCTAAATTCTAATCAAATGCATGCAATTCAGGCAGAATGCCTAGGCAGATTGCTCAGTTTTGGATAAAACCCCAAACTCCTTTACTAATATCGCTATACAAGTTTAATATGTAATCTGCAAAGGTGATCACGTTGCGTTTATCGCCCAGGTTTCCTGACTCGAAATCGCTCAGGCTCGTGTTTGCAGCTTACCCAGCTTCACAAGAACAAAAATAACTGTTCCTGTTTATCTGGGTCTAAGAACCGTTATGTGTTGTCATACTCGGATTTATATGATGGTTGTCTGCATTCTATGGCTACCGAAGCTAACAATTATTATATTATAATTTAAGATTTATCAAACCTCAACAGACAGCCGGTCCCGGAGCAATTTGCTGCAAGTACCTCCCAAAAATTTGTATAGTGAAGAAATCAGAAAATACAAACTAAGCGGTGATAGGTTTCGAACTCCTATTTAAAGGGGTATTGTATCACTAACAGTGCAAAAAACTAACTTACGCATGAGAGCGCGTTCGCCTTTCGGCTTCTTCAGAGGTAAGTATTTACGACATTTAAACACAAATAAGGAATGTGAAAAAATACAAACTCAAATAATTTTGTTCATGAAAAACAAACATTTGCCATGGTCACCCCATATCGGGGCCCATATGTGTAGCTGATGTTGACAAAGGCTCACACCGACCAAGCCAGCTACATACTTAACAAATTAGTCAGCCACTAACGGTTCAAACTGCTTCACCTCAAACTTATTTTCGTCTAAAAAGTATAATTCTAGTTATTGAAGTTCGCCTGCTTCCATTAAACTAAGGAACTCACCCACTCACTAATTCACTCTCACGCGTTCACTCACCCGTTCACTCAATCACTCACTCACCCGTTCACTCACTCACACGTGTACTTACTAACTCACTTACTCGCTCACTTACACATTTACTACCTAAACATCCCATCTAACTAACAATCTATCTAGTAAATAAATGACTGACTGACGGACGGACTGACAGACTGGCGGATTGACTGACTGACTGACTCACTCTTTATTTACGAAAACTGACTTACTTACTAACTAAATAAATATGAAATAAAAAAAACTAATATAAACAAAACAGCAAAAACAAACAGAACAAATTCGCCCGTCAAGCGATTTTGGTACTTGGTACACCGCCTCTCCAGAAGGGATCAAGACTCTTGACTGACACAACCGAGAAAGCTGATGCTCATAATCAGCAGTTCCACTCGGTCTTTACCGCAAAGGAACCTCTATCACTCTCTCGACTCTGTAAAATGAAGCTTCAGAATATGTCTGACAGTGGTACAATTAGTCCTGACTCGGTACCGCCTGGGGTACTGAATCCAACCCCAGTTATGGAGGACTTTTGTATCTCTGCAAATGGCATACTGAAACTCCTTCAAAACCTGAAACCTGGAAAAGCAGCTGGACCTGACCGACTTAAGCCCCTTCTACTAAAAGAACTGAGAGAGGAAATTGCACCAATCATTCAAATCATTTTTGAACGCTCAATAGCTACAGGAAAGCTCCCTGCCGATTGGTGCAAAGCCCAGGTAACTCCAGTCTTCAAAAAGGGAGATAAGTCATCCGCTGCAAATTACAGGCCCATTTCACTGACTTGCATTCTCTGTAAGACCCTCGAACACATAATGGCTTCCCACCTGGTAAAGCACCTTGATAAGCATGACCTCCTGTACGATCTACAGCATGGTTTTAGGGAAAAGAGGTCATGCGAGACACAGCTTACCATGTTGGTCGAGGACCTTGCAAGGAATGTGAGTACAGGTAAGCAAACTGATTTGGTATTGCTGGATTTTTCAAAGGCCTTTGATAAAGTAAATCACTCCAAACTCCTTTGGAAACTCCATCAGTATGGAATCAGAGGTTCTACATTAAACTGGAACCGTGCCTTCCTTGGAAACCGAACCCAGACTGTGGTACTTGATGGCGAGGAATCAGGATCTGTCCCAGTGACCTCTGGGGTCCCTCAGGGGTCAGTTCTGGGTCCGATCCTGTTTCTCGTCTATATCAATGACCTGCCAGATGAGCTGACATCACAGGTCCGTCTTTTTGCAGATGACACGGCCGTCTACCTGATAGTCGGGGGCACGGAAGATGGGAAGGCACTACAGACTGACCTGGACAGACTATCTCAGTGGGAGAATCGGTGGGACATTGAGTTCAACCCATCCAAGTGCCAAGTAGTACGGGTGACAACAGCCAGGAAAGTGATAAATACAGTGTACACTCTACACGGCCAAGTCCTGGAGGTTGTCACCAGTGCGAAGTACTTGGGGGTTGACATCTCCAGTGGCCTATCCTGGAACTCCCATATTGACCGGATAACAGCAAATGCAAACAAGACCCTCGCCTTTGTTAAACGAAACATCAGAACAAAAAATCCGCAGGTACGAGAGACTGCCTACAAGACAATGGTCCGCCCCCAGCTGGAGTACGCCGCCCCCGTTTGGGACCCTCATACCAACGAGAAAATACTCCAGCTGGAAAAAGTCCAACGTAGGGCAGCACGCTGGACAACTTGCAACTATGACTACCAGTCTAGTGTTACTGCAATGTTGGACAGCTTGGGTTGGAGGACACTCGAACAGAGACGGGCAGATGCGCGTCTCTGTCTTTTTTACAAAATTGTCTACGGTCTTGTGGCAGTGCCCCTCCCTGAATATATCCACCCTGTTAACATTAGTAGTCTACGGCACTGTCATTCCATGGCATTCCGACAACTCCATACTTCCCGAGACTATTACAAGTACTCCTTTTTTCCACTGGCCATTGTCCAGTGGAACGCACTACCAGAGACTGCTGTATGCTCACCAGACCTCGAGTCATTCAAGGTCGCAGTTAGTGAGCTGCAGCACTCCAGGCCCTAGATCCAAAAGTTGCTGTTTTTAATCTGATTTTAATCTCATCTGAACTATCATAACCTATCATCTTTCATCCCCTTCACTATTATGTTTTTAGCCTTTCTTTTCTTTAACACTCTGCCTTTTTCTATTCGACAGCGCACCTGCCTAGAATGTCCTCGCGGGCGTAAGGCAGTATATGGAGATATATACTTATTGCCTATGCGAGCAGCGAAGGTTCACAACCTTCGCTGCTCGCTCATACAAGCAGTGAATCAAGAGGAACCTTCAGACAGAAAGCCATATCCCTGGCCCCTCTGAATGGCTGGGCAAGCGCAGTTAAAATTTGTCATGCCGGAATGCTCGAAGACACAAATTCGCTTGGCGGGGCTCAAATAGATACCCTTCTTATCACGAAGGAACACGTCAATGGAATATTAGGGTAACCAACTAGAACTAATGTAATACATATGTATGTCATGTTTTTTTTGTTTTTTTTTGGCTATTGAAATTAACAGCCATTACGCAAACACGTCTATACAAATACATTACCACCTTTATCGCTGAAACAATGAAAATTTTATGATGAAAAATTGTGATATTTTTCTTATTTCTGCTCAAAATATAGATTGTGGGAACTCGTTAGAACCGCTTCATCGAGGCGGTTCTTACGAGTACCCACAATCTATATTTTAGAGCAGAAATAAGAAAAATAATTCTGCTCCAAATATAGATTGTGGGCACTCGTTAGAACCGCCTCATCGAGGCGGTTCTTACGAGTACCCACAATCTATATTTTAGAGCAGAAATAAGAAAAATAAAGTTTACCCCTGCACACCCCAGTTTTACTATATAAAAGTGGAGTTCGAGGGGGTCAAAATTATATAGGCGTGTCTTCGTGATGGCAATCTGTGCATTCAACACAGCTTGATTAAACATTGTCTTCGGCTTTGTCGATGACGTGTGTTGATACAGTCTTGGATATAAAAGGAAAACAGGTTAATATGGGATTACTTGATATACTTCTTAGTACAATCGGCATCATCTGCCTACAGTTTCTATTTTGAGTAAATTTAAATGATTAAATGTTAACAAGAATAGCGTTTTGAAAAGCTTCGAAACACATTTTGTCACTACAAAATGTACAATAACCTATTAACAGCTGATTATGATGTATCAAAGTAGAAGTAAAACAAAGATCAGGAATTGATACAATTAACTTACTCCACCCATAAAAGACACCAAAGGGAAAGAAATACAAACATTAAGCGACCAGACCATAATGGAAACCTAAACAAAGGAAGGCCATAAGGACAGTTACTTTCCCACAAAATGGCCATATGGCCATCCAAAATAAAAAGACACAAGTGATACACACAGTAAGTAACAAACAACAACATAAATAAATCGCCACAGAAGAGCCGCCTTTGAACGGTCAGTGGAAGATTTCCACTGGGGGGCTTAAATCGATTTTACGTGGCCACAATCCTCGCCCTTACTTCCGTCGCGATTTAGACAAATAATTTGTTCAGTCCGCATGAAGGCCTCCTAACTCATCAGTGCAACATCTCCGTGAACACAAAAATCAAAGAACCACAGAGGTGCGACGACGGTGAGGACTCGACAGCAAGAAACCACTGAAATGCTGGAGCAAAAGAAAACCAACAGTTAGACTCCGATGGGCCCGACCAGAGACAGAGCATCAGGCACCAACCAACATTACCTTGAATTAGATCTCTCAAACCGTTAAACCAAGTACATATTTGTTCGTTAGTCAACGCACATTTATTTCATTTATGTTTCTATTTCTAGCTTTCGCTACCATCTTTTGATTTGGGTTAAAACTTTAACGTCCCGGTAAACACGATTTAGGTCATGTCGAGCTTATCGGTTTACCTTACCACACATTTGTGGACAGACACATATACATGCAGTTGACTAGTACATACGCAATTCAGAAAGAAAAAAGCCTGTTGAAACAGCAGAAAGGAAATTTACGGTAGAAAATATTCAACGATCAATCGACAGGAAAGAAATGTTATTGCACTATGGTCTGTCGTGCATTCAACTGATCCACCAAGAACGGAGTCTAACTGTTGGTTTTCCCTTGCTCCAGCATTTGAATGGCTTCTTGCTGTTGCGTCCTCACCGTTGTTTCATCTCTGTGGTTGTTTGATTTTTAGTGTTCACGGCGATGTTGCACTGATGAGTTAGGAGGCCTTCATGCGGACCTATCAAATTGTTTGTCTAAATCGCGACGTAAGTAAGGACGAGGATTGTGGTCACGTAAAATCGATTTAAGCCCCCAAGTGGAATTTGTTTCACTGACCTTTCCGCCTCGCTTTTGCAGTTTTTATCACAGGACTATACATCGATGACATTAGTTAAAAGTTATCTTGAAATTAGCTTAGATACTAAGATGTTGAAACTTCAAGAAATATTTGACGATGGCCGCCGAACACCCGACGCAAAATTTGTCACAATACACAGTTTATCACTCAATGTGTAAATGTTTTAATTTGACAAAATATGAATTTAAGATCTATTTAAACTAGTACGACTCTCACATGATAATGTTTAGTTGTAGTGTCACTATGTAGGATAGTGTAATGACTATTCGACACTTCTATCGATGATATAATAAGTTTTATCATATGACGTCGCGTTTGAGAGTGTAATAACGCCATGTATTATTTTCGATAATCCACTAGTGGATTAAATATGCAAATTAGCTAGATACGTCCCGTAACGTTACATGTACGGCGTCCTTACCGACGTCGCGTTTACTAACGGCGCTATATTGACATTTTGTTAACAATCGTTAATAAAATGCGTTTTAAATGTCATATGATAAATAGAATCTTGCATTCGTGCTCATGTATTATTGAATTTATTAAACTCGTTGAAGAAAAGGGATAAAATGCTCGGCAAAGCCTCGCATTTTATCCCTTTTCCTCAACTCGTTTAATAAATTCAATAATACATGAGCACTCATGTAAGATCTTCTATAAAATGCACAACTACAGATTAATATATAACGCGATTCTCCTTACAGTTCACACAAACGTACACTTCTGTATATGCATCGGAGTTTGCTTGCCTGACAAATAACACGCTTTTTTCGTACCCTTATTGGCCGAGACTCTCTTTGCTGTCCCGGAAAGCTTGATTCTTGATTGCTTCTTTGTTGCGTGTTATTTGATTTCTAAGGTGCCTTTAAAGCGCGATTTAAGCATGATAGTTACCGCTCATTGCTCTTTTTTCATACAGGCGATTTCCAAGCAAAGAGTTTTATTAGATCTCCCGGAAGTCTTAGCTCATCCGAGTCTTCTGTGAGTCTCACGGGTGAACATAATAGTCGCTAGGTCATTGGGTTGTAAAACGGCATCAGTTTTTTTACAGATTCATGCAGCACCATTGTAGCGCCATTGTTTGTTTGTTTGATTTGAGGTTTAACGTCCCCGTCAACACTGTAAATGTCATTTTGGAGACGTTGCTTCCAATTTTGTGGGCCTTTTACCCGACATTGAGATGAAATAACATCTCAAGCCCTGTCGCCCAATGAAACCAATAGGGTTTATTAGCATGGACGGTCCGCCTCGCACCGCGGCTCCTGGACAGGTTTAGATCCTCTAAGCGGTTTACCAGTACTAGTGTGCGGGCCGGATTCAGCTCTGCGCGGAAGCATCATGCAGCCCATATATTTCTTCAAGCCCCTATGGGCGGGGGCTTGTAGCACCATTGTACATGCAAATACAGTAGACTGATTGATCGTCGACACTTAAGGGTCAATTTGTGCCTCTCACAGAGAAAGGGAGAAAAAAGGGCAAGAATAGGTAGTAGATTAGATAAAAGTGAGGGACAGAGGAGAAAGAGAAAATGAATGGACGTTTAGAAACAGAATTAATCACATTTCACCCTCTACCTGCTCCAAGACCTGAGCAGGTCTTGTCGAACTGTAAGCCAGTATTAGTTGGACGCCCCATGATGCAAGATACACATCACCTTTGCCTCACCCAACCACACCCAAAATACAATTACGTAGACAAAATGTAATTACAGTCAAGCCTGTCTTAGTGGCCACCTCTATTAAGCAAGCAACCTGTCTTAAGCAAGCAGGCATTCAGTTCCCGAAAAATGAAAATGCATTAAAATTCACCTGTGTTAAGCAAGCACCTGCCTTAAGCAAGCACTTTTTGAATATCCCAGAGGTGCTTGCTTAATACAGGTTGGACTGTACTATGCAATTGATGTACATCACGAAAACACGCCTATATAAATTTGACCCCCTCGAATCCCACTTTTATATAGTAAAACTAGGGTTTGCAGGGGTGAACCTTATTTTTGCTCTAAAATATAGATTGTGGGTACTCGCTAGAACCGCCTCATCGAGGCGGTTCTTACGAGTACCCACAGTCTATATTTTGAGCAGAAATAAGAAAAATATAACATTTTTTCATCTTAAATGTTTCATTTGTTTCGGCGATAATGGTTGCAATGTATTTGTATAGGCGTGTTTTCGTCATGACTGTCATTGCATACATTCACCGGTCGCCAATTAATGTCTCAAGTGATTATGGTTCTTAAGGTATAGGCAAAACGAGAACCACTTGGTTTGAAGTTCTTCTAATGTTTAAGATCAAACGCCATATTCACAAGAATGGGCGCGTGCAAATTCAATGATCGATGGGCCGACTTCGGAAACACAAGAATAATAATGTTAAAGCCTAAATAAACAGATGCGTCGTTAACATATTTATTGCGAACGTCATATTTAGGGCATTATCAAGTACTGTGGATCCAGGCCACGACGTGGGTCTACACTGTTAGATTCATGTATTCAAGTAAAGACGTTTGTTTGTAAAGTGTTCGAAAAATATTGCACCCATTTGTTTACACATGGACTGTTTCAAAGCTATATGGTGGAATAGACTAATGCAATGTGAGTTAAGTTGTCGCCTTTTATGTTCAACACTATGTACCCGAGTTTGCAATAATAAGTCATCCACCTGCATTAACATGATAATATTGATGAATAACAGCATTATACATTATACAGGTAACAGTGAACGACGAGGCACACTCTGGTTGGAAAAAATGCACTGATGAGTCTGCAACAAGGTATATCGGAACCCGAATTGTATGGTGACAGAAAAATATATAACCGCAATTACTTCAGCACCCAATTTCGTAAAATCATTCTTCGATATGAAAAGATAGGGTTCAACATAAATGTTATACGACAAACTGCATGCATGGTAGTTAACCCAATCACGGTAGCCAACTTTGCTTCCCTCTAAATGAGCGCCGGTTGGTCAGGCCTCAGATTCTATGACGGTCCCAGCGTAAAGGCTTACTGAGAATTAGTGAGATCTAATTCAATGTAATGTTGGTTGGTGCCTGATGCCCTGTCTCTGGTAGGGCCCGTTGGAGTCTAACTGTTGGTTTTCTTTTGCTCCAGCATTTTAGTGGTTTCTTGCTGTCGAGTCCTCACCGTTGTTTCATCTCTGTGGTTGTTCGATTATTTGTGTTCACGGAGATGGTGCACTGATAAGTTAGGAGGCCTTCATGCGGCCCAAACAAACAAATTATTTGTCTTAATCGCAACGGAAGTAAGGACGAGGATTGTGGCCACGTAAAATCGCTTAAAGCCCCCCCCCCCCAGTGGAATTCGTTTCACTGACCGTTCCAGGGCGGTTCTTCTGTCGCGGTTTATGTTTGTTATGGTTTGTGTTTGGGTGTTTGTGTCGCATATATTATTTTGTTTTGGATAGCCAATTGGCCGTTTTGTGGGTAAGTAACTGTCATTTGACTTTCCCCATATTGATGTTTCCTTTAGGGTGTCTTGTTTCTTGTTTGTGTTTCTTTCCCGTAGGTGTCTCTGATGGGAGCTGTGGGTTGATTGTATCGATTCCTGATCATTGCCTCCAGTTCTATTTAGAGAACTAAAACAGCCAACCATACAGAGCAGTCATCCTAGCAACGCTCAAAACTTTAAAACATTAGTTAAAACAAGTACTTTTGCCGTAGATTTCGCAGATTGGTCTCCCTTCGTTATTAGCTTCCCTTCGGTACGCATATAATGATTAACAGCAAGTATTTTAATTTGAGGTAGAGAATTCTACTCTTACCACTGCGCATGAGTCTCATAATTTATAATGATGCCGTAGTAGGCCAGCTAGCTGTACATTACTCATTGTATATTATATCTGCGAGTGAAGTTACATATTTCAAGATAATAATAAGAATTTCCCTGTTAAAATATAAATTATTTCAGTATACTTAGTATCGACCATTTTGTTTGCCAGACTCAGCAATTACACTTGTTGAACTCGGGTATCCACAATACGTGTCAGTGCTTATGTTTTATATAGACGAAATGGCTTCTGCAAGCTACCAAATTTGTAGCCACCTAGCGGAGATATTAACGACATTTACTACGAGGAAACAAATCTAGTAGCAAGGTTAATGGCATTAACGGTAAGCTAGTAACCTTGCTGCCGTGCGCCGGGGGTAATGAAACACTATTTTATCAGCATGCTTTTTTTGTATTAACTTTTGCTTAATAGAGCTTATAGGACAGGATAGGCAGTTGTTCGTCGTCATCTGTAATCTTTCTGTCGTTTGTCGTCGTCTGGTCTGAACACTTTCAAACTCCAGCTCTTCTGAAGCCAAAGGGCCTATTCGACCCAATTTTCACCTGTAGGGTTTTGGGGTCGTGTACAAAAGCCAAGACCGGACCGAGCATTGCCGAGCCAAAAATGCCAATCCGAAGATTTTATATTTCGTCTCGTGTTACCAATAAGATAAATATTGTAGTCGATTGAAATCAAATTATTATAAATAACATATTTGAAAACTGCACTAATGTTCTTCTCTCTATCTGGCAATAACTGTCTTTCCAAAATCTAGGCGTATAAAAGCCAAGCCCTGGAAAAAACTATACCAGTGTGTTCATAGAAATATATAATTAACGTAATAAAAGTACATAAGATGATCAAATTGCTTATTTTCTGTTTGTTTCTATTATTTTTTATTCTTTACTTAATTAATTAAAACGACCGTAAAGGACCGAAAGGGGAAAAACGGCTTTGTTTACGACTAGCTTGACTTGAAACATGACAAAAAATATTTTCTTTAGCGTTTAAATATGCACATACATAACAATCATTTTTTGTATATATTGTTTTTAACTCTTGCTGCCAGTAAACAATTTTTCCCCTTTTGGTCCTTTTCGGTCGATTTCTTTAGTTTAGTCAATCTAAAAAAGGAACAATTAGAAAATAAGAAGTTTGATAATTTAAGTTGATTCCGATATGTTTATTACATGTGTCTATGTACAAATGACAAGACCAATATAATTCAAATATTATAAGGACAAAAAGAAGTATTTGAGCCGATAAATTTGTAAGAAATTAAGAATAATTATCATTTTCAAAGCTCTTGCTTTTATACCCCTCGATTTTCGAAAAAAAAAGTTATTACAAGAAAATAATCGATGTAGAAACTTGCAACCGCGTGCAGTTGTCAAGACTTTAGTATGTTATCTGCAATAATTCGATATACCAAACTGACTACAATATATATCTTAATTGTAATAAGAGCTGAAATATAAAATATTCGGATCGGCATTTTTGGCTTGGCGGCTCGGCATGGCTCGGCCCGGCCTTGACTTTTATATCCGACCGGATTTTCGGGCAAAACGATTGTGAAAACTGTTTCCATATAGAGTTTCCATATAGTTTTATTTTGGAGAATTGAAAATGACATCATTGAAACGATTAGCCATTGCAGATAATTTAACGAAACGTCTAGAGAACTGTTCATTTGATAATCTGCTGTATGCCATATGATTTTATAGCCACTGCTCATTTATCTATCTATCTTCATATACTGAGTCGGTCAAACTTGGCTATTAATTTTGTAGGTGGTGCACTGAAATTAGAAGTTAGCAAAAAAAAAAAAAACAGAAGCATAATAAAGAAATCACTGGATGAGTTTTAAAACTATTTATAATCTGCTTTCAAAGGTGTACTAAAATGCATAACTCTGGGTCCAAAATCTATACTATGCGGGCTTTGAACTCATCTGTAGGTTTGGCATTTACCACAACGGAGGGAAGACTATTCCACTGAGGACTAGTTCTCGGGAAGAAAAAATTCTTCAGGGCATCACTATAGGCCAGTTACCTACGATATTGAATGTTGTTTAATTTTGAACAGTAGAAGTAAACAAAGATCAGTCAGGAATTGATACAATTAACTTACTCCACCCATAAAAGACACCAAAGGGAAAGAAATACAAACATTAAGTGACCAGACCATAATGGAAACCTAAACAAAGGAATGCCATAAGGACAGTTACTTTCCCACAAAATGGCCATATGGCCATCCAAAACCAAAAGACACAAGTGATACACACAGTAAGTAACAAACAACAACATAAATAAATCGCAACAGAAGAGCCGCCTTGGAACGGTCAGTAGAAGATTTCCACTTGGGGGCTTAAATCGATTTTACGTGGCCACAATTCTCGCCCTTACTTCCGTCGCGATTTAGACAAATAATTTATTCAGTCCGCATGAAGGCCTCCTAACTCATCAGTGCAACATCTCCGTGAACACAAAAATCAAAGAACCACAGAGGTGAGACAACGGTGAGGACTCGACAGCAAGAAACCACTGAAATGCTGGAGCAAAAGAAAACCAACAGTTAGACTCCGATGAGCCCGACCAGAGACAGAGCGTCAGGCACCAACACCCTTGTTTGAGTTGAACTTGTCACCGGGGTCAAGTATTTTTTTTTTTTTATATTTAGAGACACTGCATCAGAGTGTATCTTATAAAAGAGGGTTAAAGAGGACTGCTCGCGACGGGCCTCCAAACATGCTCATTCCAGCTCATCAACTGTATCGCCAGCACTACGTTTGTTCCGCCATCGCCTGCAGGTCCATCGGACAGCCGTCCTCTAAAACTTATCAACCTTTTGAATCTGAGTTTTAACTCGGAGGTATCAAACAGGTGATGCAAACTCAAGTTTAGGTCGAACCTATGTTTTGTATGAAATATCTTTTGTCTGCTCAGGAGCAAAAGCTAAATTGCCTATAAGAAATCCTAATGCCCCAGTTGCCTTGGACGTAAGCTCAGAAATATGTTGACCCCAGTCCAGGTAATCAGTGATAATGATGCCAAGATATTGTGCGGATTGGACATGCTCCAGTATATGCCGATGTAGTGAGTAGTCGAATTCAATCTGCTTGTCTGGGTGGTGCCATGACACCCTCATTTGATGACATTTGGCCACACTGAATTTCATTTGCCAATCGGCAAGCCAACTTGCTAGGCTATTCAGGTCATCTTATAAGATAAGGCAGTCAGAAGGAGTATATATATATATTCCTATACAAAACACAATCATCAGTAAACAAACGATCAGATGACCTGATGTTATCCGATCCGGAAGGTAACTGATAAATACAAAAAAGGAACGGTTTAAGTACCAAACTTGAGGAATATGGACTGGATCCGACGCTTGGGCATCAAGCACAACTCGTGAGCGCCCTGAGAGTCATGAGCTAATTCACATCAGTGTGGGTCCTCTTATCTCATAATTATCCGGTTTATACAATAGCCTCCAGTGAAGTATCTTGTCGAAGGCCTTGGCAAAACCCATGATAAAAAGGTCACTCTGTTTGTGGCCACGATTAATGGCCCCATCCAGACTGCTCACTATGTCGTGGTAGAATTGAACAAGTAGAGTTTCACAAGACCTTCGGCTTCGGAAATTGTATTGACAGTCAGCAAGTATGATTTCGGAGGCTAGGTGATTGTTGATGTTGCTAACTAATATATGCTCCATAGTTTTGCAACAAATATATGTGAGCAACACCGGTCTGTAGTTAGCAGCATCATATTTGTCTCCCCTCTTAAAGACCAGAGTAGCGTTTGCTTGTCGCCAGTCATCTGGTACAGTGCCCTGAGCAAGTGATTCAGGGCCAGCAGAGGAGATAGTTCAGCACTACATTCTATAAGCACCCTGGCATGTAGACCATCAGGCCCAGGTGCCTTATGAAGCTGAGCTTGTCCAACAGTTTTACAACCCCAATGGGGTCAACTGTTATATACCCCATAGAGGGAAACGGGCGTGTCAGAAAGTGTGTGAAACTCTAACCTTTCTACTTGACAATATTCAAATAAGATTTGATACTAAGCTATTTAGACAAGTTGTGGGTATTCCGATGGGTACTAATTGCGCACCACTCGTGGCTGATTTGATTTTGTTTTGTTATGAGAGAGACTTCATGATATACCTTTCTGCTGAAAACCAGCCTGAAAGCATTGAAGCTTTTAGGTCCACTTCTAGATGCTTGGATGATTTATTAAATATTGATAATACCTATTTCGATGGTTTGATCAGTCAAATTTTATCCCCCCCCCCCGAACTTCAGTTATTAAATAAATCCAATTCTTCGGATACCGATGCCCAGTTTTTGGATTTACATCTATCTACTTTAACTGGGTTTGTTTTTCGTGCAAACTTTATGACAAACGCGATGATTTTGATTTTGAGATTGTAAAATTTCCTTTTTGAGATCGTGATGTTCCTCGTGCGCCATCCTATGGCGTTTATATTTCGCAATTAATTCGATTTGCCAGAGTGTGTAGTCATTTAACTGACTTCAACACTCGTAATAAATTATTAACGGCTAAACTTCTTAATCATGGTTATCGGTACACTAAACTACGCAAAACCTTTTCAAAATTTTATAGACGTCATTCTGATTTAATTTCAAAATTCAATATTGGACTTAAATCTCTTCTGAAACAAGTTCTATCGGAAACCGAATTTAATGGTGACTTAGTATACAAATTCAGAAAAATATATAACCGCAATGACTTCAGCACCCAATTTCGTAAATTCGTTCTTCGATATAAAAAGATTGGGTACAGCATAAATGTTATACGACAGACTGCATGCATGGTAGTTAACCCAATCACGGTTGCCAACCTTGCTTTCCTCTTTGATTGCACACTGGTGGGTCAGGCCTCACATTCTATGACGGGTTTTAGCGTAAAGACTTATTGAGACTTAGAGAGATCTAATTCAAGGTAATGTTGGCTGGTGCCTGATGCTCTATCTCTGGTAGGACCCATCAGAGTATAACTGTTGGTTTTCTTTTGCTCCAGCATTTCAGTGGTTTCTTGCTGTCGAGTCCTCACCGTTGTTTCATCTCTGTGGTTGTTTGATCATTTGTGTTCACGGTGATGTTGCACTGATGAGTTTGGAGGCCTGCATGCGGACTGAAAAAATTATTTGTCTAAATCGCGACGGAAATAAGGGCGAGGATTGTGACCACGTAAAATCGATTTAAGCCCCCCCCCCCCGCCCCCCCCCCCAGTGGTATTCGTTTCAGCTGACCATTCCAAGGCGGTTCTTTTGTCGCGGTTTATTTTTGTTATGGTTTGTCTTTTGGTGTTTGTGTTGCTTATATTATTTTATTTTGTTTAGCCTATTTGCCATTTTGTGGGAAAGTAACTGTCCTTTGGGCTTTCCGCTATTGATGTTTCCATTAGGTCTGTTGTTTCATGTTTGTGCTTCTTTCCCTTTTGCGTCTCTTATGGGAGCTGTGGGTTGATTGCATCGATTCCTGATCATTGCCTTCACTTCTATTTTACCTTTTGATGTTAGCGAAAAGAAAATAGAAATATACATAAAATTAAACTTTCAGAATAAAAGTATTTTAACAAGTGATATGTAACTTATACAAAATGTGTTTTTTATTCTGCTTTTTTCAAAACCCTCCACAGATAAAAAATAAGAGAAACAGAGTCTTAAGTCAAAATGTTCTCCCTTAAGGCATTATACATGTGACGTCACCTCACCCGCCAATAGGGTCACGTGTTCAGTTTCGTTTTTAAATATAACTATAAACTGAAGCAAGTTGTGATGGGCGATCTGTTATCTAAAATTATAGTTAAAGTACGTTTTACTTCAAAACTTTGATTTTACTTCATTACGATAACACACCCGTACGACATAGTGCATTTTTACGTCTCCAAAATGGCTTCTTTTCTGATGAAAATCCCTAATTTTTTTTATCTTTTTTATACTGCAAACATAGGTCGTGGTTACTCGTTAGAAGGCGGTTCTAAAGAGTACCCACAACCTATGTCTTAGAGCAGAAATAAGAAAAAATAATTTATACCCCAGTAAATCCCAGTTTTCTCTATATAAAGTGGGGTTTAGGGGGTGTTTCATTTCACGCACTTGTTCACGTGATGGCATACTGATGTGGTAGTCAAACGTAGTAGACTGATAGCCCTATCTCTTATTTATTCGAGAGCTTGTACATGTTTTGTTTATGGAGCCTTCCGGTCCAAAACGAAAGTACAAACAACTGACAAAAAGGTACAACTATTCTCCTGTGACTATAAGTTATCATTTCCTGGGTATTACTTCGATGTTGTATGTCAACGCCGATTTGCAGAAATCGTGAGTGGGAGTCGATTTGTTTGTTCAATTGCTAGACGCTTATTAAAGATCATTGGGTTCAGAGGCGCCCACTAAAATGTATATGCGATGTTCCCGTAAGCCACTAGACGGTGTCGCAATTATGACTATAAAAGCAACGCTTTTGCATCGTTATCTCAGTCCTGTGCCAACCGCTACAGAAGACACATCGGTGAGATAAGCAGAGACGACCAAATACGGGGAAATTTGGAAATTGACTTTTGGCCAAAATAGGAGTATTACGGCTGTCTGAACTCCACAGATGCTCAGCGTCAGGTGGATATGACAGTCAAATACTAAGCTATTAGCTGCCTGAGTCATAATTGTTCTGGCTTTCCCCTGGTGATAGTTTCTGGATAGTGGTCCAGCAGTATATGAGGCAGTGGTCTCGGCGGTTATTGCCACGATGCCTAGATTAGAAGCTATGCATCGTGAAACTGAGGTGACTAGACTACAAATACACAGGTTAAGAAAAGTACCTTAATCCTGTGTAGAGTGGAAGCTGGATGTTTGCAAATGTCTTGAGCATCAGTGCTGAAACTTTCTGACCCAACACTTTTTTGGCCACTACAACATGACCCAACAGATGCAAATTTGTTGTACATGTTTGTTGAGACATATCCCGCAAATACACTTTTGAAAAAGATTAATTCCACACCGCTGTTTTGAGAATAACATCAAAAGGCACTTTTTCAAAGAATGGCCAGAACGAAGATAGCGCCCGTCCTTTATGAGCCTTATCTTAAAAAAAAAACAGAAATGTCTCTTTGAATTTTATTTGCTATAAGCCGGCTTAATAGTATAAGCTATCCATCTCGAAATTTAAGTCTTAGAGATGTCATGATTGGCTTTAATTGGTTAAAAGGGTCTTCATGCGGACTGAAAATATTGTTTGTCTAAACCGCAACAGAATCAATTTAAGGTCCCAAAAGGATGTACTTTTACTGACCGTTCCAAGGAGGTTATAGTTTGTTTTTGCATGCATGTACTGTTTTGTTTTATAATTCTTATTTTGGATAGCCGTTTGATTTTGTGGGAAAATTACTGAACTTTTGGCTTCCCGCTTGTGATGTTTTCATTAGTTTTAGTTGTTTCATGTTCGTGTTTCTTTTCCACTGGCGACTCTGATGGTAGGTGTTGGGTAGTTCTATCGATTCCTGACCATTGTATTCGTTTCTGTCAAGGTCTGTCGTGTTGATACGCTGCCATCTTAAGGTTACGATTTAATGCTCGTATCGAACATAAATGCCTAAACATTCCATTTTTTTCTTTTTAGCTAAATTTGGATTGAAAATAGGATCTGGGCAAACAGACGAAACTTGATCATAAGCCAAAAACCCAGGTTGCAAAGTCATACAGACTTACACATTTGATTGATTAAATCTTAACTGCTACATATAAGTGAAGGCGATGACCAGGAATCGATACATTCAACCCACAGCTCCCATAAGATACACCGAAGGGAACGAAACACAAACGTGAAATAACTAGACCCTAAGGGAAACATAAATAGCGAAAAGCCAAAAGGACAGTTATTTTCCCACAAAATAGCTATACAAAAGAAACTAGAAATGCGTCTATAGGACACAGATGCCCCCGCCTGAAAGTATTAATCAATATAAAGTTATTGACGATGTTTAAGTTTTGGGCGCTTTTTGACACTTGACCTCTATGTATGACCTTGACCTTGGCGGTATGGGCATGCGTTTTGTGTGTGACACATTGTCTCATGATGGTGAACATTTCTGCAAAGTAATTGCAAACTTCATCCAGAATTAAGAAAGTTATTGACCATGCTTAAGTTTTATTTTATTGACATTTGACATCTTAGTACGACTTTTACCGTGGAGGTACTGACCTGGATTTTGCGGGCGACACATCGTCTCATTATGGTGAACATTTCTGCCAAGTAATTTAAAAATCCATCAAGAAATAAGAACGTTATTGACCGTTTTGGACCTTTCCCTCTAAGTACGACCTTGACCTTGGCGGTACCGACCTGGGTTTTACGCCCTTGATGGTAACCATTTCTGCCACGCAATTTCAAAATCCATTCAGAAATTGATACAACCTCGATCTTGGAGGTATGTACCTGGGTTATGCGCGCGACACATCGTCTAATGATGTTTAACATTTCTGCAAAATAATTTCAAAATCCATTCCAAAATAAGAAAGCTATTGACTGCGTTTAAGTGTCGGGCCCATTTTTAAACTTTGACCTCTAAGTACGATCTTGACCTTGGAGGTATGAACATTGGTTTTGCGCACAACACATAATCTCAGGATGGTTAACAATAATTTCAAAGTCCAACCAGAAATAAAAAAAAGTTATTGACTGCGTTTAAGTTTCGGACGCACGGACGGACGGACAGGGGCAACACTATATGTCCTTTTCACAATTCTTCGATTAGCGGGGGCATAAAAAATATAAGCGATTCACACACTCAATGACAAACCTTGACAAAAATAGACCCCGACAGAAGAACCGCCTTGTAACGGTCAGAGTGAATGCGCTGGATCTTTTAGCTGTAGCAAGGGACAATAAAAAATGCTCTTTTCATAGCGACGATACGAAAATAGAACAGGCGATGATCAGGGATCGATACAATTAACCCACACCTCCTTTGAAGCCTCACACTTTGGTCGATAGTGGGTTTTTTGGAAACAAATCAAGACCCAAGATAAGTCCCATTTTGGAGTAAGTGATTTCTGCCCAGGACGTTGCAACTCAAACGATCTAATTAACACCCATAAGAAAGGATTAGAACCGATCTTACTGGCTGACTTAAATCTGAGTAAGATGTGCAGGCAATGGTCAGGAATCGAAAGGGAAAGAAAACAAACATGAAACATCTAAACCCTAATGGAAACATCAATAGAGGAAAGTCAAAAGGACAGTTGCTTTGCCACAAAATGTTCAATTGGCAATCCAAACTAGTAAGACAAGGTCACTCAGGAAAGGCTAAATTCCAAAAACGCAGCCGTCTCAAGTCAACAATATCAGAGCAGAAGAAAACCACATGTTAGATCACGGAGGGTCGAACCCAGGAAATGTCCGTCTCCACATTTCCCGCATTCAAAGCATTTATGGTGGAACCGTCACCAAAGAGTCCGGAGTCCGGCCCAAAACAAAAAAAAAATATATAAGCGATACACACACTCAAAGGCAAACCATAACAATTCAGGTTTCTGTCTCTGGTCGGGCCCATCGGAGTCTAACTTTTGGTTTTCTTTTGCTCCAGCATTTCAGTGGTTTCTTGCTGTCGAGTCCTCACCGTTGTCTCACCTCTGTGGTTCTTTGATTTTTGTGTTCACGGAGATGTTGCACTGATGAGTTAGGAGGCCTTCATGCGGACTGATCAAATTAGTTGTCTAAATCGCGACGGAAGTAAGGGCGAGGATTGTGGCCACGTAAAATCGATTTAAGCCCCCCCATTGGAAATCATTCCATTGACCGTTCCAAGGCGGTTCTTCTGTGGCGGTTTATTTATGGTGTTGTTTGCTACTTACTGTGTGTATCGCTTGTGTCTTTTTATTTTGGATGGCCATATGGCCATTTTGTGGGAAAGTAACTGTCCTTATGGCCTTCCTTTGTTTAGGTTTCCATTATGGTCTGGTCGCTTAATGTTTGTGTTTCTTTCCCTTTGGTGTCTTTGATGGGTGGAGTAAGTTCATTGTATCGATTCCTGATCTTTGTTTTACTTCTACTTTTCAGATAAACCTTCTTGCAGAAGAGATTTAAGTCCAACATTGAAATTTGAAAATAAATCGGAATGCTTCAAATCGGAATGCAGTCTATATGATTTTAAAAAGGCTTTGGGTAGTTTATGATTATGTATTTTTTTTACCCTTCTTGGATGGTGATGTTCCTCATGAGGGGTCCTATGGCGTTTGTATTGTGCAATTAATTCGGTTTACCAGAGTGTCTAGTCATGTAACTGACATCACTACTCGTAATAAATTGTTAACTTCTAAACTTCTTAATCAGGGTTATCTGTATCATAAACTACGCAACACCTTTTCGAAATTTTTCATAAACTACGCAACACATTGTCAAAATTTTATGTACATGATGAACGTCATTCCGATTTAATTTCAAAATTCAATGTTGAACTTCTCTTCCTAAATTTAGAAAAAAAAAATATAATTGCAAAGACTTAAACATCAAATTTCGTAAAATCATTCTTCGACATAAAAGATTGGGTACAACATAAATGTTATGCATGGTAGTTAACCTAATCACGGTTGACAACTTTGCCTCCCTCTTTAATTGCACGTCGGTGGGACAGGCCTCAGATTCTATGACGGTTCCAGCGTAAAGGCTAACTGAGAATTTGAGAGAATCTAAGGGTATGTAATGCTGGTTGGTGCCTGATGCTCTGTCTCTGATTAGACCCAACGGAGTCTAACTGTTGGTTTTCATTTGCACCAGCATTTCAATGGTTTATTGCCGTCGAGTCCTCGCCGTTGTTTCATCTCTGTGGTTGTTTGATTTTCGTGTTCACAGAGATGTTGCAGTAATGAGTTAGGAGGCCTTCATGCGGACTGAACAAATTATTTGTCTAAATCGCGACGGAAGTAAGGGCGATGATTGTGGCCAAGTTAAATCGATTAAAGCCACTCCCCATCCCCAGTAGAATTCGTTTGACTGACCGTTCCAAGGCGGTTATTTTGTCGTGATGTATTTTGTTATGGCTTGTATTTTGTGTCTGTATTGCTTATATTATTTTGTTTTGGATAGCCAAGTTGCCATTTTATGGGAAAGTAACTGTCCTTTTGGCTTTCTGCTATTGCTGTTTGCAGGGAGCTGTGTGTTAAATGTATTGATTCCTGATTATTGCCTTCACTTCTACTTTGTGTCAACTTGACTCTAATTGTGATTTCTGTTTTACCGAGTTGGTTCACAGATGATTTAGAAGACCTTCACGCGGACCAAACAAATACCTGTTTGAGCAAAAATGAAAGTGAGTGTGAGGGTTGGGATCCCGTAAAGTTAACTTAAACCCACCAGTAATTTTAATTGGTCCCTCCATTATCTGTGTTGGTGGTTCTGATTCTTTCCCTAATTATATATGTTGTTACTCTGAGGATTCTGATTCTCTGCCCCCCACCCCCCTTCCTTTTTTGGTTGTTTATTTCTAGTTACATTGACCCTTCCAGTTTAAAGTTTGTCATGTTTGTAATTCAGATTCTTTTCCCCATTATATTTATTGCTCCTTTTAGTTACGTTAGGATATTTTGCGTCATCGCCTGTTTGGGAAAGAACTGCTGACATGGTTTACCTGCGGTCCGTTTTTTTTTTTTACTGTCGTCACTCCATGCGTCCACTTCTTTCCCTAGTGATATTGTGGGTAATTGTATTAGTTTCTGGTCGTTTCTTTTTTTAATTTTCGCAACGTGATTTCTTTGTACCCAAATTATTGCTGATTACTCCTTTTTTCCGACTTCTGATTAACGATTGACTCGATATGAGTAAAATAATCTTGAAAATGCCGTAACCCCGCAAAAAATCAACGTCGAGCATGCACCCTCACGTTGAATCGTCGTTGACACGCGTTGTAGACACACAAAACCTTTTTATACATGCAGGTGTATTAACGTTGTTAATGTTTTAGCCTTTGTACAAGTACTTGCTGTGTTCAAGGACAAACACACAGGAAAACAAACGGAAATGCCAACAGACCGTCCCAACACATTATCGGATGATAGAACAAGTAAATATGTACCAAGTAAGCTGTCATTGTGTTTGATGCTGCTACTGTTTTTATGGCAGATAATAAACAAAATGTACCGTGACAAGACAAAGGCGGTCATGGGGCTTTACCCCCAGCGAATTCTGTGCGCAAACTAAGTCAGAAAACAATCATCGCTGACATCATGGAGACATTTTTGTAAAAAAAAAATCCAGCAAAAACTCTGACCTCGCTGCTATGATGTGCAGACAGGTCTAAGACCTCTTGGCGAAGATGATGGTGAAGATATACTTTCACTTGTCGCGGTCTTTGATCATGATGCTATTCCGTCCTGTCACATTCAGACTTTCCGTTTCCTTTCAGTCTGCATGTTAAGTGCCACTGATATCGTATGACTTCAGCTATGATGTACATAATACCTATCGCAAATGTGAATCGAACAAGTATTATAATATCTGATTTTCATTCCGGACAATATATAACATCCTCGTATAGCACTTATCTTAATATTGATAACCGTAATTAAAACCACGATGAAATACGGTATAAATTTTACAAAGATGGCAACATCCCGAATTGGCATTATTGGTGGCCTCATACGAGTTTCATTTTAGTCACATGGCTATGATAATGTTTTGGCAAACCCTCTAAAAAGCACCTACTGTAATCTAGTTTTGCAGCATTAATTAGAAGAAATAAGAGATATGCATTTACAAAACTCACAAACATTGACGTTTTTCAGAGGTAGATTACCAGAATGGTTTTCGTTGCGACATGTTTTATTTTATTATTATTATTATTATTTTTTTGGTTTTGATTTTAAGGCCCTTTCAAGATTATTTCACTCATATCGAGCCGATCGTTAATCATAGGTGGACAAAAATCGGAATACCCGGAGGAAAAACGACTGACCTTCCGTTGCAGAACGTGGCGGCTCACATGTGACCCGCGACACACACATATGGGACGTGATATAAATGACATTGGAAATACAATTCATCTAGTTACATTCAGGGCATTTACAAAACTAATGAACACATAATATAAATGAAGAGTTAGCAGCTTCTTGAGCAAAATAGAATTGTAAGGAATGAACAGGAATCGATACAATTACCATATAGACTCGAAATGGAAAGAAACGCCGTAGTAAACCGACTTTTCCGTAATAGAAGCATTAGAATCGGAAAACCAAAAGGAACATTTCTTTCCTACAAACGGCCAACGTCTGTCCAGAATAAAAATATATATTAACAGTACATACATGCAAAGATAAACAATGACAATAAAAAAATCAACAAAAGACGCATAGTCTTAAAACGGTCAGTCAAGATGCAAGTGAAGCTGGGGGAGCGGGAGGCGTGGCGAGGGCGGGGCTTTGAGAACGAAAGTGTATACACGAGGAGCCCTTGGCAAATAAAGTGATGCATACTTTCGCGCATACCGGCATGTTTTATTACCTTTCTAAAAATTTGGTTCTTCGAGATTTGTTTTTAGTTTGAACATATCAGAACAGTCATTTTATATTTGTTTCCGATACAGGTATAGACTAAAGGGAAAACAGAGAAATATTGCGATTCTAGGGTAAAATCAGGATGTGGTGCTTGTTAGAACTGCCTAATAGAGGCGGTTTTAACGAGCCCTGGCAACCTCTGTCTTGGAGCAGAAAAAAGAACAACAATGCATTACCCGTAAACCCTAGTTTTCTCCACATAAAGTGGGGCTTAGTAGAATATTCATTGTACGGATTTGTTAAATTGATGCTAAAAGGACAAATCATTAATTTATTTAGAGGGCTCTTCTCTCGCGGTTCATTTTTGTTTGGTTTGTCTTTGAGTATGTGTATCGCTTGTATTATTTGTTAGTCAATTGGCCATTTCGTGGGAAAGTATCTGCCCTTTTGGCTTTCCGCTATTGATGTTTCCATTAGGGTCTAGTGCTTCTTTCCCTTTGGTGTCACTGATGGGAGTTGTGGGTTAATTGTATCGATTCTTGATTATTGCCTTCACTTCTATTCTGTAGTGGATTAGTTTTGAAAACGTGTATCGCTTATATCTTTTTGTTTGGATATCATTTGGCCATTGTGCGGAACAGATACTGTCCTTTTGGCTTTCTGCTATAATTGATGTTTCCATTAGTGTCTAGTTATTTCAAATTTGTGATTTGTTTTTCTCTTTTCGTGTCTTTGATGGAAGGTGTGCGTTAATTGTATCGATTCCTTATCATTGTCTTCACTTCTAGTTAACAGTAAATGGAGGTAAAGCGTAAATATATAGGTACTGCATGTTGATTGAAGAGTTGAATTTAAAAAAATTGAATGTGTCTTTAAATATTAAAAGTAGATGTGATCATTGCCTCCACTTATATTTATCAGAAGGAATCACTACTGACATGAAATACGAATAGCGCAATAAATGCGCATACGTATAACATAAGGCGTACGGCTGGTCAAACGTACGAGCCAATGGGTTTATGATTGTCATCTGTTATATCGCTCTCATGCGTTTTATCGTCACTCGTCTGTCTTATTCTTATTGACTACAATGCTCATGCCACGTAACGGATATTTAGTTTGCCTTATGCGTTTGGAATACTCATCAATACTAAAACGCCA
Organism: Lucinisca nassula; assembly: GCA_963580285.1. Taxonomy (NCBI): domain Eukaryota; kingdom Metazoa; phylum Mollusca; class Bivalvia; order Lucinida; family Lucinidae; genus Lucinisca; species Lucinisca nassula. The sequence goes on along the minus strand of OY757010.1, from coordinate 200,902,113 downwards.
AAAATGGACTTATTGCTGTCAATGAGCAATAACATATTTCAGTTTGATACATGTTCGGAAAAAATGACATTCTTTGGGTAGACACTTTGGGGATGACGGGGGGAGGAGTTTTTAAAGCTTCGTGATGATGTTTTTCGGAAATGTCCTCAAGGTAAAATGTCACATATGGGTATATTAAGTTAACTACAAATATAAAAGAAAGAAAACTTCATTTGTCCAGGAACGAAACTTCACTTTTGTACCTAAAATCCATTATTTTGGGGACAAGTAGGAATTACAGTTTAAAAAATGTATGACATGGAACGAATTTATAGCAAGATGTGCATTTGCATCTGTTTAGTACGAGGGCAAGTCAATAAGTAACCAGCCTATCCCATTTCCAGTTGACCGAGACAACCAAGATTTCCATGCCTTATTTCAATATATGCTTTAGGCATGAGGGAAAATTTGAACATGCATCATGTCATTCATTCATAAGATATTGAACGTCAGCCATGACCAGTGTTGCAAAAGCAAGCTTTTCGTCAAAAGCTGAGAACCGTGCTGTAAGTTGGTACTTGTATTTGAAAGGAAAAACGGATCAGGAAATATATTGCGAGTTGGCCAATGTTTATGGGTTTTCTGCAACATCATATCCACACGTTTAATTCTGGTTTTGAGAACGTCTTTAGAAGACGAAACAATGTCGTGACGCCCATCAAATGCCACCGATGAAGCAATGTGTAACAAAGTACGGGATCTTGTGTACTCTGATTTAAAAAGTTGGAAAGTTAGCGAATGCATTACATATTTCAAATGGTAGGGTTTTAACAATTTTATATGATACCTTGGGATTACGCTAGCTAACAGCCCTTTGGGTCCGAAAAACCTTTAGCGACGAGCAAATGGCAACCAGAGCATCAGCATGCAGCGCATTGTTTAAGCTGTCTAGGTCAAGGGAAATGATTTTCTCTCACGTCTGGTGGCTGAAGATGTGAGCTGGGTCCATTATTATGAGTCAGAGAATGAACTCAAAGTCGCCAGTTTGTAGGACCGGTGTCTCCTAGGCCAAAGAAGTTCAAAACGCAACGCTCTACTGGAAAGGTGATGGCAACTGTATTTTGGGACGCAGAGGGCGTTATTAAGCTGGACTTTCTAGCAAAGAAAAGTACAATAACAGGTGCGTATTATGCAAATTTGCTGGAGGAACTAAGAACTGTGATTCGTGAAAAACGCTGAGGTAAACTCGCCAAAGGTATTCTGCTCCAACAGGACAATGCAAGATCCACACTTGCAAAAATGCAATGGATGCTGTTAAGCCAAATGGATACGAGCTAATACCGAGCCACGCCTATTCTCCGTGTTTAGCTCCTAGTAACTCTTTCCTATTCCCAAACTTGCAAAAGGATATCCGTTGAAGGTCATTTTGGTCCAAAGAAGATGTCGTGGTGGCAGCTGAGCAGGAGGTCGGAGACAAGGAACCTGGCTTCTTCAGTTCTGGTATGATGGCAGTGGACGCGTTGACCCAGGTGCATCATTCTGGAGGGCAAATGCATCAAAAAGAAGAGATCGGTCTCACCCGGAAATAAGTAAGTCTGTTTTTATTGACTCGCTTTCGTAGCTATCAAAATTATACAACTTCGTACATGCACAAAAATTTGTTTTTTAAGGTAAAATTACGACAGAAAAGCGCGAATAACGGGAACAATTTATTAAAAAATTAGTGGCCACGCGAACAAAAATATTATTTTTAAATGTTTATAACATAGAAGTGAAGGCGATGATCAGGACTTGATACCATTACCTCGCACATCATCCGGAAAGATACATCAACTTACAACCGCTTCACAATGAAAACACCACAAGCAGAAAGCCAAAATGACAGTTTCCTTCCCACAACATTCAAAATAAAACTAATATATATATGCACTATCTGCTGTCAAATGCTTCAACTACATACATACACAGAAATTTGACTTTCAAATGTAGTTCGTTTTTTTTTTAAATAGCAATAACTATGCTATTATTAATATCTGGTAAATGCTTTTTAAAACATTCTGGTGTACGAGGGCTGATAGATATGTTGTGAGCCTCATATTGAAATATTTCAACATCCATCATGGAAACACAACTATATAATTTCGATCCCCTTGAACCCCAATTTTATATAGCAAAACACGGGTTTGCAGGAGTAAACATTATTTTTCTTATTTCTGCTCTAAAATATAGATTGTTTGTACTCGTTAGAACCGCCTCGATTAGAGCAGAAATATGAAAAAGTAGCACAAGTTTTCATCTTAAAATTTGTTGTTTTTTTCGGCAGTAAAGTTGACAATATATTTGTATGCATAGGCGTGTTTTCGTAATGATCCCCTTCAGTATCTATACACTTTTGCCGCGGTGTTTAAGGGCCTAAATGCCACTTTTATAGAACTCCTTTTCTTGGCTGTTCGGAAAGTCTTCCACTGCATATATGACGTCATCATCGGACTGAAAGTGGGTTCCTGAAATAACAATATTCAGTTTTGGAAATAGATAAAAAATAGAAGTAAAACAAAGATCAGGAATCGATACAATTAACTTACTCCACCCACCAAAGACACCAAAGGGAAAGAAATACAAACATTAAGCGACCAGACCATAATGGAAAGTAGAAGTAAAACAAAGATCAGGAATTGATACAATTAACTTACTCCACACATAAAAGACACCAAAGGGAAAGAAATACAAACATTAAGCGACCAGACCATAATGGAAACCTAAACAAAGGAAGGCAATAAGAACAGTTACTTTCCCACAAAATGGCCATATGGCCATCCAAAACCAAAAGACACAAGTGATACACACAGTAAGTAACAAACAACAACATAAATAAATCGCCACAGAAGAGCCGCCTTGGAACGGTCAGTGGAAGATTTCCACTGGGGGGCTTAAATCGATTTTACGTGGCCACAATCCTCGCCCTTACTTCCGTCGCGATTAGGCAAATAATTTGTTCAGTCCGCATGAACGCTCCTAACCCATCAGTGCAACATCTCCGTGAACACAAAAATCAAAGAACCACAGAGGTGAGACAACGGTGAGGACTCGACAGCAAGAAACCACTGAAATGCTGGAGCAAAAGAAAACCAACAGTTAGACTCCGATGAGCCCGACCAGAGACAGAGCATCAGGCACCAACCAACATTATCTCTCTAATTTTTAATAAGCCTTTACGTTGGAGCCGTCATAGAATCTGAGGCCTGACCCTGGGGCGTGCAATTAAAGAGGGAAGCAAAGTTTCCAACCGTGATTGGGTTAACAGCAATGCATGCAGTCTGTCGTATAATATCCATGTTGTACCCAATCTTTTTATATCGCAGAATGATTTTACGAAATTGGGGGCTGAAGTCATTGCGGTTATATATTTTTCTTAATTTATATACTAAGTCACCATAAAATTCGGGTTCCGATAGACCTAGTTGCAGAAGAGATTTAAGTCCAATATTGAATTTTGAAATTAAATCAGAATGGCGTCTATAAAATTTTGAAAGGCTTTGCGTAGTTTATAGTACCGATAACTCTGATTAAGGAGTTTAGCCGTTAATAATTTATTACGAGTGTTGAAGTCAGTTACATGACTACACACTCTAGGAAATCGAATTAATTGCGAAATATAAACGCCATAGGATGGCGCCCGAGGAACATCACCATCCAAAAAAGAAAAATTTACAATCTCAAAATCAAAGTCATCGCGTTTATCATAAATTTTGCACGAAACAAATCCATCTACAATAGATAGATGTAAATCCAAAAAACGGGGCCTCGGTCTGATTGGATGAGATCAGGTGAATGATGCACACACAATTAATAGCCACAATCAAGAATGGCATCCATAGTAATTACAGACTTGTCAACAGGAGCATTGGCCTAATGGAACAACACTTTTATTGAGCTGTCCGCGGCGTTTAATAATTTCCCGAAACTGCGTCAGAAGTGAAGCACAGTATGTGTCATTGATTGTATGTTCCTTTTGGGGATATTCCATCAGCAGAATACCACCTGCATCCTAGCAGACCGAGGCCACAACCTTCCCAAGTGATGGAACCGTCTTGGCCTTCTTTGGTGAGGTGAGCCATGATGCTTCCTTTGTTTCGATTGTTGTTTGGCCTCTTGAGTAAAATGGGCCAATGTGACAAATCTCTGAAGAATGTTTGCAGGATCTTACTAGAAAAGGTTAAGATTAGCACTTGATAATGTGTGCCTGGTGTGCTTCAGATCAACTGTCAGACGTCTTGGTAACCATCGGGCCGAAAGCTTTCTCATTGCAAGATCCTCTGTCAGAATGGAATGTACTCTTTCCTGTGAAATGCCAACTATGCATCTTTCTGTGACTCGTCTGTCAGTCATAACAATATCATGGATTTTATTGACCCTTTCTTGGGTTATTACATTGACAGGTCTTCAAGTACGGTAGTCATACTCAAGGCGCTGTCTGTCGCGCTTAAATTCTGCCACCCAACGTTTCACTGCACCATATGAAGGGGAATCTTTCCCTAATGTCACTACCATATTATTATGGATATCCTTAGGTATGTAAGCTTTGTTATGCAAATATTGGATCACTGCTCTTTCAACGATTTGGTCCACTTTGCCAAAGCTGCTCGTCACGTTTACTTTAGAGTGCTACCTCGTCGATATAAAGTGACCAAATGAAACCAGTCCTTGGTACACTGCCCTATATAGTCACAAAATAATAGACATTATAAAGAACATCCCTGCGTACATCATTTAATACAGGGGGGGGGGGGGTGGTCGCAAATATCTATAAGCCCTCGTAGCGTTACGTCAGGTCAGTTCATGACGAAACTTTCTTAAGCTTTTAAAAACAAATCCATCACGGTGAAATGCAATATTTCAACGATAAAAACATGAATAATGTAATATGTATTTATGTATTTATGGCTTACCAAAGCTTATATCTTCTCGGAATCTATTGTGACCGGTCATCATTTTAGTCTCTTAATAGGTTCAAGTCAAATTGTTTTAAAGTTTTTAAAGAATCCTTTCATGAAACTCTGATTGTCATTGCATCAAAAAGTGGAGGTTGGGGAAATTAGCAACATTTTACTTGTCCGCAATAGCATGGCCAACTTTATCTGACATGTACCAGTTGACATCCATACGGGAGAGTGACACCGAAACCCAATATTGGATTGTCTTTCTGTGTCTGAGTCATATAATATATACCTGTTGTGTAATCAATTTTGTGATCCGGCTGAGTGTGAAAACATGTTCGCTTCTATGATCCCAAGGGATACCCGAACGAGAATCACTCATGCCAGTAGATGTCTAGTTAATAACGGACTGGCTGTTGTTCATTATTAGAAAAATAGAAGTGAAGGCAATGATCAGGAATCGATAAAATTAACCCACAGCTCCCATCAGTGGCACCAAAGGGAAAGAAACACAAACATGAAATAACTTGACCCCAATGGAAACATCAATAGCGGAAAGCCAGAAGGTCAGTTACTTTCTCACGAAATGGCCCATTGGAGATCCAAAACAAAAAAATATAAGCGATACACACACTCAAAGACAAACCATAACAAAAATAAACCGCGACAGAAGAACCGCCTTGGAAAGGTCAGTGAAACGAATTTCACTTGGGGGTGGTTGGGGGGGGGGGGGGTAAATCGATTTTACGCAGCTGCACTCCTCGCCCTTACTTCCGTCGCGATTTAGAAATAGTTTGTTCAGTCCGCATGAAGGCCGCCTTACTCATCAGCGCAACATCTCCGAGAACACAAAAATCAAACAACCAGAGGGATGAAACAAAAGTGAGGACTGAAATGCTTGAGCAAAAGTAAAACCATCGGTTAGTTAGTTGTCTTACAAAGCGTAAAATTTACTCCTTTCGTGAAACGGTTAATAGTGAGCCACTTTTTGTGTGCTTAAAAACAAAATTATATCGGTTCTTATAAGTCCATTTTTTTCTTAAATGAAATTTTCCATTTACCAATTTACATACTGAAAAAAGAAAAAAAAAAAAAAAAAAAAAAAAAAAAACATTTATAGTTTATGGGTGTCATTTGAATTACTTAAAATGACATTGTTTAGAAATGCAACATGTTCATAAATTACATGTAATGAAAACCCTGTAAACCTCACTTTACATAGAGAAACCCGCGGTTCATACGGATTTTACATTTTCTAGTTCCTAGACCTAGCTTGTTGGAACCCGTTGATGAGGCGGTTCTAAAGAATATCGCGGCCTATGATTGGAGTATAAGTTAAGAAAATCGCCTCAAATTTCTATCACAAAAATTACCGTTTTGGATGACATCTTCAACTTTTATGGATCGCAAAAGTCCATTTAGAGATTGTGGGTTGCATATGAATCTTTTTATACATTAATTTGTAAAGAAATGCAACCTGTTGACAAGTTTCTGTTATGGACATCCCTGTTAATCCCAATTTATATACAGAACATTTGGTTTTCCAAGAGTTTCAATTTCTAATATCTGCACCAAGACATAGTAGCTTCCGTCATAAAGATAACCGTTTGTGAGATAGGAATCGTCATTTTGGAGATACATGTATGAACGAAAACACTATGTCACGGGAATATGTTATCTTAAAGGGTTGACTGTTAAGGCGCTGATCTTAGCTTGACATCTGAACTGAGCATAAACTGTTTGGGCTTTCCCGTCCAAAATGCACTTAAATCTGCTTGGCTATCATCACAATGTTAACAAGTTCATGAATTGAGCACCCTTCTAAATCCAACTTTATATACCCCAGAAAACCGTAGTTTGTGGGGATATACATCATTAGATTTCATTTTTACCCAATCATATGTTGTGGTACTCATTAGAACCGCCTCTATGAGGCGGTTCTAATGAGTACCCACAACTTTAGAACCGCCTCTGTTTCTAGCAAATGTGTTTTAACATTCTAACTCCCATATGCATTCTTTCAGACTGAAACCCGTCCACCTAACACATAGTGAATATCCTGCAATAAATAATAACGATAAAACAATAGGATGGTCGTGTTATGAACAAATGGAGAAAATGGGGTTGACATTGGTATGCATTGTTTCCTTATATCTGTTCCAAGACATAGGTTGTAGGCACTTGTTAGACTCGCCTCATTGAGACGATTCTAGCGATCACCCACTACAAAGTTCATGCTCAAAGACGTTAGCAATGAAGCGTTTCCAGCAATCACCCAAGCTTTTTCTTCTGTATAAGACATAGGTAGGGAAAGCAATAACCTACAAACTACACATGTAAAACTGAAAAAGGGAACTACGTCAAACGGATGTATTATCGTAACTTGGACCCAGTATACATGTACATTGGATCCAAGATATAGTAATAATAATAATCATAACAGATAATCATTGTCTAAATAGCACCTATTCTGTTTAGAATTATTACATGTAAATAAAGAATGAACCCCGGAATCATTTCTCTACCGATAGAAGGCAATCCAATATTCCTTGTGCGCGCGTGTCCATTAATTTTTGGCTTTCTGACGGTCAGTAGCAGGTAGGCAATACCCTCACTGTGTAATAAAAGCATTGTCTTCTGCTTAAATGCCCTCGATATAACCCCCTGATTGTGCTAATAACATTGGTTATATGGGCACATAACCGTCCAATTGGGATGGTGCATACAAATACTTTCGACGTATGCTTTTGTGTTACAGTGACGATAAAATTTTAGTTGTCCACGGAAACGTATGCAAAATTGTGGCTAACGATTTTGAAACGCAGCATTTAGACCACGCTTAAACGATTGTTTGCATTTTCAGCCAGTCAGATCATCGTTTCTGAAACGTTTTAAACGTTTCGAACATCAACCAATCACATTAGCGTTTAGAAAACGCTGTCATGGAAACCGTTTCTGGTTTCAAACGTTTTATCGTTAGCCATTCAAAATCCCAAGGACTCGCTTTAATAAAAATAAAATAATAATAATTATAATAACAATTATTATTATTTGGATTAAAAACAATATTATAAACAGATGAAAATTATACTGAAAAGCTTTTAAGATGAAGGAGATCTCCTGCAATAAACATGAAATTTTGCTTGACAGACAGAAAATGTTGCCGGTCTCTATAGCTCAGTCGGATGCGTGTTTGAACTGTTGATCCAGAGCCGCAGGTTCAATGCATACCGGCGAGTAAATACTATATAGAAACCTTTTAGACATATACAAAACGCCAAAACATTTACCGAGAAGACTATGTTTTCTATAGTTTTCGAATGACTTTTGTCAGGGAAATTATTTTTCTCACCTATTACGTACGGCCGCTATATGTTTGAATAACAAAAACAACAACAAATAACAAATTCATGCAATGGATTTGACATTTTACATGGTTTTTCAATACATTTGCTCTCAAAACATACGTCATACAATTAACATGCGATGGCAGTTATCGACACTTTATGAAACACGCCTATACAAATACATTTTATATGTAATCGCCAAAAAACGAACATTTTAAGATGAAAAATAATTGTGTTTTTCTTATTTCTGCTCAAAATATAGATTGAGCAGAAATAAGAAAAATAAGGTTTACCCTTGTAAACCCGAGTTTTACTATGCAAAAAAGGGGTTCAATGGGGTCAAAATTATATAGGCGTGTTTTCGTGATGGTGCCTCCGTGGCCAAGTGGATAAGAGCGCTGGCTCTTAATAATTAGGTGACATTTAGGTCTCTCACCGCTAGGGCCGAGTAAGGCTCGAGGCATATGTGAGGCGCAACGGAAGGGCAGGTTGTTTTTTTTTTCGGGTACTCAGGTTTCCGCCCACCTCTGAGTAACGATTGGCTCGATAAAAGTGAAACAATCTTGAAAGGGCCGTAGAACCCAAAACAAAAAAAAAAATCTTCTGCGATCATCACGAAAACATGCCTTTATAAATTTGACTCTTAAAATAAAAATGAAGGCAATGATCAGGAATCGATACAATTAACCCACAGCTCGCATCACAGTTACCAAAGGCAAAGAAGCACAAACATGAAACAATTAGCACAAATGGTAACATCAATAGCGGAAAGGCAAAAGGACAGTTACTTTCCCACAAATTGGTCAATTGGCTATCCAAAACAGAATAGCATAAGCGATACACATACTCTAAAACAAACCATAACACTTTTGTTTGTTTTTAAAAACTTGGGTTGCCAGTGTTAATTATTTTTCTTCTTATTTCTGCTCAAGCGTAGAGTGTGTGTATTCGCTAGACTAGCATCGCCAAGGCGGTTCTAAAGAGTTCCAACAATCTATCTTTTGAGTAGAAATTTGAACATAAATATCAGAATTTTATCCCACAAATTTTAAGTTTGTTGTAGAGTAGAAGTTTTAAATTTATTTAATTAGGCTGGTTGTCGTAATGCAACATAAATACATAATATATTACCTGTCAGAATCAGACATACGATAATATTTTTCTTTTTATATTTCTCCGGTGAAAATAGTTAATTTATAGTTCATTTCCTGCCTAACTACCCACCCACACACTGACCGACCGACCAACCTACCTACGCCCATCCGTCCCTCTCTCTCCGTACGCACGCAATAACACATGCTAATGCACATCCGATCATACTAACACTAATACACGCATGCAGGCATGGGTGCTTTCATATGCACGCACTGACGTGCATGCATGTACATGTATGCGCGCGCTCACTCGCACACACACATGCATCCGTCCGTCTGTTCCTCATTCAATAATGCATACATCAGTTCCTCCTTCCATAATGAATAATGCATACTAATATGCATGCACGGATGCACCCATGGATGCACACACGCAGGAACACACACATACAGCGTGGAAGCTTTCGTGTGATCCTCTTTAACATATTTTAAATAGTTGCTAAAATGAAAGATTCCCCCACCTATTGTCCATCCCTTGGATCAACTGCGATAACGCCAATGGAACTAGGTACTTTAGATGTATAAATGAAAAAAAAAACATAACTGCAAAAAAACTGTCTTCTCAACCAGTATTCAATCCTGCTCGTATTTCCGCGTATTCGTAGCAATCTATGATCACACGATACATTTGCTTTGCATAGGTTTATATGAGCCTTTGCTAGCCATTCGTCATAAGACAGGCTTTCCGTTCACACATCTCAATTTTATTTAATATTAGGTTGCATTGGCACTAAAATAATCAAAACATGGGTCAGTACATAGGCCGTTGAAACAAACAGTTTAGATGATATTGGGGACCACTTTAGATGCCAGTGATATCACACGGGGGACATTTTAGTGTCTGTTGAGTCCAACAGATTAGATGCTACTGGGAACTATTTTCGATGTCACAAAGGACCAAAATAGACAACAGGGTCATTAAAGATGCAAGGACCAATTTAGATGAGTTACAAACGTATGTAACGGAAATGCAAATACAAACATTCCTGTAGTATTCCAGGAAAACAAATAAGCGAACAGCGAAATGTCAGATTAGCCTACACATACCGATTCATTAGCCGCCTGAGTAATTGAAATAAGATATATATATTTTAGATAAAAGCTAAATCCAATATTGTCTGAGAGAACGTTAGAAAGACTTCATCCTCAAAAAAGAAAACGATTTTGAAGAATTGTTCTATGAGTAACCATCTGTCAAATTTCCACTGACCATGATAACCACCAAAAATTAAATAGAACTGAAGACAATGATCAGAAATCGATATAATTAACCCACAGCTCCCATCAGTGACACCAAAGGGAAAGAAACACAAACATGTAATAGCTAGACCCCCACGGAAACACCAATAGCGGAAAGCCAAAACCCTTAAAATGATATAAACTGCTAAATAGCTAGATTGATTTTAAAATAATATCACAGAAATGTTTCTTGGTCACTGTAACTAAAACTATTCAAACCTTCTACACCACCTTATATTATTGTAGGTAAGAACTGTCCGTTTGGCTTTCCGCTTCTGAAGATTTCATTATGGTCAAGTTATTTGATGTTCGTGTTTTTCCGTTGGTGTCTTCGGAGGTCTGGGATAATTGCATCGATTCCTTATCAATGCCTTCGCTTCTGTCTAACAATATCAAATATGTCCCGTTTACTTTCTACAGAATTTACCGGTCAATATTTTTCCATATTGCCCGTAGTCAAGTTCATATTGCCCGTAGATTAGCAGTGACGATCACAATCGAACTACTTTCAAATTTGTCCTTTTCAATGCTAAAAATCGGCAGCCATTTTGTCGTGCGTATCGACTGAAAAAAACGTAAAACCAAACGAATATAGGTTCTGGAAAAAAGCATTAACCGCATGTTATGCTGTACATTATGACCTACCTGCAATCTGTTTAGATTTTCAATACTTTCTTCTAAAAATCAGGAGTATTCTGAAAGAAATATAACCGACGCTTCGGAAAAAATGGCGTCCTGTTTTTGGAAACGTCAATGTTTTAATGACGTCACATCCACCAACGTTAACGTCGTCTTCAGTTTGGCGCCGTTGGGCGTGGTCTTTTAACGTGTAGGGAGACACTTAAGACTTTAATTATTTTCCATTTCAAAGCACCTAAAGATATATAATCTGATTTTACGTTCAGAAATTTATACCAGACAATCCTGAATTCTAGCCGACATTGAATTTTTGGGTATATAATAAAAAAGGTTATTGACTTTATATTGTGAAATATTCGGCACTCGTTCAAATGGCGAAGACGCACGCGCAAGCTCGTGCGCCCTTCGCCTTATGAACTCGTGCCGAATATTTCACAATATTAAGTAAATTACCTATAAATACAAAAAAAAAAAAACAACAACAAAAAAAAAAAATAAATAAATAAACAGCATCATAAAAATAGATGCCCAGGAAAATACAGCCAATCAATGACAGCAAATGAAAGATCGATTCCTGATCCATCACGAAAACATGCCTATATAATTTTAACACCCTCGAACCCCACTTTTATATAGTAAAACTGGGGTTAACAGGGGTGAGCCTTATTTTTCTTATTTCTGCCCTAAAATATAGAGTGTGGGTACTCGTTCGAGGCGGTTCTAACGAGTACCCACAATCTATATTTTGAGCTGAAATAAGAAAAATATCACAATTTTTCATCTCAAAATTTTCATTTTTTTCGGCGATAAAGGTTACAATGTATTGGTATAGGCGTGTTTTCGTAATGAATGCTTTCGCTTCTGTCTAACAATATTAAACAATACAAAAAACAAACCAAAAAAAAAAAAAAAAAACAACATAAAAATAGATGCCCAAATACAGCAAATCAAGGCCAGCAAGAGAAAGAGTAACTGACAATGAGGAATACAAAAAAAGGGGGAAAATGAATCACAAACAGCACAGCATCCAGCTCCTCTTCCACACAAGAGTGGATCAAATTGTAACATGCACAATTAATTAAAACGAAATTATCAGTTATAATAATAATACACAACCATAAGCACATTTAACAAGAAGAGCCGCGTCGGAAAATCTGACAAAGCTATATTTAAAATAAACAGCATCTGAAACACCGCCTTAGGAGGTCATTCATGAGATCCACTGGATAGATTATAAGAATCTTTTATGGGTGTAAGGAGTGGTCGGAAAAATACGTCCTGAGATTTACTGTCCGGCATCACGGGGCTTTCCGAATGATGCTGGACAGTGATCTCGAGGGACGAATTTTTCCATCCACCACTCACAAACATGTAGGAATATTTTTCTCGCGCATCCTCCATTTCTTTGCGCAATACAGATCTGACTTTAACTAATTATAGATTGTTGGTGCTCGTTAGAACCACCTCAATGAATCGGTTCTATATCTTGGAGCAACAATAAAGAACACCCAAGGAAACCACACTTTGGGGGGTCTATCGGGGGAAGTAAGGGCGAGGATTGTGGCCACGTAAAATCGATTTGAGCCCCCCAGTGGAAATCTTCCACTGACCGTTCCAAGGCGGCTCTTCTGTGGCGATTTATTTATGTTGTTGTTTGTTACTTACTGTGTGTATCACTTGTGTCTTTTAATTTTGGATGGCCATATGGCCATTTTGTGGGAAAGTAACTGTCCATATGGTCTTCCTTTGTTTAGGTTTCCATTATGGTCTGGTCGCTTAATGTTTGTATTTCTTTCCCTTTGGTGTCTTTTATGGATGGAGTAAGTTAATTGTATCAATTCCTGATCTTTGTTTTACTTCTACTTTTCTACATAACAACACTTTAAGAATACACTACGTACTTGTTAGGTCATTTTGACGTTTTTTCGAGTTTTTTCGAGTTTTTTGTCACCTTTTCAACTGTGTGTACTTGTATCAAGCTGGATGTTTTCTAATCGGTACATGTCAACAGCTAATACATTTTATGACTGTCTAAATTAATTCCACATATTATAGTGACATTTTTATGATTCTGATATGTATCCTTTGAACGCAAGAATTGCAACACAAAACTGTTATGTACGGAGTGCACATATTTTCTGGTTTCGCCCAATTTGGCCTCATCAGTGACCCTCAGATGTTTTCAGAATTTCATACTGATTCTGAAAAATGGTGATAACCCTTCTGAAGGAATATGTTTGCGGTTCAATGTTATTTTAGCCTTAAACGGAAGCAAAGCTTATATCCTTTTAAACGCCATCTATTCAATAAGTATATTTATAAAACTTTAAAATAAATATGCCTTTTGTTGTTATTTGCCGCTTTGGAAGGTCCTGCGTTTATGGTGTTTGTTTATGAAATATAACGGTCCACTGAGTACATTAAAGGCCATATCGAGCCAATACGCTTTTAATGCAGGCTAAAGCATAATCAGTAAACCGGAACACTGCATATGCATGTTTTTTTTAGAAACTGAAAACGGCTTTTTCTTTGCTCAGTATCAGGATTTTATGTATACGCCGTACGTGTTGTATTTTTTTCCATGAAAGGATAAACTATGTCATAAATGTATTCAGTAAAGTAGACTAGACGACATTTTTTCCGCAATAAGTGAAGAAATAAAGAATAATACTTTATACCACACTCTTTGATACGTAAAATGTCAGTTAAAGTATATGCTATTGTAAAGTATCGCTGTATTGTTATGTTGTACCTTAACAGTCGTGTGCATTTTTATTCAGATTAGCCCATTTTTGACCATTTTTACAAATGCCGTAGACACTGATCTAACTGAGCAATATTTGCTGACAGAAGGGGGTGTACACCATTTGATTTCATATCATAGCATCCCATAAAACAGAGGTTCATGCTAAAACATCCGAAAAGTCTAAAAGGCACTCGCGATAGTCTTACTTATTATATGTATATCATCAGCAATACACGAGATTGCTGATTATTAGCTTTACCTTAAATCATATATATAAGATAGCTTGCAAACAGTCATACCGGTATTTGCTTGACACATTTAATTGGCCCTGTCTTTGTAGGGTTATTGTGGTGTTTGCATATGTGTTATGTGAGATGCGCTAAAATATATTTGAGAAGCTTAATAAAAGTGATTTGAATCGAATTGAACTGCATTCAATATATTTAGATTTTTTCTTAGACTCTGTCATATATTTGCTATGTAGAAAATTGATCCTAAAGTCGTCTTTGATAACAGGAAATCAATCCTTTCTTCTTTCAGAAAGATGACATTTTGAGACAAAGACAATTTGCGTGATCGGAATCACGCTAATAGCACAATGGCGTATTAAACCTAAAGTTTGAACAGCAGGCATTCTGTCATGGATTATACAAAGTGCACTAATATAACAACTAATGCCTTATATTTGCTATTGAAACTCGCATAATCTTATTTTTATCGACACAAATATTACGCAGCCTATCTAATATTCTAAGGAAGTACCAGTGTTCGGTTACCTTCAGTCATTTGGAATTATGACATTCAAAATGCATCTGTTCGACTTAGGGTAATTTACGGTGATAGCACTTAAGGTGCAGACACGGCAACTATATACAATAAAACCAATTAGCTATGACATACCTAATAGGTTCTTATGCATCCTACTTTGTGTTATGTGTTCTGTACGAACCATACCGAGAAGGCATTACATGCACTTGCTAACACCACATTGACGTTTGCACTTTTCAGAGACTGTATGTACAAATTATACTGCTGACAAAAACTTCGCAGAACGTTTGTTGCTATATCTACTTGTCATGTCAGTTCTTTCAAGCCGAGCTCAGCAAATCTATTACAGATTGTGTGCTGTCGCAAATGATTTTTATTAATTGTACGTACGCAAAGAGTTTTTAATGCAGTAGTAACTAAACATTGCTAGGAAGGCTTTAACGGCCGATTATGCCTATCGGCTGGTGCGTCATGCGCAAAAAAATCTGTGGCGGGGCATATTAACTTGAATTAGATGTTACATTATCAAAATGGTGTAAAAGCCGTCAATTAGAAGACCATTATCGTTGACAAATATTCAGACGTCTCAAAATGCCAAACAAACTAATATTGGAAATAACTCTCGAACAACGTGAACAAAATATTATGACATGATAGATTGGTGTAATTTGCCTTTCAAAAGCGTTATTCAGCTGTCGGCAATGCTACCGAAAGGTAGGCCAGGCCTGTAATTGTATAGAGTAATATTTACTTAAGATACTTAAAATAAAAAAGTGACACTTATGATAATGGCAGAGTGCAATAGTATCAACCGCCAAGTGCCAGCGTCATCAGTTAATAATGAGACATCATCAGTTAATAATGAGAGTAAATTTTCAAAAGGATTTACAGCCGAGGATCTTAGTGTTGCCATGAAGGGAACCGTTTGGCCTGTGACGATTCTAATCGGAGTAGTAGCTGTTTTAGGTATAATTGGCAATGCGTTGATTATTACTGTTTACAGTTTGCGTTACCGACGATGCAACTTCAAATACTTTGTGTTGTGTATGGCAATCATTGATATAACAAGCTGCCTAACAACTTTGCCAGGAGAAATGGTGTCCCAGATGCACTGGTACAACTACCAACATGAATGGATATGTAAAATTAAATCGTATTTCAATGTATTTACAGTTTGGAGTTCTGCTTTGGCTTTATTGCTGTTAGCATACGACAGATACAGGAAGATATGTCGACCTCTTGACTGGCAGATTCAGCCATCATGGGCCATTAGATCATGTCTAATATCGGTTTGTATTTCTGGTATCGTTGCCATACCAATTATAATTCTATGGGGGAAACAGAGCTACATGTATGTAGGGAATCATCAAAATATTACGGTAACTATTTGTGAGAAATCGCGATATTATGCAGATGGAATTTATCCATTTTTGTTTATTATCGCTGCCTACATGGTTCCTATTTTTGTCATGATTTGTATCACTTACGTTTTAAACTTCAAAATCACAAAAGCAATTTTCACGAGTATTCCTGTCTCACAAAGCTCTGACGGTACGCCTATTCAACGAACGACTGTCGAACTTCCTAAGTGTCATAACAACCCATCGAATAAACGTACAGTCAGACGGTACAGTGATGTAGGAACATCATACATGCACATACTTTTTCCTCATCGGTTATGTGCTAGTATGAATCTGCACACTAAAAGGGGACAGTCCTGTAATCTGCAGTTTGATAATGAAGACTTGTCTTTACAACCATTAACAACATCCGAGCCTAATACTGAAAATGGTGACTGTTCCATGACAAACGAGCAACTAGCGGATAGATGCCTCTTAAATGAATATTCTAAAGAAAACGTTGATAATGACCTGAAAATTGGTCTTTCATCAAGGACTAGATCATGCAGTAGTTCCGGCTCATTAGAGTCCATTATGCTCAAAGAGCGCGGTACGTGTATTCACTCACCGATCCATAGGTGGCGTATCCTATTTAGTAGACGAAGAGTTTCGGAAATTAATACGTCTGAAATTTCCAACAGTGTCGAAACCGGAAACAATTGTATAAGACACGAAACTAAGACATTACATGTAAAACGCAAGACTAAAATTATGATAATTTTAACAACAATATTTACCATTACTATTATACTATATCTTGTACTGTCTTGTTTAGTGGCTAACACAGAAAGTATTCTTAAGGAGCTGACCAAAAGTGAGAAAGTTATCTTCTTTTTGTTTTGGAGAATCTACTTTATCAACTGCGTGATTAATCCTGTACTGTATGGATTAATGGATCCAAGATTTAGGAAAGGTGTAAAAGAAATATTCCGTGTGAATACATTATCTAGACAACGTAGCTCGAAATCTATAACGACCCATGTTACAGTCGTTTGAATGATATCATTTGAATCGGGTATATTTTATAAATTTCTTATTATATTTGTATTTTGCATTTGAATTAACTCGTGACTACATTATATGATTAGGATAACTGTATCACAAATTTTCATTTGGGGTGGTTATCGTCGGATTTGCGTTTGGAAAATGCGATTGTTTGCGACATGATTTCAATACAAATATCCCCATCCCAAAGCATATTGTATTATATTCATCTGTTTTGCTTTGAAATTGGCATACTTATACAAGCACTGCAGGCACTGTCAGCGGCATAAACTATTCGATGGCCAATGAAAAGTAACGTGCAATGACAACGACGGGTTTCCGACACCATATCGCAGAATATACTGTCGAAAAACTGTTGGCGTGATTCAATCAGGCATCGCGTTTCTTTCACAAGGTCATTAGAATTTAACTTTTCTAAAGTTGTAGAAATAATACATAGAGGATCTTACATGAGTGGTCATGTATTATTGGATTTATTAAACGAGTTGAGGAAAAGGGATAAAATGCGAGGCTTTGCCGAGCATTCTATCCCTTTTCCTCAACGAGTTAAATAAATTCCATAATACATGAGCACGAATGCAAGATTCTATCTATCATATGACATTTAAAACGCATTTTATTCACGATTGTGTACCAAAATGTCAACACTTGGCCATTAGTAAACGCGACGTCGTTAAGGACGCCGTACATGTAACGTTACGGGACGTATCTACCTAATTTGCATATTTAATCCACTAGCGTATTATCGAAAATATCACATGGCGTAATTACACTCTCAGACGCGACGTCATATGATAAAGCTTGTTATCAAAGGAAAATCGGATCGTTAGATATAAGACACATATGTTAGCTAACCTGAGCACCTAGTACTCAGTGAGCTATTCTAATAGGTCAGTGCTCCGGCGTCCATCCGTCGTCTGTCAACAATTGACATATGAGCCGGAGCACAGCATTTCCTACAACTTACATGTGCGCCCAGCGAAAAATCAGATCCGCCTGCGCATCCAAGCAGTCTAATCAGAGACTTCTCTTGCTGCATGAAGGATCATTGGGCTCTTAGCTATCCGTAGAGCGCACAAAGGAAGACTGATCAGCCTGCACGTATGCGCAAGCTGGTCTGAGTCTGTGTTCGGCGCACATGTTTTATTGTAGGTTTTGCCGTGCGCTGGCTCATATCCTAACGAAATTGGCGAATTTTGACGAAACTTCACAAGAATGACCTTGGGAGGTACTAACTGACAGTTGTTCAAAGAACTGGAATCCAAGAAAAACTCTGGTTGCAATGGCAACACATAGGGGAAAATTAGCAAATACATTTAAAGTAGAAGTAAAACAAAGATCAGGAATTGATACAATTAACTTACTCCATCCATAAAAGACACCAAAGGGAAAGAAATACAAACATTAAGCGACCAGACCATAATGGAAACCTAAACAAAGGAAGGCCATATGGACAGTTACTTTCCCACAAAATGGCCATATGGCCATCCAAAATTAAAAGACACAAGTGATACACACAGTAAGTAACAAACAACAACATAAATAAATCGCCACAGAAGAGCCGCCTTGGAACGGTCAGTGGAAGATTTCCACTGGGGGGCTTAAATCGATTTTACGTGGCCACAATCCTCGCCCTTACTTCCGTCGCGATTTAGACAAATAATTTGTTCAGTCCGCATGAAGGCCTCCTAACTCATCAGTGCAACATCTCCGTGAACACAGAAATCAAAGAACCACAGAGGTGAGACAACGGTGAGGACTCGACAGCAAGAAACCACTGAAATGCTGGAGCAAAAGAAAACCAACAGTTAGACTCCGATGAGCCCGACCAGAGACAGAGCATCAGGCACCAACCAACATTATCTCTTTAATTTTCAATAAGCCTTTACGTTGGAGCCGTCATAGAATCTGAGGCCTGACCCACCGGCGTGCAATTAAAGAGGGAAGCAAAGTTGCCAACCGTGATTGGGTTAACTACCATGCATGCAGTCTGTCGTATAATATCCATGTTGTACCCAATCTTTTTATATCGAAGAATGATTTTACGAAATTGGGTGCTGAAGTCATTGCGGTTATATATTTTTCTGAATTTATATACTAAGTCACCATAAAATTCGGGTTCCGATAGACCTTGTTGCAGAAGAGATTTAAGTCCAATATTGAATTTTGAAATTAAATCAGAATGGCGTCTATAAAATTTTGAAAAGGCTTTGCGTAGTTTATGGTACCGATAACCCTGATTAAGAAGTTTAGCAGTTAATAATTTATTACGAGTGTTGAAGTCAGTTACATGACTACACACTCTAGCAAATCGAATTAATTGCGAAATATAAACGCCATAGGATGGCGCACGAGGAACATCACCATCCAAAAAAGGAAAATTTACAATCTCAAAATCAAAGTCATCGCGTTTATCATAAATTTTGCACGAAACAAATCCATCTACAATAGATAGATGTAAATCCAAAAACGGGGCCTCGGTATCAGAAGAATTTGCTTTATTTAACTGAAGTTCTAGGGGGTAAATCTGACTGATCAAACCATCAAAATAGGTATTATCAATATTTAATAAATCATCTAAATATCTAGAAGTAGAGCTAAAAGCTTCAATAATTTCAGATTGGTTATCAATGGAAAGCGACAAAATGAAGTCTCTTTCATAACAATACAAGAACAGATCAGCCACAAGAGGTGCGCAATTAGTACCCATCGGAATACCCACGATTTGTCTAAATAACTTAGTACCGAATCTAATATAAATATTGTCAAGTAGAAAGGTGAGGGCATCACACACTTTCTGACATGACCAAAGTGTATAATTCTTATGCTCTTTAGAAGTGAAAAATGCATTTCTGACATTACATGCAAGATAGAGAAAATCTTCTCTGTGAAAAGCCCATTCAATTAAATCATTAAGCTTTTCTTTTATAAGATTATGAGGAAGTGTAGTGTAAAGAGTGGAAAAATCGTAGGTAGACAGACTAGAAGCACGAAACTGTCTAGATTTCAATTTATTTAAATATGTTCTATAAAAGGGTTATCCTTTGGAAGCAAGGAATACACCACAGAAGTGAATAATATGGAGTATACATGTTTTCTGGGCCAGACTAGCTAGTTTCGGCCAATTAGGCCTCATCAGTGACCCTCAGATATTTTAAAACCTCATTCGAATTTTTTATAGACCAAAACAGATTTCTTCCTGATCTTTCAAAGACTTTATCACAATATTTAATTACATGCGTTTTAATAGCAGTAAGACAGGAAGTTAATAATTTAGAAAGTTCAGTGGTAGTGCAAGAACTAGAATTTGCAATAAACCGTGCTTTATAAGGTTTTTTATGAAGTTTTGGTAACCAGTATAGCGTAGGAAGCTTGTCTTGGCCTTCGTTAACACACACAGCAAACTTGGTGGCTGAAAGACAAACATGTTTATCTACTATAGCTCTCTCTTCAGCCAAAGGCTGAAGTTCATAGGCCTTAGTACCACCAAGCTCCTGCTTAAGCGTGTTAACATAGTGGAGCCGTCACACAACGACTCTTCTTGTCTGAAACCAGAAGGCCCAGGTCTTTGATATTAGGAATGAAGCTTCATATAGAGGACCTCAATCTGGATTGTTATAATTATAGCACTGGGGCCAAAAATGGCGTTGGGACTGGGCCCATCGGTTTTACATGGACTTATATTGGGGATTTCTTTAAATCTTTTTCTCTGAAATCTCTGGGCCCAGGTCTTTGCTATTTGAAATGAAGCTTTATCTAGGGGACCTCTACCAAGAATATTAAAATTATAGCCCTGTGGCCAAAAAATTATCCCAATCAGAGACTCACCGGTTTTACATAAACTTATATAGGAAACAATCTTTAAAAAGCTTATTGTCTGAATCCAGAATGCCCAGGTCTTTGATACTTGGTATGAAGCTTCGTCTAGTAGACCTCCACTAAGAGTGTTCAAATTGTAGCCCCGGGCCAAAAATGGCCCCGCCCCAGGCCCGCCGGTTTGTCACGGAATTGTATAGGGAAGACCTTAAAAAATCGATTTATCTGAAACCGTAGGGCCCAGGACTTTCATTTTTGGTCTGAAGCTTCATCTAGGTGACCTCTACCAAGATTGTTCAAACATAGCCCTGGGGCCATAAATGGTGCGCCTCAGGGCCCACATATAAAGGGAAATCCTTTAATAAATCTTCTTCTACATATGAAACAGCAAGGCCCAGGTCTTTGATATTCGGGGTAAAACTTCATCTAGGGGACCTCTACCAAGATGGTTCACATTATAGCCTTGTGGTCAAGTAGTGCCCAAACCCCGGGTCCCACCGATTTTAAATACTTATATAAGAAAACCCTTTAAAATCTTCTCATCTGTAACAAGAAGCTCCTGGTCTTTGATGCTTGGTACGAAGCATCATCTAGGGGACCTCTACCAAGATAGTTAAAATTATAGCCCTGGGGCAAAAAAAGTTAGGAGGCCTTCATGCGGACTGAACAAATTATTTGTCTAAATTACGACGGAAGTAAGTGCGAGATTGTGACCACGTAAAATCGATTTACGCCCCCCCCCCCCCCCGTGGAATTCGTTTCACTGACCGTTCCAAGGCGGTTCTTCTATCGCGGTTTATTCTTTGTTATAGTTTCTCTTTGAGTGTTTGTATGGCTAATATTATTTTGTTTTGGATAGCAAATGGGGCATTCTGTGTGAAAGTAACTGTCCTCTTGGCTGTCCGCTATTGATGTTTCCATTAGGGTATGTTGTTTCATGTTTGTGTTTCTTTCCATTTGGTGTCTCTGATCTATCTATCTATCTATCTATCTATCTATCTATCTATCTATCTATCTATCTATCTATCTATCTATCTATCTATCTATCTTTAACCTGCACAGGAGTTCTCCCAGCACAGGGGGGCCTCCAGTTAACGTCCTGATCCGAAGGACGGTGCACTTTATGACATTCATCCCTGCAAATGATGCCAATGGAGCGTGTTCGGACACCGAAATTTTATCGCCGCTGCCGGGGATCGAACCCGGGACCTCGAGCATCCGACGCAAGTGCACTAACCACTAAGCTATCACGCTCCACTCCACTGATGGGAGCTGCGGGTTAATTGTATTGATTCATGATCATTGCAATCACTTCTATTTATGTAGTTTAGGGAAGATCCCTCTTGAAGCCCTCAATAATATCTGAAATGACAATATTCTGTGGCAGTTGACCCTTAAGTCTGATGCCCGTGCCGATCAAGGAGAGCTGACAGAAAATGTCGGTCCATACACCCCAGTGAATATCCTCTACTGTTCGCTGCTTTCGGGTCGGAGAACCTGCAAGCATGGATGCCCCCTTAGCCAAGAGATAGATCATGCCCAGCATTGTCATGCTGGTGGGTTTGCCGACAAAGGTGTTTTAACATTCGAGAGGTAATGCTAGTTGTGTCGTATTCACCGCTGACAAACCGAGTTGCTGGATACTATATATGGGTCCCATGGCATAATCCAGTATTAGTCTAATCCTGTCTAATCATGGTCTCTACTATCAGGCTTTAACATTTTCAGGCCAGTTGGTTATCTTCCTTCCAAAGAAACGCCCGGCTGCTGTTTGCCTTTTTACAGTTGCATCAAAATGTTAATTCCATTACATGTTTCTGAAATAAATGACACGGTTCTGAAATAAAGGATACCCAGGTACTTTTAAGTCTTTAAGATTGACAGTTCATGGCTGTGCATCTTGAACAGATTTCTCTGTTTTGTTACCCTGATTGGCCCAGATTGGATTGAAAAGACTTTTGCCAGTCTGTATTTCATTATAGGCATTGGTGTAGTCTGCCAAGATACCCCAAAAATGCTGCAATAACAGTAATTCTTGAGATCTATCTATTTGACTGTTACTTGCAGGTACTTGAGGTTTGCAGGACAAACGCCTATCCGGTAATCATGACATTTCGGTAAGTAGATTTAACCTGCAAAGACGATGAAGGCATTGATCTCTACAATTGATGCCAATGGAACATGTTCGGATATTCAACTTATTCAAGACTGCATGCATGATAGTTAACCCAATCACAATTGAAAACTTTCCTTCCCTCTTTTATTGCACGCCGGTGGGTCAGGCCTCAGATTATATGAAGGTTCTAGCGTAAATGGCTTACTGGGAATTATAGAGATCTAGTTATATGTAATGTTGGTTGGTGCCTGATGCTCTATCTCTGGTCAGTGTTATCTTGCCGTCAAGTCCTCACCGTTGGTCCATCTCTGTGGTTGTTTGATTCTTTGTGTTCACGGAGATGTTGCACTGATGAGTTAGGAGGCCATCATGCGGACTAAACAAATAATGTGTCTCAATCGCGACGGAAGTAATGGCGAGGATTGTGGCCACGTAAAATCGATTTAAGCCCCCCAGTGGAATTCGTTTTACTGACCGTTCCAAGGCGGTTTTTCTGTCGCGGTTTATTTTTGTTATGGTTTGTCTTTGAGTGTTTGTATCGCTTGTATTAATTTGTTTCAGATATCCAACTGGCCATTTTATGGGTAAGTAACTGTCCTTTTTGGCTTTCCGCTATTGATGTTTCCATTAGGTTCTGATGTTTCATGTTTGTGTTTCGTTCCCTTTGGCGTCTCTGATGGGAGCTGTGGGTTAATTGTGTCGATTCCTGGTCATTGTCCTCACTTCTATTTATTGTCGCCGACGGGATTCGAACAGGGGGTTTCTAGCATCAGAGGCAAGAGCACTAATCACTGAGCTACCACGCTTGCACTATTGGTGTTGTTTATGCTCTACACCACTATTAACCACCTAAAGTGTGTTAAAGAGTGTGCGACAAGCAGAAATTAACGTAATTATTTGCTAATTTACGCGATATCAAAATCGTCTTTCATTAACTTACATTTTCTTTGTTTACCTAAGACTTGAGCATATCCTTAATACATGGCATCAGATTAAGATTAGATTTGACTGTCAATGTCTGTTAAAGTAGATGCAAAAACATGTGAACAAGGTCGTATAATGAATATCTTTGTCGACCCCACGTTATATTGTGGAATATAGGGTTCACAAGGCCACACATTATATCATCATTACGATAACAAACCCGTGAGATATACTGAAATTGATCACATCTACAAATGACTATTTTTCTGATGTAAATCCGGGATATTTTTCTTATTAGTACTACAAACAGTTCTGAGGTGCTCGTTTGAACCACATCGATGAGGCGGTTCTGACGAGAACCACCTCGATAAGGCGTTCTTACGAGTACCCAGAATATACATGTATGTCTTGGAGCAGAAATGAGAAAAAAATAATACCGCCGCAAACCCCAGTTTCCTCTATGTAAATGGGGATTCAGCGGGGGTGTGGGGTTCATTCCACGGACGTGATGTGACTCAAAATACCTATACTCAGATGGTGGGCGTTAGTTAGAACCGCCTCAGCGAGGCAGTTTTAACGGGCACCCTATTCGGCGCTATTTAGGAATATATATTTTGGAAATATATCTATTGCGTTGGATACAAAATGGAAAATCGAATCTTTCGCTCGACGATATCGAAGATATTCGCAAATCCAAAGGTCTACTATCGGGCGCCGAAGTACGCCGAAAATATTAAATAGGGAGAAATAGGCTAGACAAAATATGGGGACAGGGTGCGCACGCTATAGAACGTGTGTCTCGCGACGATCCTGCACTAGATATATCGGAGCCAGCAGAAGGCATCTTGCCCTACAAAGGAGTTGCTTCCGTTGGCTCCGCCAAAGAACAACAACAAACCCCGCGCCCGACTGTCGTAGACTTGTACAAAAGGCTAGAGGGACTCGAGTCCCAAGCAGAGCAGTCTACGAGACTGCTGGAGGAGGTACTGGCCCAGTTGGCCGACAACACAGACAAAGAGGAAGACGAAGATCTCAATGCCTTCCTAGAAGAGACAGAGGGAAAAACAGAGGAGGCCCGACAAGATACCCGGACGGTCCTCGAGAAAAGGGAGCAAATGGTGGATACGGACCGAGGATGGGTATACACCTCGATTGCCGCGGCGGTCTTCTGGGCGGTGGTCGCAAAGACCCGGAACCATTGTACGCCCATGGCTCCGCCACACGCGAAGAAGCAGCCGAACACAAACCCGCCGGCCGTTGTTCCGTTCCTCCGGAGGAACTAGCACAGAAGCCACCGCCGGTCGGGGATCACTTCTACATGGAATAGTCGAAGACCCCCCAAGTATCTTCGAGTACCTTCGAACAGCGGGAGCTGGCGAGAGCTGGTGCCCACAAAGTCGAAGCCTGGAGCTGGGGGAATCGTTCGACAGCACGACCCTAGGCTTTCGTGTATCCAGGTGCTGCTCCCGAAACCCCAGCACGATCCACATATCCGGTCGGAGGCTAGAGATCCTGCTGGTCTGCATGGAAGATAGGATCTCAACTACCAGCAATCTGGAAGAGATGTTCCCCAATCCTCGACATCCGACCTCTCCCCTCCCATACCTCGACCGTTTCCATCGATACGCCCACTGCTTCCCCCCGATGTGACATCCATTCTTTCGATATGGAATAGAAGCCTGTGGAAAAGAGTTCCACACTAGTCGACCTACTCGGGAGGCTAGTGCAGAATTATTTTCGCTTTACGCGTTGCTGATGTACCTATATTGGCTGCCAAATGCAGTCTTCTCCTCTGCCACGCAGAGCAACTGTTCGAAAGGAACACAAACATGACTACATATCGTATTCTATGGTTCTGGTGGGGTGGGTACTTGTAGTCTCTTTTTTCAAGTTTTGGGGTTGTTTCGGCGAAGCGGAGGAGGTCTTCTACGGACATCTCTTTTCAGTTTGGGAGCACAAAGGACACTTCTCGATCGTCCATTTTCTTCGATATGGGCGATTCGCAGATTTTGCCTAGTTTGCAAAGAAATGGTCGGTCGAGCATTCGAAGGCTTTCCATTCCACCCAGGAGTCGCGTTGTTTCTTGGATGCGATACCCGTACACTGGAGTGGTGGTGGAAGTTTGTTCTTCGTTGGGCTCCGACAAGAGAAGAAGTAGCCTATTCGTCTTTTTGTTTCGGCCTACCGAAAAGTTTTTGCAAAGGTAGGTCCCCTCCGAAAGATCGCCGGCTTTTTTCCACGCGGCGAAGGGTGGGGTGGTGTCCAATTCCAATCTTCCTCTGGGCGCTTGTGTTTGGCAAATCTTGGTGGTTGATTTGGGGTTTTCTTCCAAGCGGGGTCCGCGGAGGCTCTAGTCCAAGCTCTTTGCAGAGATCGTCTCATGCGAGCCTCCATCACGTACATGTATCGCGTTTGCATGGACAGGCCGCCGCCATAGCTCCGACAAGGCGTGTATATCGAAGAATCCAACCTAGACAGTCGTCGTCGTGCAAGTTCTCGATGTTGCAAACAACGTCCGCGATTTCGATCTCTTCTGAAAATTCTAGCGGTGGTAGCATTGGTGGGGGTCCGGTGGGAAGATCCCTGTTTTTCCAAAGAACGCATTCTTCGCTAGCAACGCAGTGGTCTATGGCCCCGCATTTACAAGTGGAGCCAGTGGTCTATGGCCCCGCATTTACAAGTGGAGCCATCCAAGAGGAGTAGTGGTACGCCGC
Source organism: Lucinisca nassula (assembly GCA_963580285.1). Taxonomy (NCBI): domain Eukaryota; kingdom Metazoa; phylum Mollusca; class Bivalvia; order Lucinida; family Lucinidae; genus Lucinisca; species Lucinisca nassula. The sequence goes on along the minus strand of OY757010.1, from coordinate 200,875,329 downwards.
TGTCAGACATAGTAGCAAGGCAGTCGATACATTTGCCTGTATGTCTTTCTGCCGGCTCCGACTCCGCAACAACGAATCGCATTTTTCCTGCAGAAGGTCGGAATTGGTTTAGGGGGGTAGATGTAGACGATGTCTACTACTATACCACTTTCTACAAGCTCCCTGGCAACGAGATATATATCTCGAGAAATTGCCGGGGGATTAGGTATCTTTCGAAGAACGTGTGCACCGAGAGCTCCAAAATTTCTTTGTCCTTCTCGATAGAAACAATTGTGGTGCGGCGCTTCAGAGAGATCCCCAAGTTGCCCTGTCTGGTTGGTCCTGGGTTCGTGCAGGAGTATGTTCCTCTGTATTGCCCTGAATTCTTGCTTACCTGGCTTGGGAGATGTGGTATTTTTTCTTCGCCTCTCGGACAGATAGCCTGCCAGATCGGATTTCGGCGTAGGCCTCTCACGACAGATGGGCTCTAGGCATGCTTTTGTGTATGCCCTGTACCTCTATTTCTCTAATTGGAAGTACACTTTGGTGTGTCTGGAAGCCGGGCCTCTCGGGGGCAGAGGTACACTTTCGTAGCAGGGTGTCTTCGACCTCGACGTGCGCCTGCTGCGACTTTTCCGGCACTATGCCCTCTTCCCCTTCTTCCGGCGCTTTGTCCTTCCCCGCAGGAGGGCCGCGTGCGCAAGGTCTTCGCGCAGTTTTGCGTTCTCGCTGCTCCTCCATCTTTCTTTCCGCAAGGTCTTCTCATAGTTTTGCTTTCTCGGCCTCCACTTCGCTCCGCCGCTGTCTTTCTTTGCAAGCTCCCAGATTCCCCAGTGCGATGTTGCGCAGCTTGGCGTTCTCCTTCTCCAGCTCCTCTCGCCGCCATTCCACCCCTTCTACGCGGGCCTGCCGTGCAATGGTCGAGGTGTCCTTGTCCTCCTGTGCTTTGTACTTTGCAAGCTTGCACATTGTTGTGTGCTGTAGTTCTGCGAGGTCGTCGTAGTCGGCTTCTAGCTCTAGAATTCTATTTGTGTCTGTTTCTCTCGGTTGGCTTCGGCTCGTGCTTGCTCTGCCTCGTCCTTGGCTTCGGCTCGCGCTTGCTCGTCCTTGGTTTCCTCGTTCTCCAAGCCTTGCCGAATACGGAGAACCCGTCGTTCGCCTATCCCATATCTCGACTTCGCTGCCCGTATCCAAACCTCGCCCGAAGCGATGTGCCGAATGGCTTCCGCGGACAGTTGTGTTTTCCCAGGCATTGCAATGCTCTGTGTCCCCACTTCGCTAGTTCGGTGTCCCTACCCTTTCCCTATCTGGTGCGTGCGTGCTGGGTGTCCCTACTATGTCCCTATCTGTGTGTGCATACTGGGTGTCCCGATCTGTGTTCTGGTGGTTGTATTTTGGGTGTCCCTACCCTATCCCTATCTGTGTGTATGCGGGGTTTCCCTACCTGTATGTGCATGCTGGGTGTCCCTCCCTGTATGTGTGCATGCTGGGTGTCAGAGATTTGCCAAACAGAGCCTCTAGGGGTCTACATGTACACTTTCCCGGGTGCCAAATACAGCCTCTAGGGGGCCTGGAGGTACACTTTCCGGCCGCAAAATATACGCAAGGCCTGGAAGCCTAGATTTGCCAAATAGAGCCTCTAGGGGGCCTGGAGGTACACTTTCCCGGGTGCCCCGTAGATGTACACTTTCCGCCGTCTTCGAACGAGAATTCTGTGCCAGAACCTAGTGGCAGCCAGAGTGTACTGCACATGCGATATGGCAGCCAGAGTGTTGCTGGTCAATTTCTATATACTTATGTACTGTAGAGGTACACTTTCGGGGGAAATGCCCCACTCTGTATACTACTGGATTGGGATATATTATCTTTATTTAAACTCCGTCATTATTATCAAGAAAAGAAGAAAATGTAATGATCAGGATTCGATACAATTTCCGAACAGCTCCCAGCAGAGATAACAAAAGTGTTTTAACTTTATAAAATGATGATGAATATTACAACTAAATTTCAGCTGTTTCAAAACTTTAACTTTATAAATGCCAACTTGTTGCCAAATCGGCAAAATCATTGCACCGTTTTTATTTATTTATATATTTATTTATTTATTTTGTTCCATTTTCGTTCAATAATATTCGAATTCGAATTACATGGGAAAATTATTAACAGGTAGAATAACATTACATAATGATTGATAACGGCGATAATGGAAATACGAAAAATAGAAGTGAATGCAATGATCAGGAATCGATACAATTACCTGACATAGCCAGTCCAAGACACCAGAGAGAAGGAAACACAAACATAAATTAAATTCAATCTGAGGGAAACTTAACCAGCGGAAAGTCAAAGGGACAGTAACTTTCCCAAATCATTGGCCAATCAGCGATCAAAAATAAAAATACATCAGCAATACATACATACTGTCGAATTGGAACAAAAATAGACCTCAACAGAAGAACCGCATTCAAACGGCAGGAAATTAGGGTTTTTAAAAGCTGTGTTTTGGGTGAGACCCATCATTATTACGGTCGCAATCGACACTCCGCAACCAGATCCGGGCTTCTAATTTCACAAAACGTTGTGGCGCGTGCTGTGATAAGAATCCGCGTGTAAGCGAACCCGTCAATTTTCAAGGTGACTTCGTAAGAACATAACAAGACACATGACGTTCCCTAAGCCGGAGAATACAGTATCAGCAATTTCTTTCGAGATAGACTTTAGCCAATATAAGGAAGAAATGATTATTTAATCCTGTAAGGTGTTAAAATTAACCTAATTTTATATCTTGTAAATTGAATTGTTTTACTAGCGTTACCATACTAAGCCACGCCATTGATCTTTGCGAACAATGCAAATCGGCCTGCGCATCCGGTCGGTAGACTAAATTCATATAAAACAAACATTGCAGCCAACAGTATCAAATAGAAGTGAAGGCAATGACCAGGAATCGATACAGTTAACCCACGGCTCCCATCAGTGACACCAAAAGGAAAGAAACACAGACACGAAACAACTAGACCCAAAAGGACAGTTTCTTTCCCACAAAGTTGCCAATTAATTGACTATCCAAAATAAAACAATATAAGCGACACACACACTCTAAGGCAAACCTTCATTCCGTTACGTTGCAAGTCTCTCCCAATAAATTGTTAGACCGTTTATGTCATATTCAGAAAACTAGCTCTCTAATACATATGCCGAATGATCTCTATGGAATGTCACATAAAGTCGTGCTCATTCATAAGACACCTTTATTTATGGGAAGTAGAAGTAAAGGCAGAGATCAGCATTTCGTTTTAAACACAACGAGCGACTGAAATAGTATCGCGTAGTTCTGGAACAGAATATGTTATAGCTAATGCAGGCATGAAAATGAGAGGAACTATGTATTCATTTAATTCAGAACAGCTTGTGTCAATAACGGATTAACAAGATGGATGACATAAGATACGGTTTTCATTTGCCTGTTCTGATACAATCACATCAAGAAATTAAAGGATAACACGAGAAAATCTAAATTATTTAAAATTCAACTGGACATTACGAAAATATGCCTATACAAATACATTGTAACATTGATCCCCGAAAAAACGAAAATTTTAAAATGAAAAATTGTGATTGTTTTCTTTTTTCTGCTCAAAATATAGATTTTGGGTACACGTTAGAACCGCTTCATCGGGGCGGTTCTAATGAGTACCCGCAATATATGTTTTAGAGCAGAATTGAGAAAAATAAGGTTTACCCCTGTAAACCCCAGTTTTACTATATAAAAGTGGGGTTCAAGTGGATCAAAATTATATAGGCGTGTTTTCGTGATGAAATGAAAAGCGTTTAGTCAGTGTATCATAAACATGTTCGAAATGTGCAAATTTGGTATATGTAAGAATGAAATAGTACTTATGTTTATAAAGATAAACTGAACGAAATAGATTTCAGACCTGTTTCACATTTGCTAGTCATTGAAGGTGTAACAGTTATATTTGTCTTCGCTCGCAGATACAAAGCAACAATGTCGATGTCAAATATGTCGTACTTTGTCTTGCCCTTATAGACTTTATAACTTGCTTACCCGCAATACCTGCAGAAATATACAGTAATGCTATAGTCTTTGCTTATCTACACACATGGCTTGATATGTCAAGCTCAATTTTACCGTATCTCTTGCTATGTTAACTTTTGATGGATTCAGAAAAATATGCAGTCAATTGGGATTGCAAATACAAACACCATTAGCAAGGAAACGGTGTAAAGTTTCTATGACGTCAGCTGTTGTAATTTCTTCTCCTTAGTGGTTATAGCGGATGCAGTTACACATGAATAAATTCCAAACAACCAGATTGATGCTATTACCATGTGCGAGGACACGAGACAACGATTAAGCATATTTGATAGTTTGCATTTAAGTTTTGTTTCCTTTCAACTTAAGGTATTATTGTGACTTTGATAAGAATATTCAACATCGCTATTGTACGGGTAACGCTGACATAGGGGCTTGAAGAAATATATGGGCTGCATGATGCTTCCACGCAGAGCTGAATCCGGCCCGCACATCATTGGGCGACAGGGCTTGAGATTTCATTTCAATGTCGGGTAAAAGTCCTTCAAAATTGGAAGCAACGTCTCCAAAATGACCTTTACAGTGTTGAAGGGGACGTTAAACCTCAAATCAAACAAACAAACGGGTAACGCTGTTGTACCGATCACAGACTATAGCCCCTCCAGCACAAATCAAACGCAGTGACAGGAGTATGATGTCTCTTTACCTGTCGAAAGCATCCATTCGGTGGCATAGTGACTTCCCAATTATCAGCCAGAATCGGACGTTAGATCCGTCAGTATGTACCGAATATTTTAAAGACGTTAGCAAGCATATATTTGATATAATTTCGAAACAGATATGAAGGCAATTTTCAGGAATCGACACAATTAACCCACAGCGTCCATCAGAGACACCAAAGGGAAAATCAGATACATGAAATACCTATACTCTAATGAAAACATAAATTGCGGAAAGCCACATAGGACAGTTACTCTCCCACAAAATGGCCAGACAGCTGCTGTCGCGGTGTATTTTTGTTATGGTTTGTCTTTGAGTGTGTGTATCGCATATGTTTTGGTTTTTTGATAGCCTATTTGCCATTGTGTGGGGAAGTAACGGTCCTTTTGACTTTCCGCTATGTGTGTTTCCTTAAGGGTCTAGTTATTTAAAGTTTGTGTTTCTTTTCCTTGGGTGTCTCTGATGTAACTGTTGGTTTTCCTTTGCTCCACAATACAGTGGTTTCTTGCTGCCGAGTCCTTATCGTTGGTTCATCTTTGAATTTGCTTGATTTTTGTGTTCTCAAAGGTGTTGCACTGAGGAGTTAGCAAGCCTCCATGCGGGCTGAACATTTGTTTTTATCTAAACCGCGACGGAATTAAGGGCGAGGACTGCGGCCGCGTAAAATCGGTGTAACCCCCCAAAGTGGAATTCATTTCATGGACCGTTCAAAGGGGGTTCTTCTTTCGCGTCTCATGTTTGTTATGGTTTGTCTTTGATTGTGTGAATCGCTTAAATATAGTTTTGTTTTGGGTAGCCAAATGGCCTAGTTTTGTTTTGGATAGCCAATTGGCCATTTTATGGGAAAGTAGTGTCCTTGTGGATCTCCGCTATTGATGCTTTAATAAGGGTCTAGTGTTTTCATGTTTGTGTTTCTTTTCCTTTAGTGTCTCTGATAGGAGGTGGTTCCAGATGCTCTGTCGCTAGTTCTACCACTCCCTGAGTCGAAATGTATCTTTAGTTCTGCTAAAGAAAAAGGTTTCAGTTAATTTTTATGCTGTTTGTCCCCATCTTTGTTTTCTCTGCGTTTTTTGGGTTTATTATTATTGTTATTATTATTATTATTATTATTATTATTATTATTATTATTATTATTATTATTGTATGAGCTAGAAACAGAAGTGTAGGTAATGATCAGGAAGCAATACAATAAACCCACAACTCCCATTAGAGACGCCAAACTACACCCTTATAGAATCAAAGCACTGAGAGTACTGATGGCGGCGAATTGGGAATACCCACACCAGAGAGAAGAATGAGTTCTAGTTTTGTTGCATTTGTTTAATTCCCCGTCAACACTGTAAAGGTCATTTTGGAGACGTTGCTTCCAATTGTGTGGGACTTTTACCCGATATTGAGATGAAATGACATCTCAAGCCCTGTCGCCCAATGAAAATGATAGGGTTTATTAGCATGGACGGTCCGCCTCGCACCGCGGTCCCTAGACAGGCTTAGATCCTCTAAGCATTTTACCAGTACTAGTGTGCGGGCCGGATTCAGGTCTGCGTTGAAGCATCATGCAGCCCATATATTTCTTCAAGTCCCTATGGGCGGGGGTTTTGAGTTCTTGTGGACATTCAATGTATTTATTTTTGTGTTTGTGCTGAGTGTTACCGCTCTAGCTTGACACACTGTAACTTGCTGTACATGTAACCTTCACCAGTTGTTTTGGGTCGATTGTTTTCCAATCAACCCAAAGCTATTAAGGACAGAATTGTGATAAGTATTGTTGTGCACATGGCCTGAACAAATATTATCGTTAATAATAGAAAATAGACTCGCTATTTAATCGATGTTATATGAAGGTCAGAGTACTGCGCAAGAATCTTGACAGCAATCATGCGGTGGGTTTGGTAAACACTGTAAATCCAACAGTTTATTCTAGTTCGGATTTTACAGGCAATACACTTACTCTGATACGGGCTCTGACCTCCTAGAGGTACAAATATTGCTGCTAAGTTCGAGTTAATTGTTTGCGATCGACCCCAAGTTACTAAGACAAAAAGTTGTTCAGTGCTCAGGTCCACGTGACTGTCACTGATTAATCGGAATAACCTTTTTTAAATAGAAAGAGCCGCAATGGGGTAAGACAAAAGATGCTTATCTTAGAATCATAGGGTGGGCTTGGCAAACAGTGTAGACACAGATCTGACGCGGAAGAATGTGGCGTCTGATGAAGATCTGCACTAAATGCTTAAAACTGGAATTTTAGAATTGAATGAACGGTTCAAATCTCAGTCCAGGACTATTTCCTCAACCTACACTCGGAGACAATCGACCCACCAGTATTTTCAGTGCTTTGATTATGACATGTTTCAATATTAATGCTTTGTCAGTCCGGTTTTATTAGGTCGGCGGCTTTTGTTTGTTTTGTTTGTATTGGAGTTTAACGGTCAAGACAACACCATTTAGGTAATTGTTTAGCCGGCAAATTTACCTAGCTACACTTTTCGTGGACAGGCTTGTACATAAGGGATAAATAAGTTTATACGACAGTTCCATAAAGTGACAACTGCCCTTCATGAATCAGCGGAAGGGAATGACCGTTGTAAAGCTTTCATGATCAATCTCCATAAAAGAACGTTGCCAACCCTGATAGGTATCGAACCCGCAACCTCCTGATCACCGGTAAGACACGCATCCGACTGAGCTATCGAGGCCGGCCTATATTAGGTGGGCGGTAATTTGCGTTTGTTTGAATTCGGGTTTAACGTACCCGTCAACATAATTCAGGTCATTTTGGAGACGCTGCTTCCAATTGTTTTTCGACTTTACCCGACACTGAGATGAAATGACTTCTGAAGCCCTGCTGCCCAATGAAACCAAATGGCTTAAGTGCATTGGTCTAACTCGCACAACTTTACGTAGCCAGGCTTAGTCCTTCTAAGCGGTTTAGCAGTACTCGTCTGGTCAGATTCAGCTCTGCGTGGAAGCACCATGAAACTCAGTCTATTTCTCTAAGCCCCAATTGGTGGGGGCGGAACAGCGTTAATGTTTCAGGCAGCGCATTAGTGTATGAATAATGCGCCTTTCAATACGTTCAGAGACTGATTCAGGTGTTGCTGAAGCTGGTATTTCCAATCTTTACTCGAGTAATGCAGACTGTGCCTTAACAAGGTATGCATGTATGTGAATTACAGTTTTAAGTATAGATCTGTAATGGCATATCTGCACTTTCGGCCGGCCTCGGTAGCTCAGCGCGTCTGACTGGTGATCAGGAGGACGCGGGTTCGATACCTGTCGGGCTCGGTAACATTTGTTCGTGAAGACTGATCATAAAGTCTTTTCGTCGGCTATTCTCTCCCTTCCGCTGATTCAAGAAGGGCAGATGTTTGTTTCTGGCGAAGTCGTATGGTAGACGGGTTTCCTTGTGTTGCACAATTTTTTGATAAACTTAATAAAAGAGAAGACGGGACCGCGTTGTGTTTCCACGTAGACGCGGCCGAAATGGTAAACCGCTTAGAGGGCCTAGGCCTGCCCAGCGATAACGGTGCGGGTCGGACCGTCCATGCGTATAAACCCTGTTGGTTTCATTGGGCCACAGGGCTTGAGATGTAATTGGATAAAATAGTCACGTACAAAACGGAAGCAACATCTCCAAATGACCTGCATGTATAAATTTTTAGTTATGACGGGGACGTTAAACCTCTAATCAGTCTAACAAACAAACAAACTAGTCGAACATAAAAATTGACCATGGAACGATTCAAATTCATGGGTCACGTCATGAGAAAACCTTAACTTCTCATTTGCGATCACCAACATGTGCACTCGCGCAGTTCGAAAATTATTTTTGTGTTCGCGAGTTAAATTGTTGCATGCGAAGCTGGGCAGGTCATGCCCGGCGCAAAACCGACGGCAATTTTCTCAATGCCTTATTCAGTTAGCGCCTAAAATGTTCCAAGCTGCAAACAGCGTACGTTGACCCAGGTCGTCGCCGAAGAAGACAACATGAAGAAGACAACATTTGTGTATTTGCAAAAACATTTTGGACATCATCGCAATTAATAGATGCCTGCCTTGTTTGACCTTGTCGCTATTAATAGATCCAGAGTTCCATTAATATTACAAAGCTGTATCAACTGACAACTTGCCTTATGACAGGCACCTTTGCACGGATGATTTCTGCGTTTTATTGCTCTTTTGTTTCTAAATCAAACAAAAGTTCTTCGTCTATCCTAAAGATCTACATTACATGTGAATAGATAAAGTAATGGATGATTTGACATGTTGCAGTAGCGGTACGATTCAGTTTTGTCGCTACACAGCTTGACCTTGCTGTGATTCTACCGCAGGTAATGCGTAGGATTTTTTTTTCATACAAAAATAAATCATATTTGCTAGTTGTAGCGGATAAACAAGAATAATAGTAACAATATGTAGTTCATTTAAAACGAAATACAAAAAAACAAAAACATGAAAATTGGCGATATGTTTTGTGCTTAATGATGGAAGTTCGGACCTATTTAAATGCTCGGAGATGTACAGCCTTTGTGTGTTAATTTTGTATTAAGGTCAGCTGAGGAAATAAGCGTAGGAATTAATTTTTGTCTACAACAAATTCGGAATACCTTACCCCTTTTATGGGTGAATTTTCATTCATTGAAGTAATTATATGCAAGTTATTGTTAAATATGGTAGTTTGATACATATTCTGGTACTGATGTCGATGATAGTTCTGACCTATTTTTAATGCGCAGGGATACAGCCTTTTTGAGTTAATGTGAAAATTTGGTCATCCGAATCGTGTAGTAAATTGGGGGCTTCGTCCTAAAAAATCAATAGCGGAAAGCCAAAAGGACAGTTACTTTCCAAAATATGGCCAATTGGCTATCCAAACCGAGACGATATAAGCGATACACACGCAAAGACAAACCACAACAAAATACACCAGGACAGCTGTCTGGCTATATATATTGTACAATTGATATTGTTAAATATTATGCTTTTACAGAGATCGTCATACATCATAAATCTCTTAATATGTCAAGATATAATGAACACACTGACTGAATAATTTCCTGCCACTGAAATGCTATCTGAAAGTTGCATGATGTTTCAGATGTTTCAGTTGGTAAAACGTCTTGTGCTCGAACCACCATCAAATATTTAACCATTCTTCCTTGCGTTCCTATAGTTGAGTTTTCCAGCTGCCACATGTTATGTTTCCGTTGTATTCTAAGCATTAAAGGAATTAATAGAGTAAAAAACTTGTGTAAATCCTGACTGTACGACTCTTTAAAAAGAAACTATAAGTGAAGGCTATGGTTAGGGATCGATGCGATTAAGACACTATCAATGAAATGAAGCAACACATAAAGCAATTTGAACGCTACAAAGCGAAAACCAAAAGGACAATCTCAATCCGTAAATCTGGCCGAATGGTTAATTATTATTAACCATTTGGCCAGATTTACGGATTGAGATTGTCCGCTTTATGTGAATAATTAACCATTTGGCCAGATTTACGGATTGAGATTGTCATTTTGGCTTTCGCTTTGTAGTGTTCAAATTGCTTTATGTGTGTTGCTTCATTTATTTATAATATATTACCAGTATATACATGGAAAGACAAACAATAAAATAATAAATGTCAAAAGAAGCACCGCTATGAAAAGGGTCAGTATTCTTAGTTAGGGCGTTTAAACTCAATTTCACTGGCTACAACTGCGCCCCTACTTCTGCCGTGGTTTATCGGATCGTGGAAGCTCCGTGGTAAGTGCACTTGTCCAGCATGCTAGAGGCCCCCGGTTCCATTCCCGGCAGTGGTAAAATCGCGGTATCCAAACATGCTCCACTGGCATCATTTGCAGGCGTTAATGCCACAAAGTGCACCGTTATTCGGACCGGTACGTAAACCGGAACCCCCCTCCTTGTGCAGGGAGAACCATCCCCTGTGCAGGTAAAAAATTCTTACCGCAATAAAATGATTACTTTGTATGCTTTCATCCTGAAAACCTGGGGTGTATGTAATGTACAGCTGCACGCAAATGATCATGAGGGTTGTTGAAGTATATATAGAAAGAAAGAATGTTTAAACTTTCAGTACCGTGTTCAGTCCGTTTGAAGGGTGTCAACGTATGAGTGCAACATTTTTAGGACATAAAATCAAACGAATTAAGCGGTAAAATAATGATGATGACTCGACAGCATAAAATAAATGAACACAAAAAGAAAAACAACATTTTCTTTTTCATTTTGGAATCATTGATTTCACTGTGGAAGTGTTTGAGGGTCTTCGATGAGGCCTGGGCGGCCAGAACTAGCTACCATGGCCCAGAAAAACATGAACACTCCATTCTGTCAGTTCTATGGTGTATTCCTTGCTCCCAAAGGACAACCCTTTCATAGAACACATTTGGTGGGCCCGACAAGAGACAGAACTTCAGGCACCAACCGTCTTACTTAGCGAGTCGAGCAGCCATCTAAATTGTCTTAACCCTAGAGGGAGACAAGGGTGATGGTTGGAGAGCCGTAAAACCGGGTCAAACCCCCATATAATTATTACTGGTTGTCCTAAGGCGGCACTTGCGTTGCGGATTCAATTCGTTCATGTTCAGTGTTGTTCTGTCTTCAAATGTGTACGTATAAATACCTTTTAGTGTCAAAAGTAATTAGTTCATTAAAGGTAACTGTGTTGCCACCTGTGTTGGAAATAGCGGCTTGTCGACTGTGATCTTGATCTTTGTTTGGATGTGTTTATCCATCTTTCACATTAATGTTTGGGAATGTTTGGGATAGGGATAATATAAATTGAACCGATTATTTCTCTAAACCACAATAGAACTAATAGCGATGATTGTGTCAATATGGAACCGATTTGCACCGATTTGAACCTTCATACCCCCCCTCCCGGCGTGGTGACTTTTGCTGGCCGTTCCAGGGCGGTTCTTCTGTCGTGGTTTGCTATTTGTTGTGGTGTGTCTTTGCGTGCATGTATTGCTTATATCATTTGAGCCCCGCCAAGCGAATTTGTGTCTTCGAGCATTACGTCATGACAAATTTCAACTGCGCATGCCCAGCCATTCAGAGGGGCCAGGGACAGGTTTTCTGTCTGAAGGTTCCTCTTGATTCACTGCTTGTATGAGCGAGCAGCGAAGGTTCTGGCGAGACTGCGCGGATGCGCAGGCTCGCCTGAACCTTCGCTGCTCGCATAGGCGATAAGTACCAAAATCGCTTGACGGGGCCCATTTTATTAGCTCACCTGAGCCGAAGGCTCATGTGAGGTATTAGTATACCACGAGCCGGCGTCCGTCGTCCGTCGTCCGTCGTCCACTCTTTCAACGAAGTATATCTCTGGAACCAGTGGCCGGCCTTGATCAAATTTCATATGAACCATCATCAGGTAGGGGGAAAGGCTGTATTAGGTTTTCGTGCAGATCGGATGAGAACTCTGGTTGCCACAGCAACAAAGAGCTCCAATAGGCTTAACATAGGAAAAAGCTTGTCATCACTCTAGCTCCGTCAATTTTTTTTCTGATCGACTTCATTCTTGCAGATAACGAGGACAGGCATGAAATCTCGATCAAGTTCGATTTTGGGCTGAATCGGATTATTCACTCAAAGGTTACGTGCCCTTGAGCGTTAGGAAAAAGCTTGTCATCACTCTAGCTCCGTCAATTTTTTTCTGATCGACTTCATTCTTGCAGATAACGAGGACAGGCATAAAATCTCGATCAAGTTCGATTTTGGGCTGAATCGGATTATTCACTCAGGAGTTACGTGCCCTTGAGCGTTGAAAAAATTGCCTATTGACTTAACATGGGGAGAATGTTGTCATCACCGTAGCTGCTTCAATTAATTTCAGATTGGCTTTATTCTTGCAGATAACCAGCACTGCCGTGAAATCTCGGTCACGTTCGATAACTGGCAGAATCGGATCATTCACTTAGGAGTTACCTGCCCTTGTGTGTTTTTGCATTAGGGTTAATGGGAATTTCAAAAATGCATATCTTAAAGACTACTTGGCCAACTTTGATCAAATTTCATGTGTCGCATTATTGGGCAAGTGGAAAGGCTTCATTAGGTTTTCAGGCAGATCTGAGTGGAACTCTGGTTGCCATGGCAACATCTAGCTTCCATAGACTTCACATAGGAAAAAGCTTGCCATCACTCTAGCTCCGTCCATTTTTGTCTGATCGACTTCATTCTTGCAGATAACCAGTACAGGCATAAAATCTCGGTCAAGTTCGATTTTGGGCCGAATCAGATAATTCACTCAAGAGTTACGTCCCCTTGAGCGCCCGAAAAATTGCCTATCGACTTAACATGGGGAAAATGTTGTCATCACTGTAGCTAGTAACGAGGACAGGCATAAAATCTCGGTTAAGTTGGATTTTGGGCAGAATCGGAATATTGACCTCGGAGTTACGTGACCTTGAGCGACAAAAAATTTGCCCATAGACTTAACATAGGGAAAATGTTGTGACTACGATAGAGACTTGAATTTTTTTCAGATCAGCTTCAAACTTGCAGGTAACGAGGACAGACATAAAATCACGGTTAAGTTCGATTTTGGGCCGAATCTGATTATTTGCCTTGGAGTTACCTGCCCTTGAGCATGAAAAAATACGTTGTGACCACGATAGCAACTTTATTTTTATTCAGATCAGCTTCAAACTTGAAGGTAACGAGGACAGGCATAAAATCCCGGTTAAGTTCGATTTTCGGCTGAATCGGAATATTGACCTCGGGATTTACGTGACCTTGAGCGACAAAAAATTTGCCCATAGACTTAACATAGGGAAAATGTTGTGACTACGATAGCGACTTGATTTTTTTTTCAGATCAGCTTCAAACTTGCAGGTAACGAGGACAGACATAAAATCTCGGTTAAGTTAGATTTTGGGCCGAATCGGATTATTTGCATTGGAGTTACCTGCCCTTGAGTATAAAAAATACGTTGTGACCACGATAGCAACTTTATTTTTATTCATATCAGCTTCAAACTTGCAGGTAACGAGGACAGGCATAAAATCTCGGTTAAGTTCTATTTTGGGCCGAATCGGAATATTGTCCTCGGAGTTACGTGACCTTGAGCGACAAAAAATTGCCCATAGACTTAATTAGGGAAAATGTTGCGACTACGATAGCGACTTGAATTTTTTTCAGATCAGCTTCAAACTTGCAGGTAACGAGGACAGACATAAAATCTCGGTTAAGTTCAATTTTGGGCCGAATCGGAATATTTGACTTGGAGTTACCTGCCCTTGAGCATAAAAAAATACGTTGTGACCACGATAGCAACTTTATTTTTATTCATATCAGCTTCAAACTTGCAGGTAACGAGGACAGGCATAAAATCTCGGTTAAGTTCGATTTTGGGCCGAATCGGAATATTGACCTCGGAGTTACGTGACCTTGAGAGACAAAAAAATTTGCCCATAGACTTAACGTAGGGAAAATGTTGTGACAGAAATAGCGACTTGAATTTTTAGCTCACCTGAGCCAAAGGCTCCAGTGAGCCGATAGTATACCAAGGCTCCGGAGTCCGTCGTCTGTCGTCCGTCCATCCGTCGTCCACACTTTCAATGAAGCATATCTCAGAAGGCAGTCGACCAATCTTGTTTAAATTTTATGTGTGGCACCATTGGGCAAGGGGAAAGGCTGCATTAGGTTTTGGAGCTAGTCTGGTTCATTTGTTCCTTCATTCTTCTTTCTCTCCATATAGAGATAATAGACCAATGTTAAATTTTTAATCAAAGATTTCTCAGGAACTATAAAAGCTAGAAGCATCAAATTTGGTATTCAATAGAATAATGATGACTTATTTTGTGTAAGAGACATTGGGCTTTCTCAGCTTATTTGTTCATCTGTTCTTTCATTCTTCTTTCTCTCCATTTTGACCAATGTTAAATTTTCGTCAAAGATTTCTTAGGAACTATAGAAGCTAGAAGTCTCAAACTTGGAATGCAATGCAATAATCATGACTTATATCCTGTAAGGGTCAATGGGCTGGATTCTATTAGCAGATTTAGTAGTCAAGTCTGTGAATTGTTAAAACTTAAGTTCCTCCGGTGAGCGGTTTAGGCTCATTGAGCCTCTTGTTTTGGATAGCCGGCCATTTTTATGGGAAAGTAAGTGTCTTTTCGGATATCCGCTAGTAATGTTTTCATTAGGGTTTTTTTACTTCACATTCGTGTTATATTCCCTTTGGTGTCCCTGATGGGACTTTTGAGGAAATGGTATCGATTCTTGATCATTGCCTTCATTTTTATTTTGCGTTCTCATTCGACCAGTCCCTGAAGAATATAAATTAATCATTTAATTTACCTAAGCGGCTTTAGGCCAGGTCCGTCATAGAAAATAGAAGTGTCTTTATTTTGTTACGAGAGAGATTTCATGCTGTCTCTCACAAATAAATCTCAGACTCATGAACCTGGTGCTATCAGTTCAACGTCTATATATCTGGATGAATAACTTGATATTGACAGTTTATATTTTGATCAAATGATTGATATGATTTACCCCTATGAACTGAAACTCAATAGGGTTTATTCCTCGGATATTGCAGCACCCTGTTAAGTGTTTGACCTGTCGGTCTCTATAGTATAATATCATCACATATACACACCAAACGGGACAATTTTGAAGTTAATATTGCAAACAAAAATCCAGTTTTTAATGCCTATTTGCCAGTTTGTGGGGTGTAACTGTCATTTTGGCTTTCCGCTGTTGATGTTACTATTAGATGACTTGCGATGATTGCGTTCTTTGGTCTGGCCTTTTCTGAGTGAGTTTTTTTTACTAGTTATAATTGAGCCGGGGCATAGCATTTCATATACTTTACATGTGCGCCAAGCGTAGAATCAGATCTGCCTGCGCATCCATATAGTCTGACCAGAGACTTCTGTTGCTGCATGAAGTTGCACTGGTCCCTTAGTTATCCTCAGAGCGCACAACTAAGACTCTAGTTAATCAGACTGCGCGAATGTCACTTGACACAGATCGGAATGACCAAAACTGCTACGAGAGAGATTTCATGCTGTCTCTCACAAATAAATCTCAGGCTGATGAACCTGGTGCTATCAGTTCAACGTCTATATATCTGGATGAATAACTTGATATTGACAGTTTATATTTTGATCAAATGATTGATATGATTTACCCCTATGAACTGAAACTCAATAGGGTTTATTCCTCGGATATTGCAGCACCCTGTTAAGTCTTTGACCTGTCGGTCTCTATAGTATAATATCATCACAGATACACGCCAAACGGGACAATTTTGACGTAAATATTGCAAACAAAAATCCAGTTTTTAATGCCTATTGGTCATTTTGTGGGAAAGTAACTATCATTTTGGTTTTCCGCTGTTGATGTTTCCATTAGGGTCTGTTGTTTCGTGTTTGTGTTTCTTTCCCTTTGGTGTCTGTGATGGGAACTGTGGGTTAATTGTATCGATTTCTGATAATTGCCTCAACTTCTATTCAAACGGGGGAGCCCCCGTTCTCCTTTATAGGGAGTCTATATTTCTCAACTTCATCGGTTCGCTCATGTTGATAATTTTGATAATTGCAATTGAATTCTTACTGCTTATTTTCTTAAACAGGCTATCGGTATCATATACTTCGGAGAGCATTGTATAAATTGTATTGCAACACATCACGTGAACAAGCCCGTGAAATGAACACCCCCTTAAACCCCACTTTATATAGAGAAAAATGGGGTTAACGGGGGTAAACATTATTTTTCTTATTTTTGCTCCTAGAAATAGGCTGTGGGTACTCGGTAGAACCGCCTCAGTGAGGCGGTTCTAACGAGTTCACACAGTCTATGTTTGCAGTATTTATAAAAAAAATATCACGGATTTTCATCAGAAAAATCGCCATTTTGGTGATGTGAAAAAACATGCACTATGTCGCACGGGTGTGTTATCATAATGAGGGCATGTCAGAACCAGAGTTTTATGAAGATTTGGTCGATAAATTCGAAAAACAGTATATGGAGAAGACTTATTTACCGAATCAATTCAGAAAGATCATTAAACGCCATAACAAAATGAGGTATGATATAAGTGTTATGCAGCAGTCAGCACGTCGTCTTTAACCCAGTTATGGTTGATGACTATGCTTCCTTCTTTCATCATTACGTAAACACGCCTATACAAATTCATTGCCACCTTTATCGCCGAAAACATGACAATTGTATGATGAAAAATTGCGATATTTGTCTTATTTCTGTTCCAAATATAGATTGTGGGCACTTGTTAGAACCGCCTCATCGAGGCGGTTCTAACGAGTACCCAAAATCTATATCTTAGAGCAGATATAAGAAAAAAAGGTATACCCACGGAAACCCCAGTTTTACTATATAAAAATGGGAATCAAGGGGGTCAAAATTATATAGGCGTGTTTTCGTAATGTATACTGCGGGGACCATACACGTATCTCTGACTTGACGGCCCCAACCTTAAACTTTAATAGTTTTATTTTACTTGTCTTCCACTTGGCTTCGTCTTTGGTTTGACTCTTTGTGGTCTAACTGGTTGTTTTCTTTAGCTCCGGCTTACACAGTGTGAAACACGCTACGAGCTATCAGCTTTCTTTCAACGCAGTTCTTTAATTTGATTTGTATCTCAGTTTGTTCTGAGTTATATGTTATTTTATTCCTTCATGTGTGTGTGTTTTACTTTTAATGTAGCTTTGTTGGATTTTCCGACGGGGCTTTTCATGTTGCATGTGCTTATATTTGTTTATCATTAGCTCACCTTGAAGTGCTAAGGTGAGCTATTGTGATCGCTTCTTGTCCGGCGACCGTCGTCCGTCCGTCCGCCCCTCTGTCTGTTTGTCTGTCTGTCCGTCAATAATTTCTTCAAATGGCACATCCTCCAAAACCACAGTGCCAATTTTAAAATAATTTCATAGGAATATTCCTTGGGTGACCCTCTACCAAAACTTCTAAAATTGTTCCGCTCCGCTGAACAAAAGGGCTACCAAAGCTAAAAATAGGAAAACATTTAAACGACATCTCCTCCTAGGCTAATTGTCCGATTTAAAATAATTTCACAGGAATGTTCCTTGGATGGCCCTTTATTAAACTTGTTAAAATATTTCTGCTCCGCTGAACAAAATAGCCACCAGAGCTAAATTTAGAAAAGCCATAGATAACCCTTCAAATGACATCTCCTACGCTAATGGTCCGATTTCAGGTAACCCTCTACCAAACTTGCTGAAATGGTTCCGCTCCGCTAAACAAAACGGTGGCCAGAGCTAAAAATAGAACAAACAACTTTAAACGACATCTCCTCCTAGGTTGATGGTCGGATTTCAAAACAATTTCAAAGGAATGTTCATTGGATGACCTTCTACCTGAATTGAAAAAAATAGTTCGACTCCGCTGGACAAAATATTTTGGCCGCCAGATCTACAATTAGAAAAATATTAGAAAAAAAAAACAACAACAACAAAAAAAAAAAACCTTCAAACAACGTTAACAACATCTCCTCCTAACCTAATGGTCTGATTTCAAAATAATTTCACGGGAATATTTATTAGGTGACCCTCTACCAAAATTGCCAAAATGGTTCCGCTCCGCTGAACACAATGGCCACCAGAGCTAAAAAAAAAAACAAAAAAACAAGATGTGTTTGTGAAACACAAATGCCCCCGGACAGCGCAAGGTGAAGGTCACGAGGTCAAAATTTATGGTACCTCTTGAAAGGTCTTGTGACAAGGAATGCACATGTGAAGTATGAAAGCTGTACCACTTACCATTCAAAAGTTATGCCCAATGTTAAAGTTTTTGCAGACGGACAAACGGACAAACAGACAAACGGACAAACAGACGGACAGACCAAAAACTATATGCCCCCCAGAATCTTAGATTCCGGGGGCATAAAAAAAACAAATTTCAACGACATCTCATCCTAGGCTGATGGTCCGATTTCAGAGTAATTTCACAGGAATGTTCTTTGGATCACCCTCAACCAGAATTGCTTAATTGGTTATGCTCAACTAAACGAAATGGCCACCAGAGCTAAAAAAAGAAAAAAAAAAAACTTTAATCGACATCCAGGCTAATGGTCCGATTTCAAAATAATTTCACAGGAATGATTCTGGGAAGACCCTCTGCTAGAATTGCAAAATAGGAAAAAAAAAAAAAAACAACCTTTAAACGACATCTTCTCCTAGGCTAATGGTCCGATTTCAAAACAATTTCACAGGAATGCTCCTTGAGTAACCCTCTACCAAAACTGCTTAAATGGTGCTGCTCCACTGAACAAAATGGCGCAATTTCAAACCCAATTCACAGGCGGAACCAAGGGCGAGGATTGTGATCATATAAAATCAATCTGAGCACCCCTACTCCCAGTAAAACTGTTTACTGACTGTTCCAGTGCGGTTCTTCTGTGAACGCGAGGGGTGAAATTTCTTAACTCTTAAAGTTGAAGCCCCCGACCCCCAGTAGTTTTATTTACTAATGACCGTCCTAAGGCGGTCGTTCTTTTGCTTTGTCTTATCAGTTTCTTCATGTTTTGTCTGATGTGTTTGTGTCTGCCTTCGTGTTGTTTACTTTCTTAAGGGGAATGGGAACACCTGGCTGATTTTTCCGCCATTTTTCAAAGGGAGACAACTTTCGGGACTTCCTGTTCGCTTTTCTATGAGCCCTGTCCCACGGAAAAAGGGGTCTACTCTTATAGAAAAGAATTTGCTCCTCAGGAGCAAATTCTTTTCTTTAAGAGTTGACCCCTATTGATATGGGAGACAAAAATACTTTTGCAGGAGTTGCCTCCCCTGCAGGTGTTACCATTCCCCTTAAGGTGACTTGCGATGGTTGCTTTCTTTGGTTCTGGCCTTTTCTGATTGAATTTTTCTTACTAGTTATAATTGAGCCGGGGCATACCATTCACATTCCCTATACTTTACATGTGCGCCCAGCGTAGAATCAGATCAGCCTGCGCATCCATATAGTCTGGCCAGAGACTTCTCTTGCTGCATGAAGTTGCACTGGTCCCTTAGCTATCCTTAGAGCGCACAACGAAGACTCTGATCAGACTGCGCGAATGAAACTTGACACAGATCGGAATGACCAAAACTGCTACATTCTCACCAAGTACCATAACCACCATGCAGTTGGACTCTTTTGTCTCCCTTTGTGACGTACGATAAAACAAACGCCCGTTTTAAGAAAACGTTTCGGTCTCAGATTTTAATATCACAAACAATACAGATTTCAAAATTCACTTGTGTGTTTCAATGGGAAAGACATTTCCATTTATATCAAACTTTTGATCTGTGACCTTGGCCTTTAACCAAAAAAATCTTTAACCATGGCCAAATTTCAAAACCAGTATTAAGCTCATCCGCACAAAACTTCAGACACATTTGCAAGATAACAAGGTCCACCTTTTGAACCAGTTACATGATTCTAGCATGCAGTTTGACTGAAGGTTGCACCTACTCGACAATTACCAATGATCTGTTGATACTGTGACGAAATAGAGTAACATCATTGAAATAGGATAGACAACTGTTTTTCATGCTCATCTCGGGTAAGTATGAAATCTGCATTGCTCATAAAATTAACATACAAACTAATTAGGTAATTTTCCTGCTCAGATCAACAGATCCTGCTCTTCAAATTTTAAAATGCCAACTTTTGTAGAAATTTTAAAATTTTTGAGGAGAACAACATTTATGTTAAAGTGGGTTGCGCATTAAACAGATATAATCTCGGGGCAAGAAGCCTGCAACAGCTCTCCACACATCGCTAGTTTATCAAAAGCACTGAAAGCAGATGTGCATTGCAATAACACACCCGTGCAACATAGGGCATTTTTTCACAACTCCAAGATGAAATCCTTGATATGTTTATTTATACTGCTAACATAGGTTGTGGGTACTCGTTAGAACAACCCCATTTTGTTCATAAAAAGTGTGGTCTATGGTGTAATAATTTCACGGCCTTGTTCACGTGACGGGGTCGATTATCTCTGATTATAGGCAAAAAACTATCCTGCACATAAAACTGTTACTGTTTCTTTGTTAGTGATCAGTTAATTTGGAAGCACAATTCCTCTACATTCGGGTCGTTTATATTTCACTGCGCTGCTTCTCATCTCACAATACGGAAACACATCCATTACGACATAGTGCAATTTGCATCACGAACATACGCCTTTATAATTTTGACCCCGTCGAACCTCACTTTTGTATTGTAAAACTCACTTTTGTATTGTAAAACTAGGGTTTACAGTGGTATACCTTATTTTTGCTCTACAATTTAGATTTTGGATACTCGTTTAAACCGCCACGATGAGGTAGTTTTAACCATATTTTGAGGAGGCGGTCCTAACGTGTACCCTCAATCTCTTTTTTGAGCAGAAATAAGAAACAATACTACAATTTTTCATCTTCATTTATTTATTTTATTTTATTATTTTTTTCACTTTTACTGCGCGGTTAAATTTACAACGTATTTGTATAGGGCTGTTAGCGTTATGTCACATCTCTAAAATGGCTATTCTTCTGATGAAAATCCGTGGTATGTGTCTTATTTAAAATGCAAACATAGGTTGCCAGTGCTCGTTAGAACTACCTCAATGAGTACCCACAGCCTATGTCTTTGAGCAAAAATAAGAAAAATAGTGTATATTCCTGTAAATACCAGTTGTCTATGTATAAAGTGGGTTTAATGTGTTGTACAATTCAAGGACTTGTCCTCGTAATGTATACCAATACATTATAAATACGGGCAGACGGACAGGCCGACTTAAGCTTCATTTTCATGTGGGTATCTATATTGGTTTTGAAATTAAGATGAAAACAAAAGACGAAAAAAAGCAGATTTTTTTGTTTTTCAAAAGGCAGCTACTCTCATAGTTCAGTAGCTTGCCACCAAATTGTTGCAGTGATCTTACCTTTAAAGGTTGAAAATGATGCGTTTGAAGGTTTGTAAGTTATAAAGAAAAAACATGATGTAAATGGACTGATGGTCAGATTGACGGACGGACGGACAGGGCATTTCTATAAAGCAACTGTCAGTAACTATAGGAAGTTTTTTTGAAAATCTATAGCGGTTGTAGAATAAAGATGAATAAAAGACGAAAAAGCTGATTTTTTTTTAAGTTTTTCAAAGGGCCATAACTTTAAAGAGTATTGACACTACAGTTATGTTACTTGCCATAAAATTGTGTAATGATGATGAGACCATATATATAAAGTTTGAAGTTGATAGGTTTGACGGTTTGTAAGTTATTAACTAAAAAACATGGACAAGCTGAATTTTAAGGTTTTCAAAGGGCCATAACTGAAGGTATTGAAGCAACAGTTACATAACTTGCCATAAAAATTGTGTAATGACCATGAGACCATATATTGAAAGTTTGAAGTTGATAGGTTTGACGGTTTGTAAGTTATTAAGAAAAAAAAAACATGAAAAATGTGGACATTTTTTATGTTTTTTTTTTCAAAGGGCCATAACTCTGAGAGTATTGTAGCTAGAGTTACGTTACTTGCCATAAAATTGTGTAATGCTGTTATGACCTTATATTTAAAGTGTGAAGTTGATGCGTCTGACGGTTTTTAAGTTATTAAGAAAAAAATGTGGACGGGCGGACAGACGGACAGACAGGGTGATTACTATAGGGCACCCGCAAATAAATTTTCGGTGCCCTAAAAATAAAACACACGAACATTTTAAGATGGAAAATTGTGATATTGTTCTTCTTCCCACTCAAAATATAGTTTTGGGGGTACCTACTTTCTAGACTTTAGACAGAAATAATTAAATAAGGTGTTACCAATGTAAATAAGCTCCCGCCCATCGGGGATTCAAGAAAAAGATTGAGCTGCATGATGCTTCCACTCACAGCTGAAACTGACCGCACATGAATACTGGTAAAAATCTTGGAGATTCTGAGCCTGCCCAGGAAAGGTGTTGCGAGTTGAGCGGTCTATGTATATAAACCCTATCGGTTTCATTGTGTGGCAGGGTTTGAGATGTCATTTCATCTCAATGTCAGGTAAAAGTTCCACACAATTGGAAGCAACGTCTCCAAAATGACCTATGCAGTGTTGACGGGGACGTTAAACATCAAATAACCAAACAAAAAAGCCAATGTAAACTCTAGTTTTACTGCATAAATGTTGGTTTCAAGTGCTTCACAATTATGGCGTGTTTTCGTGATAAATATGCCCAGCGTCTCAAATAAAAAGAAAAATATGTCACGTCCCTGACCAGACACCGCGTCGCATAGCGCAGTGCTTTTCAGTCTTCACTGTGTATTGGAAGCATGAACATTAATGATAAGGTCACAAATAAGCCACGCATCCAATATATTGCAACTTTGTCTCTCTAAAGAGAAGAATCTGTTGGACAGTAAACGGTTGTTTAGGAAATTAAACGGTTCGGTTTAAGTAGCACGGCCTCCATGGCCTATTGGGTGAGAATACCGACTCTTAATGATTAGGCCTGTCACCGCTTTGATTCTAGCCTCGCTTGGGTCATATGTGAGACGCCAAGTTCTGAAACGGACGGACAGGTGATTTGTCTCTGGGTACTCAGATTTTGACGACAGGCTCGAAATAATTGGAATAATCTTGAAAGGGCCGTTAAATCATAACCAAGAACAAGTTTAAATTACACGCGGTTTGTGTTTATTGATCAATTCCAGTCGCCTGAAGCTTCTGAACTATACTTTGTTCACATTACGTGAACATATCCGTGAAATGAAGACCCCTAAACCCCACTTCATAGAGAGAAAGCTGGTGTTGACTGGGGTATACATTATTTTCCTTCTTTCTGCCCCAAGACACAGCTTGTGATACTCGTTAGAACTGTCCCCATGGGCGGTTCTAACGAGCACCCACAACCTATATTTTGAGCAAAAGTTAATAAAATATCCAAATTTTTTATCTTAAAATTCTTGATTTGCGACGGTAAAATTTACAATTCATTTGTATAGGCGTGTTTTCGTATAGTCGACGAGGACAGGAAACTGTAAACGACACAATCAAAATGATAGTTTTCTATAGGAATGCGATACTTTTTACTGTGGTATGACTGTATAATTGCATGCAAAACGTTGTTAATTTGATATATTTCTGATATTTGATATATTTCCTAATAGTTTCGTTATAAGGCGGATTCAGCTGCATTTGTAGTGAACAGAGACATCCCGTTCAAACAAATCATGAACTTTATTTTCAGTAGGCATATCCTCTCCATGAAAAGAAAGATGTTTTTTTTTTAAGAGTATGCCTATTCACCACGAAAATATGCCTATATATTTTGACCCCCTTAAACCTCACTTTTATATTGAAACTTGGGTTTGCTGGGGTGAACATTTTTTTCGTATTTATGCTGATAAAACATAGATTGTGGGTACTCGTTAGAACCGCCTCGCGGAGGCGGTTCTAACGAGTGTCCACAATCTATGTTTTGAGCAGAAATAAGAAAAATATCACAATTTTTTATCTGAAATTTTTCATCTTTCGGTGGCAAAATTTACAATGTATTTGTATAGGCATGTTTTCGTAATGTTTCAATAGGGATAATGAGTACAGGGGCCAGTAAGTAAGTAACCAGACTATCCCGAGACACCAACGATTCAATACATGTTCAAGGCATAAAGGTAAAATTGCACCCTTATCGTGTCAGTCACTCATAAGCTATTGACCGGCAATCATGAAGCAAGCTTTTCGTCAAAACTTGAGTACCGTGCTGTAAGTCTGTACTTGTATTAGAAAGAGAAAGCAGGTCAGGAAAAGCATTGCGAGTTGACTAATGTTTATGGGTATTCCGCACCATCGTATGCACAAGTTAATTTTTCTGGGTTGGGAATTAAAGCAGGGAAGAGCGACTTTAGAAGACGAAACCAGGTCTAGGGGCCAATCAGATGATGCCACCGGTGAAGAAATGTATAACAAAACACGGGGTCTGGTGTACCCTGATAGGCGAATTAAAGTTCAAAAGCCACCAGTGGGTAGGGCCAAAGGCCAAAGAAATTCAAAAAGCAACCCTCAGCTGAGAATGTATTGGCAACTGTATTTTAGGACGCACAATGCGTTATTCTGTTGGACATTCTAGAAAAGACAAGTACAATAACAGGTATGTATTATGCGAATTTGCTCGACCAACTGAGAACTGCGATCCGTGAAAAATGCCAGCTACGAATAAATACCACAAAGGGATTCTGCTCCAACACGACAATGCGAGAGTCCACACTCGCAAAATTGCAATGGATGCTAAAGGTAAAAAAGATAAAGAAGCTTTATTTAACGTCACATATCCGAAACAGGTAGCATAAGCTCTGTAGAGCTTTTATTGCGAAAAACAAAGTATCTACCTGCCTTCATTTATATTCCTAGGACTACCCCTGACAATGTGAGCGTCAGCCAAGGGAGCGCCTGGTACCATTTTTTCACGCATTTGGTATTGCGCGGCCGGGCATCAAACCCGCAACCTCCCATTCCCGAAGCGGAATCTCTTCCACTGAACTATCGGGACCGGTGGGACTTTTACCCGATATTGGGATTGAGGTGAAATGGCACCCCACCTTTTCTTCAGACTTAGCTCCTAGTGAATATTTCCTTTTCCCAAACTTGAAAAACTCTATCCCCGGACGTCATATCCGGTCGAAAAGGAAGCGATCGATCCCACCAAGAAATAAGTTATGCCGTTTTTTTATTTGGTTATCTCATTAGTATTTTTCCGATGTATATGAGCCAGCGCACGACAAAACCTACAATAAGACCTGTTCCACCAGCAAAGACTAGAATCCGCCGTTATATCCTCACAGTATGGTAAGAGTTTAAGCTTATCACCCTTTGGGTAGCCCGAGGGCTATAGACGGCCCATGCGGCCAGTCAAGGCTCTGATCCGACTGCCCAGATGCGCAGGCTGATCTGAGTATTCGCTGGTCGCTCAAGACTTCTTGTAGATTGTGTCATGCGCTGGCTCATATATCATTCAGCCCTGAAGAAAAAGATGGCGACCATAGCTAAAAATAGAAACATCTTTAAATGACTGCTCCTCTCATATCCATCGGCCAATTTTATTCAAACTTCAGAGGAATTTTGCATAGGTGATCCTGTACCAAAAGACTCAAGTTAAAATCGCACCACTCCGATGAACAAGATGGCTGCCGGAGCTAAAAAAAAAAAAAAATCTTTAAACGTTTTCTCCTCCTAAACCCTAGGCCCATTTCGTTCAAACTTAATAGTAATGTTGCTTAGGTGACCCTCTAACAAACTAGCACAGAAAACCTTTCTACGAGGACTGTTCAAATATGAATGCAACTAAGCACATAAAAATAATACCGTGATAGATTTCGATGAAAAATTTATTTTGTCCCCTCAAAGTATTCCCCTTTAACAGATATACAAACTTTCAGTCTTCTGATCCAATCATTGAATGCATTTTGGTAGTCTTTTCGAGGTATACTATGAAGGCACTTGAATATTGCAGAACCGAGGTGTTTGCGCTGTACAAATTTTCGACCAGAAAGGTATTTTTTCAGCCGCGGGAACAAAAATAGTAACACGGGGCAAGGTCAGGGGAATACGGGGGGGTGAGGGAGTTCAACAACCTTTTCCAGCTTCAAATAGTCTTGCACAATGAACGCCTTGTGCGATGACGCATTGTCATGTAGCAATCTGACATTGGCCAAACCAGTTGCGGGTCTTCTTTCTTTGAAATATTTCTTCAATTTTCGAAGAACTTTATTCTTGTAAAACTTCGCATTTACAGATCTGCCTTTAGGCACAGCAACCTGAATAGCAGGGTCCTGATTTGAAAAGAATATGGCATACATTACCTTCTTAACGCCCATGGTCCGCTCTGCAATGTATGGTCTTTTGCAATACTTTGTTGCCCATAATTTGTTCTGAATCTTTCGTTTTGGCTCAAAAAAGTGAACCCACATCTCGTCACCTGTGACGACATTAGCAAAAGACCGTGCATTGTAATTTGGAAACTTTTTAAGCAACTTCTTGGCGCACTGAACGCGTGTCTTTTTCTGCTCATCTGTCAACAGATGGGGAACTCATCTAGCACAGATCTTTCTCATTTTCAAATCCCGTTTCAGAATTGTATGCGCTGCTCCTAGTGAGATGCCAACTTTACTAGCTATTTGCCTTGTGGTGTATCGTGCATCGGTAGCAACTATTTCTTTCCCTCTAGCAACTATCTTGGCAGATGTTGCTCTTTTCGGCCGGCGATCATGTTGTGCATCTTCTGTTGAGCCTAGCCCACAGCTGAATTTCTTACACCAACGAAAAACTGTCGGAAAAGACATTTCATTATGCCCATAAACCGAATATATTTCATCAAAAATGTCTTTGCACCGTATACCAAGAATACAACGATTCTTAATATAGGACCGTATTTTAACGGCGTACTCTGACCTTCTTCCAACCATGTTTTGTATTAGTATACAAGAGTAGACAGTGTTTATCGAACGATATACATGGCTAAAGTGGACGGATTTGAACAATGTTGGTATCAATGTATAGGTAAAATGTTTTTCTACGGTGTGCTATTTATTTCCAGTGATTTTCGCATTAGTGCATGAGAAAACGTTCTACTTGCATTCATATTTGAACAGTCCTCGTAAAAAGATCTTAAAATTAAGAAAGGTAGTTCTGCAAATTCCAATATATGATATTGTTTGCAGATGTCTATAGACCGGTGGTATTATGGACCGCCATTCGATGTTTCAAATTTTTGAAAGAAACTATTTATGTATTAAAAACCAAACAGTAACAATGCTACTGTCCATAAGTAACAGTTTTTGTCTGGTCGGTTTGGGATGCCTCTCCCAAAAGATACTCTATGGGAAAGAGATCGGAGAAGAAAGGTTGGCTAGTCCAATACATGAATTCCATTGGCTTGAAGACATTTTTGAGAAAGAACAGCACTATGAGGCCGTCCGTAATCCTGCTGGATAAGATATCCCGGATTCTGAGCGTAAACAGATAAATGGAACCATGTGAGGCCGAAGCACTTGATTGATGCAAGGTCTCGCTGTTCAGTTCATGTCTCAGCCACGATCTTGAATGTTCTTAATGACACTAAGCTGCGTACGCTAACACATGCACTAGCTCGCCAGCCACACAATTACGCTTATTTCAACCGATATGTCATGCTCTGCATTACGCATGCGTCGCCACGGCATACCTTACACTATACGTCGAGACACCCGGAAACGACAATCGGCGTTATTCACGCTGAAGTGCGATTTGTCACGGAAACGCATATGCCAGTCGCTTAGACGCCAATTTACGTATTTCATGCACTAGCTTAAGTGTTCCGTACTGTGTCGACGCGTTAACTTACATGTAGGTCACGGCAGGGACGCCTAGCTCTCAAACGCGCATCGCATAATGGCGATGAACAGTGTTAGTGCTTATTAGTCGGTAGTTGAGAGCCCTTGTTTATCTACAGGTACAGTGTAGCAGCTGCCGGTGGACATCTGTTTCGCATATGCGTCTGTCGGTTGAAACGATCTTGACGTACTGACGTCGGTCTTCCGCTACGTCGACGTCCACTAGCGTCTTCTGTATATAGTAAGATGTCGCTCCAATAGACGATAGATCACCCAAAATCAGAGTCAATGTCATCCGCTTTCCGACCAGATTCTAACTGTCCAGGGGCACGCTTACGATCCTTTAATGAAGAATGTTGCAATACGCTCTCACTTAATGCTTTTTGAGATCAATTTTCAGTTTCTTCTTTTCTGGACACGACCTTACATTACACATCAAAAGTTTGATCCTGAACATGTGGTTTCTATCCGTACTGGTGTGAATGTGGTGCACAGGATCGACGTAGCCGGACTGGTAACCAGACGTCACGGTTGATTGATTTAACCTTTTTAGCTTAAGGGCATGGTGCATAAGCGTGTTGTAATCATGCAAACGTTTGGTTTCAGAATCAAAGCACTGAGAGTGTGTGATGAAGTTTGGAGTAATAGTCCTGGGCTGAGATTTAAACTGTTTCCTTTAACTGTGAAATTCCAAACAAATAGTGAAGATTTTGATAAGAGGACGCGTTCTGCAGCATCTTGGTCTACACTGTTTGCCAAGCACAACCAATGATTCCAGGATAATCATCTTCAGTCTTATGGAATACCCTGATCTCACTGCGGCTATTTTCTACTAGACAAAATGTTATTCTGACAAGTCAGTGATAGTAACGTAGACGTTAGCACTGAAGCGCTGTTCTTATTACCAACTTCGGGTCGAATGCCAAACAAACAACCCAAACATATCCGCGTCGTTTGTCAGTGTTGGGTACATGAAAGTGTTATCTGTGAAATATGCACATGAATTAAATGTTTTGTTTGTTTGATTTGAGGTTTAACGTCCCGGTCAACACTGTAAAGTTTATTTTGGAGACGTTGCTTCCAATTTTGTGGGACTTTTACCCGACATTGAGATGAAATGACATCTCAAGCCCTTTCGCCCAACGAAACCAATAGGGTTAATTAGCATGGACGGTCCGCCTCGCACCGCGGTTCCTGGACAGGCTTAGATCCTCTAAGCGGGTACTAGTGTGCGGGCCGGATTCAGCTCTGCGTGGAAGCATCATGCAGCCCATATATTTCTTCAAGCCCCAATGGGCGGGGGCTTGAATCAAATGTTGGATCTGGCAAACAAGGTTAACTCAGGTCAAACGCCACAGAACACGGTGCTGATCTTGTTCTACACTTTTTTTGCATTAGTTACAAACATCTTAAGTTTCAACGAATCAGTCCAAGTCCACGTTCATGATCAGCCTGCCTTTAGAGACAATCGGAATGGGTGTTGTCAGCGCTTTGATTTATTCACTGCCTTGAGTTTCTGGAATGCACTCTTCCATCACTGAAGTTGGGCTCGTCCATTCTGCTAAATATGGACCTAGAATTATATCACAGGACCTACACACGGTCTCTGTAGCATATTCCAAGGTTGAAAGGGACAACCTTTCTTTCCAATTTCTCCACGCAAAGTAAATATACACCTAAGTTGTAACTGACCTAAACTTGGCCTCGAAAGTCAGAAAGAAACCCCATTAATAGTCTTGTCTGCAGCTGACCTGGTCCAACAGCAGGCTGGTCTTTAAGGATTAAATATTGACAGCACTGATAGAAAACAGTGTTAAACCTGAGCGGACTGTTGAGCAGATGCCGCATTGATCTGGGTATACTGTCTTCGCCAAACCCGTCGCATAATGCAGCTGATTCATATGAAATGCTGAATCGTAAGATAAAATCGTCAAGTCGTCTGCTTCAAAAGTTTGTATTACGCTTATAGGATAACTAATACGCTTGTACAATTTTGATTACTGCGCCAAACCGGACTACATTTTGTGCGGACTCATATTTCTATTGTGGTCAAAGCCGGAACAAAGCCTGACTAACTCTAAAACTTGCAGGATAGCTAGAAATGACAGATTGAATCTGTCATCAAAAATAGCCACCGGAGCTAAAAATAGAAAATGCTAACCCCTCCTAAACCCTTGGGCAAATTAAGCTTAAACTTCACAGGAGTTGGCTGTCTACAAAAATAGCTAAAATGTTTGCGCTCCAATGAATGAGATGGCCATAAGATCTAAATATAGAAAAATATTAAATGCAACTCCTCATATACCCCTGGAACAATTCCATTCAAATTTCATAAGAATGTTGCTTTGGTGACTATGTAAAAAAAAAAAAAAAAAAAAAAAACATACGGAAGACAATCTGTCGAATCCTCTTGTGGAATCAGTGAATTGGACATATATGGACAACACCTGAACTACCCCGGCCTTCCAATCTTATCTGCGACTACTTTTTGATATATGAACTGTTCGTTTGTTCCCCGTAGTCTAGCGTTTGGATTAACCCATGTAGTACCAGAAACCACAAAACGGATAGCCTGGCACATAGTGCATGCCCAGATCAGACGCCGCAGAATGCGGCGTCTGATCAGGGCCTACACTGTTTGCAAACAGTAAAGCCATTTTCCAAACAAATTTTGAAGAAAACACAACCTGACACCACTAAATTTCAAAATGTATAAGATGAAAGATTCTATTTGGTAAAAACACGGTTAAAATACATTTTCTTCAGCTGCTGACAATAAAAATCAATCACATCGTCTGAGCTATCCTCATAAAGATGTCTTACCTTACAATGTTTAGTCAGACGCTATTTGTTTTAGTGTTCATCCAAGGATTGAACAGTAAGTTTTAACATCATATTAAGGGGAGTGGGAACACCTTCAGGGGGGCAACTCTTGCAAAAGTATTTTTGTCTCCCATGTCTAGGGGTCAACTCTTTAAGGAAATAATTTGCTCCTGAGGAGCAAATTCTTTACTTTAAGAGTAGACCCCTTTTTCAGTATGATACGGCTTATTGAAAAGGATACAGGAAGTCCCGAAAGTTGTCTCCCTTTGAAAAATGGCTGAAAATTTGCCAGGTGTTCCCATTCCCCTTAACTTGGCAATGAACAACCCTGCAACCCCACTTTATACCGAACAAATGTGGTGTATATCAGCTAGCCACACAATGTGGTACTCTTTACAACTGCTCCGATGAGGCGGTTCTAACGAGCACCCACAACCTATGTTTGGAGTATAGATAAGAAAAAATATCACAAATTTCTTCGCAAAAATACACGAAGATATGCAGGAATGGACGGTTATCGCAAAATGGAGAGTAAAGATAACTCCATGTTTATTTTACATCACTTCTCTGAAAAATTAAGACTTGTGATCCTGATCGCTTCCCTTTAAGTGTGTGTTCTTACATCAACCCTGTGTGTAGAAGCCTCCGTGATGTAGTGGTTATACTACCCGCCGCATAAATCAGGGGTCGTTGGTTCGATCCCACGCTTCTCGAGACTTTCTGGTGAGTCTTTAAGCCGAAATGACCGTAGATGTGGTGGCACGCACGCACACACACACACACACACACACACACACACAC
This sequence comes from Lucinisca nassula, assembly GCA_963580285.1. Classification (NCBI taxonomy): domain Eukaryota; kingdom Metazoa; phylum Mollusca; class Bivalvia; order Lucinida; family Lucinidae; genus Lucinisca; species Lucinisca nassula. Next base: position 200,843,641 of record OY757010.1, on the reverse strand, counting down.
ACACACACACGTATCAATATTACAAGTTGATTTGCATGTTTCTGTTGCGTACATTGTAACACGAGCTGACTTGGGAAACGGCTATGAGCTCTGAATACCAGTTGCACCCAGTGTCATTATGTTAAAACCGTATGTGTGTTTGAATTTTAGGTCCCAACAAAATCTAAGGTCATAGGGAGACGGGACCTCGGTCAATACTCATCCGAAAGTCGTTAGAAGCCCGAGATCGAACCTTCGACCACTGGTTTACAAGGCGAGTAGCATGACCACTACACCGCGGGGACTTCTGATGGACTTCTGATTAAAATTCTTGTATACCACACAAGTTGGGTTTACGGGCAGGTTCTTGAGTCTCCTTATCATTACGACAGCACACCCGTGCGATAGCGTGCACTTTTCACATCTCCAAAATTGCCACACATCGCGAAAACATGCCTAAATAATTTTGATCCCCCTGAACCCCACTTTTACATTACGCAAACCCGCCTATACAAATACATTGCCACATTTATCGCCGAAAAAATGAAAATTTTATGATGAAAAATTATGATAATTTTCTTATTTTTGCTCAAAATATAGATTGTGTGCACTCGTTAGAACCGCCACATCGCGGCGGTTCTAACGAGTACCCACAATCTATATTTTAGAGCAGAAATAAGAAAAATAAGGTATACCCCGGAAACCCCAGTTTTACTATATAATAGTGGGGTTCAAGTGGATCAAAATTATATAGGCGTGTTTTCGTGATGATATAGCAAAACTGGTGTTTGCACTGTAAACCGTATTATTCTTATTTCTGCTATAAAATAAAGATTGTGGGTACTCGTTAGAACCGCCTCGATGAGGCGGTTCTAACGAGTGCTTACAATCTATATTTTGAGCAGAAATCGATGAGGCGGTTCTAACGAGTGCCAACAATCTATATTTTGAGCAGAAATAAGAAAATTATCACAATTTTTAATCTTAAAAAGTTCTTTTTTCGGCGATAAAGGTAGCAATGTATTTGTATAGGCGTGTTTGCGTAATGATTTGAGCAGAAATAAGAAAAAAATCATAATTTATCATCTTAAAATTGCCGTTTTTTAGACGGTAAAGCTTGCAATGCATTCGTATAGGCGTGTTTTCGTAATGGTTTTTCATGAAAATCCGTGATATTTTTTTCTGATTTACGAGTACATTACGATAACACATCCGTGTCATATAGTACATTTTTCATTACTCAAAAAAGGTAATTTTTTTCTGATGAAAATCTGTGCTTTTTTCTCATTTATATTCAGAACATAGGTTTTGGGTGCTCGTTAGAACCGCCTCATTGAGGCGGTTCTAACGAGTACCCACAACCTATGTCTTGGAGCAGAAATAAGGAAAATAATGTTTACCCCCGTAAACCCAAGTTTTCTCTATATAGTGTGGGGTTCAGGGTGGGGGGGTGTCTTTATTTCACGGATTTGTTCACGTGATGATAATGTAAACAAACATTGTTGGTGTTCAAAAGAACTGCCTTAAGAACCATCTCATTTCGGTTCTAACGAATACCCACAACCCATTACTTGGTGCAGAAATAAACAATAAATAATGTATACCCCACGTAAATCCTAGTTTTCACTTGATAAAAGTGGAATTTAGTGGGTGTTCATTTCTCGGACTCGTTCACTTGATGTTTTACTCAAGCACACTGATTGTGGGTGCTTGTAAAAACAGTCAATGAGACGGTTCTAACGAGCACCCATCATTTAATTCTCTGAGCAACAATAAGACAAATTTCATAAATTATTTTCAATTAAGTCACTTTCAAGAAATGTCCATACAAATACATTGTAGATTTTATTGCCGAAAAACGAAAATTTTAAGACGAAAAATTGTGAAGCTGTCTTATTTCTTCTCAAAATATAGATTGTGGGCACACGGTTCTAATGATTGTCCATAATCTATATTCTAGAGCAAAGGCGCTTCTATCACGTGTGCCCAAAATCTAAATTTTAGCGAAAAAAAAAAATGCGTTCCTATTGACGGATGTGCCAATACGACCTATTTAACAGGCCCATTCACCATAAATTGGTTAAACCTTATTTTTGCACACAGTCTAGGTCCAGATCAGATGGCTGCCTCAGGAGGCAACTGATCAGGATTTACACTCGTTTTCATACAGGTTTTGAATTGAATGAATAAATTACATCAATTAATTTGATTGGTTCGTTGTCCTAAATCGGTGTGGCTAAATTAATTCATATAGCAGTATAAGGAATATATTGCCACATTTATCCCCGAAAAAAATGAAAATTTTATGATGAAAATTGTGATATTTTTCTTATTTCTGCTCAAAATATAGATTGTGGGCACTCGTTAGAACCGCCTCATCGAGGCGGTTCCAACGAGTACCAACAATCTATATTTTAGAGCAGAAATAAGAAAAATAAGGTATACCCTCGGAAACCCGATAGCGTGATAGTAAAAAGCCTCGATAGCGCAGTGGTTAGCGCGTTCGACTCATAATCGAGAGGTTGTGCGTTCGAATCCGCCACCGGTATCGAGGTGTGTCCTTGGGCAAGACACGTAATGACACTGCCCCACTCCACCCAGGTGTAAATGGGTAGCAGTGGTCTAAAAGCCACTGCCTCTCTCTCTCGCGCGCGTGAAAACACCCGGAATGAGTGTTCGAGAGCGATTCAATAAGCTTAAAGCTTTCATCGCAATCGAACTAAAATAAATTAGTATAAACTATAAACTAACCCCAGTTTTACTATCTAAAAGTGGGGTTCAAGGGGGTCACAATTATATAGGCGTGTTTTCGTGATGAGATGTACCCTGTCACGAGAAACTTGGACCAGGCAAGTCACAAACTTACCTGCTCGGCTAGCCAGACTACATATAGCAGGAGTGGTAGAATATTTCACATGGAAACTGGAAGTGAAGGTATACGAACACTGAGTAAAAACTAAGATTGCGATGAGACAGCTAGAGAGGACAAGAGGACAACCTGATTTACTGCTTTAGTCTACAATGGAAATCAAGTTTTCATGACATGGCACATACATACACTTTCGTATATCCATTACGATAACACATCCGTGCAATATATTGCATTTTATTTTTCCAACACGAAATCACTCCTATATAATTTTGACCCCTTTGAGTCCCAGATTTATACAGTAAAACTGGGGTTTGCGAGTAAACCTTATTTTTTCTTATTTCTGATCTAAAAATATAGATTGAGGGTACTCGTTAGATCCGCCTCGATGCCCATTATATTTTGAGCAGAAATAAGAAAAATATCACGATTTTCATCTTAACATTTTCATTTCTTAGGCGATAAAGGTTTCAATGTATTTGCATAGGCGTGTTTTCGTTATGACATCTCCAAAATGGCCACTTCTCTGGTGAAAATCCGTGACATTTTCTTATTTATACTTCAATCAAAGGTTGTGGATGCTCGTTAGGTCCGCCTCGGACGGGTAACCACAACCTATGTCTTGTAGTAGAGATAAGATTATCCCCGTGAATCCCCGTTTTCTATATATAAAGTGGGGTTTCGGGGGTATTCCTTTCACCGTCTTGTTCACATGACGCATGTTAAAAAGTCCGTGCAGTGAAGACCCTCGTGAAGCTCATTTTCTGTAGGTCAAACTGGGGTTTACAATCGTATATATTACTTGTTGCTTGCTATCGCTCCAGGACATAGATGGTGGGTACTCGTAAGAACCACCTCGGCGAGGCGATTCTAGCGAACCCATACAACATTATGTTTGAAGTGTAAGTAAAAAACAAATACCATTCCTTTTCATCAGAAAAAATAGCCTTAACAATAGCCGTGTTTCTACTAACATGCTGAAAAATATTTTGGTCGGTAGGTGTTAGAATCTTTTTTTATTGTTTTATTTTTTTCTCCCTTATTTTTTTACCGGCCCCGATACATGTAGCTCCGTGGTAGAGCGTCCGCTTTGGGAATGGGAGGTCGCGGGTTCGACCCCCGGCCTCGTCATACCAATAGCGTGGAAAATGGTACGATGCGTTCCATTGGCTGACGCTCGCATTAACAGGGTTAGTCCTAGGAAGATAAATGAAGGCAGGTGATACTTTGTTTGTCGCAGTCAGAGCTCTACAGAGCTTCGGATACGCAACGTAAAAAATAAAGCTTCTTTATCTAAAAGAAAAAAAGAGGGTCTGTATTTTTATGTGTTTTTTAACATGTTTTCATTGTTTACCCATTCTCATATCTCATTGTTTGCCCATTCTCATATCACAGACCACATTTTTTTTAAAACTGCATTGATTTACCTATTTGCCATTAAACAGCCTAAGGAGCCAAATTTGACCTTGGCGTAAAATAGGTCAAGGTCATCCTAGGGTCATCATGTTTGCGAACTTGGTAGTACTCAATCAACTGATGCTACATACCAAATTTCAAGTCAATCGGCCCAGTGGTTCTCGAGAAGAAGGTTTTTAAGGTATTTACCATATGTGGGCATGGCGGCCATCTTGGGCATGTGACCTAGACCATCCATATACATTTTTGTTCACTAAGTGTCCGCAGACTGCATATAAAAGGGGTTGGTTCATTAAGTGCCGAAAATGGCCCAACTTCAGAAATACTTGAAACCTGCACGTAATCCCCGCGAGGAGGTGATGCAGTATGAAAAGATAGATAGATAGAAACTTTGGCTACATAACATTCCAAGCATGCTTTATAGTAAAATAAAATTGTTTTACTATATTGGGGTATGAGTGACGTCAAAATTTTGACGCAAAGGTTGTACGTATCAAAATATCTATAATCCCTTTTGTATATATAGCATACATTGTTTTTTTTTGCTATATGTGAAATTAGGACTTCGTATACACTTGAAAACCAATTTCACAACTTCAGTTTGACCGTTATCATTACCAGAGCCATGTAGAATGAACATGTAATCCAATTTTTAATTTTCAGAACCAAATGACGTGCTGATTTACCCCACCCACATAGTGTATATCGACCTATGATACTGGCAATTCTGAACATACACCTAAAAGTGAATATTTTGTTACAGTTCAGAAGTTTGTGAATTAAAGACAATTCAGTTATACACTTATGTTTAACTAATATATTCATTACAGGGTAGAATCTCAGAAAATCACCATTACCATAGCAACTATAATATACGCAAAAGCTACAGATATAGTTCAATGATCACAGAAGTCTATATAGGGTTTCAATTTGTAGATAATAATATGGCCAATAAAACTGATTCAAACAAATACATTGTGTTCATTAATTGCATACCATAGATAAATATATAAGGTCGGTTGGTATGGCAACAGTAAGTGAACATACTAGGGCCATTTGGAGTATTAATAGTAGTTTGGGTAGATGGAACTGTGAAACACCTCAAATCACGAGAAATGACTTCGAGACATGTCATGTACGCTCTATTTTTTGACTGCGATGGAGTTGTGGCCCGAGTACCAGTACCTGAGAACAAGAGTGTCACAGGATTATTTTATAAAGAAAACATATTTCTGCTATGGTGGATCACTATATTGCAAAGCGCCCACGTACAGGGGTGCGGGGTCTTCATATTGTTAATGACAAGGGCAATGCACACAGGTCAGCCGTGAGTTGAACATTAAAACATTACCAGACCTTTCTCCCTGTGATTTCTTGCTCAACCCATATAATAAAACGTGTAATACTGCAAAGGAGTTTCCAGGCTTTTGATTGGACAACGCCAGGGCAATTATTTTCCATATACCCCGTCAGAAAAAATATATACCTCTCTCGCGCTTGCCTTCGCTGAATTGCGATGTCCGCCTTCTTGGGGTTACTGCAGTTGATAAATACATTGTATAAGCAAAATAATTAAAAACAAGAGGCCCATGGGCCACTATGCTCACCAGAGCTCAGGTGGGCACTGCCAAATTGCAGCCATGTATTTTAACATGATATCATTTTAATCTGCCAAATGAACCCCCATATCCAAATGAGCATCCATGTGGACTCAGTATATGAAACATTAGGTCTTTTATGAAGTAGAGGGGGTGGGGCAGGGACCCAATGGAGCCCTGGTTGGTATCACTAAATGTGTCTTATCACAAAGAACAAGAATATATATGGTTTAGCAGTGGGGATCTGCATGGCTGGAGATATAAGTGGAGGGGTTGGAGCATGCCCTGTCGTTCCCAGGAAAGCCCAAGATTGTTGCCCCTAAATGTGTCTCATCATAAGGACCAAGTATATATATGGTTTAGGGGTGGGAATCTGAACGGTTTCCAAGATATCCTTTCATGAAGTTGAAAGGAGAGGACTGGCCCCTGCGGACACCCCTACAGTAGGTGTGCTAAAAATAAGGAACAAGAACATATTATATGAATATGGGGTGGGGATTTGAATGGTTTCTGAAATACATGGCCTTTTATGAAGTGGAAGGGCGGGGCACATTGCCTCAGCACAAAGAGACCCCCAAGTTGGTGTGACTGAATGAGTCTTATCATAAGGAACAAGAATATATATGGTTTAGGGGTGGGGATCTGAACTATTTCTGAGATATGTGGCTTTTAATGAAGTCAAGCGGTGGAGCAAGGCCCGGGCATGCCCCGGGGACTCACAAGCTGGTGTCAATGAATGTGTCGTATCATAAGGAAGATGAATATAAATGGTTTAGGGGTGGGGCTCTGAACAGTTTCTGAGATATAAGGCCTTTTGTGAAGTGCAGGGGTGGGGAAAGGCCCAGGGAGACCCCCAGGTTGGTGTCAATGAAAGTGTCTTATCATAAGGTACAAGAATATATATGGTTTAGGGGTGGGGATCTGTAAAGTTTCCGAGATATTGTGATATTATGAAATGGAGGGGGTGGGGCATGGCCCCAGCACATCCCTGGGGACCCCCATGTTGGTGTCACTGAATGTGTCTCATCATAGTGAACAAGAACATATATGGTTTAGGGGTGGGGATCTGAACAGTTTCTGAGATATATGGCCTTTTGTGAAGTGAAGGGGTGGGGCATGGCTCCGGCGCACCCCGGAAGACCCCCAATTTGGGGTCAATGAATGTGTCTTATCATAAGGATCAAGAATATATATGGTTTAGGGGTGGGGATCTGTAAGGTTTCAGAGATATTGGGCCTTTTATGAAATGGAGGGGCGGGACATGACCCCGGCGCATCCCGCGGGACCCCCAGTTTGATGTCACTGAATGCGTCTTATCATAAGGAACAAGAGTATATAGGGTTCAGGGTGGGGATCTGAATGGTTTCCGAGATATTGGACCTTTTATGAAGTGGAGGGGTTGGGGCATGGCCTCGGCACATCCCGGAGGACCTCCAGGTTGGTGTCACTGAATGCGTCTTATCAATAGGAACAAGAATATATATGGTTTAGGGGTGGGGATCTGTAAGGTTTCTGAGATATAAGGCATTTTATGAAGTGGAGGGGGTGGGGCATGGCCCCGGCACAACCTAGGGGACCCCCAGGTTGACATAAAAGCATATGGCTGAGAGAAGTTTACTCAAGGAACATGTTTATGTAAGTTTTGTCAAAATATCTGCAATGACTTGGCAGTAAATGCCATTTTTCAGTTTTCCCCATTATAAGTCAATCGAAACTCTAAGTTGCCATAGCAACAAAACTAAAAGGCCAAATTTCATAAAAAACACAAAACCTGTAAAGGCAAATATGGTGAATATTTTCATATAGTCTCAGCCTCCTAGAGCATATGGTTTCTGAGGAGATGATTTATTAAGTATTTTTTTCTATTTTTTTATTTTGGTTTCCATGGCAACCAACAAAAATGAGCAGACGGCCTAAAATCATACGGCAGATAGTAGATCGCCTATGGAACATTTCTTTGAAAGTTTTGTCAAAATATCTGCAGAGGCTTGGCAGTAAATGCCATTTTTCTATTTTCCCCATTATAAGTCTATGGGCACTCTAAGTTGCCATAGCAACCAAACTAATGGGCCGATTTTCATTAAAAACACAAACTTTCAATCCCCCTACCTAAGGATGCTACAGATGAAATTTGGGCTGCATCGGCCCAGTGGCTTCAGAGGAGATGTCGTTTGAAAATGTTGACGAAGACGCAGACGCAGACGACGCAGACGCAGACGACGACGACGGACAACTGCCTATCCTATAAGCTCCCCCGGAGCCTTCGGCTCTGGTGAGCTAAAAAACACACAATAAATTAGAAACTTTTGATCGATTTTCATTCATTCGGTGCTTTATTACATTTTTTTTTCTGTAATAAAACTTTCATTTTAATATGACGTAAACACGTTCCTACTGAGCGCCGTGATCAACATATATAGTGGTTTGATGACGTCGCATATAAACATCTACTTCTAACAAAATGTCAAGAAAAAACTTTGCAGTATAACAAATTCGTTAATCGTTATTTTGATTCTTGATTGGGAACATGGGCTAATATTCCCCGCCTGAAAGCTTTGCTCTCAGGGGAGGTGGGAGTATGATCCCATGCTCCCCGTCAAAAATCAAAATAACTTATAATGTCAGCGAGGATGTCCTTTTGAAAGCTGTCATGTCCGGGGCAGTACGTTGGTCCAGTATATAAACAGTTTACCCAAAAAGGACGTCTGAATGGATCAAATGACTGGAAAAGTACGTACAGGTTAAGGAAGAATACTTTGAGGGACTCCACTAGCTAGTTTTCACCAGGTAGCCCGTATATTTACAAGCCGCATCCACAACTAATATTTTCCAAACGCCTCTCGTACACAACAACTATTTGTTGAGATTTTATGTACAGGAGCATTACATGGCATTTATGATTCCGTGTAATGAACAACCAAGTAATCAAAGTACTGAAAGTACTGAGGAAAGTTGATTTATGAGGAATAATTATTATATAACAATATTAGTCGTAGACCAAGCAGTTATCTAGATATTTTGTTGAAAAAATAATATAGAGATAATAATATAACTTCCCATTTCACAGGTCCTGGTGTATGAATGCCATTTGACGTGTCACCAGTTACAATTCTGATTCTGGTTCTGATTTGACAAGGTCCACGTGGGTTAAAAAATTCGACAAAGAAAAAATGATTCATCGATTGTTTTGAGTTTAACGACAGGTCAACCCTAGTGGATCATTTTGTCTTCTCCAAGAGAAGGGGGGAAAGAGATAGAAGAGACAGTAGAGGAGATGATTTGTTTGTTTGTTTGTTTGATTTGAGGTTTAACGTCCCCGTCGACACTGTAAAGGTCATTTTGGAGACGTTGCTTCCAATTTGTGGGACTTTTACCCGACATTGAGATGAAATGACATCTCAAGCCCTGCCGCCCAATGAAACCAATAGGGTTCATACGCATGGAAGGACCGACTCAAACCGCTTTGCCAGGGCTGGCTTAGATCCTCTAAGCAGTTTACCAGTACTCGTGTGCGGGTCGGTTTCAGCTCTGCGTGGAAGCATCATGCAGCCCATATATTTCTTCAAGCCCCGATGGGCAGGGCCGTTGTAGAGAAGATGAAAGTGAGGGACAGAGGAGAAAGAGGAAAATGAATGGAAGTTAGAAACAGAAGAAATATCAACACTCCCTCACTCTAACGTTACCTGCTGCAAGGACAGCAGGTGTTGCCCAACTGTAAGTCAATATCAGCTGGACTCCCCAGTGACACAAGATACACATCGCCATTGCCTCACTCAACTACCCCCGCGAAGAAAATACGGAAGAAAGAAAAACGTGCCTGCCAATTTCTTCATGGTCCAACCATAAATTTCTAAATTAGCTCAGTACATGTCTGCTAATAATCTTACAGAGAAGTTCTCCTAGCGAGCATATGATGTCTTAGCAACGTCGCATCAACGTCGCATTGATACGACGATGCACATACGTTGTACAGCCGCTTGGAGCTATGTTCCTTCGGGCGTCGGGACATAATCAAAGCGCCAAATACACTTAAATGACAGATTCTATGAGAAAATCATAACACTGTGAAAACTTACAGAAAACTTTTCTAAAAAGATCCTAAAATTTAGAAAAGTAGTTCTGCAATTTCCATTATATGATATGTTTCCAGATGTCTATAGACCGGTGGTATTATGAAAGAATTTCTGAAAGAAACCATTTACGTTTTCTGAACCAAACATTAAACTTCAAGTTTTAACAATGCTACTGTCCATAAGTAACAGTTTTTGTCTGGTCGGTTGTGGATACCTCTCCAAAAAGATACTCAATGGGAAAGAGATCGAAGGAGAAAGGCTGGCTAGCCCAGTACATGAATTCCACTTGCCTGGAGACATTTTTAGTAAGAACAGCACTATGAGCCCGCGCGTAATTCTGCTGGACAAAATACCCCGGATTCTGAGCGTAAACAAATAAATGGAACCACGTGGGGCACACGCACTTGATTGATGTAACGTCTAGCTGTTTAGTTCACGTCTCAGCCATGATCTTGAATGTTCTTAATGACACTAAGCCGTGTTCGCTAACTACATGCAATAGCGCGCCACACAATTACGCTTATTCCACCCAATATGTCATGCTCTATTACGCACGAGTCGCCTCGGCATAGCTTACACCTATACGCCGAAACACCCCGAAACGACAATCGGCGTGGTTCACGCTGAAGTGCGATTTGTCACGGAAACGCATATTACGTCAGTCGCTAAGTGATCCATACTGTGTAATGTCAACGTGTTATTTTTGGTCACGACAGGGACGTCTAGCTCACAAACGTGCATCGCATAAGGGCGACGAACAGTGTCAGTGCTTATTAGTCGGTAGTTGGGACCCTTGTTTATCTACAGGTACAGTGTAGCAGCTGCTGGTGGAAATCTGTTTCGCATATGCGTTTGTCGGATGAATCGATCTTGACGTACTGACGTCGGTCTTCCGCTACGTCGACGTCCACTAGCGTCTTCTGTTTATAGTAAGATGTCGCCCCAGTAGGCGATAGATCACACACATGTGGCGCCAGAAATCAGAGTCAACATTATCCACTTTACGACCAGCTTCTAACTGTCCATTAGAAGCCTCCGTGGTGTAGTGGTTATGCTACTTGTAAACCAGGGGTCGCAGGATCGATCCCAGGCTTCTCTAGACTTTTGAACCGAGGTATCGTCTCCGTATGTCCTTAGCTGTTGGTGGGAAGTAAAACTCAAACACTAACTCACTCAATCTAACAGTCCAGGGGCACCCGTACGATCCTTTATGTAAAATGTTGCAATACACTCTCACTTAAAAAATTAAGTTTCTTCTTTTCTAGGCACGACCTTACATCACACATCAAAAGTTTGATCCTGAACATGTGGTTTCTGTCAGTACTGGTGTGAAGGTGGTACACAGGATCGTGACCGGACTGGTAACCATACGTCACGATTGATTGATTGAACATTTTTAGCTTAAGGACATGGTGCCTAAACGTGTTGGAATCATGCAATCGTTTGGTTTCAGGATCAAAGCACTGAAAGTGTTTGTGGGATGTAGGTTGAGGTAATAGTCCTGGGCTGAGATTTAAACTGTTAAATCTAACTCTGAAATTCCAAACAAATAGTGAAGATTTTGATAAGAAGCGGGTTCTGCAGCGTCCGATCTTGCTCTACACTGTTTGTCAAGCTCATCCTATGATTCCAGGATAACACTCTTCAGTCCTATGGAATACCCTGATCTCACTGCGGCTATTTTCTGCACAAAAAAGTGTTATTCTGAGAAGTCAGTGATAGTCACATAGATGTTAGCTCTGAATCGCTTTCCTTATTTGTAAATTCGGGTCGAATGCCTAACAATCAACCCAAACATAGCCGCGTCGTTTGTCAGTGTTGGGTACATGTAAGTGTTATCTGTAAAATATGCACTTGAATCAAATGTTGGATCTGGCAAACACTGTAGACTCAGTTCAAACGCCGCAGAGCACGGTGCTGATCTTGTTCTACACATTTTTGCATCGGTTACTAACATCTTGAGTTTAGACGAATCAGTCCAAGTCCCCGTTAATGACCAGCCTGCATTTAGAGACAATTGGCATGAGTGTTGTCAGTGCTTTGACTTATTCACTACCTTGAGTTTATGGAGTGTACTCTTCCATCACTGAAGTTGGGCTCGTCCATTCTGCTAAATATGGCACCTAAAATTGTATCACAGGACCTACACTGTTTGCATAGGTATCTGTACCATATTCCAGGGTTGAAAGGGACAGCCTTTCTCGCAAAGTCTAATAAGTTGTAACTGACCTAGACTTGACCTCGAACGCCAGAAAACCCATTAATATTCTTGTCTGCAGCTGACCTGGTCCAACAGCAGGCTGGTCTTTAAGGATTAAATATAGATAGCACTTGATTTAAACAACACGTGTTTTGTAATATTAGAGCTCTCGAAAGCAGGCGAATTGTAGGTCAGTAAAGGGTTGTGATAAGCTAACTCTTTTAACCCTGTAGACCGGTGCAGACGCCGAGGTAGAAATACACTGTATCTATGCAAACCTTGTAGATCCTGATAAGACGGCACGTAGCTAGAACGTCTCGCCAGAATCGACATGTACACTGTTTGCCATCCTGTCAGTGAACTAATCAGAAATCCTTTTCTATAAGAATATATTTAAGAAGAGTCCCGTTTAGAAACTCAGGGATGAAAGAGTAAAACAAAAATATCACCGAAAAGTGCGTAGGAAAATAGTTCCAGAGTATTGTTTTCTTTTCAGAATTCGTCTTTTTGTGCCAATTTATATTCAATCCGTATAAAGTCTCGAAAACTGCAAAATTAATTTTCAAGAGTTCATTTGGACTATTTTATGCAGCGAACGAACAGCGGAAGTGGAGCAACGCGGTCCAGTACCGGAAGTAGAAATGTAGTGACAAAGAAACTTGATTTATAAAATCAACTTTCAAAAACCACAATACATTTATAAATGTGAAAAAAAAGATGATCTTACACAAGTGGTCATTTCATATGAAATTTATAAAACGAGTCTTTGGCGAGTATCATAAACTTCATGAGTGTGAGGTTCTGTTTATTATATAAAAAATAGAAGTGGAGGCAATGATCAGGAATAAATACAATTAACTCATAGCTCCCATCAGAGACACCAAGGGGAAAGAATCACAAATACGAGACAACAGACCCTAATGGTAACATCAATAGCGAAAAGCCAAAAGGACAGCTACTTTCCCACAAAATGGCCAATATGCTATCCAAAATAAAATAATATAAGCGACACAAACACACAAAGACAACCCATAACAAAAATAAACCGCGGCAGACAAATTTATTTTTGACTTCGAGAAGGCTTTCGATACCAATGAACTCCAAATTATTTGGTTATGGAAATGGGAAGAAGGCTCTCAAATGGATTGATTCCTTTTTTATTTGCTATAGAAAACAGCGCATTGTTGATTATCATCGTGGTTAATCTTCAGAGTGGGCTCCAGTAGTTTTGTCTGGGATCCCACAAAGCACTGTTCTTGATCCATTGTTATTCTCCCTGTATACATTAATAATATTCCGCTGTCATTAACTCAGAAGTAAGACTGTTCCTAGCTGACTGTGTTTGCTACTGGGAAATTAGAGATACAGAGAACTCACTGAAACGTCCGAATGATATAGATAATGATGCTTGGCACAAAATGGGGTAGGAGATTTCAGTCCGTTAAAAATGCAGTATTATGCAGATAAATAGAAAGAGAACCAATAAAATTGAGGCTTCTTACACTTTAGAGGTAACGGTCCTAGAGAATTAATACCTTTGGTGTGACAATTACACGCGATTTGAGATAGAATGCACACATTAGCAACACGATAGAACGCTTGGTTTCCTGAGGCGAACAGCAAACATAAAAACTCACATGCTGTTTGAAAACATGGATTTTGAACGTTTGATATCACAAGATGGGCTTTTGTTTTGTTTATGCGACGTAACGTTATCGCCCTGAACATTTATAGCATTTTAGAATGTTATGATGACGTCAGAGGATCATTGCTTAACAGGTGTCATTGTAGACAAGATTCTGAACAAGCCGCCATGTAGGTTTGCGGTCGTATTGGAACAGTTTATATGGAGTTTCTATGGAGCTTTGGGGCGTTTTCGTCACCATTGCCGTTGGAATCGAAAGTTATGCAAGAAAAAGAAAAAATGACAATCATCCGTGGGTAGATCTATTTCATTGCAATTACATTTGCCGAGTCCCTCGGAAGATATCGGAACACTCGGCTTAGCTGCCTAATGTTTAAACGTATTTAGCTGCCACGTGTGTGAAAAAAAACCACATGGGTGTTCCTATATTGAAACATTTTTAACGTTGTTCAAACATGGATTTAACGGTGAGTGTCTGCTGGGAATTACACTACACTGCTAGCCTGGGAATATGTATCCGAGCTGTCTATTGTCTCAGGCATGGTACGAACTGGACCGTACTTTAAAGCATAGTGGTTTCTTTCGTCCATAGGGCTTGAGGCGTCATTTATTTCGGTAAAAGTCCCGCAAAATTGGAAGCAACGTCTCTAAAATGAACTAGAGTAAGCGAGTCTAATGTCGACCCATGTGCATTATCGATCTCCTGTCTGGCTTTATTGGTTTTATGAGAAAACCTGGAAGAAGTTGTACCTGTTATACATAATTCTTCATAATAACGATAATACCCGACTTTACCCTAAATAGTTTTGATGAGGACGTCAAACCTGAAATAAAACCTGATGTTAAGCAAACTCTGTCACTAAATCCTTTTTCGCTCGTGAAAAGTTGGCAAAAAGTAAAGAAAAATGACGTGTGCCAGCTTATGTAAACAGATGTTGCAGATTGATATAGTCTTTCAAAATGCAGTGAGACGTGACTGCACTTTTAATTTTTGACTCGTCCGTGTTTTAGGTAAATCGCCTTTGGTTGGAATTTTACGTTGGGCGATATAGTTTTTGTGAGATTCGTGGTGCATCACATTAACCACCTGGCCAAGACTTCTACATTATGCCGTTGTCAAAAAACTTATTTGTATTTTTAAAAATACATATTTTGAAAAAAGATATCCGAAAGCTGCTTCCCCTAAAACATAGAATGGTTTTGTCACGCTTGAACTATGAACTCTCAAAGGTCGTTGATAATCTATAAGAATTAGAAAACAATAAGCAAAATAATAATAATAATAATAATAAATTAAAAAAAAAAAAACACCCACATACAAAGGAGATTCGATCCCGGGTCGCCGGGGTGAGAGTCAACGGCGTTGCTAATTGCGCTATTACGTCATTTGCTGTCGTAGCATTTCATTATAACTATTTTTAAATCTATGTCCTAATCGTGATTTTTACAATAAAAAAATGCTCTAGATGTTACTAATTTGCCTGGACATAAAATTTTAACATTGAAACAATTATGTGCTTGTAGTCTGGTTAAAATTCTGGTAAATACCGGGATTAATCGAGGCAGCTTCATTGTTTATGTAGCAGACATGGCAACGGTGTCATAGTAGATTTTAACCGGGCCGTTATATTGTCCGGAAAACTTTTGCTCCAGTGTTTGAGAAGTGGCAGACTGGCCTTACCTACTTTTATCACAGTTTGGTGTCAGTCAAATAAAAATTCAAGGTCCAGCTTTCGCAAATAAAACCGTTTCTATGATGTTTTTAGACATGACTTCCATTGCGTTGCGTGCAAGATCGCGTCTACATCAAATCATATTTTTTAAGATTTCATCACCAGCACAGCTGTCGACAGTCATCAGATTTTTCTGACTTAACAAAAACAAGTTTAGGGACAACATTTTGTAATTTTATGGTTGTCGAGGCATGTGCTGGTATTTAATTTTATATTTCAAAAAAAAAAAAAAAAAAAAACTCGCAAAATGGACGATTTGCGTTACAGAGGGTGTTTTCAGGAACCTTTCCTGCCTTTACTAAACAAAGAAATGAATTTCAAAATGCAAAGTTATAAAGTTTAATACTTCGTTTGCAAATATACACACCATACATATTTCATTTATGCACTTGAAAAATCAGAAAAATGTTGGGCCAATTATGACACTTAGTGAATCAACCCCTTTAAATGAAATTGGCCCAGTGGTATTAGAAAATGTATTCTAATATGTCAATAGACCTGCAATACAAGTGACATCGGGCGATGAATTACCATGACCTTTAGCAGTCATAGGCATTCATTTGTTACCCATTCTCACATCACAGGCCACACTATGTTTCGAAAAATGCATTGATTTACCTATTTTCCATTGAAAAGCCTAAGGAGCCAAATTTGACCTTGGCGTAAAGTAGGTCATGGTCAACATAGGGTCATCATTTTTGCAAACTTTGTAATACTCAGTCACCGCTGAAGAAGGGCAGTTGTCAGTTTCACTATACTGATTAACCGCTTACATATAAGATTAAGTGTGGATAGATAAAAATTGACCGGTTCAAAATGACCTAAACTACAAACAAACTCACAAACAAACCTATTTTGCTGCATAATGCAAAGAAGAGTGGATGCTGATCAAACTGCTCCTAGAGGAGCTGTCTGACCCGGGCCCATATTGTTTGCAACAATAGGTTTGCCCAGCAGACAATAAAACAGACGACATTTGTTGTGATTGGCATCTTAAGCGTTTATTGGATGCAGACGAAATCAACCGAAACCGATTGACGGACTTCACCAGGCGCTTATCGAAGACTATCTAACCTGTTTACCAATTAATGCCAATCGTCCCATTAATGGGATATTCAGAAGCATATCAAACCCTGATGTAAGGCCACCGAATGCGGCATCTGATCGGTGTCTTCACTACGGAACCTGATATAAAACACAACTTACATAATTAAAGTGACAACACATTTTCTGTAATTTGACATCCCCAAGCGGGTGGAATAATATGTTCGGTCAGTGAAGGTTGTGACTACTTGAACCCTGTCGATCGATGCTAACTTTGAAGCTCCGTAACCAGCAGTCTCACCAGGATCTACTTGTACACTGTTTTGCTGTCCATTACGATAACATATCCGTGTGCTATAGTGCATTTTTTTCAACCCTCAAAAAAGGGTATTTTTTTCTGATGAAAATGTGTGATATTTTTCTTATTTTTACTCCAAACATAGGTTTTGGGCGCTCGTTAGAACCGCCTCATTGAGGCGGTTCTAACGAGTACCCACAACCAATGTGTTGGAGCAAAAATGAGGAAAATAATGTTTACCCCCTAAACCCCAGTTTTCTCTATATAAAGTGGGGTTTAGGGGGGTCTTTATTTCACGGAATTGTTCACGTGATGGACAAAAAAAAATCTATAAGAAGTTGCCTGCCTCGGTAGCTCAGTCGGATGCCTGACTGGTGATCAGGAGGATGCGGGTTGCGGGTCGGCAACATGCTTTTGTGGAGATTGATCATGACATCTTTCCTACGGTCATCCTCTCCCTTCCGCTGATTCATGAGGGGCAGTTGTCAGTTTCTGGTGAAAAAATGTGCACTGTAATGCTTAACCGCTTACGTATAAGCCTGCATAGGAAAAGTGTGGATAGGTAAACTGACCGGCCCAAAAATGACCTGAATAGTGTTGACTATGCCGTTAAACCCTAAACCAAAAATAAAAAAAAAAATCTATAGGAAGTTAATATGGAAACGCAGCTACATGTAGCAAAGCATGCGGACCCAATGTTGGCCCGCTGTTTTGTACTAGTTGGTTAAGCTGGAAACCAGCTGTGGTGTCGGTATTTATGAAGTGACTTAATTCCATACATATATACAAATATGTGTGAGAAAATGTTCAAGTATATCTATTAAATATGATTAGAGCGAAGCGGAGCACCCCCACCCCCATCCTCAACTCCCCCCCCCCCCCCCACAAAAAAAAATATGTATCAGTAGAGTCAAAACCGGAAGTTAGCTGGAAAACTCGTGTGCTAGCTATAAATGGCTGATAGAATCTGCCATTAAAAATGAATTCTGTAACTATCAAACTAGACGGACCTCCGTTGTCTAGTGGATAAGATGGCTTACTCTTAAATACTAGGCCTCTCACCGCTGAGGTTCGAGCCTGGCTCGGGTCATATGTGAGACCCTTATGTCTGCCAAAGAAGGTCCGCTTTTTTTTTTCTCAGGGTACTCCGATTTTCGCCTATATCATATTAACGCTCGGCTAATAATTTTTCAAGGGCTGTAAAACCCCCAAAACCCAAACCAAAACAAACTATCAAACGAACAACAACCATTTTATCACGATAATATAATTTTGACCCTCTTACCCCCCCCCCCTCCCCACTCCCCCTTCACTTTATATTGTTAAAGTGGGATTTACGGGGTTCTAACGAGAACCCACAATCTACAATCTATGTTGTGTGCAGAAATATTAAAAATATCAGAATTTTTTATTTGACAATTTTCATTTTTGGTGGTAAACGTTTCAGTATATTTGAATAAGTGGCTTTTAGTTATAACGTAAGAGGTTCGATTAGTGGGAAGATGTTGTTCAGCGACGGCCATCTACTGCTTTGGGTTCAACAGGGCAAGTATATGTCCTACTTGCAGTAGATGCTAGGTGGATGTATATTTTCTCTCTATATCCTATCTTTTCACGGTTTTCAAATGCCCAATCCCTTGAGCATATGCGCAAGTTCGAGCTTGGTGTATTTTTAGCTGGTAATAGTTTACTGCAAAAAAAAAAAAAACACATTTTCAAAGCTCTACTGATATCTGTTAGACTGGCATCACGCCACCGTGAAACTATTAAGACATTCATCTTGATTGGATGTGAGTGAGTGTTTGAGCTTTACGTCTCACCAACAGCTAAGGTCATACGGAGACGGGACCTCGGTTTAAAGACTCATCCGAAAGTCTGGAGAAGCCCGGGATCGATCCTGCGATCCCTGATTTACAAGGCGAGTAGCGTAACCACTACACCACGGAGGCTTCTCTTGAGTGGATGTAGACTGTCAAGGAAACGAACTTTTACAGAATTTTAAAGGATTATAATTCTACTGATATTCAGTAGTCTGTCAGAAGCTGCCGTTAATGTCCGTTTAAAATCAGTTGGCTGCTATACATCCCGATGTAAACATCCTCTTTGAAATGAAGTTATTTCAATCAAGTACTTGAAAATCTGTCATTTGGAAGGTTGGATATATTTCTCTTCAACGAGCCTCCGTGGCCTAATGGATAAGAGCGCTGACTCTTAATCATTAGGTCTCTCACCACTGTGCTTGGTTCGGGTCACGGGTGAGACGCCAAGTTAGTCAAGAGAAGGCCAGGAGGGAGAAGGCCAGGTGGTTTTTCTCCGGGCAGTCTGGTTTTCGCTCATCTCTGTATTAACAATCGGCTCAATATAAGTGGAACAATCTTAAAAGGGCTGCAAAACCAAACCTACATCCCCACCCCAAGCCAGAAAAAAAATCTTTCCATTTTTGTCATATGATAAATAGAATCTTGCATTCGTGTCTATGTAATATTAAATTTATTAAACTCACTGAGGCGCAGGGATAAAATGCTCGGCGAAGCCTCGCATTTCATCCCTTTTCCTCAACTCGTATTATAAATTCAATAATACGGACCACTTATGTAAGATAGACGTGAAGGCATTGATCAGGAATCGATACGATTAACCCACAGCACCCATCAGAGACACCATAGGGAAAGAAACCCAAACATAAAACAACTAGACCCTAATTGAAACATAAATAACGGAAAGCCTAAAAGACAGTTACGTTCCCATAAAATGGCAAATCGGCTATCCAAAACAAAATAATATAAGCCATAGACACACTCAAAGACAAGCCATACTATTATAACCTTAAGCTATACACACACAAACACACTCAAAGATATGCCACTTTTTTTTTGGGGGGGGGGGGGGTGGGGGGATGCGGTGCATAAATCGATTTTACGTGGCCACAATCCTCGTCCTTACTTCCGTCGCGATTAAAACAAATAATTTGTTCAGTCCTCTTGTTAGATCCCCTATTTCTCACACGTCTTCAGAAACTCGGGGATGATAGCGATAAAGGTTTGTAACATGCTGCATAAAATTAAAAACTAATTATATATATACTCATAGTAATCAAGTATTTATGAGATCTTCTTTAAGGTAATTCGATATATCCGTTTTAATCAAAACCTATAATTAGTCAGATGAAAGATCGTCAGAAGATTTTTCCACTTCCACTTTGCCTAAAAGTTGAACCTTTAAATATCCTATGTAAAACAACAACTAACATATTTTAAGAAATAATTTGTAACTTATGAGATTGATGTAAAACGTTTATTTTAAACAGAATTTGAACATCTTAGACATAAGAAATCACACACCGGCCTCCGTAGCCTACTGGATAAGACCGCTGACTCTCACCGCTGTGGTTCGAGCCACGCTCGGGTAACATGTGAGACGCTAAATTCTGCAACGAAAGGTCAGGTGTTTTTTTCGGGTACTCAAGTTTTCATCCACCTCTGATTAACGGTCGGCTCGATATACGTGAAAGGGCCATAAAACCAAACCAAAAACGATTCTGTTCATATTTGCCTGGATTTGGAACCACGAACTAGCGATGTCTCCACAGGAATACATCATCTGTCAGCTCGATGCTCGCCATGATCTGAATATAATTCAAGTTTAAGCTCGATTGAATGTAAACTGTTAGAGAACGATCCCGGAGAAGGATACGAAACAGATTTATTTTATTGACCGACGTGCGGACGCTTGACCACGTAACATAATACGTCCCGTTTTTTAAACGGGCATAAATCATACTTTAACCTTCACGAACAAATGCTGCGATCCCGGTGGGGATCGAATTACCTTTTCCCCCTCTTTCATAAAGGGGCGGGATACCTTGCCGGTCTTTCTTCTGGCTATCGATATATGTAGGAGTCCCTGGGATTTTCCATTACATCACCTACCAAGTTATTTCTTTTTATCTCTGGTGTGATCCAGGGAATCGAAGATTCAGACCTTCTAGTTTTTTAGGGGCTTTGATTATCGGCCGAAGTGTGGATGAGAGAAGTTATCAAGTCAAAGTTCTCCTTGACAGACCGAGCATCTGAATGACCGTTAATAGCCCGGGATTTGAGACCAGATTTCGAAAAAAATAATGTACCCAAAATTCTCACGCATTGTTTGTGCTGATTCATTAAGATAGAGCCTGACCTATATGACGTGTGATTATTAAGCAAATCTGGTGGCAAAAAGGGGTTGAAAATTCTTTGTGTTTACACCCACCCCATGCAAACGGGATAGTTGGATTAAGTTAAGTTATGTGTAGCTTGCGTTGAATTATTGCATCAGCCAAAATGTGTGTTAATCCTCGAAGACACCAAAATTCGTGATATGATATAACTACATCCGGTGTTACCATAAATTTTGACCATTGAAATTTTATCTCCACAAATTTGGTAAATATTACACTATTTGCGCACTAAATGAGCTTTAGTATTGTTTGAAGTAGTTTTGTTTTCGTCATTATGCAGGATGTGAAACTTGATGACTCCGTTTCAATCTGGGCATGAGCAAGGGAACCAGTTACCTATGGACCCTTTTCCGCTTTTTCCTGTTGTGTCACAGATCGTGATACAAAGCCATTAAAAAAAAAAAAAAAAAACATAAAAAAAATATTTTACTGGCTGGTCCTAGATGTCTCATAACAGGGACAAATATATATATTTTTGAAAAAGTTACTGGTGACCATTTCCTTACGGTTTTATTTAGTGTGGTGAATATGTCCGGTTTCAATCCACCTAGCAGTTTTATTTGAGAAGAAAATAAAACTAATGAATGTGAGCTATCCAGGACAAATGTCAGTAAATGGCCTTTTACTTTGTAATTGATAACATTTCATTAAGCTGATTGTAAATATCATTTCTGATGCAATGGGCTACTATCCAGTCAGAAAATCCACTGTTTTGCATTTTAATGACCAAATTTAATCTTGACGTAAAACAGATCAAGGTCAACCAAATGTCATCATTGAACAAACTGGGTAGGACCCGAGTCCCTGTTGCTGCATACCATGTTTCAATTTTCGGCTGTTAGGTTCCTGAGAACAAGATTTTAAATGTTTTTACAATATATGGACATGGCAACCATATTAATCATGTGACCAAGAACTTATGAATAGATTTCGTTCCCCCTTCTAACAGCGGCTCCACATGGAATTTGGTTTCAATTGGCCAATTAGTTTCAGACGAGATGTCGTTTGGAAATGTTTAAGACGCAGACGCAGACGACGACTGTAGGATCCCTAAACGACCGACATCCCTAAGTGTCCGACAAACTCTTAGATTTTCGGGATGGTGTTGAAAACATATTAAGTGAACAATTCTTGTTTTGTAAAGTATTCATTCAAAAGTTATCTTGATTTGTTTTCCTGTCGGACACTTAGGGATGACCCAAGCATCCGCCTAAATGCCCGCCATCCTTAAATGTTCGACAACACTAAAAATTTACTTTGAAAAATAGTATTTATCTTTCATAATCAATCATTATTATATAAAAAGACAAAGTAACGTTAAACCTATGTTAAAAAGTTGACATTCGGAAATAAGCATCTTAATAAGGGATCTCAATTACCCCTCATCAAAAATATCCGCCAATCTGAAAAGATATTGGGAAATATTTCTTTTGGCTATTAATCAATTCTGAATAAATAAAAAGACAAAATAACGTCAAAAACTGTAAAACAAAATCTACCATCGGAAGTAAGCATCTTAGTTGTGGACCCCAATATGTCAGTCATCTAAAATGCTTGTCATGCTGGCGGACATTAACGAATTGCGGACATATTGGGATTCCTTATTAAGATGCTCTTTTTCGAAGGTAGACTTATTAACAGACATTTAATGTTATTTATTATTTATATATTATCATAATTATTAATTAGCTATTAGAAATATTTCCTAAGCTAGTTGTCATGCTGGGGGACATTTAAGGATGACAGTAATTTGGGATTCATTATTGAATTCTTACTTCCAAGGGGCAACTTTATTAACATATGTTTAAATTTGATTTGTCTTTTTTATAATAAAATACAATTTATCATTGCCCACCGTTTTCAACAGCTTCCCGAAACACTTAGAGTTTGTCGGACACTTGGGGATCTCGGACGTTTAGGGATGCTACATTGACGACGACGGACCAATGCCTTTACAATATAAGTTCGCTTTGCGTAGTTTATGATACCGATAACCCTGATTAAGAAGTTTAGCAGTGAACACTTTATTACGAGTGTTGAAGTCATTTACGTGACTAGACACTCTGGCAATCGAATTTATCCCGAAAAATGAACACCATATGCTGCCGCATGAGGAACATCACCATCCAAGAAAGAAAATTTATATTCTCAAAATCAAAATCATTACGCTTAGCATAGATTTTGCAGGAAACAGGAAACAAACCCGTCTGACGAAACAGGAAACGAAACGGACTGCAATAGACAGATGTAAATCCAAACAACGGGGCTTCGGTGTCTGAAGAATTTGCTTTATTTAACTGAAGTGTGGGAGTGTGGGAGGGGGATGAATTTGACTGATTAAACCGTCGAAATAGGAATTGTCTATATTAAATAAATCATCCAAATATTTAGAAGTCGAGCTAAAGGCTTAAATGATATCAGATTGGTTTTCAACGGAAAGGGGCATTATGAAGTCTCTTTCATAACAAAACAAGAACGGATCAGCCACATGGGGTGCGCAATTCGTACCTATCGGAATACCCAAAATTTGACTGAATAACTTAGTACCGAAGCATATGTGAATATTGTAAAGTAGAAAGATGAGGGCTTCACACACTTTCTGACATGACCATAAAGTATAATTTTTATGCTCTTCAGAAGTGACAAAAAAAACAACAAAACATTTTTTACATAACATGCATGATAGAGGGAAACTTCCCTATCAAAAACCTTTCCAGCCTGATATTTTAATTGAAAGCCAATCCAATTTCTCAACAAAGGATACAGATAGAGACAGATCTCAAATACCACATATGGTAGAGGATTACGAAGAAGGCCTTCAAAGATATCTGAAGGAAAAGAAAGAGAGGCAGGAGCTTTCAAACTGGTTAAACAGAAAGGATACCAAATTTGATGAAGGAAAAGCTGATATCAATAGATCATTAAGTCAGCATATGAGTGAGAACAATGATGATGAGATAAGATGTTGTAGATCTGATATTAGTAAAGAGGAAATAGATGCTCAGATTGCAAACCTATTGCGCTTGAGAAGGAAGATTGATGATGATGGGGAGGAAGAAACAGATCTAAAAAGGAAAACTGATTATTCCCCAATTGTGAAAAGAGAGGTGCAATACACAGGACTGCATTCAAATGAAGGATTCACTGCCAGGAGAACAGATGGTCAGAATCAGTTTGTCAAGGGAACAGATTATGACAGATCATTAGTGGACTCTCAATTTAGGCAGGATCCTATACGAGAAGCTGACAGAAATCAGGAACTCCCACCTAGAATCAGGCAGCCTGTTATTCACAATATGGATAGAGGGAGAATGGACGACAGTAAACAAATGCCAAATGCTGGAAGATATGAAACAATGAAGAGAGAAAATGATCCCAAGCAGGACATAGAGTCAGAGAGTTTGAAAGAGGAAATAAAATTCATATATGGGTCATATCCTGTCTGGCTATGACTATTCTCCTCAACTGTATATGAGTCAGGTCTGTCCAGAAGTGTAACATGCGATGCTTGTCCATCTCCTCTCTTCTCATTCTTAACATCTCTCTGCACTGTAGAGGTTCTCAGTATGCTTCTTGTTGGCTGTAATGGTGTACTCTGTGTCACATTTCTAGCTGAAGAAGTAGTTGGCACATTTCTATCAAACACCGATTCATTTGAGCCAAAACATCTGTCTATGGTTATGTGCGAACCCTGCGACCCATGATCAGAAAGCTGTTGCTCAGTGTCATCCTGCATGTTATTCACATTCAGTTGCTGTCGATTTCTCAAAGCATTAATATGCTGATCTCTTTGTATCTGCAGTTGCCTAATGCTTTCTTGTATTCGTTTACGTTCCTCCTGTTCTTCAATAATTCTTCTTCGATTTAATAAACGCAGTTCTCTTTCATCAATGTAATGTGCCATGTTGCTTACACTTCTCTAATTCCGTACTTTAAATAATTATTTACTATAACACTTTTAATCCTCCGTATTTTTTTTTCAATGAAATTCAGTATGACATCAATTTGCTTCCATAAAATTCTTTTTCTGTCACTCTTTAGCATTCATTTCCTTTCAACTCCATTTATTTCATTTTGTCTGTTTTGACACTTTTAATCCTCCGTAGTTTATAATTTGTCAATTCAATTTCAAAAGGATGTCACTTCACTTCTGGGGATTTTTTTTTTCTGTTCAGTGCTATTTTGCTTCCAAATCAATTTGATTTTTTTTTTTCAATTATGACACTTTTGGTCCTCCATAGATTTTATTTTAATAATTCATGTTCAATATTATATCACTTTTCTTTCATAGATTTTTTTTCTGTCAATTTTTAGTGATTGTTTCCTTTCCAATCCTATTTTCAATTTGTTTTTTCAATTATGGCACTTCTGGTCCTCCGTAGATTTTATTTTTCGCAATTCAATCCTTCCAATCGTTAATTGCTCATTATGTCTTTGACAACTGGTATGACAAAACTTTCTTTCCGTATTTGTACGCTTTCTGTTATTTTAATATTTATATTTGGTGACACTATCCGTTCACCGTACTTTCTGTTTTTGGCTTTTTTTTTTGATGATGAAATGATGATTTAATGAAGGGCTCACATCTCAAATAGCTGGCATCGTCATCTGTAACATATTATATATGAAAAATATATTAAAGTATATCCAAATAAAGCTAACTGGATAAGTATACACCTTATCAGTTTTAAGCGTAAATGGCAAGTGCAATTAATTACAGATAACACATTGCTTATGAAAATATGAATATTAATTATGATTCATTATAGATAAAACCATTTAACAAAGCATACTACATTTTAAGGTGCGGATTTAACCTATCTGAAATGCCTTGCAGTTTCTGGACAAAACACTTGACACAAACTTCAAGCAACAATCTATGTTTTAAGTTGCAAAACTTTGAAATTCAAGCATACCTTTTCAAAATAGATAAAGTAGATAAAAATACAAAAATGCACATACCTGTAACATATAATATATGAAAAATATATTAAAGTATATCCAAATAAAGCTAACTGGATAAGTATACACCTTATCAGTTTTAAGCGTAAATGGCAAGTGCAGTGAAGCATAACTTGTGCGCATGCATGTTAGATGCCCTAGGCTTAAGCTTTATTACACAGGTAAGGTAAATGAGCACCAAACCGAACCTACATTACTATAAACGCGAGTACAGTACAGTAAACGCATAATACGTTACAGAAACGTTGCTATACGCAAATCCTAGAACTAGCAACAAACACTCGACCTACCAACGCAAAACTACAACCCAGATGGAACCAAAACACTGACTATGACATATCCGTTTTAATCAAAACCTATAA
Organism: Lucinisca nassula; assembly: GCA_963580285.1. Lineage (NCBI taxonomy): Eukaryota > Metazoa > Mollusca > Bivalvia > Lucinida > Lucinidae > Lucinisca > Lucinisca nassula. The sequence goes on along the minus strand of OY757010.1, from coordinate 200,817,246 downwards.
TTAGTCAGATGAAAGATCGTCAGAAGATTTTTCCACTTCCACTTTGCCTAAAAGTTGAACCTTTAAATATCCTATGTAAAACAACAACTAACATATTTTAAGAAATAATTTGTAACTTATGAGATTGATGTAAAACGTTTATTTTAAACAGAATTTGAACATCTTAGACATAAGAAATCACACACCGGCCTCCGTAGCCTACTGGATAAGACCGCTGACTCTCACCGCTGTGGTTCGAGCCACGCTCGGGTAACATGTGAGACGCTAAATTCTGCAACGAAAGGTCAGGTGTTTTTTTCGGGTACTCAAGTTTTCATCCACCTCTGATTAACGGTCGGCTCGATATACGTGAAAGGGCCATAAAACCAAACCAAAAACGATTCTGTTCATATTTGCCTGGATTTGGAACCACGAACTAGCGATGTCTCCACAGGAATACATCATCTGTCAGCTCGATGCTCGCCATGATCTGAATATAATTCAAGTTTAAGCTCGATTGAATGTAAACTGTTAGAGAACGATCCCGGAGAAGGATACGAAAAAGATTTATTTTATTGACCGACGTGCGGACGCTTGACCACGTAACATAATACGTCCCGTTTTTTAAACGGGCATAAATCATACTTTAACCTTCACGAACAAATGCTGCGATCCCGGTGGGGATCGAATTACCTTTTCCCCCTCTTTCATAAAGGGGCGGGATACCTTGCCGGTCTTTCTTCTGGCTATCGATATATGTAGGAGTCCCTGGGATTTTCCATTACATCACCTACCAAGTTATTTCTTTTTATCTCTGGTGTGATCCAGGGAATCGAAGATTCAGACCTTCTAGTTTTTTAGGGGCTTTGATTATCGGCCGAAGTGTGGATGAGAGAAGTTATCAAGTCAAAGTTCTCCTTGACAGACCGAGCATCTGAATGACCGTTAATAGCCCGGGATTTGAGACCAGATTTCGAAAAAAATAATGTACCCAAAATTCTCACGCATTGTTTGTGCTGATTCATTAAGATAGAGCCTGACCTATATGACGTGTGATTATTAAGCAAATCTGGTGGCAAAAAGGGGTTGAAAATTCTTTGTGTTTACACCCACCCCATGCAAACGGGATAGTTGGATTAAGTTAAGTTATGTGTAGCTTGCGTTGAATTATTGCATCAGCCAAAATGTGTGTTAATCCTCGAAGACACCAAAATTCGTGATATGATATAACTACATCCGGTGTTACCATAAATTTTGACCATTGAAATTTTATCTCCACAAATTTGGTAAATATTACACTATTTGCGCACTAAATGAGCTTTAGTATTTTTTGAAGTAGTTTTGTTTTCGTCATTATGCAGGATGTGAAACTTGATGACTCCGTTTCAATCTGGGCATGAGCAAGGGAACCAGTTACCTATGGACCCTTTTCCGCTTTTTCCTGTTGTGTCACAGATCGTGATACAAAGCCATTAAAAAAAAAAAAAAAATATTTTACTGGCTGGTCCTAGATGTCTCATAACAGGGACAAATATATATATTTTTGAAAAAGTTACTGGTGACCATTTCCTTACGGTTTTATTTAGTGTGGTGAATATGTCCGGTTTCAATCCACCTAGCAGTTTTATTTGAGAAGAAAATAAAACTAATGAATGTGAGCTATCCAGGACAAATGTCAGCTAATGGCCTTTTACTTTGTAATTGATAACATTTCATTAAGCTGATTGTAAATATCATTTCTGATGCAATGGGCTACTATCCAGTCAGAAAATCCACTGTTTTGCATTTTAATGACCAAATTTAATCTTGACGTAAAACAGATCAAGGTCAACCAAATGTCATCATTGAACAAACTGGGTAGGACCCGAGTCCCTGTTGCTGCATACCATGTTTCAATTTTCGGCTGTTAGGTTCCTGAGAACAAGATTTTAAATGTTTTTACAATATATGGACATGGCAACCATATTAATCATGTGACCAAGAACTTATGAATAGATTTCGTTCCCCCTTCTAACAGCGGCTCCACATGGAATTTGGTTTCAATTGGCCAATTAGTTTCAGACGAGATGTCGTTTGGAAATGTTTAAGACGCAGACGCAGACGACGACTGTAGGATCCCTAAACGACCGACATCCCTAAGTGTCCGACAAACTCTTAGATTTTCGGGATGGTGTTGAAAACATATTAAGTGAACAATTCTTGTTTTGTAAAGTATTCATTCAAAAGTTATCTTGATTTGTTTTCCTGTCGGACACTTAGGGATGACCCAAGCATCCGCCTAAATGCCCGCCATCCTTAAATGTTCGACAACACTAAAAATTTACTTTGAAAAATAGTATTTATCTTTCATAATCAATCATTATTATATAAAAAGACAAAGTAACGTTAAACCTATGTTAAAAAGTTGACATTCAGAAATAAGCATCTTAATAAGGGATCTCAATTACCCCTCATCAAAAATATCCGCCAATCTGAAAAGATATTGGGAAATATTTCTTTTGGCTATTAATCAATTCTGAATAAATAAAAAGACAAAATAACGTCAAAAACTGTAAAACAAAATCTACCATCGGAAGTAAGCATCTTAGTTGTGGACCCCAATATGTCAGTCATCTAAAATGCTTGTCATGCTGGCGGACATTAACGAATTGCGGACATATTGGGATTCCTTATTAAGATGCTCTTTTTCGAAGGTAGACTTATTAACAGACATTTAATGTTATTTATTATTTATATATTATCATAATTATTAATTAGCTATTAGAAATATTTCCTAAGCTAGTTGTCATGCTGGGGGACATTTAAGGATGACAGTAATTTGGGATTCATTATTGAATTCTTACTTCCAAGGGGCAACTTTATTAACATATGTTTAAATTTGATTTGTCTTTTTTATAATAAAATACAATTTATCATTGCCCACCGTTTTCAACAGCTTCCCGAAACACTTAGAGTTTGTCGGACACTTGGGGATCTTATGCACATCTAAATTATTTTAGTAGATATATGGTAGGGCGGTGCGAGTGAAATATTTTAGGTGAAATATGGTACGCAAACTATGCGGCTCCATGAACAAGTCATGCACATATCATACGATGTATGCATGAGTGGTTTATAGAGAGCTGTTTTTACAATACAGGGGGCCGCTAAAAGGCCGAGTCCTATAGAATTTGCCTAAAAATCGCCAACCGCCAAATTGTGCCATATATGATTTTTATTCCCGTCACGTGTTGTGTGGGTGTTCGTTTTGACAGGAGTCATGTCATTGATTATAGGGTCGTTTCATCAATTTTTCCTATGGGAAATATACTATTTGAACGCAAATCCATTATCTACTCGATTTTTGCTATCTGGCTTTGTTTGTGGCCGGTATCTCCACCTCGCCACGAATTGAGCAAGGTAATACGAGTAGGCATGATTTTCCGGTAGTATTCATAGATATATAAACCCTGAAAAAAGCGGACACTTTAGCAGCAGGTCAAGTTGTAAGAATGAACACAACATTGTGACGGGGAAATAGAAAGTATATTGAAAGGTATGTTAAATCTATGTTTAGTATTATTTTTGTATGAACATGCTTGTAGGTTTTGGAGGGGTTTACTTCTAGTATACCCCGACTTTCTGAAGCCTATTCTGAATTCACTGTTGTGGCCTGTAGTGATTAGGCTACTAGCTTTGCCAGCTAGACGTCGCAGAATTGATCCCAGGCTTCTCCAGTAGTAGAATGAGTCTTTCTAAGTGAGGTCCTGTCTCATGCTGACCCTAGATGTTGGTGAGACGTAAAGTTTGGACACCCGCTCATTCTAGATTCATTTAGGCTTTTAGACCCCTTTTGTAGAATGTAATTAATAAACGCCGGGTCACTTGTTTGATTCATGACTTTTGACTAGCTGTGGTTAGAAAACCGTGGTTCCGTCCCAATATGATATTAGGTGTAGAGGGGACGTAAACTTAAGACGGGTTTAACCATATCTTCATCATCAGGGCAAACTCTTACAAGAGCCTGTTGGGTTATCCGTGATGATGAACTGTAATGAATTTTATTTTACAAGCATGTTCACGTTGATTAGAAATAATTTTGTCCAAGAAGAATTACGAGTTCATTTTGTAATGATGCCGTTTTTGTCTGATAACTCAGTTTATGCATGTATGTACATATAAAGAACGTGATGATGATAAGTGGGAGTATTTGGTCGCCACACGTCATAGCGGCCTGAGCGGCGGGGATGACGTCAGCTGCGTCATCGGCGTCGCGAGGACTGTTGTGACGGGGTGACTACCAAATAGAGAGAATTTACGGCAAACAGTGTTGGCCCATATGAGACACTAACAAATGTTGTAGATTATAGATGAAAATCTTCTGTTGTAGTTTCTATCTGTTATTAATGTATTGAATTTGTGAATAGCTATATTTGTGAGCCGTGTCGCGGAGAAGGATATGAAATAGAGATTGTTATGTTTCCTGTAATTGGCAGCTGGCCAGGTAGCGCAAAGGCGTGGTCTGTTCAATTGCCTCTTACTTGTGATAATGTAGTGAGCACAAATTTGATTAGTATCATGCTCAGTAGTAGTGAGCATTAATTGATTTCTGTAGTGCTCAGTAAGGAAACATGAACTTTGAGTATTATTGTGTCAAGCGCTGGGTGCTGATAATTTGATGCACAGTCAAGTTGGGTTCTGCTGTACGGTTATTTGTCGCATGCACTAATCAGCCTGTATGTCTGGTCGGCGCATGCGCAATAACGGTATATGCATGAACATATTCTTACTTCTCCGGGAGGGGGATCATGATATAGCATGTATGTTTTGTGACTCGTTTCTAGTCCCGTTATCGTAATTTGCAGGCATAACAATGTGTGACCTGCTGCTCCCTGCTTCATAGCAGCAGGTACTGGTACGACGCTAGGCGTTAGGGTCCAGCAAGGGCGGACAGACCGCCGTAATCAGCGCCTACCAGGATAGAAGCAGATTCTTCTAAATCATTGTTCGTTGTAAACAAATGTGATCATGGAAGAGGTCAACTTACCTTATTTGGACGATCACTAAACGTCTGATCAGCAAACGTGATCGCTAATCCTAGGATTATCAACTATGTTGATAGACTAGTTTTACTAGTTCGCGAGAGGAAGTGTCACGCGAGTGGGGAATTCACCCTAAATTATAAACTGGCCAGTCGCGTCTTGTGTTGATTCTTTTTTTTGTTTTTTTTTTTTTTGTTTTTGTTGTTTGCTTCTGTAGGTATTCACGTCACCCGTTCCGAGCACAGAACAGTGTTTTGCCTTCGGAGCGGACGTCGTGAGTTGGCTACAGAAGCAACAATTTGTGATGTTTTGTGTTAGTAAGTGTTGTATGTAGATACTGTAAATAATTCATGTCATTCATTTAACATCTTTCTTGTGCCTTACCCCACAGCTGCCCGTGCACCTGTCAGAGATCACGCTCGGTTGTCTTGTCAGCATGGGGGTTTGCGGGACGCCGTAAACCCACATGTAACATTTGGTGTCAGTGAAGTGAGGATTTGATCTCTGGCTGGTGTTCCCGGCTGTGGAACAGCACATTGATACTCTGAATCATCAACTTTAAAAAAAAAAAAAAAAAAAAAATGCATTGACAGCCACATTTAAAAATTAACTTTAATCTTCCTTCCTGCGTTGATGAAGTGCGAAACCCATGTATTCAACTGAATGGATACTGACAAGTCGATAATTTCTGAGCAGGAAGGCAAGGCAAACCCCACTTTTTCTTGGTAACGAAAAACTTAAGTAGACCCCACTTAATTGTGTTACCTGACATTCTACTAAGTTAAATTGGAGCTACTAATTGATCTTACCCACACATGGTTCTGACGTAGTGACGTTAACAATTTACTGACGTTGACATAACGGTAGCGTTAATATTTACGCTGTGGCTTGAGGTTAGGTATGACGTAATAGAAACAGTAATGGTGACTTGTTATGATCGGAGTTTTGTAATGTGATGAAAATTCGGATTGTAGCATTTTACTGTAAACGTCGTCGGTTTATGACGTCATATTAGACTACCAGTACGCAACGTCATACTTTGCTGAAAGCATTTGACATTTCAAATCGCGTGTGCTTTAAATAACTAACGTTTTAGTTAGATTAACGCGTATAACACATATCTTAACGTTTTAGTTAAGCCCATTCAATCATCACTGATCATAACTGATCAGTTTATAGTGGTTTTGATAGTAACGTGAGATTTACGTTATCAATAATGGAGCGTTTAATGCAAATGGGAAAGGACTTAGGTTATGAGGGGAAGGAGTTACAAGGTTTTGTTAAGGAGCAGCAAGATATTGAGCGGGCAGAAAGGCAAGAGCAAAGGGATTTAGAAAGGTTAAGGTCTGAAGAAAAAGAAAAGGAAAGGGTACATGAACTAGCTAAGTTAGAGGAAAAGGAAAAGGAAAGGGCTGAAAAAGAAAAGGAAAGGGCACATGAACTAGCTATGTTGAATGTTAATAAGGAACTTGAAATGGCACGCATTAAGACTGAAAGGGAGGCAAAAGAGATTAGTGAGGCCCATTTAGAAAAAAATAAAACATGGGTTTGAGCTACAGCACCAAGAATTAAGGAATCAGTCAGAAATGCAGAGAGCGAAGCTCGAGCTAGAATTTGAAAAGCAAAAAGCTGAGAAGGTGGCGCATGCCCGGGATCCTAAGTTACCTTATTTTGAAGAGGGTAAAGATAAAATGGATAGTTATTTATCTAGGTTTGAGAAATATGCTACGGCTAATAAATGGGATAAGAGTGTTTGGGCCGCGTATTTAAGTGCATTGCTCAAAGGGCGCGCACTTGATGTATATGACCGGTTGTCAAATGAGGATGCGGCGGATTATGAAAAGTTAAAGGACGCTTTATTAAAGAATTTTGACATGACAGAGCGCGGATTTAGGAAACAGTTTCGTTATAGTAGGCCCGAGAAATCAGAAACGTTCATACAGTTCAGTAGTAGACTGAGAAGTTATTTAGAAAAATGGCTTGATATGGCAAAGATAGAAAAATCTTTTCCGGCTGTCTGTGATTTCATGGCAAGGGATCAGTTCCTGGAGTCATGTAATAGAGAACTGTATGTACATCTGAAGCCAAAACAGTTTGGTAATTTAGATGAAATGGCTAGGGAGGCAGATTTGTTTGCAGAAGCGCGCGGGGGCGTATATAGTTGCATTAATAAGGGGCAACGCGATAATAGAGGCGCAGCCCAGGGTAAACAGGACAAAGTTGACTCGAACAAACCGAGTGGTAGACCGGATATCAAGTGTAGCATATGCGGTAAGGGGCATTTAACAATTAAATGTTTTAAGAACCCCGACAGGAAACAATTGTATAGCGCAGAGGTAGGAGCAACTGGAGTTGGGGATAGCGGTGTTAAGGAAAATTTTAACACGCACGTAGAGGCTCAAGGTTCTCAGGTTAAGAATGAGAATACGCAGAATGTAGGTCGTGGTTATACACGTGGTCGTGGTAATTTTAGAGGGTCTTTTCGCGGACGCGGTAAAAATAATAGCACACCACGTGGCGCAGCACACCAAGTTAGTTTTTGTCAGACGGAAGTAACTAGGAAAGGTGATGAGATTGGAAGTATTTTTGAAAATAAGGTTGGTGATCCTTTGATTTCGGATAGGGAGGAGTGTAGTAAGGAAACTAGGGAAGGTGTCTGTTACTTCTTAAAGGCAAGGTTACCGACGGCACAAGGTTTGGTTAATAATAAAAAGGTGGTTGTATTAAGAGATACTGGGTGTACAGGCTGTGTCGTTCGGAGAAGTTTGGTTTCGGATAGTCAGTTAATAGGAAAGGAATCAAATGTTACGTTGATTGATGAATCCACACAAAGGTATCCTTTGGCAATGATTGACATTGATTGTCCTTTTTTCACTGGGAAAACTGAAGCTTTGTGTATGGATGATACGTTGTACGATTTGGTTATCGGTAACATTGATGGATCAAAACTTCCTGATATGTCTCATTTCTCAGCTGCGGCTGTAACTAGGTCTCAAACTAGGCAGGATGAGAAGCCTTACAGAAAACTTAAGGTTCCCGATCAGATCATTAACGATGACAAGAAGGCTTTCAAGCAAGCTCAGGTTGATGATCCAACTTTGGAAAACATCAGGAAAAGGGTTGTATCTGGGAACAAGACTGTGAGTCGTGGTTTAAACCGAGGTGAAACTAGGTTTATTGAGAAAAAAGGTTTGGCATATAGGGAGTTCACCAAGAGTAAACAAAGTCTCTTTCCAACTTGTGGTCCCTCAAAGTTTCCGAGGAAAGGTGTTGAAACTGGCTCATGAAACGCTTATGTCTGGACATATGGGTATTAGGAAGACATTGGATAGAGTTGTAACTGAGTTTTACTGGCCCGGTATTTGCGGTGATGTCGCTAGATTTTGTAAATCTTGTGATATTTGTCAGAGAACTATTCAGAAAGGTCGGGTCACTAAAGTACCTCTAGGAAAAATGCCATTGATTGATACGCCATTTAAGAGGGTGGCAGTGGACATAGTTGGTCCAATTGAGCCTCGATCTGATAGGAAATCTCGGTATATTTTAACCATGATAGATTATGCGACAAGGTATCCAGAGGCGATAGCTTTACCGAGTATTGAGACGGAACGTGTCGCGGAAGCGCTTATTGAAATGTTTAGTAGGGTTGGCATTCCTGATGAAATGTTGACTGATTGTGGATCACAGTTTACTGCTGAGGTAATGAAGGAAGTCAGCAGACTTCTTTCTCTTCAACAGTTAACGTGTAGTCCGAGACACCCAATTTGCAACGGACTGATAGAGCGTTTCCACGCTACGTTAAAGCAGATGTTACGTCGCATGTGTGCTGAACGTCCAAAAGATTGGGATAAATATCTTCCAGCTTTATTATTTGCGGTAAGGGAAGTCCCACAAGAGTCTTTAGGATACTCCCCTTTTGAGTTGTTATATGGACGTAACGTCAGAGGTCCAATGGCAATATTAAGAGAATTATGGGCTGAAGAGGTACGCGATGAGCAAGTTCTTTCGACGTATCAATACGTTATTGAGCTTAGGGAACGGTTAGAGCAGACATGCAAATTAGCGCGTGATAATTTAAAGAAGGTTCAGATTAAGCAGAAAGCTTATTATGATAAAGGCGCGAGGTCGCGTAAATTTGACGTCGGCGATAAAGTGCTGTTGTTACTACCGACAGACAGTAATAAATTATTGCTTCAATGGAAAGGTCCTTATGAAGTGGTTGAGGTAGTGAACAGAATGGATTATAAGATTGACGTCAATGGAAATGTTAACACATATCACGCTAATATACTGAAACAGTATGTTGAGCGTCAGACTGTGACGTCTCATTGTCTGATCTCTAAACCTATTATGTCGACAGACAGTCATGACAGAAATGACGTCGACGAGTCTTCATTTGAAGACAGCAGTTTTGAAACTGCAGAGCAACCGGAAAGTGACGGCGACGTTAGCGTCCCACACACACTAACGTCAGAAGAGAGTGAGGAGACAGAAGGGCTGAGAGAACAGCGCCTTGCAGGACTGACATGTCAGACAGACCAAATTATATGTACCACATTTATGTCAGAACCTGTGAAATCAATCAAATCTGTTAAGCCAGAAAGGCCACCTCCAGTAAGATTAAAACGATATCCGTTTTCTAACAAACAACAGAGTGTCAGGGGAACAGGAAAATTCTGGGGCAAACCACCTTGGCTTACTAGCTAAATTTTACTTAAGAAAATTTGGGGGCAGACTACCTTAGTAGGTAATTCTTCGCACGGTTGTTGTGTAAATAGCTGTCTTGTTTAGATAGGTTCATCCTATTCCATCTCTATACACAAAGAAAAAACATTTCTGATTGTTTTTTCTCCAAAAGGGGAAACCTTTGTTACGAGATGGAATAGGAAACCTCTCTGGTGCTTATGCACATCTAAATTATTTTAGTAGATATATGGTAGGGCGGTGCGAGTGAAATATTTTAGGTGAAATATGGTACGCAAACTATGCGGCTCCATGAACAAGTCATGCACATATCATACGATGTATGCATGAGTGGTTTATAGAGAGCTGTTTTTACAATACAGGGGGCCGCTAAAAGGCCGAGTCCTATAGAATTTGCCTAAAAATCGCCAACCGCCAAATTGTGCCATATATGATTTTTATTCCCGTCACGTGTTGTGTGGGTGTTCGTTTTGACAGGAGTCATGTCATTGATTATAGGGTCGTTTCATCAATTTTTCCTATGGGAAATATACTATTTGAACGCAAATCCATTATCTACTCGATTTTTGCTATCTGGCTTTGTTTGTGGCCGGTATCTCCACCTCGCCACGAATTGAGCAAGGTAATACGAGTAGGCATGATTTTCCGGTAGTATTCATAGATATATAAACCCTGAAAAAAGCGGACACTTTAGCAGCAGGTCAAGTTGTAAGAATGAACACAACATTGTGACGGGGAAATAGAAAGTATATTGAAAGGTATGTTAAATCTATGTTTAGTATTATTTTTGTATGAACATGCTTGTAGGTTTTGGAGGGGTTTACTTCTAGTATACCCCGACTTTCTGAAGCCTATTCTGAATTCACTGTTGTGGCCTGTAGTGATTAGGCTACTAGCTTTGCCAGCTAGACGTCGCAGAATTGATCCCAGGCTTCTCCAGTAGTAGAATGAGTCTTTCTAAGTGAGGTCCTGTCTCATGCTGACCCTAGATGTTGGTGAGACGTAAAGTTTGGACACCCGCTCATTCTAGATTCATTTAGGCTTTTAGACCCCTTTTGTAGAATGTAATTAATAAACGCCGGGTCACTTGTTTGATTCATGACTTTTGACTAGCTGTGGTTAGAAAACCGTGGTTCCGTCCCAATATGATATTAGGTGTAGAGGGGACGTAAACTTAAGACGGGTTTAACCATATCTTCATCATCAGGGCAAACTCTTACAAGAGCCTGTTGGGTTATCCGTGATGATGAACTGTAATGAATTTTATTTTACAAGCATGTTCACGTTGATTAGAAATAATTTTGTCCAAGAAGAATTACGAGTTCATTTTGTAATGATGCCGTTTTTGTCTGATAACTCAGTTTATGCATGTATGTACATATAAAGAACGTGATGATGATAAGTGGGAGTATTTGGTCGCCACACGTCATAGCGGCCTGAGCGGCGGGGATGACGTCAGCTGCGTCATCGGCGTCGCGAGGACTGTTGTGACGGGGTGACTACCAAATAGAGAGAATTTACGGCAAACAGTGTTGGCCCATATGAGACACTAACAAATGTTGTAGATTATAGATGAAAATCTTCTGTTGTAGTTTCTATCTGTTATTAATGTATTGAATTTGTGAATAGCTATATTTGTGAGCCGTGTCGCGGAGAAGGATATGAAATAGAGATTGTTATGTTTCCTGTAATTGGCAGCTGGCCAGGTAGCGCAAAGGCGTGGTCTGTTCAATTGCCTCTTACTTGTGATAATGTAGTGAGCACAAATTTGATTAGTATCATGCTCAGTAGTAGTGAGCATTAATTGATTTCTGTAGTGCTCAGTAAGGAAACATGAACTTTGAGTATTATTGTGTCAAGCGCTGGGTGCTGATAATTTGATGCACAGTCAAGTTGGGTTCTGCTGTACGGTTATTTGTCGCATGCACTAATCAGCCTGTATGTCTGGTCGGCGCATGCGCAATAACGGTATATGCATGAACATATTCTTACTTCTCCGGGAGGGGGATCATGATATAGCATGTATGTTTTGTGACTCGTTTCTAGTCCCGTTATCGTAATTTGCAGGCATAACAATGTGTGACCTGCTGCTCCCTGCTTCATAGCAGCAGGTACTGGTACGACGCTAGGCGTTAGGGTCCAGCAAGGGCGGACAGACCGCCGTAATCAGCGCCTACCAGGATAGAAGCAGATTCTTCTAAATCATTGTTCGTTGTAAACAAATGTGATCATGGAAGAGGTCAACTTACCTTATTTGGACGATCACTAAACGTCTGATCAGCAAACGTGATCGCTAATCCTAGGATTATCAACTATGTTGATAGACTAGTTTTACTAGTTCGCGAGAGGAAGTGTCACGCGAGTGGGGGATTCACCCTAAATTATAAACTGGCCAGTCGCGTCTTGTGTTGATTCTTTTTTTTTTGTTTTTTTTTTTTTGTTTTTGTTGTTTGCTTCTGTAGGTATTCACGTCACCCGTTCCGAGCACAGAACAGTGTTTTGCCTTCGGAGCGGACGTCGTGAGTTGGCTACAGAAGCAACAATTTGTGATGTTTTGTGTTAGTAAGTGTTGTATGTAGATACTGTAAATAATTCATGTCATTCATTTAACATCTTTCTTGTGCCTTACCCCACAGCTGCCCGTGCACCTGTCAGAGATCACGCTCGGTTGTCTTGTCAGCATGGGGGTTTGCGGGACGCCGTAAACCCACATGTAACATTTAGGGATGCTACATTGACGACGACGGACCAATGCCTTTACAATATAAGTTCGCTTTGCGTAGTTTATGATACCGATAACCCTGATTAAGAAGTTTAGCAGTGAACACTTTATTACGAGTGTTGAAGTCATTTACGTGACTAGACACTCTGGCAATCGAATTTATCCCGAAAAATGAACACCATATGCTGCCGCATGAGGAACATCACCATCCAAGAAAGAAAATTTATATTCTCAAAATCAAAATCATTACGCTTAGCATAGATTTTGCAGGAAACAGGAAACAAACCCGTCTGACGAAACAGGAAACGAAACGGACTGCAATAGACAGATGTAAATCCAAACAACGGGGCTTCGGTGTCTGAAGAATTTGCTTTATTTAACTGAAGTGTGGGAGTGTGGGAGGGGGATGAATTTGACTGATTAAACCGTCGAAATAGGAATTGTCTATATTAAATAAATCATCCAAATATTTAGAAGTCGAGCTAAAGGCTTAAATGATATCAGATTGGTTTTCAACGGAAAGGGGCATTATGAAGTCTCTTTCATAACAAAACAAGAACGGATCAGCCACATGGGGTGCGCAATTCGTACCTATCGGAATACCCAAAATTTGACTGAATAACTTAGTACCGAAGCATATGTGAATATTGTAAAGTAGAAAGATGAGGGCTTCACACACTTTCTGACATGACCATAAAGTATAATTTTTATGCTCTTCAGAAGTGACAAAAAAAACAACAAAACATTTTTTACATAACATGCATGATAGAGGGAAACTTCCCTATCAAAAACCTTTCCAGCCTGATATTTTAATTGAAAGCCAATCCAATTTCTCAGATTTACCAAGAATATAATAAGGTAGTTTGAAAACTTTGCAAACTAGCACTTTACTATTGAATATCAATCCAAATTTAGCATTACATGTACTTATTTATATGGAGGTTATTTTGTGAGTCAAAATAGAGTAGAAATATAAATTCCTATCTGTATGGAGATTTTCAGCAATTCAGCCATCGTTTGGCTGAACTATATGGAACATGGCATGCTAAACAAACTTGGTCCGATCTATTCCAAACTAGGCGAACACAGATGTTTATCGTATCGACCACATGCATTTTACTATATTCTGTGTTCCGTATATCAACGATGCGAGTGATGTGCAGCGAAGGAGCAGCGCATGAGGCTTTTTTAACATTGCGACATCCGAGGAACAGCATTCGTTTTGTAAGATTTAATGCAAACTTGAGAATTTGTGATCGAGTAACGATAAGGACATTTATAGCAATTCGAAAGTTAATGCATGTACTAAGTTTACTTGACCCGTTTCGTGATGAATGTTTTGTAAGAAGTCCATGATAAACCAAATGCCCTAATTGTCATTCAAAGAATACACTGATAGCAATAAATTAAAAAAAAACAATTAAATGAGACAAGCAATGGTCTAGAACTCATACAGTCAGATCTCATGCGTTGTATAAACTTCCACCAAAGGCCGTGTCATAGTCATGTTGTCCTGATTTTTGTTTCTAAGCGCGTAACCTACGCTTACTTAAAGATAAAGATAAAGAAGCTTTATTTAACATCGCGTATCCGAAACAAATAACATAAGCTTTGTAGAGCTTTTATTGCGACAAACAAAGTATCCTGTAACAAATACTTACCTGCCTTCATTTATCTTCCTAGGACTTGCATACGATTTTGGGTTTACGGCTTAAGAAGCGTGAATGCATAAAATAGCATAGCTCTCATTTCTCAATATGTACCAAAATGAGTTCGAATATGTCCCGAATTTTAAAACTATTACCTACCCTGACTTGACTATGTGCAAGAAAATCATCGAAAGCTACGATTGCGTACCACAGAATCATTTTTATATTCCGTGTTATAGATGGCATGTTTCTGTGTTCAAACTTTACAGCACAAGACATGGAAAAAACTAACTGCTTCCGCTTAAAAGAAGTCTCCGTTGTATAGCGATTATGCTACTTACCCCATATACCAGGGATCGCGGGTTTGATCCCGGTCTTCTCCAGACTTCCGGATGAGTCTTACGTGTGACCTTAGCCGTTTGTGGGATGTAAATCCAAACACACGCACACACAATTCCGTTGAAAAGCGTATGGCTCCCACAAAGCCTATCCGGGAAGCCTGCGTTGTATCCATCGTTAAGCCTAAGTAGGACCCGGAAGACATACAAAAGCACTGACACGTGTGATTAGCCGGCCCCGGTAGCTCAGTCGGATGCATATCTGACTGGTGATCAGGAGGACGCGGGTTCGATACCTGCCGGCATCGGCAACATTATTTCGTACTCTTTGTTACATGTGGGTTTACGGCGTCCGGCAAACCCCCATGCTGACAAGACAACCGAGCGTGATCTCTGACAGGTGTACGGGCAGCTGTGGGGTAAGGCACAAGAAAGATATCAAATGAATGACATGAATTATTTACAGTATCTATATACAACAATACTAACACAAAAAATCACATTTATTTGCTTCCATAGCCAGCTCACGACGCCCGTCCCGAAGGCAAAACAATGTTTTGTGCTCGGAACGGGGTGAATGTCTATAGAAGCAAATAACAAAAAAACAACAATAATATAAGAAAAAGAAACACAAAACGCGACTGGCCAGATTAAACGTTCACTTAGGGTGAACCACTTCTCGCGCACTGCTGTCAACTAGTTCGTCGACAGTGTTGTCGACCACAAGTGGATTTATATTATTTATCGATTCGTATTCATACGAACTTGAAGTCCCGGTAACTTCTTCGTTGAATCGATTCTATGTTGTTTTCCACAACCTGTCTAATATGGTCTCGATGGTCTGTTATTGGGTCTGTCCGCCCTTGCTGGACACTAAACCGAGAGCGTCGCACCAGTACCTGCTCCTATCTGGCAGGGTGCAGTAGGTCACCACACATTATTGTGCCTGGACTTTACGATAATTCGACTAAGATACAGTTCACAAAACATACATGCTTTATCATGATCCCCCTCCCGGAGAAGTAAAAATATGTTCATGCATATACCGTTATTGCGCATGCGCCGATCAGACACACAGGCTGATTAGTGCATGCGACAAATAACTGCACAGCAGAACTCAACTTGACTGTGCATCAAATTATCAGCACCCAGCGCTTGACACAAGAGTACTCAAAGTTTATGTTTCTTTACTTAGCACTACAGAAATCAATTAATGCTTACGACTACAGAGCATAATATCCATCAAATTCGTGCTCACTACATTATCACAGGTAAGAGGTAATTGAACAGACCACGCCTTTGCGCTATCTGGTCAGCCGCCAATTATAGGAAACATAACAAACTCTATTTCATATCCTTCCCCGCGACACGGCTCATCGGAGTCTAACTGTTGGTTTTCTTTTGCTCCAGCATTCCAGTTGTTTCTTGCTGGTGAGTCCTCACCGTTGTCTCACCTCTGTGGTTCTTTGATTATTTGTGTTCACTGAGATGTTGCACTGATGAGTTAGGAGGCCTTCATGCGGACTGAACAAATTATTTATCCAAATCACGACGGAAGTAAAGGCGAGGATTTTGGCCACGTAAAATCGATTTAAGCCCCCAAGTGGTATTCTTTCCACTGACCGTTCCAAGGCGGTTCCCTGTGGCGGTTTATTTATGTTGTTGTTTGTTACTACTTATTGTATGTATCACTTGTGTTTTTTATTTTTGGATAGCCAGTTGGCCATTTTTGTGGAAAAGTAACTGTCCTTATGACCATCCTTTGTTTAGGTTTCCATTATGGTCTGGTCTCTTCATGTTTGTGTTTCTTTCCCTTTGGTGTCTTTGATGGGTGGAGTAAGTTAATTGTATCGATTCCTGATCTTTGTTTTACTTCTACTTCACAAATATAGCTATTCACAAATTCATTACCTTTACAACAGCTAGAAACTAAAAACAGGATGATTTTCATCTATTCTCCACAACATATGTTAGTTTCTCATAAGGACCAGCACTGTTTGTCGTATATTTTGTCTGTATTTGGTAGGCACCACGTCACAACCGTCCTCGTGACGCTGATGACGCAGCTGACGTCATCCACGCCACTCAGGCCGTTATGACGTGGGGCGACCAAACACTCTCACTTATCACCACGTTCTTTTTATGTACATACATGCACAAACCGAGTTCTCAAACAAAAACGGCATCATTACAAAATGAACTCGTAATTCTTCTTAACAAAACTATTTCTACTCAACATGAACATGCTTGTAAAATCAAATTCATCACGGTTCATCATCACGGATAACCCGACAGGCTCTTGTTAGAGTTTGCCCTGGTGATGAAGATATGGTTAAACCCGTCTTAATGTTACGTCCCATCTACACCTAATATCATATGGAGACGGGACCACGGTCTTCTAACCACTGCTAGTCAAAAGTTATGGATCAAACAAGTGACCCTGCGTTTATTAATTATACTCTTCAAAAGGGGTCTAAATGAATCTAGAATGAGCGGGTGTCCATACACCTCGTCTCACCAACATCTAGGGTCAGAATGAGACAGGACCTCGCTTAAAAGACTCATTCTACTGCTGGAGAAGCCTGGGATCGATCCTGCGACCTCTAGCTGGTAAAGCTAGTAGTCTAATCACTACACCACAGAGGCTTCAAAAGTGAATTCAGAATAGGCTTCAGAAAAGTGGGGTATACTAGAAGTAAACCCCTCCAAAACCTACACGCATGTGCATACAAAAAAAAATAATAATCATAAATAAACATACCGTTCTATATTCATTCTCCGTCCCGCCACTATGTTGTGTGCATGTATTCGCACTTGACCTGCTGCTGAATAATGTTCGTTTTTCAGGGTATTTATACCTGTGAATACTACCGGAAAAAACATGCATACTCATGTTAGCTCGCTAAAATAGTGGCAAGGTGAAGATACCGTCCACAATCATAGCCAGATAGCAAAAATCGAGTAGATAATGGATTTGCGTTCAAATAGTATTTCCCCTAGGGAAAAATGATGAAACGTCCCTACAAATCAACGGTATAACTCTTGTCAAAACGAACACACACAACATCGTGACTGGAATGAAAATTGCATATGGTGCAATTTGGCGATTGGCGATTTTTAGGCATTTTTTATAGAAATCAGCCTTATGGCCATTTTGTGGGAAAGTAACTGTCCATATGGCCTTCCTTTGTTTAGGTTTCCATTATGGTCTGGTCGCTTAATGTTTGTATTTCTTTCCCTTTGGTGTCTTTTATGGATGGAGTAAGTTAATTGTATCAATTCCTGATCTTTGTTTTACTTCTACTTTTTATAGCGGCCAACTGTATGGTAAAAAAATCTCCACAAACCACTCATGCATACATCGTATGATATGTGCATGACTTGTGCATGGAGCAGCACATTTTGCCTACCGTATTTCACCCAGAATATTTCACTCGCACCGCCTTGCCATATACCACTACAATAATTTAGATGTGCATAAGCGCCAGAGAGGTTTCCTATTCCATCTCGTAACACTCTTCGCAAGAGGATGTTGTGGTATAACAAGTGTTGGTGTGTCATGGGGGTAATCAGAGATGGAAATTCATGTCTTAAAAAGTGAAACAAACCAGTCGGGACCTTTTGTGAAATGTTTTCTTAGCAAACGTCCTTAAGATAGTCTATGCCCGTGGGCGTAGACAAACATTGCTAAAGCCAGGCTCCAGCACTTTGGGACACATGATTTGATAAAGAATCAAATATAAGCTGCGCAGTCCATTGGTCATACAGGCTTAATTTATTTCAGTGTAAAAAAAAAAGTTAGTTATAACAAAACAAAACAACAGCTGTTCTGCAATTACATCTGCAAGCACAAAAAATCACTGCCATTTTTATGTTCACCCCATTGAAAGAAAATAGCCCTGTTGCTAAATGCGGCATTGCACGTTGGTCGGGTATGAAACACCATCCCCGACCTCGATCCGAAAAAAAACCTGATTTTGTATTGTGGATAGGCTGGACTATTTCGAATTATATCTGCCCATATTCATTTTTTTTATGATGCGAGTGGTGAATTTATCAGCGAATTTCCACTGTTAAGACGTACGAAATGCCTATCCAAGATTATGATTTCACCGAGACAATTTCTTCACAATTACGAAACTTTATCCGGTGTGGAAGATTGCAGTAGCGATTTATAGCTTATGTGACTTTTTATATAATTAGAGAAGAAACAAGAAACATAACAATAAGTTAATCAAATGTTTCGGAATGTTTTCCTCAGCTAGTTCTCCGCCCAGCAAAAGTGTCTGAACAGAAATGATGACACACACATTGTCCTCCCTCAAACCAGAAATCTCTGTCATTCAGCAATTTACTTGCAGAAATTCTGCTGAGCCATGGGTCGTGCAATACCTGCGGGTTGTGGATTTTGGGCGGCTTCCTGATCATTGCCTCCACTTCTATTTTTCAAAGTTATTCTCTCTGATCAGTTTTCGAAATATTTGCCTCGGCGAGGTTATTTATCTTACATTAGACATCCTTCTTGGTACGTCTTGATGATATATATCTTCATGTGCAAAATTATCAAACTTTCCCAGGGGTTTACAAGTAATAACTACGTAGTCAGTTTTAAAACTTTAACCTCGGCGAGGCTTTTTATAAAGCTATCTGGCATTAGACAAAACTCATTAGCTAGATCTTGTCAATATACACCTGCACGCCAAAAACTGTCAAAACTTGTCTGCCCGTTTGAAAGTTATACGCCCTTGTCCATTGGAGATGATAATTTTGCCTTGCCGAGGCTATTTGTACAGAAATTGGGCATTAAAGTATCTCTTTGGTTAGATCTTTTAATTATCTATCTGCATGCCAAAGGTTTTCATAAATATTTCAAGCAGATCAGAAGTTACACTCCAAATAAAAAAACAACAACAAATATTTTGCATCGGCGAGACCATTTGTAATGAATCTGGTATAAGGAAGTTTTTTTGCGTTTGGTATTGTCAATATCAACCTCTATGCCGAACATGATCAAAATATTCCAAGCGGTTTAGATGTGATATCCCGTAATCATTTTTATGTCAACCTGTGGATCCCGTAGGTTGTGCCGGGGCAAATTGCCCCGTCTCCTCCACTTCATAAAATGCCTTATATCTCGGAAATCTTACAAATCCACACAGCTAAACCATATATATATTCTTGTTCCTTATGATAAGATGCATTAAGTGACACCAACCTGAGGGTCCTGTAGGTTGTGCCGGGGTCATGCCCCGCCCCCTCCACTTTATAAAATGCCTTCTATCTCAGAAACCTTATAGATCCCCATCGCTAAACCATATATATTCGTGTTCTTTATGATAAGAGACATTTAGCGACACCTACCAGGGGGTCCCCCGGAATGTGCCGGGGCATGCCCCACCCCGTCCACTTCATAAAATGCCATTTATCTCAGAAACCATTCAGATACCCACCCCTAAACCATATATTTTCTTGTTCCATATGATAAGTTATACTCAGTGAGGCCAACCTGGGGGTTCCCCCGGGAAGTGCCGGGTCAATGACCCACCCCACTATTTCATAAAAGGCCAAATATTCCAGAAACCTTACAGATCCCCACCCCTAACCCATATATATTCTTGTTCCTTATGATAAGATGCATTAAGTGACACCGATTTGTGGGTCTCCCCATATGTGCCAGGGACATGCCCCACTCCGTCCATTTCATAAAATGCCATTTATCTCAGAAACCATTCAGATCCCCACCCCTAAACCATATATATTCTTTTTTCTTTTGATAAGACGCATTCAGTGACACCAACCTGGGGGTCCCCTGGGGGTTTATAGTCGATAAATTGAAACCATACATGGCTGCCAGTGGACAGTGCCCGCCTGAACTCTGGTGAGCATAGTGGCCTATGGGCCTCTTGTTTAAATATATATTGCCTCGGCGAGGTCATTTATGAAGTGATCTGGTATAAGGCAATTTCTTGGGTTAAGTATTGTCAATACTAATCCGTATGCCAAAACTGATCTTAATATATATATTGCCTCGGCGAGGTCATTCATAAAGCAATCTGACACTAGGCAATATCATGGGCTATGTATTGTCAATATTAATCCATATGCAAAATAGATCAAATATTCAAGCGATTACAGTTACAACGATTTTCAAAAACTGATCACGGACGGACAGATTATAGTGCAGACCCTACGGGTCGTGCAATCAAGCATCGGAGGGGGTGTCCTAATGAAAATGACAAGAACGTCCAACTTCCATAATTTCACTCTGTGACATAATAATAAAACATGCTTTCTATTTTGGTATACACTGTTCATATTTTTTCAGTTTGCATGACTGGTAAGGTGGAAACAGCCTACTCTGAAGCTTCTGGTCAAATCGATGGGAATGAGGGGACCACTTTCACAGATAGTGCTCAAAACAAGCACCAGACCAGAAATACACATCAATTAATAACATTTTGTGCTCGCAATCATCGCACAGGTAAAAATATTTTATGGCTAAATAAATACATAAAGGGTTTTTAGGTAAATACCTGTTCCAATCTGGACTTATGAAACAATATGGTATGGAATCCGGGGAGAGACATGCTGGTTTTGTTTTAAAGTTGGCACAATTTAATATTTTGTTTTCACAACTTATTATCGTGTTTCCACAACTTATTATCTTGCTCGGACAACATAATATCTTGCCTGCAAAACGTAATATCTTTTTGGCACAACTTATTATATTGTTCGAACAACATAATGGCTTGATTGCACAGCATAATATCATGTTCGCACAACATAATATCTCGTTTAAACAGTTGGCCATTCCATTTGTTTTACTTTGTAATTTTTAAAACAGTGTTACATGTAAGATAAGTAAAAGAACTTACCTGTAGTTTATGCTCCCAAGTCCCCGGCTCCGAAACACGTCCGTGTTGTTCAGAGTCGGAGAAGTCAAGAGGACGGAATTTGTCGGCAATTGGCCAGAATGGGTTCGTCCAGTGACGTCACTGCATATAGGCTCCTAAAGGGCCATAACTCTCTTTCCCATCTTTAGGAACTGGTTCCACCATAGATGAGAACTGGTTCCACCATACATAATGTGTTTATTGTAATATTTTATATTTTACAATTAAACTTGAAATGTGAAACCTTAATGTTGTTTTAAGATGGGAGTTAGATAAATGGTTAGATAAATGGTTTTATGGCCCTATAAAGGTTATTTAACTTACAGAAATACTTCTTAATTAAAGGCAGATGAAAATCTGAGTATTTGGAGAAAAACCATCTGACCTTCTGTTGCAGAACTAAGTATTTTGAAAAGATGAAACATGTTGATGCAGGTATGAACTAAAAGTTATGACAAATTTTTAATGCCTTATTTAGGCCTGTAAGTTCCAGATTTTTATTGGCCTTACTTTGACCCACATAATTATGCCGTGAGACGGCATAATTGAAATGCCTTATTTTAGCCATTTCAGACGGCCTGTCTTAAAGTATGAGGACTTCAGTATTCTACTGTGTTCTATAAATAATGTTAAAATAATAAAATAGATGCCACCCTTAATACGTACAAAAAATAAATTGTGGATAACGGTCTTAGTGATTGTGGCTATTCCTGAGTAACTTTTTTTCCTTTGATAGCTTACATATAATGCGATTATAGGTTACAAGATTTCATAGTCACTACATGCAATGTGCCAGGCTGTGTGTGAACTAGTTTTACAAAACAGGTGCATGTGTGCTGATGTCACAAACCAAAAATAGGTACAAAAGACCTGATGACTAATATATATATATGTTCAAAGCAAATTAAGCAATGTGCAAAATCCAAGTGCAAAGACAAAAAACACGTGAAAGCCAAAATGCTGTGCAAAACAAGTGCAAACTCCCCAAGAATCGCTTCCATTATTATTTCAATATGCATTTTGCCATATTTCTAGTTTTCTAAAATAGTTAATATGTTTCTATATAAATATATACCTGGTATAATATATGTACACCATATTTCCAGTACCATATTCTTATACATGTACATGGTCAATTAGGCGGCAAACAAAGGTATTACATAAGATCAAACTTAGACTACATCTAGGATTGTGATTCTTGGGAAATTAGAACAAAGATCAACTCTACTAAACAGCAACAGGAATGTATTGACACTTACATGTTCCTGAGACGGAGAGCCTACACAATAAATCATACAATTTTGAAATTTACTGAAATGTTTAGTTAAATGAAAGCCATGCCTATGTGAGGAACTACTGTCTGACCACATCAAGCACTAAAATGAGAGATTTGAGGTCAAATTTTGTGCTGACCGGTATCAGACTGGAATTCCTATTTCCAAAGAACTGGAGTCCGGCTGAATATACTTAGTGTTGAAAATAACAAATGAGCACGGTTGACACTGCACCAAATCCCAGGGCGACGAATGAACACACCACATCAACCCCCAAGAAAAGCGCAAAATCTGACCTGCAACGCGACACAATGGAAATATTATACAAAATTTTGGAAAATATCAAAACTGCATCAATCCTAGGGTGACGAATGAAGACACTACATCAACCCCAATGAAAGGCACAGAATTCGATATGCAACGCGACAGTATGGAAAACATAATACTAAAATGATTAGAGCGCGGCAATTCAAACTCGACCAAGATGCGGTTAATGGGATGACTGCTGGTCGGTAATAAGGGAGTGTGTTACCAAGGCAAGCTGTAAAACTTAGCATCATTTTTGTTACACACCCTAATAAGCTCGTTGGTGGTTATATTAAAATAAAGAGCAACCCCCTCTGCTATATCATATACGGATACAGAATCATAACTCAAATAGGGGGCATCAGTTTCAATGATCAGGCTTTTCCATGACTGAAAAACAAGCTACAGTTCGTCTGTCTTTCAAGGAGGCCGATGATATGCTAAAATAACAGTTTGAGAGAGGTGCTCCACTGTCAGTACTCTTCCTCTCCCACAACAAAGCAATGGCGGTGTATTCGAGCCTCAGACAGCTCGAAGTCAAGGAGAAGAGTTAAGACCTCGTTGGTCGCAATCCCAGAACCATCATCTCCGACATGTATTACAATGACTTTGTCCAGTCGTTTTGCTAATTGAAAGGTGAGGCGAATATATTGACGCTGCGCCTCAACTTTTGATGCAGCACAACGTGCCCTGTTATGCTTCTGCTTACAGCGACACGAAACTACCAAAATGTATTCAATGATTGAATCAGAAGACTGAAAGTTTGTATATCTGTTAAAGGGGAATTCTTTGAGGGGACAAAATAATTTTTTCATCTAAATCCATCACGGAATCATTTGTATGTGCTTAGTTGCACTCATATTTGAACAGTCCTCGTAATATGGCTCGCGTAAAGACATTTTAAACCCGTTTTGTAATTATAACTCATTCAATCTGCGCTTTTGAAACGCACTTTTGATACACATATATAAAAAAAAATCCGCGCTTTCGTAAAAAAAAAAATCCGCGCTTGTTAAATATGGATCCACACTTTGGTAAAACGCCGAGTTTGAGGTAAGTTTTAAAGTAGATTAAATGAACATGACATATCTCTACATAAAACTGGCCGACAAACTGATTTATCACTAGAACTGATGTATGTCGATTCTAACAAACTAAATATAAACACTATTTTTGTTGTCTCCTTCAAATTCCTCCAACCTTTCTCAATATTTTGAAGAATTTCCGCCAAAAAGTTTTACCAACCATACACAGTTGTGCTCTTTTACAATATTTAGATGCGAGATCATCTAACGTCAAAGGTCATATAACGCTGGCTTTTTATGGCATCACACTTTACTTTGTTTTGGATAAAAACTGGCCATTTTGTGGGAAAGTAACTGTCCTTATGGCTTTCCGCTGTTGGTGTTTCTATCAGGGTCTAGTTATTTCATGGCTGTGCTTATTTCCCTTTTGTGCCTCCGCTTGGAGGTGTGAGTTACATCACGAAAACACACCTATATAACTTTGACCCCCTTGAACCCCACTTTTATACAGTAAACTGTGGTTTACAGGGGTAAACCTGATGATGCGGCGGTTCTAACGAAAACCCACAGTCTAACTACAGTCCAGAAATAAGAAAAATATTACAGCTTAAAATCTTCATTTGTTTCGGCTTTAAAGGTTACAATATTACGGGCTTTCGTGGCCTAGTGGATAAGAGCGCTGACTCTTAATCATTAGGTCTCAAACCGCTGTGGTTCGAGCCTCGCTCGGGCCACATGTGAGACGCCAGTTTCTGTCGGAAGGGCTGGTGGTTTTTCTCGGGGTACTCAGGTTTTCGCCCATCTCTGATTAACGATCGGCTCAGTAAGAGTGAAATAATCTTGAAAGGGCCGAAAAACCAAAACCCCAAAAAAGGTCACAATTTTGACCCCCTTGAACCCAAATTTACATATAGTAAAACTGGGGTTTACAGGGGTAAACCTTACATTTCTTATATATCACAAGTTTTCATTTTAAAACGTTCACTGTTTCGGCGGTTAAGTTTACAATGTATTTGTATAGGTGTGTTTTCATAATGTTGCCTTTACTTCTATTTAGTGAATTGTTGCAGAATAAATCACGGTTTATTTCCATCTCATATTTAGGCGCACTGTTATTTTTATTTAACGTTTATGTATTTTTCATCACGCCGATATAATTTTAACCTCTTTGAACCCCACTCTTATACAATGTATAGTCAAACTGGGGTTTACAGGGGTAATCCTTATTTTTCTTATTTCTGAAAAATATCACACTTTTTCATCTTACAATGTTCATTTTTTTCGGTGATAAAGGTTACAATGTATTTGTATAGGCCTGTTTTCGTAATGTGGTAGGTTCACAAATCGATCTAACAGAACTTACAGACCAGCTACCGGTAATAACCCATATTTTATTTTTCTCCGCGGTAATAGGCCTTTTTTCTCGGAGAAAAAGCGAGAAATTTCTCCGAGAAGAAAAAGAATTCGCGTTTCAAAGCGGTTAATTTCTGCGAGAAATGCCGCGAAATTTCTCGGCGAACATCGCTTTTTCTCGGAGAAAGCCAATTAGTACAGGTGAAGTCGTTCACGGTGTTTCTCCGCGAAATCTGCCTATACCTACATGTATATTTGTTCATTTGCATTTTTTATGCATTAAAATTTGGTACACAAAGTTTGAAGCATATGACGAAATGCATGTTCTTTGTACAAAGATGGACAACTCTAGCGATCGCAAAGTATGCTTTTGATCCGGTTTGTATCATAATGATTTGCATCATATGCAATTTACAACGCAGTATGAACATGATGAATGTTTTCTGTGTTCCGTTTTTTACTGTTGTGTAAACGCGTCATAAATTGAAAACTGTTGATTTTCTATCGGTTCACCATATTGGGAGTACTTTATTTTTTCTCCCGTAAATACTTTAGAAAAATCAATTTCAATGTATATAATGACGGGGATCCTGTTTGTACATGTATATGTGGGAGCTGATCTCAGTCTACATTTTGGTTGCTCTTTTTCTTACACTCCGAGTAATTAAACATCACTGATGCTTACACTTATGCTCACACAGAGGCCCGCTTATGTTTCTTGCCATTACAATTCAATTTTGCTCATACATGTACATTAACCCATTTCAGACTGGAAACCCCTAGATGGGTACCGTGGCAAACGGGCGTCTGATCAGGGTCTAGACTGTTTGCAAAAAGTTCGGCCATTTACCTATTTGAAGAAAACACACCCTGAAACCCCTAAATTTTGAAATGGACTCTTGCTATATGTAAGGAGGAAGATTCCATTTGGTACAGAAAGTGTTAATATGGGGAAATTGCGCGGCAAGCATTCCAAGGCTGCATATAAGTCTGATCTCTAACTTGGAGCAGAACTACAAAATTCCCCAAGATAATCAGCGAAGTTTGTTTAGACATGCAACCTGGGTATCTTGTTAAGTCTACTGTACACCCCGAGGCTACTGGCACCCGTGTTCTAATGGGTAAGAGCGCTGACGCTAAACCCATTCAGTACCAGAAACCCCTTAAGGGGTACCTTGGCAAACAGTGCAGGCCCAGGTCTCTCCGATATGGTTTGCACCTCGCTCGGGCCACATATGAGACGCCAAGATCTGCAACAGAAGGTGGTCTTACTCCGGTTTTAGCTCAACTCTGATTAGCGGTCCGTTCGAAATAAGTGGAATAATCTTGAAAGTGCCGTAAATCCACTAAACACCCCGAGGATAACGGGAATCCTTAAAGCGCTGACACTCATTAGCACTCTCATTGCTATGGTTCGCACCTCGTTCGGTTCAAATTCTGCAACATTGCGAATGGAGCGCGGTCGGCTCGAAATAAATGAATTTGTCCTGACATCATGAAAACACGCCTTGGCAGGCTTAGATCCTGTAAGCGGTTTACCAGTACTCGCATGCGGGTCGGTTTCAGCTATGCGTGGAAGCATCATGCATCCCATCTATTTTATCAAGCTGAGCTTTTGGTATGTACGACTCATTATGAGAACTCAACTATTCAAATATATTGTAAAATTTTACCACTAAAACCGGAAAATTTTCGGATTCTGGCATTTTTTCATATTTCTGCTCAAGATTTTGGGTACATTATAAAACGACTCGGCGAGGCGGTTCTAACGAGTACCCACAATCTATGTGAGCAGAAATTAAATAAAAATGTATACCCCTGTAAACCCCAGTTAAAAGTGGGTTTAAGCGGGTAACAAATAAATAGGCGTATTTTCGTGATGTGAATAAAAGTTGTCATGATGTCATGACACTTTTAAAAAGGGATTATACAATGGAGAAATAAATTACTAAAATGAAATTGTGTAACATGAAAGAATATTTGATTATGATTTAACAATGACTACCGTTCACCTTCGTTTACAAAAACACCGCCAAACAAACGAAGCCGAAAATTTCACGTAAGCCCAGTTGTTGTTTTTTTCTCCGCGAAACGCGGGTAATTTCACTTTCAATGAAAGCAATCGGTCAAATTTTCGCCGAGAATCTCCGAGAATTTTCTCAGCGAGACCGGGAGAAATTTCTCGCTCAATTTATCTTTTCTCGCTGTTTTGCGGAGAAAATAGCCGATTTCGCGTTAGGCGGTTTCTCCGCGAAACAAAAAAAATGGGTTATTACCGGTAGCTGGTCTGTACCTATCATGTACGAGTCCTTATCATTTCTTTCAAGGTATTGTCCTAGAGATGGAAGACAAAGATTTTGCCGATTATCTTATGAATGCTTTGACTAAGAGAGACTATTCACCAAAAGCACTGGACGATAAAAAAATTCTTCGAGACATTATTCGAGACATTAAAGAGAAAGTCTGCTGCGTTGCTCAAGACTTAGAGTCACATGCTGCTTCTCTCATCAACTCCCATTCACGCGAGAAAAGAGAAAGTTACGAATCGCCCTACAGAAAGGTCATCACTATTTTCGACCACACTTTTAGTTGTCACGAGTCATTTAGGCGGAGGTCATCTGACTCGAGATCAGCGGAATTCGAACATACGAATGAGATGGCGTGCGACAATAAAATCAGAACTGTATTATTTGTAGGCCAGGTTTTGTCCGATGGTTCAAACGAGGTATCTGATGATTCCAATATCCAGAAGAGGGAAACCACCGCCAAACATCAGATAATCTACAAGTTGTCGACCCTTGTTCCAGCGGAGAAAGATCTCTCTATATGGATCGGTTTCTGGGCTTCCGTCTTCACATTACAGCCGAGGTGGATCAGCAAACCAGAAAACCAGGAAACTAACGGTAGCTTAGCAATCTGATAGTCGTTTAAGCTAAATAATATCACTAATATCACCTGAAATACCAATCGTTTTTTGTGGTATCAAGCAGTATATTAACCCTTTTTCTACCAAATGGAACTTCCTCCTTATATATAGCAGGAGTCCATTCCAAAATTTAAAGGTGTCGGGTTGTTTCTTCTTCAATATTTATTTGGAAAAAGGATTAACTTTTCGCAAAAAGTGTAAGCCAAGATCAGACGCCGCTTTATGGTTCCAAATGGGTTAATCCATATATACCAAATGACTGACTAAAACTTCCAAGCAGAGTTGAAACCGAACGCAACTGAGTACTGGTAAACCACTTAGAGTGTCTAAGGCTGCCAAGGCAAAGTGGTGCGAGTTGGACCGTCCCTACATATAAACCCTTTTGGTTTGTTTGGACGACAGGGCTTGTGATGTCATTTCATCGCAGTGTCGGGTAAAAGTCCCACAAATTGGAAGCAACGTCTCCAAAATGACCTGAATAGTGTTAACGTGGACGTTAAACCCCAATTCAAACAAACAAAACAAGTCAGTGAGTGAGTGTTTGAGTTTTACGTTCCACCAACAGCTAAGGCCATACAGAGAAGCCTCGATGAGGCGGTTCTTACGAGTGCACACAATCTATATTTTAAGCAGAAATAAGAAAAATTTCACAATTTTTCATCTAAACATTTCATTTTTTCGGTGATAAAGGTTACAATGTATTTGTAAAGGCGTGTTGTATAGGCGTGTTTTCGTAATGTGCATACAGTGTCCTCTTGTCTGCAATATACTACTTGTAAATAAGCGTGTTAAAGCAGAATTAGTTTTATGTTTAAGTGGTCTTAATAGTGGAATTTCACTGTATAATAACACATGGGTTGCATTTGTTAATGTTAAAGACCGTACACAATAGAAGAGCATCAACAATTAGTGTTCTGGTCAGACTTGCTGTTTACGGCGAATTGAATTCCTCCAGGTCCGGAAGGATATATATGGAATCGAAATAAACAACCAGTACAGTGATAAAGTATTGTGAGACGTTCTGTCCATACCACGTGACACGACACTTTTACCTTATCCTGCTGAAAAAATAAATTAAGTCACGCTCCTGTCTGACTATAGACAATCAATTTTATTGATTAATTCATTCAGAAAACTACATCACAGTGCAGATCCTAATCAGATGATGTCTTCAGAAGCCAAATAATCTGGCTGTACACTTTCTGCAAAGGTAGGGGTTGTCGTGTACAGCGGGATAATGATTAACATCCACTGCAGGGAAGTGAACCCTTAACCCTTTGTACCAAATGGAATCTTTCTCCTTATGTGTACCAGGAGTCCATTTAAAAATTCAGGGGTGTCAGGTTGTGTTTCGTCAAAATTTATTTGGAAAATGATTGAACTTTTTGCATACAGTGAAAGCCCTGATCAGACGCAGCGTTCTGCGGCGTCTGATCTGGGCCTGCACTGTTTGCCCTGGTACCGTTAGGGGTTTCCGGTACTAAGTGGCTTACATTTATGCTTATATTGGTAGCGCCAATGAAAAGTGTATTTCAGAGCAAGTGGGCCTAGTGGAAACTGATCAGCCTGTTCGTCTTCAATTTGCGCTCTATGGGTAACCCTTATCCTACTGAATAGTTTGATTGGACGCACCCATTTCTGACTAGCAGCCCATCCGATTACATGATATAATGTTTCTGTTGCAAAATCCCTAACTGAATGACAAACTGTGTAGATCCTAATCAGAGGTTGTAGATCCTAATCAGATGGCTCCTTGCAAAGGTAGGGGTTGTCGTGAACAGCAGGATAAGGGTTAATAATTTAACCAAGTTTTCTGAGGTTGTATTTCAAATTTTATCGCGACGGAAGTATGGGCGAGGATTGTGGCCACGCAAAATCGATTTAAGCCCCCCCCCCACCCAGTGGAATTCGATTCCGCTGACGGTTCCAAGGCGGCTCTTCTGTCGAGGTTTATTTTTGTTATGGTTTGTCTTTGGGTGTCTGTGATGCTTAGATTATTTTATTTTGGATAGCCTAATGGCCATTTTGAGGGAGTAACTGTCATTTTGGC
This sequence comes from Lucinisca nassula, assembly GCA_963580285.1. Taxonomy (NCBI): domain Eukaryota; kingdom Metazoa; phylum Mollusca; class Bivalvia; order Lucinida; family Lucinidae; genus Lucinisca; species Lucinisca nassula. The sequence continues at coordinate 200,787,006 of OY757010.1, read as the reverse complement.
TTTCCGCTATTGATGTTTTCATTAGGTCTGTTGTTTCATGTTTGTGTTTCTTTCCCTTTGGTGTCTCTGATGGGAGCTGTGGGTTGATTGTATCGATTCCTGATCATTGCCTTCACTTATATTTTGTTAATAGTCTGACATTACGAGAACATTCCTATGTTTTTTTGACCTACTTGCTTCTCTGATTATTTTTTCGCCGGTGCGTCTGCCTCGTTCCAGCGTAAAGGCTTACTGAGAATTAGAGAGAATTTCATTTTAGGTAATGTTGGTTGGTGCCTGATGCTCTGACTCAGTGGCTTCTTGCTGTCGAGTCCTCACCGTTGTTTCATCTCTGTGGTTGTTGGATTTTGGTGTTCTCGGAGATGTTGCACTGATGAGTTAGAAGGCCTTCATGAGGACTGGACAAATTATTTGTAAAAATTCGCGACGGAAGTAAAGTCGCGTAAAATCGATTTAAAGGCATTTATTCTGTAGCAGCAGAACACACCATGTGTCCATAATTGTTTTATTGCCCCTTATGATATACTATCTATAGCAGATCAAAGGCGTCCCTTAATTGGGTGATTAGTAGCTCTTGTTGAATCCCCAGACTAAGGGAAAAATCAATAATACACAGTCTAGACAACAGTTAGTAAACAATTGATTTTCCTCAAGGAGGTCCTTTACCTGTTGAAGACAGAGGACTTCTCTTCAGGCAGCATCGATGGCTACATAATATTATGTAATGAAATGATAGTCATCGATAATCAAGAATAAATGCCTTTAAGCTGATTTCACTGACCGTTCCGAGGTGGTTCATCTGTCGCAGTTTATTTTTTATATGGTTTACCTTTGATTGTGTGTATCGCTTATACTTTTTTGTTTTGGGTAGCGAATTGGCCATTTTGTGAGAAAGTGACTGTCAGTTTGACTTTCCGCTATCGGTGTTTCCATTAGGTCTAGTGGTGTCTCTGATTGGAGCTATCGATTCTTGATCATTGCCTTCATTTCTATTTTACACTCCATTGTTACGAGGCAGTTCTAACGGTTCAGCAATGTAGGTTTTGAGCAGATACATGTACGAACTATTTAAGTATTTTTTTTTATCTGAACAGTTTCATTTGTCGACCGTTAGATTATCAATATATGTATATTTAACCAATTCCCACATGGAGACTGTGAATTTTGCTTATATTTACAGTGTTGCCTAGGACAGCAACTTCATAAAGCCATGTTTAATTATCACTGGTCCGTTTTACATAAAACTCGGCATGAATGTTCACTGGGCAGGACCCTTTAACGTGAAGTCGTTCTAGACTAAATCATTGTTGCCTTGGCAGCAAGTGGGCATCTCAGTCGTCAAAAATGTGATTTGACGTGTATTTTTGACCAAAATCTTTATCTTCACACTGCTGTCAAGGCAACAATTAAGGGGTTTGGCATTGTTTATTTTCACTGTCTGCCGCATGTTTTGCCAGCGTCAATTCCAAGGCATTGTTTACCCCAGACACTCTCAGATTTTATTTCAATGGCCGGCTGGGCCATACCCCCAAATATTTTTTTTCGGTTGTGAGGGGACTGCCGTCCCCCAACTCCGTTGGTATAATTCTACTTGGGGGCCGCGTATCTTATCCCAAACATAGCTATCCAGGGGTGGGGAATGCAGATTTCAGTTGGTTCAAGGGTTTTAAAAAAGGGGGAGGGACCAGACACGTAGACACACGTATTTGAGTGGGAAAGGGTTAACTGGAATCTTGAAAAAACAAAACAAAAAAAAAGACTTAATTTTAGTCTAAAATGCATTAATTACATATAAAATATTATATTCAATAACATGATACAAAACACGATTTTGATCATGTTGTGTCCTATTTTTTAACTGCAATCTTGAATAAACTTAATTATAGTCTAAAACACATTAATTACATATAAATATCATATTTTACAATAAAATGATGAAAAAAAAAAATTCTTTGATCAGTTTCTATCTTATCCATTAAACCATTCCGACACGGGTATTTTTTTGCAGTTTTGCCTAGGACAGCAACTTCGTATAACCATTATTTCATAACGAATGGTCCGTTTTACACAAAACTCGGCATGAATGTTTACTGGGCAGTAGCCGTTTTAATCAAACCTTTATACTTTTATAAGGTTAAAAAAATGTTGCCATGGCAAGGAGGGGGCATCTCAAAGTTGTCAAAAAGTGTGATTTCACATGTATTTTTGACCGAATCTTAATATTCACATTGCTGTCAAGGCAACAGTTAAGTCGTTTGGAACTGGCGATTTTCACTGTCTGCAGGCATGTTTTGCAAGCGTCAGTTTCGAGGCACTTTTAACCCCATACCCCCTCAGATTTCTTTTCAGCGACCGGCTGGACCATACTCATATTTGTTTTGGTCGTGTGCGTTTGTGGGGGGGGGGGGAGAGTGGGTGGGGCTACTTTCCGCCCCCTTTCAACCCATACCCCATAGGTATAATGTTACTGGGGACGCGTGCAAAACAGGTCATTTTAGGACAACTTATCCTAACCCAAACATAGGCTAGCCATCCAGGGGTAGGCATTGCAGATTTTAGGTGGTTCTGGGGAATCCAAAAAAGAAGCTGGGTGGGTGGGTGTGTGTCAGACACGTGAAAAGGCGTATCTAGCTGGGAAAGAGTTAAATAAGAGGGTTTTCATAATGGTTTTAGTCGTCGAATTTCCTTGGCGTGTCCGATTGCTTGCCTGTGGATGGTGTACACACCCTATACACTACCGATATCCCAACAAGAATTTGTACAATGCGCCATAAGTTTTTTTTTTGTTTTGTTTTCTTTCAGTGATGGCACTAAGCATACTGCCTAGAGCTTATGGAAACAAATAATACTTCATGCAAATGCGAACAGCCTGCGCACAAGAGCAGTATTGAAAGAATCTGGATTGATAACCAAACTTAAGTAGTGAAGTAGTTATAGTCCGACATGAAGTAAATTCATAATCTGCACACTGAAACGAAAAAAAAAAATGTTGGGTAAATAGGGTTTTCTGTAAAACATGGAATGTCTTGATATAATGTTCTGCGGCATTGCCAAACAGTGCAGGCCAAGAACTAAAGCAAAACATCTAGGCGTCTGATCACAGTATACCATATTGGCTTTAAACACAGGGATTTAAAGGTTTAACGAAATAGTCAGAGTTGTGTAAAGGAGGCTTTCTGTAAAACATGAAATGGGCTGATATGCTGAAGCACTGACATGCAGTGTAGACCAAGATCGGGCGCCACAGAATTGTCTTCATTGTTTGCTTAGAAACAGGGATTTAACAAGACAGTCTAAATCCCGGTTCATGACTCGCCCTATTCTCAGCGATAATTGCCCACCAGTGCTGCTAGTACTTTGGTTGTGTAGGTGTTTAAATTACTTATGGATGTGGATCTAAAGCTTCTATCCCAGTAGCATTGTTTGTTTGTTTATCTGTATTTGAGTTTAACAGCCCAGTGAACACTATTTAGGTCATTTTTGAGCCGGTCAGTTTACCTGTCCACACTTTTCCTGGACAGGCTTATACGAAAGCAGTTATCCAGTGCCGTGCACACCCTTTCGCCAGAAAATGGCAATTGCCCTTCTTGAATCAGCGGATGGGAGAGAATGACCGTAGAAAAGATTTCACGATCAATCTTCACGAACGAATGTTGCCGACCGCGTCAGGTATTGAACTCGCGTCCTCCTGATCAGCATTCAGATGCGCATCCGACTGAGCTTCAGAGGCCGGCCCCAGTAGCATTCCAGCCGCATTGGGGCTGGGGGAAATAGATTGGGATGCATGATGCTTCCGCGCAGTGGAAATAGACTGATATCGGAAAACCGCTTAGACGGTCTTAGCCTGCTGAAATCGAACCGTCCCTTAAACCCCAGTGGTTTCCGTGGGCGGTAGGGACTGAGATGTCATTTTATCTCAATACCCGGTGAAAGTCCAACAAAATTGGGCACAATGTCTACAAAATAACCTAAATAGTGTTGACGGAGACGTAAAGCCTCAACTTTAACAACAAACAACAACATACCAGCTAAACTTCAATAGCTCGAACAAATTTTGGGCCATGGAAACTATTGCTAGAAAGAGGTAGTTTTTGTCTTTGAGAATTAGTCAAAGCGCCCTGTTGGTAATTTAGGGGACAACTGCATTCAAAGTGTCATACATTGTAACTATTGGAGGTAAATCGGCGGTTTTACGATCGGAAACTTCGTTTTACGGCGAGCGCCAATAGAGCCGTAAAACGGAAATTGCGATTGTACGACCGACGATGTACCTCCTCAAAAACAGTTACAAGTATCCCCTAACTAATACACTTATTTAGTTGTTATGTTAAATATTGTACTATTTTGCTCAAGGCGACAGGCGCTGTGAACCGTGTCAATGGAAAGTAGCGTTGCAGCGTGACATTGAGGTTTGCGACAGTACAATTCATTGACGTTATCCAATCAAAGGTCGCGCGTTACTAGAATTAATAATACGAAAATACACCTATAGAAATACATTGTAAACTTTACCGCCGAAAAAAAGGAAGAAAATTGTAAGATGAAAAATTGTCATAGTTTTTTTCTTATTTTCTGTTGGTACTCGTTGCGACTGCCTAATCAAGGCGATTCAAACGAGTACCAACAATCCATATTTTGACCAGAAATAAGAAAAATAAGGTTTACCCCTGTAAAACCAAGCTTTACTTCATGTTCAAGTGGGGTTCATCAGGAAAAGACGCCTATATAATTTTGACCCCCTTCAACCCCACTTTTATATAGTAAAACTTGGGTTTCAGGGGGTATACCTTATTTTTCTAAATTTTGAGCAGAAATAAGAAAAATATCCAATTTTTCATCTTTAAATTTTCATTTTTTCGGCGATAAAAGTGGCAATGTATTTGTATAGGCGTGTTTGCGTAATGCAAGGTGATGAGAATTATATAAGCGTGTTTTCGTGTTGGATACTGCCACAATCGCTTGGCGTTATCCAATCAAACGTCGCGAGTTACTAGAATTAGGGATATATTTTTATATCTTGTAAAAAAAACGTGATCGCACAGAAAAAGGGGTCTTCAAGCACCTATTCTCAGATAATAGAAGTGAAGGCAAAGATCCGGAATCAGTACGATTGCTTAACACCTCCCATCCAAGACACCAAACAGAAAGAAACGGAAACATAAATCAACTTCACCATATGAAAGCAACCAAGGGAAAAAAAAAACACGACAGTTACGTTCTCGCAAAATCGACAAAAGACTATCCAAAATGAGCCGGGGCACAGCATTTCTTACAACTTACATGTGCGCCCAGCGAAGAATCAGATCAGCCTGCGCATCTATATAGTCTAACGAGTGACTTCACTTGCTGTACGAAGGAGCATTGGGCCCTTAGCTATCCGTGGAGCGCAAAATGCGCAGGCTGATCTGATTCTTCGCTGGGCGCACACGTAGGTTTTGTCGTGCGCTGGATAAAGATAAAGATAAAGAAGCTTTATTTGACGTCGCAAATCCGAAACAAACAACATAAGCTCTGTAGAGCTTTTATTGCGACAAACAAAGTATCCTTTAACAATACTTAGTACTGCCTTTATTTATCTTCCTATGACTACCCCTGATAATGCGCGAGTCAGCCAAGGGAGCTCCTAGTACCATTTTTCACGCCTTTGGTATGGCACGGCTGGGGATCTAACCCGCGACCTCCCATTCCCGAAGCGGACACTCTACCACTGAACTATCGTAGCCGGCTGGTTCAAATAAAATGATATTAGCAAATCATACATACAAAGATGAACTATAATAATAATATTTATAATAATAATAACAAAGAACCACCTTGAAACGATCAGTGAAATATTTTTAATGGACGGGGTGCTTACATCGATTTTACTTGGCCACAATCCTTGCCCTAGGTGTGTGCGTTCTATCGTGGTACAGAATATTATTTTGTTCAGTCCGCATGAAGAATGTCTAACTTGCGATATTGGAACGTCTGCGTGCTGCACAAACTGTGTTAGTGCAAAAATGGAACTTTTCAGGTCAGACAAAAACTGTTTTATGTAATTATGGCAAAGAAAACCATCCTATAAGCTGGCTACTTAACTTAATTTTGGTTTATTGTATCTGTGTGTGAAGTAGATTGATGTGAAAAAATGTTATTTGCAAACAAAATAAATATATATATATATATTCAAATGTTGATACGCACTTTCTGCGCTGAGTGTGTTGGCGAAAAACAGTGTAAGTGCACTCCGCGCTAAACCAGTGTTAATGTAAGTGCAAAACCCTATTTCTTTAGCCTTTCACATTGCAAAGCAGTAAATAAAGGCACTGGGTAGGTAAAAATCCAACTTTGAATCACCTCTCCCAGTTTATATGAATTCGACTTTATACAAACCAAATCTATGGTGCATATGCTCATTTGGCTCGATTGCAAAAACCATGTGAAAAGCACTCTATGTAGTCAGTGTATTCGACATATTATACTTGAGCAATTTGAAAACACAACATCATAGGGAAAATGTAAGTATTTTTGAACTCACCAATTTTATTTAATAACAAATTTGAACATAAACTACACTCATCTAATGGCTTTCGATTGCTGCAAAAACATAAGAACTGCAACTTTATGATATCAGTCCACATGTGACAAAGACACCGGGGATCAGTCAAATCTCGAGCCACGTCAATATCGGGTATGTCCACCTGCACGCTGGGAACACTTACGTACCTAGACCGTATAGAACAACACAGGCATCTGACAGAACCTCGGGGAATGGTGTCCCACTCTTGCTGAAGAGCTGTCCCAAGCTGCCTCACAGCCTGCGGCGCGTGTTTACGTCCACGAACGCGACGTCTCAATTCATCCCAAAGGTGTTCGATGCAATAAAGATCCGGTGATTTCGACGGTGATTTCGACGGCGAAGGTAGAACATTGATGCCTTCTTAACGTAAAACGTTCTGCGTCAACCTTGCCGTGTGGGCGGGCGTTATCGCGGTGGAACAGCATGGGTTCGTTGACGTCGCAACAGTAGAACCAGCTCTGGCGTACCGTCTAGTGTTCAGATTACCGTGTATTATCAGCAAGCGTGAGCGAAAATTGTAGTTGATGGCACCACATACTATGACGCCACCACCACCGAATCTGTCTCGTTCCACAACGCAGTTGTCAGCAAACTTTTCTGCGTTACGTCGATAAACGAGTGTTCGCCCGTCACTGTGGTACAAATTGAACCTCCACTCATCACTGAAGACGACGTCGTGCCAGTTGGCACGCCTTTGGTGGTTTTGAGCAAAGTTATTGCGAAGCTGCCTATGACGTCGTGTAAGTATTGGTCCATGGTAACGAATATCGAATTAAGTCGTCGGGACACTGTCATACGGTGAATTTGTCGCCATCACGGAATCTGTTTGTGCCGCCGTCCGGAGGCGCTCCCGGAGTTGAGGGATATAATTATCCTAACGTCTGGACGTCTTCGGCATTTGTCCAGGCCTAGGATTATCATCAACAGTACCAGTTAACCCGAAACGTCGAACTAGACGATAAATCGTTGTTCCGGCTCCGTCGTGTGATATCTTTCTGTGAAATGCCAGCTTCCAGAAGGTCTAAAATCCGATTCCGATTTTCATTATTTAACTTTGGCATGCTCAATTTTGTAAACTTATCCAAATGTCAACAAAAATCAGATTGGTAGACAACTTCTAAAGTGATTGAATGAAAGATATCAGTTTTTCATGTAGAAGTGGCCATGTAGACAAGTGAATAGCTCGATGTGCACGCGCCTCGATATCATGCGTTGTCAACCCATATTTTATCAATCTGACCACCTCAGATGATTTTGTTTAAGTTGTATGGAAGCACATATCAGCAATTATGATCTTGGATTGTGCCATTTCAAAAATATTTGAAAAACTATAATGTTGCGTTTTCAAAAGGCTCGATTATATATGGACAAAACCCGAACTGATCCCGCCCTGCCAATCATATATCTGCGACTTGTGTTTGATACCGTCCATTATTTTTCCTGTGATCTAGCTATCGAATTTCGATTGACATACATTTTCTTCTGCTGTTGACAATGAATGTCAATCACACCGTCTCCGCTATCTTCATACAGACAACCTAAGTTACAATGTTTGGCCAGACGCTTTTTGTTTTAGTGTACATCCAAGGATTATACAGTAAGTCTATACATCATATTTGCTTAACCAGTCTGTGTAATGAACAGCTCTACAAACCCCACTATATACCAAAACCAATATGATTTACATTTCTGTTTGCTTTTCTCCACGTCATGAAATTTTATTGTAATATTCGTTTAGACCGAAAACCGCTCCAATAAGGCGGTTCTAATAAGCTAAAACAGCTATGTTTGGAGTAAAAATAAGACAAATATACCTCACACTTTCTTCATAAACATCCCGAAAACACGCCTATATAATTTTGACCCCCCCCCCCTTGAACCCCACTTTAAAATAGTAAAACTGGGGTATACAGGGGTAAACCTTTTTTTTCTTAATTCTGCTCTAAAATGTAGATTGTGGGTACTCGTTAGAACCGCCTCGATGAGGCGATTCTAACGAGTACCTACAATCTATATTTTGAGCAGAAATAAGAAAACCTTATTTTTCTTAATTCTGCTCTAAAATGTAGATTGTGGGTACTCGTTAGAACCGCCTCGATGGTGCAGAAATAAGAAAAAATATCACAAATTTTCATCTTAAAATGTTCATTATGTCGGCGATAAAGGTTACAATGTATTTGTACAGGCGTGTTTTAGTTATGAAAATACACAGATCTAAGGTTACATGGTTATCGTAAGTAAATAGAGTTAGAGTAAAGTTTATGCCGTATTTTTACATCACCTGTCTGAAAATTTAGACTCGCATAAAATGGTGATGTTGCTCGTGCGGCGTTCTATAGCACTGTATTGCGCAAGTAATTCGATTTGTAAGAGTGTCTTTTTGTGTAACTGACTTCAACACTCGTAATACATTGTTAACTGCTAAACGTCTTAATCACGATTATAGGTATCCTAAACTTCTCTAAATTTTATAGATGTCATTCCGATTTAATTTCAAAATTCACTGTTGGACTTAAATCTCTTGTGCAACAAGGTCAATCGACACCCGAATTTTATGGTGATTTAGTATATAAATTCAAAACAATATATACTTGCAATGACTTCAGGCGCCAATTCTGTAAAACCATTCTTCGATATAAACAGAATTGGGTACAACATAAATGTTATACGACATGCTGCATGCATGGCAGTTAACCCAATCACGGTTGGTAATTTTGCTACCCTCTTCAATTGCAAGCCGGTGGGTCAGGCATCAGATTCTAAGATGGTTCCAGCGGAAAGACTTACTGAGAATTAGAATTTAATTCGATGCAATGTTGGTTAGTTTCTGATGATATGGGTTCGATGATTATTTAAAAAACAAATATCTGTATATATTTCATTTCAGTGAAAATGAGGTTCCAATGCGATTCTCCTGCCGCGGTTTATTTTTGTAATGGTTTGCCTTTGGGTGTTTGTGTCGCTTATATTATTTTATTTTGGATAGCCTATTGGCCATTTTGTGGGAAAGTAACTGTCCTTTTGTCTTACCGCTGTTGATGTTTCCATTAGGGTTTGTTTGTGCTTCTTTCCCTTTGGTGTCTCTGGTGGGTGCTGTGGGTTAATTGTATCGATTCCTATCATTGCCTCCACTTCTTTTTTAAATAGTGGTTAATATACTTATGATATAATATGCAGTTAATCAGTTTTAAAACATGTTCTCATCAAGCAGTTAGATCATATTGTGATAAACTTAAACAATGTGTCGGTAGGCTGTAGCTAAAATGGTGGCGAAATGCAGAGGACAATATAAGTATAATTATATATACTACTCAAAGTTTGATAGGGATCACTTTTTTAATGCAAATAATTTTTGGATGAATTAATCAGCTGAATCCAAATTTGATACATAATGATAGAAAACGTATCCTTAAAAAAACCTAGTGATTAATTTTGTCAACTGGTACTGCATTCAAGCGTGACAACAGCAAACGTCTTGGCACCCCCAAAATTTGCCGTAACACGAAGGGATTTGAACAACTGATTTTTCACAAATTTCCAAATTTGTTTAGACAAACGTGCTTAATAACGTGTATGGCGTACAAGGGCATCAATTACAGTACGACATCGCTTGCGCATGCTCGTAATCCGAGTCTGTATCCGGTTTTGTGAAATCAGCTTTCATTCAGCAATCAATGCATCTTTGAGCTCCTGTAAAGTCCTCGGATGCACAGGTCGGGCTGAAACAGCACTCTGTAGCATGTCCCGCGCATGCTCAATTGGATTTAAGTGCGGCGACCGAGCAGGCCAGTCCATACGAACGATTGCCTCACGTTCCAGGTAGGAATCAGTGACGTTGGCAGGGTTGGGACGGGCATTATCATCCATCAGAATAAAGTCCGGGCCGATAGCATCTGCATATGGTCTCACAAACTCATCAAGAATCTCATTACAGTACCTCACTGCCATTAACGTTCCGTTTTCAACGACGTACAAGTCAGGTTTACCGTTCACGCTTATCCCAGCCCAAACCATGACTGACCTCTTTCCATAGCGATCATGCTCTGCCACATTCAAGTCATCGAATCGCTGTTTAGACATTCGCCACACTAATTGACGTTTATAAGTGAAGTCTAGACAGAATCTGGACCCCTCAGTAAACAGTACTGGCGTCAAGTCACGAACCGTCCACCTGGCGTGAGTTCTGACAAAGTCTAACCGGTCTAGCACGTGCTGTCTCGTCAACGGGACACGTACAGCAGGCCTCATGGCATTAAGTCCGAACTCGATGAGTCCGTTTCTGACAGTTTGTGTAGAAATTTTTACTCCAGTTCCGTTCATAAGCTCGTTATGCAAACGCGTAGCGTTCAGGAACCGTTGACGTCGAGACTGAATCAACAAGAAACGGCCCTGACGTTGAGTTGTAGCCCTTTCTCGACCCCGCCGCGGCTGTGTGAAGGATTTATTTCCGTGGGTAAGATGCCGACTCCACATTCGTGAAACCACGCTCTGAGACACAATCAGAATCCCAGCAACACGACGTTCTTAATTGTCCCCCTAGGCATTTTAGTGTTTCACAAATCAAATGAAGTCCTTTTTACGCTTGGTAAAGGAACACTGACAAGTTTGATTGGTCTGTTGGAAAGCAGTGCTACGCAAGATTTTGGGGGTGCATGAATTCATTTGCGAATTGTGAGAAGTGTACACATTTATGAGTACTGAACTGCACACGAGTTTCGGCTTAAGATATTTATCAACATACCGAGTACCAATTCTGTCAAGAACTTATAGATTTTCTGTGCAAAATTTGGTATATAAAAAGTGATCCCTATCAAACTTTGAGTAGTATATATTTATCCCCCGCCATTCGAAGAATGGTGGAAAGGGCATATAGCGTTTCCCCTGTCCGTCCGTTTGTCCGTCCGTGCGTCCTTGCATCTGAAACTTAAACGCGGTCAATAACTTTCTTATTTCTTGATGGTTTTTCAAACTATTCGGCAGAAATGTTAACCATCATGAGACGACGTGTCACATGCAAAAATCAAGACCGTACCTGCAAGGTCAAGGCCATACATAGAGGTCAAAGGTCAAAAATGGGTCCGAAACATAAACGCAGTCAGTAACTTTCGTATTTCTGAATGGATTTCGAAATTACTTTGTAGAAAATTAATGTTAACCATCATGAGATGATGTGTCACGTGCAAAACCTAGGTCCGTACATCCAAGATCAAGGTCATACTTTGAGGTCAAAGGTAAAAAAAATGGTCCAAAACTTAAATGCAGTCAATTACTTTCTTATCTCTGGATGGATTTTGAAATTTCTTGGCAGAAATGTTGGCCATCATGAGACAATTTGCCTCACACAACACCAAGATCCTTAGCTCTAAGGTCAAGGTCATACTTAGATGTCAAATGTGAAAAAAGGGTCCAAAACTTGAACACGGTCAATAACTTTCTATGGATGAATACGAACATAGACATATTTTCAGGCGGGGGCATCCGTGTCCTTTGGACGCATTTCTAGTTTCATATCTACTTTTCTGGGGTGTCCTAAACTGATATGATTACAACTGTTAGGTGAGGGAACAGCGCTTGGAAAAGAAAACTAGGAAAACAGAACATGAATACAACGCAGGCTATGGCAGACATATCTACTAAGCATCTATCTATCTATCTATCTATCTATCTATCTATCTATCTATCTATCTATTCTGGCTGACAGGCTGGCTGCCTTTCTAATAAAAGTCAAAGAGATAAATCAACATACGGTAAGGAGTGACCCGCAAAAGAAAAAAAAAACGACAACAAAAAGCATTTGATCTACCAATTCTAACCAGTGGTAACAACTTTTGCCAAAGGTCTTATCTATAACCGTATCTTGTAGTACCTTTGTGTACCCATGATTGTATAAATCATGAGTCGATGCCGGAGGTTGGTCATTAGAAATAAAAAGGTTGAAGAAAAAAAAAATCCCCGTTATTCTTGAACCAGCGACGAAACATGGTGCCAAAATGTACGACAATAGCCTAAGACGTATTGACCATGAGTTCTGTCAAACTTATGAATTGTTAGCAGAGCAGCTAGAGTTAGCAGTTTTCGCAGTGAAAGTAAGGGTTAGGATTGGGATCCCGTTAAGTTAACTTAAACCCACCAGTAACTTTTACTGGCCGTTACAAGGCGGTGTTTTTGCTGTGGTTCCTACATTTTTTGTTGTTGTTTTGGTGGTTCTGATTGTTCCCTAATTATACATGTTGTTGTGTTGATGATTCAGATACTTCCCCCTTTTCGTTTGTTCATGTTTTGTTACTTTTGTCCTTTCAGTTTAATGTTTGTAATATTGGCGATTCAGATTCTCTCCCCCATTATGATACTGCTCCTTTCTAGTTAGGTTTCAATATTCCGAGTCACCACCTGTTTGGGAAAGAGCTGCTGACTCGGTATACCTGTGGTCCGGTTTGTTTGCTGTGGTCACTCCCAGTTTCGATATCTGTTCCTAGTTATTTGTGGGAAGAAATTGGGATCTGACTGTATCAGTTCCTGGTCGTTTCTCTTTTTAATTGACAATTTTAATCGACTGAATTGACAATCGCCAATTTACGTGCGTCCAGAAAAAGCCGAGCAAGAGAATGTTGTAGCTGTTGAGGCACCCAAGCAAGTCCTCCATATTTTCTTTCAAAACAACTGTCTGGCCTTCCTTTGTTTAGGTTTCCATTATGGTCTGGTCGCTTAATGTTTGTATTTCTTTCCCTTTGGTGTCTTTTATGGATGGAGTAAGTTAATTGTATTAATTCCTGATCTTTGTTTTACTTCTACTTTGCATATCAGGGCTGTTTTGTTTGTGCCGTGTGGCGGCTGTAAAAGGTCTCCCCGTACATGCATTTAATGCTCTTATTTTTCCAATCCTCAGGGATTGCTTATGCAATTGCTTTTCACTGTTCCATCAATTGACATCCTTTAGATACCTGTTGAAGGTCATTATTAAACCGATGTTCGTTCCTCGTTGTATAACAACTGCTTGTTTGACATCCCTGTACTTTAAGTAGACTAGGATGTTTTGTGGGCTTTTGTTGTACCTTCCTTCTATTCGAAGGAATCTTCTTCAGTAATTTTATTTATTTAATAACCGGTATGAACATCGCTTTAGTTTTGACGGTATCACAACCTTACTAACCAAAATGAGTATTACAAATACATTTAAAATATCAATATCACCCCTTTGGTTACACTCTGCTTCTTCTGTACGGATTCCCCATTCTATTAAGAACTTTAATACTATGTTGCCTTCGGTATTGGTTAGACCCTTAAATTTGTCTTCTGTAACTTCAGTTAATCTCAAAGGAGCAGGCAATACCAATGTTTTTGGGAGTAGTCTTCGTATAAGACTATCTCCTCTCAAATCACCCATCCTTCGAAAATATACTAATCCGTGGAAAAGAAGTGGAATGTATCCTAGTATTTCTAAGTGCAATGCCAAGAGGTGCAGATGTTGTTCGCATATAGGCACTGCGTCTACCGTTACTTCATCTGTAAACGGTAGACGCTTCTCTGTAGTTAACATGTCTGATTTGACATGACAGTCTACAGATTTAATTTATCTAATTACTTGACGTGCTGCAAACTGTAATATGCAGTACGTCGGTCAAACTAACCGCATGCTTAAAACTAGATTGAACGAGCATTATCGTAGAATGAGTAAGCCTAAGAAAACTGACACTTTCTTGTACCGTCACTTTCGAGGTACAGGTTATTCTGTAAATAACATTATTATACAACCAGTGGAAAAACTTTATTACGATGCAAATTCTACATCTAGATTCAAAATAATCAAAAGACATGAAGCTGAACTGAAATGGATTACATTTTTACAGACCCCTTTTCCACTGGGATTTAATGACAACATTTATCATGAGGGAAATATTTCCAGAATGCCGGACTTTGATATTTTCTCACACCTGGAATGTCGAAAACGCAGAACTAGATCTCACGGCACCAGGAAAAATGGTAACTTTAAACGTAAATCACGTGCGTTTAAACGAAACAATACTAGACTGAAGTGACTGTCAATTATATTATTTAATCATGGACGCCACTCTATGCTTTCATTTTTAAGTTCATTACCCGTTTCTGTTTTACGTCTTCTGGACACCGAGGCGAATAAATTCTACGATAGTTCTCATCAGTTATATGATGCGGCTCTCTTAACTAGAGGCTATACTCAGCATACTCTCCGTCCTTACATTGATTCTGAAATTAATCATAAACGTCATTTCTTCAAAATATCTTTCATTAATAAGGGTATGGATTTTATAGATTTGCCCAGTATCTTCCGTGAGAGATCGGTGCTTTCTTCCATTCCTGCTTATTTTCAAAATACTGAAACACCTATAATTTGCTATAAATATAACAAACCTGTTAGATCTATCATTTTTAATTCCAATAAACTTGTTTCAGGTCTTGATATTGATACTAATACTCCTGATTCATGTGATTGTAAAAACTCAAAGTATTGCTATCCTGCTGCTGGTCATGTAATTACTGGCTATTTGAAAATTATTCCTGATTCTAGGATAAGGAATATAATTTCTAAAGGACCGAAATATCGGTTTCCTTCTAAAATTGATTTCAGTAAATGTAGAGATGAAATCGCTGCTTCCTTGAATGAATTCGGTAATCGATGGTGTAAGCGAGAGTATGTTGAGTGTAAAGCCCTAAAGGACTGGAAACTTAGCATTTTAAGACTAGTGAATAAACGCATTTCTTTCTATTCTCAAAATACTAACTTATTACCTCCTAAGCCCAAGACGTCTTTACGTCATCTTAAACTAGGTATTCAAGAATTTCATAAGAAGTTTGTTTTGGCCCCTGCAGACACGGCCGCTAACAACGTCGTCGTTGTGTGACGGCTCCACTATGTTAACACGCATAAGCAGGAGCTTGGTGGTACTAAGGCCTATGAACTTCAGGCTTTGGCTGAAGAGAGAGCTATAGGAGATAAACATGTTTGTCTTTCAGCCACCAAGTTTGCTGTGTGTGTTAACGAAGGCCAAGACAAGCTTCCTACGCTATACTGGTTACCAAAACTTCATAAAAAAACCTTACAAAGCACGGTTTATTGCAAATTCTAGTTCTTGCACTACC
Organism: Lucinisca nassula; assembly: GCA_963580285.1. Lineage (NCBI taxonomy): Eukaryota > Metazoa > Mollusca > Bivalvia > Lucinida > Lucinidae > Lucinisca > Lucinisca nassula. The sequence goes on along the minus strand of OY757010.1, from coordinate 200,771,327 downwards.
ACTGAACTTTCTAAATTATTAACTTCCTGTCTTACTGCTATTAAAACGCATGTAATTAAATATTGTGATAAAGTCTTTGAAAGATCAGGAAGAAATCTGTTTTGGTCTATAAAAAATTCGAATGAGGTTTTGGATAAATTGAGATCTAGACAGTTTCGTGCTTCTAGTCTGTTTACCTACGATTTTTCCACTCTTTACACTACACCTCCTCATAATCTTATAAAAGAAAAGCTTAATGATTTAATTGAATGGGCTTTTCACAGAGAAGATTCTCTCTATCTTGCATGTAATGTCAGAAATGCATTTTTCACTTCTAAAGAGCGTAAGAATTATACACTTTGGTCATGTCAGAAAGTGTGTGATGCCCTCACCTTTCTACTTGACAATATTTATATTAGATTCGGTACTAAGTTATTTAGACAAATTGTGGGTATTCCGATGGATACTAATTGCGCACCTCTTGTGGCTGATCTGTTCTTGTATTGTTATGAAAGAGACTTCATTTTGTCGCTTTCCATTGATAACCAATCTGAAATTATTGAAGCTTTTAGCTCTACTTCTAGATATTTAGATGATTTATTAAATATTGATAATACCTATTTTGATGGTTTGATCAGTCAGATTTACCCCCTAGAACTTCAGTTAAATAAAGCAAATTCTTCTGATACCGAGGCCCCGTTTTTGGATTTACATCTATCTATTGTAGATGGATTTGTTTCGTGCAAAATTTATGATAAACAATCACCAATCACGGTTGGCAACTTTGCTTCCCTCTTTAATTGCATGCCGGTGGGTCAGGCCTCAGATTCTATGACGGCTCCAACGTAAAGGCTTATTGAAAATTAAAGAGATAATCATGGTTGGTGCCTGATGCTCTGTCTCTGGTCGGGCTCATCGGAGTCTAATTGTTGGTTTTCTTTTGCTCCAGCATTTCAGTGGTTTCTTGCTGTCGAGTCCTCACCGTTGTCTCACCTCTCTGGTTCTTTGATTTCTGTGTTCACGGAGATGTTGCACTGATGAGTTAGGAGGCCTTCATGCGGACTGAACAAATTATTTGTCTAAATCGCGACGGAAGTAAGGGCGAGGATTGTGTTCACGTAAAATCGATTTAAGCCCCCCCCCCCCCCCAGTGGAAATCTTCCACTGACCGTTCCAAGGCGGCTCTTCCGTGGCGATTTATTTATGTTGTTGTTTGTTACTTACTGTGTGTATCACTTGTGTCTTTTAATTTTGAATGGCCATATGGCCATTTTGTGGGAAAGTAACTGTCCATATGGCCTTCCTTTGTTTAGGTTTCCATTATGGTCTGGTCGCTTAATGTTTGTATTTCTTTCCCTTTGGTGTCTTTTATGGATGGAGTAAGTTAATTGTATCAATTCCTGATCTTTGTTTTACTTCTACTTTCTATATCCTACTCACAACTGGAGACGTTTTAAAAGCGTATGTGGAAATTAGTATAACGCATATTGTTTGGAACAACAAATTGGCATAATCATAAAGCATTCAAATGTGTAGCTATGCATACATGTGCGTATTAAACATACGCGGAAACAATGCTATCTTACCAAAATCAAGGAGAGAGAGAGAGAGAGAGAGAGAGAGAGAGAGAGAGAGAGAGAGAGAGAAAGTGATGTCTCTTATTTCCACCGTTGCCCTTGAATACGTTTGTATGTCATAGTGAGGCATAAATAAAATTAACAAATGTTTATTCGTTAAACCACAAATAGAGTAAATCTTCGCTTTAAACGTTGCGAAATCTAGACGCAAATAGATTAAATATTCGCTTTAAACCTTGCGAAATCTAAAAGACATGTCATATCCTGATACCGAAAGTAGCAATATATTGTGATATAATACTGTCAAAGAAATGACTGTTAACATCCATTTTAAACTGAAGAATGTCGCTGAGAATCCTTAATGCTATTGGCAAAATCATTCTATAATACAGAGCCTTTATAGACAAAAAATCTCTTTCCGAAACATTTTATTTATGGAATATTAGAGCATCCAATGCCCCAAAATCTAGTACCATATAAATGAACAGAACGTGCAGGAGTACATACTGTTCCGACATATACTCAGGTGATCAAGCTGACTTAAATTTCAATACATGTTTGGATATTATTTGCACTACTCTCTTAGAAACTGGTAGCCATCACAGGGATCTAAACGTACCCGACCCTACATGTGGTCCGAGATCCACCTGCAGCCTATTTATTTCTCCATAACTAACGTATACCAGGGTACCGTAATGAGCATGCATAATTAAAGTGACATTGCATCATTGACATCACTAAGAGTTTTTTGGAGTCCAAATTTAAAAACGTTTGTTTTCTATTTATAAAATGAAGGGAATGAAATGATCAGGAATCAATACAATTAAAAGACACCTCCCATCAAAGACACGAACACGAAATAGCTAGACCCCAGTGAAAACGCCAATAGCGGAAATTAAGACATACAGATACTTTCCTACAAAGTGGTCATTGGCTATCCAAAACAAAAGATATAAGCGATGCACACACTCAAAGACAGATATAACAAAAATTTAAACCGCGACAGTAGAACCGCCTTGGAAAGATCGGAGAAAATAATTTCACTGGATTGGGGGTTGGCTTTAATCGATTTTACGTGGCCGCAATCCTCACCCTTACTTCCTCTTCAATCTGGCGTTCGCCTTTTAAATGACAGAAGTTACCCTATTCTCACCAGACAAACATTGGTCAATTTTACGCGCCCGCAATCCTCATCCTTACTTCCATCTTCAATCTGGCATTTGTTTTTTTATATGATAGAATTTACCATATGCCCACAAGAAGCCTCCGTGGTGTAGTGCTTACGCTACTCGCCTTGTAAACCAGGGGTCGCAGGGTCGATCTCGGGCTTCTCCAGACTTTCGGTTAAACCAAGGCCCCGTCTCAGTATGACCTTAGCTGTTGTATGGACGTAATACTCAAACACTCACTCACCACATTCTCAACAGACATACATTGGTCAAACATAGCACCCAAGTACATCTCCAATGGAAGTAAATTCATATGAAATGTTCAAAGCTGCGCCGTCAACCTAGGTCTTGATCCGAATAGAATAAACTCTGTGGTTCCTAAATTTAAGGAAAGGTCATTGCCGATCAAGCATTAATGCACGACCTCTTCAATGCAGTTTCAATGCTCGAATTATGTTTGTCAGCAAACAAGATTTCACTGTAATCAGCGTCACCAGACACATCTTTCATGTAGATAAAAATAAGAATGGACAAAGTATAAACCATAAGGGAACGCCGGATGAATCTCTTGCATGAGATGACTTTAGAAAGCCACTTTGAACTAGTAACAAAATATACAAATAATTTAAAAAATTCTTCTGCAACAGGACATGTCAGAACTAGCGACAGACAGCACGCCTGGTTTATAACCCAGTATGCTTCCCTCTTGCATTGCACGACGGGAAAGTAATGTCTCTGAATCGATGACAAAAATTACTGAAAATGACTAGAATGTCCAAAGAGCAAGCGCTCCTCAAGCTTCCATAATTTCATTCTGTGACATAATAATAAATACCGCTTTATGTTTTCATACACTATTCACGTTTGTTTCAGTGTACATGGGTGATAATGTGGCGACAGCCTACTCTGAAGCTTCTGATAAAACCACAGGGAATGAGAGGACCGCTGTTACAGATAGTGCTCAAACCCAGCACCAGACAAGAAATGCACATCAGTCAATAACATTTTGTGCTCCCGGTCATCACATAGGTATTAATAGATTATGTAATAGTACATACATAAAATACTTTTAGATCATAGTATGGGCTCCAACCATCTGAAAATCACTTATAAGTGGTCCGAAATTATCACAATTTTCAGTTTTATCCTCTCCAAGAGGAACGTTTTGGGAGCATAAAAAACAATGTTCGCTCAAGTTTAAGTATTGATAAAGTGGCATACTCATGGGATCTATAATACTGCCCTGGAGTGTTTTTCGCATTTGTACAGTGTCACTTAAATTTGCGCGGAATCGAATCTATTGGTAATAATAAAAAAAACAAAAGCAAACGATTTTATATTTTCATCCCTGTAAAAGAGAAATAGAATATCATCTTATATTTTTGATAAGTTTTGGCATTTTCTCTCGTAACTGTATGCGACAAGGGATGATAAAAAGGTTATTATTTGAGCCCCGCCAAGCGAATTTGGGTCTTCGAGCATTCCGTCATGACAAATTTTAACTGCGCATGCCCAGCCATTCAGAGGGGCCAGGGATATGGCTTTCTGTCTGAAGGTTCCTCTTGATCCACTGCTTGTATGAGCGAGCAGCGAAGGTTCTGGCGAGACTGCGCGGATGCGCAGGCTCGCCTGAACCTTCGCTGCTCGCATAGGCGATAAGTACCAAAATCGCTTGACGGGGCCCATTTTTAGTTTGATATCTGTTATGTATTACGTAAGTACATGCTACACTCTATAGTTTGGTTTGCTTTCCAGATTAACATAATGTGATTACATGACATTGTTCAGTATGTAAAATATGCTGGTCTTTCTTTTCGGTCAACTTTTTGATACTTGAAGCACTCAAAGCACAAACAAACCTGTTCCATGTTACTACAACATGAGAAGGCACCCGCCCATCGGAGCTTACAGAAATAAATTGAGCTGCACGGCGCTTCCACACAGAGATAAAACAGACCTAACATGGGAAAACGGCTTTGAGGGTCAAAGCCTGCCCAGTCTAAGTGGTGCGACTAGGACAAACCCTAGAATATACCCTCTTGTTCTGTTTGGGCGGTGAAGCTTGAGATGTCGTTTTATCTAAATTTCAGGTAAAAGTCCCAAACAACTGAAAGCAACATCTCGATAATGGCCTAAACAGTGTTGAAGGGGATGTTAAAAGTAGAATTAAAACAAAGATCAGGAATTTATATTTAGACAAAAAATTTGTTCAGTCCGCATGAAGGCCTCCTAACTCATCAGTGCAACATCTCCGTGAACACAAAAATCGAAGAACCACAGAGGTGAGACAACGGTGAGGACTCGACAGCAAGAAACCACTGAAATGCTGGAGCAAAAGAAAACCAACAGTTAGACTCCGATGTGCCCGATCAGAGACAGAGCATCAGGCACCAACCAACATTATCTCTCAAATTCTCAATAAGCCTTTACGTTGGAGCCGTCATAGAATCTGAGGCCTGACCCACCGGCGTGCAATTAAAGAGGGAAGCAAAGTTGCCAACCGTGATTGGGTTAATTACCATGCATGCAGTATGTCGGATAATATCCATGTTGTACCCAATCTTTTTATATCGAAGAATGATTTTACGAAATTGGGTGCTGCAGTCATTGCGGATATATATTTTTTCTGAATTTATATACTAAGTCACCATGAAATTCGGGTTCCGATAGACCTTGTTGCAGAAGAGATTTAAGTCCAATATTGAATTTTGAAATTAAATCAGAATGGCGTCTATAAAATTTTGAAAAGGCTTTGCGTAGTTTATGGTACAGATAACCATGATTAAGGAGTTTGGCCGTTAATAATTTATTACGAGTGTTGAAGTCAGTTACATGACTACACACTCTAGCAAATCGAATTAATTGCGAAATATAAACGCCATAGGATGGCGCACGAGGGTTATCACCATCCAAAATGGAAAATTTACAATCTCAAAATCGAAGTCATCGCGTTTATCATAAATTTTGCACGAAACAAATCCATCTACAATAGATAGATGTAAATCCAAAAACGGGGCCTCGGTATCAGAAGAATTTGCTTTATTTAACTGAAGTTCTAGGGGGTAAATCTGACTGATCAAACCATCAAAATAGGTATTATCAATATTTAATAAATCATCTAAATATCTAGAAGCAGAGCTAAAAGCTTCAATAATTTCAGATTGGTTATCAATGGAAAGCGACAAAATGAAGTCTCTTTCATAACCATACAAGAACAGATCAGCCACAAGAGGTGCGCAATTAGTACCCATCGGAATACCCACAATTTGTTTAAATAAAAACCTCATTTCAAACAAATCAGAAGGAAAATGAAACAAAACCGCAAATGGAAATCAGGTTACTGTCTCTCAACTGCGTAAACACGATTTCGTTCCGACGCCACATACGGGTCTTCACGAGGTAGTGACAGCGTCAAATTTTCAGTATACAAAGGTAGGTGCTCGTCTGTTTTCAGTATGTTTATTCCGGCAGTGCTACTCCATGTTAATATCATAAAATTAGACAGACCATTAAATAGTGTATATTGTTTGAATGGATATGTCCACCGGCAAAAGGTCGACTCTGGGTCTGAATTTTCGCAGTTGATAGACACGCACGGATTTCGTAGCATATTTTCAGTTTTTTGATGGGTATCAGATGGGTTGAATCTAAATTTGACAAAATTGGCTACAATATAATTTTGTGACGTAAACATATTTTAATTCTGTTTACTGTAATGAATTATTCTTCAAAATTACAGTCGCGTCGCTCCCAGACCATCGAGGTAGGTGTAAAACTGGCGTTGAGGTTCCTATGAGTTTTAAATAGAACAAGAGCACCGCAAGCGGGTGCCAACGCTCGTCTGCAGTTTCTTTTAGAAAACAAAAGTTCTAAGTCAAATCAAATTGCAAGATGGAGTTATAAAACTTGTAGGGAATGTAGCTCTTGTGATGGTGAGTATGTGTATGAAGTTTCATGAAGGTAGGCCAAATACTTTTGGAAATATGGTCAAGGTTAAGTTTTTTGGTTAATTTTTCGAAAAATAGGTCAAAGTTTAAAGGTCAAGGTCACAGGTCAAAAAGCGTGGTATGACTAAAAAGGTCTTGTCCCAAGGAACATTCATGTGAAGTTGGAAGGCTCTGTTGTGAATAGTATTGAAATAAGAGACAAAAACAATTTAAAAAAAACGGAGAGAAAAGGGGAGATAATTCAATCAAATTGCAAGATGGAGTTATAAAACTTGTAGGGAATGTAGCTCTTGTGATGGTGAGTACGTGTATGAAGTTTCATGAAGGTAGGCCAAATACTTTTGGAAATATGGTCAAGGTTAAGGTTTTCGGTTAAATTTTCGAAAAATAGGTCAAAGTTCAAAGGTCAAGGTCACAGATCAAAAAGTGTGGTATCACTGAAAAGGTCTTGTCCCAAGGAACATTCATGTGAAGTTTGAAGGCTCTGTTGTGAATAGTATTAAAATGAGAGCAAAAAATGTGTTTCAGAAAAAAATTGGAAAAGGGGAGATAATTCAGCCAAAATCAATAATGTTGTTATGGTCCTTGGTCAAAATGTAGCTCTTGTGATGATGAGTGTGTGTATGAAGTTTCATGAGGCTAGGTCTAATACTTTTTAAGTTATAGCCAAGGTTAAGTTTTTTTGGAACGACGCAGGACGACGCAGGACGACACAGGACGACACAGGACGACGCAGGACGACTACGCAGACGCCGGAGTGATGACAATAGCTCGAAAGTTTTTTTTCAAAAAACAGACGAGCTAAAAACCAAATAAGTATGTTTTCCTAAATGACACTAAGATAGCGAGCTTTGTCTTGTGTGAATTTCATCTTGATTAATATCCTTATACTCCGTTGTTGTTTTTTGTTTCCTAATTCGAATTTCTGATAGTATCGTAAACTATTTGGTTTGTTGGTTGAAATAGGTCTTTTATGTCTGTTGCACGGCCTCCAGGGGTTCAATGTTTTATTTTACTTGAGGGTTTTCCAGTCGCGTTGAATGACCCTTCAAGTGATTCAACAAGTTTCTTTTCTGTTGAGCCCTCATCCTTGAATCGGGACACCAGGCTGCGACGGAAGTAAGGGCGAGGATTGTGGCCACGTAAAATCGATTTAAGCCCCCCAGTGGAAATCTTCCACTGACCGTTCCAAGGCGGCTCTTCGGTGGCGATTTATTTATGTTGTTGTTTGTTACTTACTGTGTGTATCACTTGTGTCTTTTGGTTTTGGATGGCCATATGGCTATTTTGTGGGAAAGTAACTGTCCTTATGGCCTTCCTTTGTTTAAGCCCCGGTCCCACAGACCTTGCGACTGCGATGCGACCTCTCTGCAACTGATTTCGTTGCAACTGGCCCGCGACCTTTGCAACTGTTGCAACTAAATTTTCTCCGTAAATGTGATCGCCGATCCGTCGCCGACTAGTCGGCGACCGGTCGCCGAACAATCGGCGATTAATGTTGCCCAAAGTCGGCGATTGATCAGCGACTTGTCGCCGAAGAATCGCCGTATGATCGGCGACTGACTTGCAACAAGTGAAACATGATCGGGGACTAGTCGGCGATCAATCGGCGACTCTTCAGAGACTGGATAAAACCGATCGGCGACTTGTCGGAGACTTTTTTGCGGTTTTTTTTTTTTTTGACACAGACAAAAATAAACTAAATTTTCGACTGCTGAGAGTCTTCTCTGGGCTGCTGCAAGTCCTCGTCATCCGAAATTGGTGACCGAGCCTTGCTTCCCGTTTTTTTTTTTTGTTTTTTTTTCGGCTGCGCCGCCGTTTTCTTTTGCCCGCCTCTCCGAACCATTTTGCCTCTTTGAAAGCTGTCGTCGAAATGATGCTAGGATGTTAACAGTTTTTTATTGTAGTTGGCGCTATAATCGTTCTGTGGTTTTAACACCTTTTTACAGCTTGTCGGCGACCAGTTGCAGACCAATCGCAGATCAATCGCCGACTTATCAGTGATCAATCTCCGATCGATCGCCGACTCATCGCCGAACAGTTGCCGACTCATCACCGACAGGTCGTGGATAGATCGCGGATCAGTCGGCGATTAGTCGGCGATCGGTCTGCGACCAATCTCCGATAAGTTGCAATAGGGTTGCTAGAATTTACAGCCAAATTTGCATAAATTCGGTCGGGGATCGATCGGTGACTGTTCGGCGATCGATCGGAGATTGGTCTGCGACGTCTAGAAAACCATTGCAACTAGTCTGCGATCAAAATCAGTCGCAGCCAGTCTTTTGTGCATGCACAAAAGACGATCGGCGACTGAATTTGTTCGGCGACCTACCCGCGACCTTGCTGCAACCTTTATAAAACCTCCGTGCGACTTCTGAAACCGCTCCGCGATTGCCATTTTTTTTAGTCGCAGAAAGGTCGCATCGCGGTCGCAAGCTCTGTGGGACCGGGGTTTTAGGTTTCCATTATGGTCTGGTCGCTTTATGTTTGTATTTCATTACCTTTGGTGTCTTTTATGGGTGGAGTAAGTTAATTGTATCAATTCCTGATCTTTGTTTTACTTCTACTTTATCTGTGATTTATTTGTTGCTTATGTTAGTTCATCAATCTGTAACAAGACCTCAACACGTGTAGAACATATGTAAGTTTTAAACCGCAAAGCATGCTTATAGAAACAGAGACAGAAAGTGTTGCTATCCGAAAATAAGCCCATCATTAATTTTTTCTGATCATGCAGAATCAAAATTGTTACTGGTGACACGTAAAATTACATACATTCATCAGGCCCTGTGATACGAGGTTAGCCCCTTGGACCCACCGACAAAACTGGAACCCACTCCACTGTTCTTTGTTAGTTCCACGGTCGTTGTATTTTCTGTTCTGTTGCTGACACGTATGAGACTATTAAGTTAAAAAAACAAAGCCGCAAACTATTTTGAAAAAAATCTCAGACTGCTGATTCACTTTATCGTAAGTTTGCTTCATTTATTGAATCAGACACAATTGATTACGGTTGCTTCTTTTAATTTGGTTGTTGGCAGGATCTGAGATTAGGTTCTTTTTGTTCCTGTTGCTTTATTCAACAAGGGTTGTAAAGATAATTCGTCCAGATGCAATCTCATATATAAATGCTTAGGTTTGTTTTATATAGGTTGATTTATATATTGATTGAAGAAGGGGTTGTCATCGACATTTAAAAGCGCAATCTTCACTCATATAATCACTCTTAATTGTACTCTTGTGCAAAGAAATGCACAAAACATACTTGTGCAGTTGTGTAATTGTGGTGGCGGTAAAACGTCTTCCTGTACATTCATTTTTGTAGCCCATTCCTAGACAACTGATCACAATCTTCAGGGATTGTTGTACAATTATTTTTCATTATTCTGTCTCATAAGAGAAGAATTTTGGATCTGATCGTATCAGTTCCTGACCAATTCTCTTTTTAATTTTCAAAATTTATCAAGACTTTTTGATTTTGCAGTTTTGGAGGCCGTAAAACGTTTACCTGCACATCCATGTTTTTAGCCATTATTAACCCATTCCTAGTTGGTTGAACAGAATCTGTCGGGATTGTTATACAGTCATTTGCCATTATAATAATTCTCTCTCATCATGGGAACAATTTGGGATCTGCTTGTATCAGTTCCTGATCGTTTCTCTTTTAAATAGTTATATTGTTTTACCGTAACAAACTCTTGGGAACTACAATGCTGGCAGTAGAGTGACCTCGATAGTCTGGGAGCAACGCGGCTGAATTATCCAATAAGTTTTGCTGCATTTTCAAGACTAATTCTTTACAGTGAACATTGGTAATGACGTTTTATGTCACAATATTATATTTTAGCCAGTTTTATCAGCTCAAGTGTCAAATTCTTCCATAGACTCCATAATCATCGTCATCATCATTATTATAACCATCATCATTAAAATCAACATCTTCATCACTACCATCACCACCACCACTATTATCACATCAATAAAGCTTTTTCTTCCACCATATTCATGATGTCCTAAACAGATACATCCAGCGAAACAAACCAGATTCTTAAGGCTAAAATAGCATAGAAATTTCTTAATTGACAATTAGGGAATATTTCTTTAGCTCAAAATAAAAGTACTTTTGAAAGACCGACAAAACTGCAAACACTGGTTTTCATACTTCCAAAAACACACACTTAGCAAATGTAAAAAATTAATTTATGGTAAACAGGTGGACAACGAAATTGATTTTTGATGTTGTTTTTTTTTTTTGTTTTGTTTTTTGTTTTTTTTTTGTTGTTGTTTTTTTTTTTTTTTTTTTTTTGGGGGGGGGGGGGTGGGGGGGGACTGGAAACCTACTAATCAGTACCTTTTTCAATATTGAAACAAAATGGTACGGAACATCTTTTGCGCATATATTAATATATTTGTTTCCTACAAAAGGGTAGAAAAATTAAAATAATAACATAACATGATAAAGGAAAAAAATATATATTTCTAAATTGAACAACATCTTGACGCTCAGATTCAGTCGACTCAAAGATATAAAACGTAACTACCGCTGCCCAATTAAGTGTAATCATGTGCAAATTAAATGTAATCAGAGCGAGACTTAGACCAGATGCAGTAGAACGCGGTGTCTGATCTTGGTCCTAAGGGTTTGCATAAGTACAAGCATTTTAGGGTATATTTCTATTTCAAAACTACACTAAAAGATGATCAGCCCACCAGCCATGCTAATGGTTTTATTTTTGTTCGATTAGGATGCCGCGTACTTACACGTAACGCATGCTGCCGTGCTGTCCTAGAAAAGTTTGGAAATATCTGTGAAAAAAAGGTGAAGGCAATGATCAGGCATCGATACAATTAACAAAATAAGACACCAAAAGGAAAGAAAGACAAACATGAAACAACAGACACCAATGGAAACATCAACAGCGGAAAGCGAAAAGGACAGTTACTTTCCAACCAAATGGCCAACTGGGAATCCAAATCAAAATAATATAAGCAATACACGCACTCAAAGACAAATCATAATAAAACTTAACCGCGACAGAAGTTAGAACGGCCAGTGAAACGAATTGCACACGGGTGGGGGGGGGCTAAATCGACCCCACGCAGCGATAATCCCCGCCCTTACCTTGGCCCGGCCTCGATGGATCTGTCGGATGCACACTTGATGATCAGGCCGTTGATGGCATAATTACTGTTGACTAGGCAACTGAAGCAATCAATGAGTGTCAACATGATGTTCGCTCACATTTTAAATTCTGCCAACAAGACTACATGCGCATCGTTTTTTTTTTTTTTTTTTTTTTTTGTATTTTGGCTCACCAGTGGCACAGCGTACAGGATAGGTAGTGGTCCGTCGTCTGTCGTCTGCGCCTGGGTCGTCAACATTTTTACCGTCGTATATCTGATACCGTGTAGAGATTTTTAGGCACCGAGTAGAGTGTACCAAGATGGCTGATTATTTAAAATAGAAAATGTAAGTGAATTTTCACCTTTACCCCACTGTGTAGTTTGCGAGTTTTTAATCATTGTCTTTGCGTAATTATGTGTACAAAATATCGAATTTTAATGTTTTGTATTCATTTTTGTCTAGCGTTCCTGCGCTGCCATGAAAATACTGATGTGGCTGAATGTATGTAGCAACATCATGTTTGTTTAAGTATCCGTGACTCATAACAGCACATTTATGCAGCGTTTTGCACTTTTACAAGCAAATAATGTATTAACCTTCTGCCCCTATCCTCACTTTGCCCGAAGTGCTCGTATGGAAGCTAATGGTCTGATTATTCTTGAAAAGGGACGGCAACCGTGTAGATAAGAGCATATGTTTGATGTTAACCGTGTAGATTCAATTAAGTTTTGATGACTTTGATATGATGTTGACACGCATATTGTTTATGGTGTAGAACCCAGTGGTTGTTGGTCAAGCATTTCCGATCAAAATAATTTAAGTTAGCCAATTGTACATCATAATTATTGATAACATGATTATCTGTTTACGGGCGAGGTTTTTCATAGATACTTGTTTCAGACGACACTTTTTAGTGGCGTTTCGTGTTATAATTCATATCGTGTCGAATCCTGTCCGTATTAAAATGTAGCATTTCGTTATAGCTTTTCATTAAGTATATGCCATAATGCGATCTTAGTAAGGAATAATAATAGACGAAACGAGTCAATTGTGGATATCCCATTCATCCTGTAATAAAATATATTTAAAAAGAAATTAAAACGAAATAAATAAAGAGCAAATAAAACAAAGAATAAAAAAACTAGAATGTTTATGTCAATATCTTTGTGCATTGAAACCTGAGTTTGGAGTGAGACATCAACAGCATCCACAACCAATCTGCACAGTCTTAGAGGCCTTTTCAGGGCCTTCATGAGTTATACAGCCGTTGTGTATAATCACGCTTGCCCATGTCTCCTAGTGCCTTACCATGAAATACAATAAGTCAACATGCCATTCTTTTACGGAAAGAGGGAAACAACGAAAGCGCTGATCAAGCCAATAGACGATTGTGCTGCTTTCATAAGTCATAAAGCTTTATTTTAACACAACTGGTCTTACTTACATTATCCTAGCAAAAGACGCTCACCAGCCTTGTGAAACTAAGCGAATACGCAGACTGGTCCGAGGATTTATCAATGTTGCATACATTCTTTGTGAAGAGACTAATTAATTAACCCATTTGAGTTTCTACATATATATTCTCTATTCAGGTTAAATTGTACTCGATGAAATAACTGTTGCGCTAAAGACGGAAGTCAATTCAAATTTTCTAAGTTTTAAAACTTTTTCAAAAGAGTACACGCCAGATATTAAATGTTATTCCGGTAAGTTCAAAGATAACATTTCCTTTATTGCCTCATTTTATTTTACATCTAATTTACTGCAATCAAATGCATGGAAAATAGACACAAATTTAACATTAGATCATACTGAATTGTTTATTAACACACCGGAATAAAATTTAAGTATACAGGATGTCGTTGTTTGAAACACTTTAAAATACTCAAGAAGAAAATTTGCAGTTGACTTGCAACATAAATGACAGTGGATAGAGTTATGAATAGTGATATATTAAACGAGTCTATTGGTAGAATCAGTGATCGGGGACGTCTGGTCTGTTTTATTTTGTCACTTTGCTTAATATGATATTGTTGAATCTTCAAAGCAAAATATGAAAACCTCGATGAGTCGCCTGTTTGTGCGGTGTTTCAAATGCGGGATATGCAATGTTTGCATGTGTCCCATGTATTGGAAACTAGGCTTAAACGGGTTAAAGCTTGCTAAAACAAGCGCAGTTGCTAATTCTAAAGACACTTTTTGTAACCAATGTATAGTAGAACAATCAACCATCATTATATGCGAACAATTGGCATGATTTAACTGAGAGTTAAACGTTCACATTACGTTATAAGGGCTATGCTTAGAGTATAATTGTTTGAGTATTCATTTTAGAGTTTGTATTCGAAATGTGTAACCATACATTATGATGAAGAAAATGCAATAAATTTGGGAACGGTGTAAAACATGGATTGGATTGGAGTGAAATTGATTGGGTTTAGTTTGGTAATGCCATGATGTGACTTTTACAGTATTGTGCCTATAATTTAGGAGTTCAGGCATGTATAAACGGTGTAGACATAGATCCGACTGCTCACAGATCAGACTGCGCTTATATTATTCATTTTAATGTAATGCTCTTAGTGGAGCAGTCTGATCAGGATCTTTACTGTGTGAAATCTCTCCAAAAAGATTTTGATTAAATTACATGTATTTGGAAATTATATTAGGAATCCTGGAATAAAGTTTGAAAATGAAAATGAGCTTATCTCCATTCCAAATCGTTTTAATCCAATCCGATGACGTCAAGTCCCTTCAGCTACGTTCAATAACCGATGCCATAAAATGGAAGGCTCTATCGAGGTTTTCCTAGCTTTTGTCAACACACTGCATATGCAATTCAATAAATAAAGACATGAATGCAACATTACATTTCTGTCATCATGTAAACACGCCTGTATAATTTTGACCCCTTTGAACCCCACTTTTATATTGTAAAACTGCGGATTACAGGGATAAACCTTATTTTTTCTTATTTCTGCTCTAAAACATAGATTTTGGGTACTCGTTAGAACCGCCTCATCGACGCGGTTCTAGCGAGTACCCACAATCTATGTTTCGAGCAAAAAAAAGGAAAATATCGCAATTTTTCATCTCATTTTTTTTTCGACGGTAAAATTTACACTGTATTTGTATAGGCGTGTTTTCGTATTGAGTACTAAATAAATCGAAAAAGATATCAACTCTTCTCCCTAATAGTCTGCTCATAACATAGACTATGAGTGTTCGTTATACGTTCACTCATAGTCTATGGTTTATAGCGTAACTCTCTGTAAACCTCTCTTTTCCCTAACTAAAGGTTCACTTGTGTTTCATTGCACAGACATGGTAACATTGGTGTTATCAAATATAATCTGCAAAGACTGGAAACATTTACATGTATATCATTACTTATTGCAGCATAAAAACACCAGCAACGACATATAAATTGAACCAGTCCATGAGTGAATGTTACTCCAGAGCCTTCGCTGTTGAGCCTTTACTATTCCATTCTTGTAGAATGGGACTAGACGAAGTTCAGTCCATATTTCAGACTTCTAGCCCAGACCTGCGTTTTATAGAGGACGATAAATACCAATATATCACGTCTGTAGCCAAGTCCAACAAATATCATTAAAATCGTTTTGCCACAAATTAGACCAAACAAAAGGACATAACTAAAGGTTGCCAATTACCCTTAGTATGCTATAAAATGGCTGTTGTGAAAACAACAACAACAGTCAATCAGTTTCAAACTTCTTAAATGTTTTAAAACGGTTGAAGAAAGTTACCCTCCTGATGTAAAATTTAATTCCGGAAGATAATTAATACAAATTTTTACCATATGGTCTCATGTTACTTTTTTCTAATTTTGCCTATATTTTATTTTAGCGGAAAATCAGATAAAAGTTAAATGTTATATCAACCAAAACCCGTGTATTTATTAATGGGAACATTACAACCATTCAAAACATCAGAAGCCAACAGAACAAAAGCTAAAAAATTGATGAAGCTTCCGGTACGTAGATAAACAGACAGATATATAACGGAAATTCCGGTGGAACGGGGTGAACCGATTGGTTAAAAGAACTTCCTTGGAGACAGTGAGAGTGATTTATATTTTAGCAAACGTTGGACATCGCTGAAAAACGACAGCAGCGTAGTTAAACTCGAACAGTGCAGAAGATACATAATTGTAATAATTGTAAAAAAAAAAAAAAAAAAAAAAAAAAACGGCCAGAGAATGGTTGAATTTGCATGATATCGGTATTTAGTAGAGCCAGTGTTATGTTGCATACATAGTTTTGGATAGGGAATAATTATTCACGATCCGTTTCAAGGTTGACTCTGATGTTTCCGTTGTTCTATCTATCTATCTATCTATCTATCTATCTATCTATCTATCTATCTATCTATCTATCTATCTATCTATCTATCTATCTATCCTTGAGTTTAAACTGTTGTTTATTGAACGATCAATGTAGGTGGGTGGATGGGTTAGTAGGTATAGGTAGGTTGATTCTGTATCAGAAAATCTTCATCACAATAAAGATGTGACTAACATCGATTTGCCCAGTAAACTGAGGGAATACGTAAAAAGTAAAAAACGTGGGTAATATATATATATATATATATATATATATATATATATATATATATATATATATATATATATATATATATATATATATATATATATATATATATATAGAGAGAGAGAGAGAGAGAGAGAGAGAGAGAGAGAGAGAGAGAGAGAGAGAGAGAGAGAGAGAGAGAGAGAGAGAGATTTTCTTGTCACTCATATGTTTGCTTTTTACACATTCCACAAGTTTTTCGCACAACCCAAGAATACACGTAGACAGGAAGATAGGTATTCTTCTCTGGGGGAATTGATTGAGTTTTCTTTGGCTGTCCAAGCAATAAAGCGGCAATCATTTTAGATCAGCCCTTCTAAAAGATAAGAATAAAGACATACATAAGATTGTGGCCACGTAAAACGATTTTAACCTCCAGTGGAATTCGTTTCACTTACCGTTTCAAGGCGGTTCTTCTGTCCTGGTTTATTTTTGTTATGGCTAACCTTTGAGTGTGTGTATCGCTTATATTATTTTGTTTTGGATAGCCAATTGGCCATTTTGTGGAAGAGTAACTGTCCTTTTGGCTTTCCGCTAGTGATGTTTCTGGTTTGGTTTTGGTTTAAACATATTTTATTGCTTATATACATGTAAGTTACAAGCAAATGGGTTGGACCACAAGTTCTAACAACATTAATTACGGCCCGTCCCGTACAAACTACACATTGTACCATTGAAATGATTTGTTGTTATGTTTAGGGAAAGGACTATCTAATGTTGTCATAACTTGTGTCCAATCCCTTTGTATGTTTATGCAATAAAATATGTTTAATCTAACTACACATTTACAAGCAATAACACATTACGATAACATACCCGTGCGACATAGTGCATTTTTTCAGATCTCCTAAATGGCTACTTTTCTTAGGAAAAACCGTGATATTTTTCAAACAAATACCGCAAACATAGGTTGTGGGTGCTCGTTAGAACCGCCTCATTGAGGCGGTTCTAACGAGTACCCACAACCTATGTCTTGGAGCAAAAATAAGAAAAATAATGTATACCCCCGTAAACCCCAGTTTTCTCTATATAAAGTGGGGTTTAGGGGGGTGTTTATGTCACGGACTTGTTCACGTGATGAGATGACAATGAATGTTTCAACTATATCGCAAAATAGATTTTTCAGTCTAATTGTTCAAACAATGAGAGAGAGAGAGAGAGAGAAGGAAAGAGAGAGTACCGGCTACCAAACGAGATATTGTTTATAGCGTTATTAAATGATAAACATACCGGTTATCCCTGTGAACCATGTGCAAAGCGACATGTTTCCTTGATATAACATTGTACACGTTTGAACAAGTCTTTGTTTTCGTTTTCAGTAGCATTTGCCTTACCATAAAGTACAATCTGACAATTCAGAGGGTGGAAAATTCTGGTTGCCAGAAAGAAATGAACTCGTGCATTGGCATACTTATGGCATTGAAAGAAAAAAAATTCTGCATCTTCTACTACATGTCCACAATCACAATGTGCATCTACTATTAAATGATTATTGTAAAGGTCATAATTAAGCTCGCTACAGTTGTTGCGTATTCGTGCATGAATACTCGAAAGATGTCTGCTTCCAGATATGAAATATGATGGTACAGAAGGTATCTCAAACAAATGAGCTAGAACAGCCGTTTTAAAAGAAGAGACAGTGGCAGAATTCCTAATGTTTTCAGGAAGATTATTCCACAGAGATATAGATGCTGGAACACATGATCTAGAAAAAAGTGTTGTTCTACTGCTAAGTAACTGGTAATTTTGTGCATTTCGTAATTGGTATGGTGTATTGCTACAAACTGTTCGAGGGGAAGAGATTTTTTAAATAGTCCGGGACAAGTTCATTTTGGAGCTTGTGCATTATCATTAACTTTTGGTACATTCGCCTGTCCCCTAAAGACATCCATCCTATTTCTTTATACAGGTTTTGTAAAGACACGGAGCATGTTAAGCCTGTAACGATACGCGCCGTTTCGTGCTGAATTTTTTCTTAAGTGTCTTTTTCTAGAACTGTGCAACTGTCCCATACAACAGAGGCATATTCAAGAATTGGTTTCCAAAAAGAGATGTAAACTTGATTCATAGCTTTCCGACTTAAGGAGAACTTTATTTTACGCATAATACCGAGAATTTTGGAAGCAGATGACACAATATTACTAATGTGGTCGTGCCGCTTAGCATCATTTGAGAATGTTACACCCAAATGTTTATGCTCACTAACAAATTCTACCGGAACATCTTCAAAGACCAAGTTTGGTTTAACGGTAACATTTTCTAATGTGAAAAAGAAAGCTTCCTTTTTTAGGATTAAAATTTACAAGCCACTGCTTAGCCCACTGAGAAATAAATATTAAGTCGTGATTTTAAATTCCTTCTATATCAGGTATGTTACGTGCGCTGAAAGCTAAAGAAGTGTCATCTGCAAAAAGTCTTACAATACTTAAAAGCATGTCAACAATATCATTTATATATATAAATAGAGGACCCAAAACTGAAGCTTGTGGATCACCAGCTGTAGTTTCTTTTTCATTTGAATAGGAAGACCCTATAAAAACTTTCTGTTTTCTGTTCGTTAAATAACTATTTATCCAAGTAAGTAAATTTCCAGAGATTAAATTCTGCTGCAGTTTTAATAACAACCCTTTATGCCATACACGATCAAAGGCTTTAGAAACATCACAAAATATCATACAAGTATGCTGTTTAGAATCGATACTTTGACATATTTGGTGGTACATGTCAATGAGTTGATAGACAGTAGAATGACCAGAGAAAAAGCCTGACTGTTTGCAATGATGTTTCTATCAGGGTCTAGTTATTTCCTGTTTGTGTTTCTTTCCCTTGGTGTCTCTGGTAGGGGTTGTGGGTTAATTTATCGACTCCTGATCATTGCCTTCACTTTTAATTTTATACAGTTGGACCAGATTAATTATTATTTGATCCAGCGTTATTTTTACCCCGGGTTGCATGGTGTTACCTCGTAAATCAAGAGCACCTTTACATAACGAAAACATGCCTATATAAATACAATGTAAACTTTAACGCCAAAAAAAATAAGATGAAACATTGTGTTGTTTTTCTTATTTCAGCTAAAATATAAATTATGGTACGTGCTAGAACCGTCTCATTGAGGTGGTTTTAACGAGTACCCAAAATCTATATTTAAGACAGGAAACACGAAACATAAGGTCTTCCCACTGCAAACCCAAGTTTTACTAATGGGGTTCAAGGGGCTCAGAATTATGTAGGGTTGTTTTTGTGATGAAACTACTAGGGTCTAAGCTTGCCCATGCAGAGTGGTGTGAGTCGGACTGTCCATGCATATAAACCCTTTGGTTTCATTGGATGGCAGGGTTTGAGGCAATGATTTGTATAGACTTCTTAATAGTTGCATGCATTGCTGTTATCAATCAAAGATCTTTTGTTAGCCGTAAAAAAACTGAAATGCTTAAAGTCTAGACAGATTGTAAAGTCAAGCCCAGGCAAATACTTCAATGCAGTTCTAATGACAACTTCTTATAAGCTGGTCCTGATAAATCAAATGAGGGCAAGTCAAAATTTTTGCTGGGCAAATTATTTTTATTTTCACTTGCCAAGAAAAATTAAATGTATATATAAGAAATGCACGCCGGTGGATCAGGCCTCAGATTCTATGACGGTTCCAGCGTAAAGGCTTACTGAGAATGAGAGAGAATCTAAATTTATGTATTGTCGGTTGGTGCCTGATGCTCTGACTCTGGTTTGTTCCATCAGAGTCTAACTGTTGGTTTTCTTTGCTCCAGCATTTGGTTTCTTGCTGTCGCGCAGGCCTCCATAGATTTAGACTTAAATTTTCAAAGAGAATACTGACTAGCTTTACGAACAAGAGACAAATAAATAAAATGTGACAGATTGTGATGAATAATGCAACCTTGCTTTGAAAGACGTGTGGTTAATGTAATAGAATCGATGGAGAAATTAATAAGTGTTTTGTATTGCATAAGATTAATAGTGACAGATGCAAGTTTGTATTCATGTAAATTAATAATTATCGCAATAACAAGGCAATGCAATGAACCCTACTAGCGTAAATCTCACCCGATATAGGGAATAGCGGAGTTTGCAGCGGTATCAATTACACATTAATTTCCTATTTCTAGATAAAGGGCTTGGAGAAATAGAATGGGCTGCATGCTGCTTCAGCGCCGAGCTGAAACTGACCACTCACGAGTACTGGTAAAATACATTTTCTAGAAGGACTAAGCCTACCCAGCCACTGTGGTGTGAGTCCGAAAGTCCACTGAATATAAAAAAGCTTGACTTAAAAAAGCTTGACTGAATATAAAAAAGTAAAAATAGAATAAAAACCGAAATCTCCGTTTTGTTGAGTTTCTTCATAAACAGGACTGCAAGGCGGATAACGCCCCCTAACATCGATTTCAGTGGTACTCGGTTTTTAGATTACTCACAGTGAACCCGGTGCATCATACAAAGAAAATAAAATATCATCTGCACTATTGTGAAGCACGAGGAGAAATTTTACAGCCTTTACACGGCACTAAACAGCAGCTGTGGTGTCGTAAAATAAATAAAAAGGTTGACCTTGGAAGCAAGGAATACGTAATGGAATAAAAACCGAATCCTTTTTTTTAGTTTCTTAATTAACAGCACAGTTGTCTGCAAGGCTGAATACGACCCCTAGCATCGATGTCAACGGTACTCTATTTTCAAATTACTCGCAATGGACTCAATGCATCCAAAGAATATGAAATATAATCTGCTCTCTGGTGAAGTGCGGAGTGAAGTTGTACAGCCGCAACACGATACTAAACACCAGCTGCATTTTGGTTTCAGTGGTCCGCAGGGTTTGAGATGCCATTTCATCTCAATGTCGGTTAAAGTTCCACACATTTGGATGCAAAGTCTCCGAAATGACATAAATAGTGTTAACGGGGACGTTAAACCTTAGCTCAAACAAAGCATTCTTTCTAGAAAAAAAGCATAGACTGTGAGTACGCGTTAGTACATTTTCTCACGAGTTACAACAACATGTGTAAAGGTGTAAAATATTAGACGTGTGCTAAGAAAAAATAAAATCAGCCCCAATAATTATTTGTTGAAATATAAATTTCAGTTTGAGGTCAGTTGTAAAGTAGATCAAATCACGAGCGCGTAGAGCGTGTGATTTGTCCACATACAACTGACTTAAAACCTGATTGGCACGACAAGGTGTTTCTTATTTTTCATTTTTTCAACCCGAAACTTATAGGCATGTAATTACTTGTTCTCTTACAAGAGAGAACTACTGATATGTTTACAAGTTAACCGAATTTTTATATTATTTTTGTGCTACGGTAGCTACGCCTTGTCAAGAAAACTGTCCAATTTTTTTTCTTGATAAACATATAGGTTTCTGCGTGTTTTTTTTTTTTTTTTTTTTTTTTTCGGACGGTTTCGGACCTGCACACAACTAAACATATGTTCTTGATTAAAGTTACGTCTGTCACAGCAGACAGATTTTGTTAAGAGGGCGTATTTTCTAACCAACTAACCTTCTTGGACCCTGTTATTCTGCTGGCTGGCCTGTGCAATTTTTCATACAGGTGACGTGTCGATCAGGCGACCCGACTTTTGCGACTTATTGTGGCAAGGCCATCGCATGATCGTATACGTGTGCTGACACATCCCTATATAAGTAACTGACCGCTCAACATCGGGTGAGGGACATTATTTTCAGAGCCGATTTTGCAGTATCGAGCATAGGCCGATAGCAGTGAGTAAAATGATTTTTATTTATTATCTTTGATTCTCAGATGCATCGCTATTCTTGCTTGTCAGTACCCCTCTTGTGTTAATATTGCCATTTCTTTTCCCTGTACAGCACCTAAGGGTGGCACCTTAGTGTTGGGCAGAGAAGAAATGGAACTTAAGCGCTGGATCTATTGCTTACATGGATCGCCATCTATTGTAAAGGTAGATACTTTTGGCGATTTATGTATCGTTCATTGTAGGGGCAGATAACTGCATTAGGATTGACAATTACCGTGTATCACGGCGTTTGTTCATAGGCATGTGCATTGGGCACGCACGGATCTTTTTGCAATATAATTTGTGTAGATTCTGATCAGGCGCAGTTTAAGGTTACACACACAATCATTATTGACGATTCATTGCATTGAAGGTCCTGATCAGACGCAGCACTGAATTTTCGCAGTAATGTTATTATACAAGTTTCTCCTTCTTTCGTTTGAAACCCGATCAGATTCAATGAAAGGTTTAATGAAATATTGCCAGGATGTATTTTTCTGTAGACCCTGATCAGACGCCACTTGCGTCTATGCGCGATATGTTTTTTTTTTTTATCAATCATATTGCTTCAAGCAGATTTTTCAGTTATTATTTTGAGGGGAGTACATTGTGCTCGCCGGTCTAGCCTGTAAGACTGGGCGGGTATACTGTACTCGATGATGGTTGACAAAATATTCTTTACTCGTCGTCGGTTGGCAAGGCGAGGAGTCCCAGCATATACGGCTGGTTGTCATCATGAGTGAGCACCCTTCATTCTTAGTTTTGAATCGGTGTACTTATATCAGAGTACTCCGAGCGATTTATTGTCGCTGCAATGTTAATATTGCGTTGATGCATTCATTTTTCCGTGCTTCTGCAATGGCATGCGGATTGTGGGTACTCGTTAGAACAACTTCGCGCAGTGATTCTGTTCTAACTTATGGGCGCTGTCCCTATTCTGGGCAGAAGTATGGAACAATGGCAAACTTTTGAATCGTCATTTTCAGCCACTTGTTTTGTTAGAAGAACATTAGTTATAGTAAAGCATTGGTTGTTTGCGCAATGACGATCTAAGGGACAATTTCAATCATTTAAAAGTTAATGTTTCTGTATTTTATTTGTACATGTATAAGCTCGTTTCTTTTGTGTGATAGTTGTCTTAAATGTGGTAAGCTTTGGTGCACTGAGGTTATATCAGTCCCAACACGTGTATTCGGCCGCAACGTCGTGACTTCAAACTGATGTTGACGTCCTGACCAGTGACGTCGAATATACGTTGATATAACGCTCGCTTGCCCGCTCCTAGTGATCTGTGTACGCAGGTTTCCCGTGCAATGAGGGGTGGC
Organism: Lucinisca nassula; assembly: GCA_963580285.1. Lineage (NCBI taxonomy): Eukaryota > Metazoa > Mollusca > Bivalvia > Lucinida > Lucinidae > Lucinisca > Lucinisca nassula. The sequence continues at coordinate 200,747,820 of OY757010.1, read as the reverse complement.
TTTCAATTATCGCATTTGTCAAAGGTCACATTATCTTGAAAGTTTCCCAACCCCCCCCCCTTGCGCGTGCATGGCATCACACATCAGGGAGAGAATATGGAAAGTTGAGGTTAGCCGAAATTATTATGAGATGTTCGTTAATTTCAGACAGCTACATGGGCTATAAGATCTACCATGGCCTGTGGCCAATAGTGGCATTTAATCCACTACTTCGTTAAGCCAAGCTGGTAATCCATACTTGACATATATATGGTAGGGTCAGACAAACGTATCTCCAGCATGAAGGACGCATACAGGTGTCGCGAATAACTTCAGGGAGGACTCCTTAAAGGCGTAGTTATTGTCACGCGGGAGCAACGTTATGTTAAAATAATGAACAGTTGAATTCAATAGTTCAAAGATGAATCGTTAAGGAATTAACTTTAGGCTCCTAAGAGTATTATGCGCATGGCCATACATAACTTTTTTTTTTCGTGTGAGCTGTGTACTGTTTTATTGAAGTGACGTTGTAAATAAATATTTGTGTAACTTAGACCTTGTTCTTTCTCGATTAGACCACCCCTCGTCTATCTTGACGCACGCTGCCCTTGGGTGTGTGTGAGACTGACCTGAGCCGCGGGCAAGCTGAACCTCCCACTCACCGGAAGTCACGTGACACAGATTTATCATGAGATCTGATAAATTTGTATTCTAACACGCTAAATTGACAAAGTTTGTTGTTTCCTTCACATGCTTCCAATATTTCGCCATTTTTTTGCAGAAATTCCGCCTAAAAATCAACACAATTGCGTTCCTTTGCAATGTTTTGGTGTGAGAAAATAGCAATTCATCGTTTAACGTCAGTTGTAATAAAACGACGGATTTAATGACGTCACCATTTACGCTCTTTCGCCTTGTGCATTTTTTTGGGCAGAATATAAACCAGTTCAGTTCCTTGCCATCGACTATATAGGCGCGCTGTTTTAGAATTTAAGGTAATTCAAATGAGATTTTAAATAAATTGAAATCAAGACGTGTTCTTGCTTCTAGTCTGTCTACTTATGATTTGTCCACCTTTTAAACTACACTTCCTCACAATCTTATAAAAGAAAAACTTAAAAAATAAATTGAATGGTCATTTAAGACGGCCCCCGCCCATAGGGGCTTGAATAAATATTTGTGCTGCATGATGCTTCCACGCAGAGCTGAATCCGGCCCGCATACTAATACTGGTAAACCGCTTAGAGGATCTAAGCCTATCCAGGAACCGCGGTGCGAGGCGGACCGTCCATGCTGATAAACCCAATTGGTTTCATTGGGCGACAGGGCTTGAGATGTCATTTTATCTCAATGTCGGGTAAAAATCTCACAAAATTGGAAGCAACGTCTCCAAAAAGACCTTTACAGTGTTGACGGGGACGTTAAACCTCAAATCAAACAAATCATAGGGAAGAATCCCTCTATCTTGCGTGTAATGTAGGAAATGCTTTTTCACCTCTGAAGAGCATAAAAAATATACTTTATCGTCATGTCAGAAAGTGTGTGAAGCTCTCAACTTTCTACTTGACAACATTTACGTAAAAGAGTTGGTTCTAAGTTATTTAGACAAGTTGTGGGTATTCCGATGGGTACCAACTGCGCACCCCTTGATGCTGATCTGTTCTTGTTTTGTTATGAAAGAGACTTCATCATGTCCCTTTCCGTTGGAAACCAATCTGAAATTATTGAAGCCTTAAGCTCGACTTCAAGATATTTGGATGCTTTATTAAATATTGACAATACCTATTTCGATGGTTTGATCCGTCAAAGGAGCAGTCTCTATAAGGCTGTTTTCATGGCCACAACCGATTTCCTTTAAACTTTGTAGCTTCAAATTGGTACATATTGGCTGTCTAATGGTGAATTTTTAGACTCTTTGGTCCACTGGTTTTTGCTGTATACACTATTAAAGTGGGTGGGGTAATGTCACCCCATCAAGGGTATACCAACAAAAATGCTATTATTTTTGTTCAAAGTGCATGACTGGAGGCGATGTTTGCCGTATGCTTACTACCCTTTTAGGCATAACAGCTGGTGATAACAGTCTTATAAATATCAAACAAGAGAAGAGTTTATACGCGCTTGTAAGTTGTACCCAAATATCAGTAATTTTTATTCCCCAACTTTGCGAAAAACCACAACACCTTTACAGTTTTCAACTTATTTCAAAGATCTTTCATAAATATAATGTTGATGTAATAGTCATTCTAGGTATATGTCAGAATTTTTGTTAGTTCAAAAAACTTAAGAGTTACCTGCCCCTGAAATTGGATTTTACCCATTTTTTAAATCAGAGTACATTTATCAGTTTGTAGTACTCACAACTTCATTTGGAAGTGAATAAACCGATTCCTTGCAAATATAATTAAATAGATGTGGACAAAGAAGTCATTTGATTTAATAGTGCATGCTAGCAAGCACATGAGCACAACAGTACCATCCAGTGATTGGGTTCAGTCCTTGCGGTCTAAACACATTGCAAAACAAGCAAACAATTCTTACATAGTCGCCAACATATGGTATTTTACTATTGGATATTTTGTTGCTAAGGCCTTCCACTTTGTAATTCTCCCATTAGCTGATTCGACAACCTATCTCACTTTGTACCTAGCCTTGAATCATTCGCTTCTTCAGTCGTATATTGCTTCTGAGATTTGGTTAGGAAGTGAAGCATATGAGAATTGATTTCATAACCCTTTAGTATTTCTCTAACATCCCTGAATCATACATCAACTTTTGCAAATGTCCTATTTGGGGATTCAAATTCTGATGTTGCAATCGCAGTGGCTGATGGAACATACATATATATTGAGAAGAGTGGAAACTACTCATTTCAGAGAAGATCTTATTCCGTACATAAAGGACAGCCTTTGCTGAAACCTATGATGCTTGTGGCCACTGATGGTTACATTTTGACTGTGATGGAACCATATTTTGCAGATGGGAAAATCACAGATGCTAAGATTACCGAACACATGTTAAAGACTAATGCAGAAAATATTGCTGACTGGTTTGAAGAAGATGATGTTCTCGTTGTAGACCGCGGCTTCAGGGATGCTATAGATATACTAAAGGATTATGGAATCAATTCTCATATGCCTCACTTCCTAAACAAATCTCAGAAGCAACATACGAATGAAGAGGCATATGAGTCAAGGCTAGTTACAAAGGTGAGATGGGTTGTCGAATCAGCTAATGGGAGAGTTAAAAAGTGGAAAGCCCTTAGCAACACAATGCCCAATAGTCAAATACCGTACGTTGGCGACTATGTAAGGATTGTTTGCTCATTGTGCAATGCATTTAGACCACCTTTGGTAACAAGCAAAGATTCGGGCAAAGTAATTGCTAGAAGAATGATGGCCCTAGCAAAAACTCCAAATAAGCTGCAGGATAAGGTTGTAACAAGAATTCTACCGAAGGCTATGTCGCGCCTGTGGGGGCGCAAAGTCATCGAACCATGATAAGTAGGTCAAGGTCAAACATAGATGCTTGCTCAAAAGATCCCATTCTCAAATGCAAGCTTGTACTAAGTATCATTAATGAAGGTCTAATAATTCTTGAGAAATGAACCATTACGGTGAATGCTAGGGTGGTCACAATATTTTACAAAGTCAGTGAACCATGAAATTTAGGTCAAGGTCAAATACGAATGCTTGCATTTAAGTTGCCATCCCCAGATTCAAGTTTGCACCAAATATCGTTAATGAAGCTCTTATAAATCTTGAGAAATAAACTTGACCATTAGGGTGAATGCTAGGGTGGTCGCAATATTTTACAAAGTCAGTGAACCATGAAATATAGGTCAAGGTTAAATATGGATGCTTGCATTTAAGTTACCATCCCCAGATACAAGTTTGTACCAAGTATCATTAATGAAGCTCTTATAGTTCTTGAGAAATAAACTTGACCATTAGGGTGAACGCTAGGGTGGTCGCAAATGTTGACGCCTTGACGAACGGACGAACAAACGGACAGAAAACCGGGCGCCTATATCGCGCCATGCTAATAGCAGGCGCGACAAAAAAATGGCTGGGATAAAAAACGGGTTATTTGGAAAAAGATCGATGATGAGAAACTTGAGAATTTCCAAGAGATGACTGAGGATGAACTCAGGGATTTGAAACTGGGTATTTACCAGCTGAAACAAGCCAAATCCTACACAGATGAACATTTTGATGACAATGGATCATATGAGATAATGGCACACAAAGAAGAAGATGGTGTTCTCAAAGCACAGATACGCTCTCACCACACGTCTAATAAAACATCTAACATGTGGGTTGAATATACACAAGGACTGAACCCAATCACTGGATGGTATTGTGGATGCAGAAGTGGAGCTCGTACCGTGGGATGTTGCGCACATGTGGCTTCTGTTCTCTGGTATTTGGAATATTACCGGAACAAAACAGAAAATAGTGAAACAAAACCAAGCCGGAAACATATTGATTTTGTTTATGATGCTGCTGTTAACATATGGAGTACATCTGGCGATTCTGAGGAAGATCAGTAAATTAACAAATTCTTAAACATGTCGTGTGACCATACAGGCTTTTATTTAAGCACAGTATCAGTCTAAAATGAGGTTCCACAACATGAGCAAAGCCTGCTTTGGTGGTCAAAAATGTTTGACAGTTGACAAATGTTCCATTTGCACCTGGAAATTGAGAGTTCAAAAATAACCAAAAAAAAAAAAAAAAAAGAAAAAAAGGGAATACTAGCATGTACTATTAAATCAAATGACTTCCTTGTTCACATCTATTTAATAATATTTGCATGGAATCGGTTTATTAACTTTCAAATGAAGTTGTGAGAACTACAAACGGATAAATGCACTCTGATTTAAAAAAATGGGTAAAATCCAATTTCAGGGGCAGGTAACTCTTAAGTTTTTTGAACTAACAAAAATTCTGACATATACCTAGAATGACTATTACATCAACATTATATTTATGAAAGATCTTTGAAATAAGTTGAAAACTGTAAAGGTGTTGTGGTTTTTCGTAAAGTTGGGGAATAAAAATTACTGATATTTGGGTACAACTTACAAGCGCGTATAAACTCTTCTCTTGTTTGATATTTTTAATACTGTTATCACCGGTTGTTATGCCTAAAAGGGTAGCAAGCATACGGCAAACATCGCCTCCAGTCATGCACTTTGAACAAAAATAATAGCATTTTTGTTGGTATACCCTTGATGGGGTGACATTACCCCACCCACTTTAATAGTGTATATAGCAAAAACCAGTGGACCAAAGAGTCTAAAAATTCACCATTAGACAGCCAATATGTACCAATTTGAAGCTACAAAGTTTAAAGGAAATCGGTTGTGGCCATGAAAACAGCCTTATAGAGACTGCTCCTTTACCCCACAGAACTTCAGTTAAATAAGGAAAATTCTTCTGATACCAAGGCCGCGTTTTTTGATTTACATCTATCTATTGCAGATGAGTGTGTTTCTTGTAAAATTCATCGTTTAACGTCAGTGGTAATAAACCGACGGATTTAATGACGTCACCATTTAAGCTCTTTCGCCTTGAGCATTTTTTTGGCAGAATAAACGCGATGGTTTTGATTCTGAGATTAAAAAGTTTCCTTTTAAGAGGGTGATGTTCCTCGTGCGGCATCCTATGGTGTTTACACTTCGAAATTAATTCGATCTGCCATGGTGTCTATTCATGTATCTTACTTCCACACTCGTTACCAACCTTTAATTAGGGTTATAATCGACCTTATTATTTATAGAGGGTAACACATTTAGTACTAGTACTAATCTTCCATGTGGCCCTCTTTTCCTGGGAAGGAACCAGTACTAAGCAATGTGGATAAAGTTTCTTGCTCAAGGAAACAACACTTGGCGCTTGCGAGGATCGAACCGGCTACCTCTCGATCTCCAATCCGATGCTTTATCACTGCACCACAGCGCTACCACAGTTATCGGTATCATAAACTATGCAAAGCCATTTCAAAATGTCATAGACTTCGTAAAATCGATTTAAGCCCCCCAGTGGAAATCTTCCACTGACCGTTCCAAGGCGGCTCTTCTGTGGCGATTTATTTATGTTGTTGTTTGTTACTTACTGTGTGTATCACTTGTGTCTTTTAATTTTGGATGGCCATATGGCCATTTTGTGGGAAAGTAACTGTCCATATGGCCTTCCTATGTTTAGGTTTCCATTATGGTCTGGTCGCTTAATGTTTGTATTTCTTTCCCTTTGGTGTCTTTTATGGGTGGAGTAAGTTAATTGTATCAATTCCTGATCTTTGTTTTACTTCTACTTTTCAGTCCGATTTAATTTCAAAATTCAATGTTGGACTTTAATCTCTTCTGCAACAAGGTCTATCGGAACCCGATTTTATGGCGACTTAGTATATAAATTCAGAAAAAAAAATATACATGTAATGAATTCAACACCTAATTTCGTAAAATCATTTTCCATATAAAACGATAGGGTTAAAATAAATGTTATACGACAGACTGCATGCATGGTAGTTAATCCAATCACGGTTGACAACTTTGTTTCCCTCTTTAATTGCATGCCGGTGGGTCAGGTCTCAGATTCTATGACGGTTCTAGCGAACAGGCTTAATGAGAATTAGTGAGTATTTACTTTTGTGTAATGTTGGTTGGTGCCTGATGCTCTGTCCTTGGTCGGGCGCATCGGAGTCTTTGCTCCAGTATTGCAGTGGTTTCTTGCCGTCGAGTCCTCACCGTTGTTTCATCTCTGTGGTTGTTAGATTTTGGTGTTCACGGAGATGAACTGAAGAGTTAGGAGGCCTTTATGCGGACGCAACAAATTATTTGTCTAAATCGCGACGGAAATAAGGGCGATGGTTGTGGCCACGTCAAATCAAGCCCACCCAGTGGAATTCGTGTCACTCACCGTTCCAAGGCGGTTCTTCTGTCGCGATACATTTTTGTAATGGTTTGTCTGAGTGTGTGTATCGCTTATAGTATTTTGTTTTGGATAGCCAATTGGCCATTTTGTCGGAAAGTAACTTCCTTTTGGCTTTCAGGTATTGATGCTACCGCTGGAGTATGGGTCATGTTTGCTTAAGTTGGCTCGATTGAGGACGCCTATAAGTCCTAGGGTAGGAATCTCCTGCCTGATGCCTGAAGTTGATCTGTCTCATGGTCGGTGTGTGCTCGGAGGGGGACGCTGTGTTTGCTGGGTCTTGTCCGTCATCTGTTTTGGTTTCAGAACTTTAAGATTGAGAGACACTGATGAAGATTAGTAGTATACAGAGTGGGGGTTCTGGGACACTTTTACATCGCGCACACATGTGCATGCATGTCGCCTTCCTCCCTAGAGCTCCCTAGAGGCCATATTTGGCAAATATCGGCTCCGAGGCCTTGTTTGGCCACATGCCGCGGATCGCACCCTCCACCAGCGCATTTTCCCCCACTCTACCAGGATTTTGTGCTACTTTGTTTTCCAGGCGGGCCCTCTAGCGTGTAATTAGCGAATACTTTAGAAATACTCAAATATAAGGATTATATAAAGAAACAGAATGCAAGAGCCTTTTAAACCCCGCAAATGCTACAGGGATCTCTTTTACAAAGCCCTTGCTCAAGACCCACGCTTCGGCGAGCAGCGCAGCCGTGATTTCGCTCAACGAATTGAACGCGGGTGCTACAACACAGCGATTACCCGGTGTGCGGAATCAGCCAGCGCTTACAACCGCCAGTAGGACTCTCCGATGTTCGTGAATATCTACAGCGCCCGTTGTGGCACCGTTCTGGCCAACATTGTCCCCACAGGCACAATACTGAGCAAGGTTGAGGGTGGAGGGTGGGCCCTAGATGGGCTTGCCGCAGGGGATTTGCTTCCGGATGTTTTTGGTGATATGACGGCAACTGAGCTGTGTCCCCTGGCCGGGAAGACCGAACGCGACGAGGTAACGCGCCGTCTTAGCCAAAAAGTCATAGAACAAACTTCCACCCTCTTGGCCTGTCCCCGTTGCCACAGACGAAACCACAAGTACCGACAGGTTCAGATCGGCGCCGGAGACGAGCCATCGACCTTTATACGCACCTGCAAGGATTTGGAGAACACTATGAGGGGTTCGCCTAAATAGACTCAATTCCTGCGAGCCGTGGGGGGCCAGATGACTGGATGAGGCCAGTTTATATGCCACGAAGCCAGTAACACCCATTCCCAGGATAATGAAGGCCATCTCGCGTTCTTTCTGGTCATCACTCGGTTGGTAAAAGTCGGAATGCTGGGGTTCGGGCCCCAGGTCAACATTTTTCCCGGTGACCTGCTCATACAGGCGCATCGCGTCATCGACGTCTTTGAAGGTTCGAAGGGCGTGCCCCTGGCGGCGGAGTTCTACAGTGATGAAATCAATACGCTCGGTCCGTTTCCGCTGTGCAGCCTGTAACTGTTCGACCGCTTTATCGTGTGGCATGCATTCTTCGTCGACGCCAGAGCTCTTCAAACTGGAGAACAAGTAGTTCGATCCCGAGAACGCCAGAGCGTTCACCAGGGCACTGCCAACGAGCATAGCAATGCTTGCCATTACTTCATGATATCATCCGGTTTCAGCCCCTGTTTAATTAGCATGTCTTTGGTTGCCATGGCGAGAGCGACGTCAACTATGGCCATGCCCACATCGCGGGTCATGAAGTCTAGTTTCGGGGGGCTACCCCCCATCGCCATCTTGCCAAGCCGGGCGTATTCCACAGCGATGCAAAAGACGACTGCGCTATGGTAGAGCGCGTTGACAAGCATTTTACCATCAGTTGCCGGGGTTGTCATTATTGCTACGCAACGAGCTTCACTCCATATAGAATGGGTCAGGGCTTGTCTTTAATTGTGGTTGCTGCGAAACAACAAGCCGCTTGGGCATCGACGCTGTCGATGAGTCAAAGGGGGGTGCCACTTGTGGCGTTTGTACCGCCTGTGTTGCGCGCAAGCGCAGAAGAAACATGAGTGCACCGCCCATAAGACAAGCCCCAATGATCCATGGGGTCCAGTTGGTTAGTCCATGGTTGTGTGCTGCACCACTGCGTGACGGTTCCTTTGAGACCGCTTCCTTTGGAGGAATACTGACATCAGCTGGTGGACGGAATGTGTCTCTTGGCCGTCCGAAGCTGTTCGAGCAGCCGTTTCTGTTTGGCCTTTCTGGCAGCAGCTCCAGCACGCCCGGCCGCCACTTTTTTTCGGATCCTTAACCGTGTTACTTCGCAAAGGCTTGGGGGTCGTTACTCTGTCTGCCGGACGTTGTGCTGGCTCGCGATTCTCCTGTTGCTCCGCAACAATCTGCTCGTTCTCCGACATCGTTTACGTCATAGATGGTAATAGGGAATTGATGTCCAAATCATCAGTGCTTCACTGTAGTAAGCTCGGCAGTTAGCGGCGCCAAGTACATGCCATAGCGATAATAGAGCTTGCAGGTAGCACTGCAAAGTGCATGTCCGACAAACGGGTCGCCCTCGAGGTCAGCATAAGACCAGGTTGGTTTTCGGCCGGTATCGGGAGAAACATAGATGCCAGCCCCGCATAAAGCTGTAGCGCTGTAGACCCCAGCGTCTTCGTCATCGCTACCCCAAGCCTTGTTTCATATCGGGCGTAAAGCTTTTCGATTTCGCTATTGTCCAGAGCGTCGATCTGTTCTGCGGTGAGGACCTTCCAATGCACCACTAGTCCATACTCATTGGCTTGGCCTCCCACTACCAATGCGGCGAGCCTTTCATTGTATTTTTTGCACCCGGTCCTCTAGGAGCGGCTCCTCATGGCCTTCTGACGTCGCTGCCGTTCCTTCCGCGGTTGGGGCTTCAGCGTTCTGCCTTTGCTCTGTCGTTCCTATCAGCTCACCGATCAGTTCGTCACAGTCCATAGCTATTGCTTTGCGATTCATTGCGAGTTGGCGGACCAGTCTAATATAGTGTCGAAAGTGCTGGCAGAAGCGTGTGTGTGTGTGTTAACACACATCCGAGTAATGTAAACATACTGCCTAGCATTAAAGAACAGCAGTACCAGCTGCGCGCCAAGCACTGTGATTAGCAGTCCTTCAGTTACTTTGTACAATACTTAACACCATATAAGCAGCTGGTTGGTCTGTCTTTAATAAAAGCTAAGCATGCTTTGTCTCGGCTAACTGCTGTCTCACCGCGCCCGCTGTTCTCGTGTGGAGATCACGTCATTCCCGCGCAAGCAGTCTTCAAATGAATCACGATCCTTGCAGTGAAACAAACAGACCCAGCGCGTCTGCTCGCGCAAGTCCTTCAATACGGAGTTGTACTTTTGGGTGAGAACCCAGACGCTCTGGTCGGCGTGGCGGCCCGAGAACGCTAGCTCTAACAGCATGTCTTTCTTTTTCGTGGCCGAGCAGTCATCAATGATATATAAGGTAGCCTCGCCCATAAACACCTGGTAAAACGCTCGCAGGTAATCGTGAAGGCGCTCGCCGGGATCCAGAACGTATACCTTAGGGTCGGTCCAGATCCAGGGGCGCTGGTATGTTTTATTATACTTTATGGTGGGGCAGAGGACCACGATGTTCTGAAAGAACTCCGGGAAGGGGCCTTCGAGCAGATCGAGGATAAAAACGGTTTTGCCGCATCCCGTATGCCCGCATATTGTCGCCGAGCGGTAGAGGATTTATTAATCGTTCCTCAGGAACATTAATAGACCGCTGAGACGAACCGGCCATCTTCGATGTTAAGCTGTGCATCTATGATGACGTAGAGATAGATGTTCAATGCGCCAGCCCCCTCTGCTGTTTTTGTGATCTGGGTTGTCACGCCTTCGCTGGCATTTTCTATGTCACTGCCATGAAGCCGGTCGTCGTCGGTTGTCCTGAGGTCAAGCCACAGAAAGTATTTGCTTGTCAGAAATTCCCCCAGGGAGACGTCTGCCAGGGCCAGGTCTTTCGCCAACGTTGCCACTTCAGGGTGACGCTTACTGCCGGGCGACGATGCAAATAACTTCTTCGCCTCGTCCCACATCTGGTAGGCACGCATTCCCTGACTAAATAACTGGTTGGGTACCCCCTCGATAGTGACCTCCAATTTGGTTATTTTCGGATTATAGAAGACCTCAGTGTTGCGAGCGAAGGGCTGCCGCGCGGCCGCGTCCTCGAATAGCATCAGGATTCCCTTCATGCTGCGGGCAGGCACGTTGAGATTGATATTCCAGAGGGTGTCGCTCTTGTCTTTGCTGATTTTTCGGTGCCGCAGAACCCGGTCGTACAGGATCGCGAGGCGGCCTTTGTACTGGTTGCTGATCATGTGGGCCAGCTCTGGCAGGGTGATCATGTCATACTCGAGACTGATGTTCTCAATGCTGTAAGAGGCATTATTATCGCCCCTGGCATGCACCACGCTGCTGTAGTCGTTAAAGGTGAGTTCATACTCGAGGCGGTCTCCCAGCGCGCTCTGGTAAAATGGCATGTGGCTTTCCAACAGCTCGAAATCGAGCGGAATGTAGAAGCGGTTGCCGAAAGTATCGGCGATGGCTTTGTCAACCGTAACAGACACATTTTTATCTCCAGCATTGATTCGAATCTGCATTGTGTTTCGGTTATCAGACGTATCAATGCCTCTTTAGTGGTCATTTTTCCTCTCTGAGGCCGTCTTCCAGAGATCGTTGTAACAGTGGTAGACGTCACTGCCGTCGATGCTGAGGACTTCGTTCCCCGAGATCTTGACGACCTTTTTTTTTTTCACTATCGAGCGGCCAAGGTTCTGAACCACAGTCCTGTTGGCATCATCGCTGTGCAGCGTGATCGTGAACGCCAACCTCGCGGTCCCGGGGACAATCGCATCGTTTGTTCCAAGGTTTGGATACCGGACAAGCAGCTGTTCGTTCTGGTCAATTGTACTCGGGTTGTCGGAAATGACGATGCTTCGGCGCTCGCCCTTTACGCCCAGGGGCTCGCGGAGGCGCCTATAAGGATCAAGCTTGCGTCCGAATTGGCTTGAATCCATAAAGACATTTCTTATTAAACTTGTGCGTTATCTTTAAATATAAGTTTACATTATGGCTGACTATGATTTCGAAAACCCAACGTTCGACCCAGACGGGCCAGGAATAGACGATGATTATGATCTCGACCTCCCCGACCCCCTATGGAGCCACCACTGACCGTCCAGCAAGATCTAAACACATCCGGGGACAATTTGCAGAATCTGCAGGGCGAGTTGAAACAGGCAGAACTTGAGGCTCAGAAAAAGCGCTTGGTTGACACTTTCTACAAAGAAGTGAACCGTGCCTATGGGTTGCGCCCCGAAGGCAGGATCGACTATAGCCAGTTTGGGATTGATGCCGACGGCAAAACACTACTGGACCCCAGGCGACAAAAAGATCCTTATCACTGCGACGAGGGGACAATTCCGGTTTCTGGCCCTATCAACACTGGCCACAAGATACGGAGAAGGCGGTACACATGCACTGCGACGTTCACTGGGGTTCCCCGAATACACGTCGAAGACGCTGTGTCTAAGTAGCTCCGCTGTGAAAGCTCTCCAGCAGGCGGATAAAGCCCTCCCGAGCGGTGCGAACCTAGAAAATATCGAACTTCGTAACCTCCCGGGCATAGCCGATAGCGCGCGCCACAGCGCAGAAGACGTTGAGACCGCATGGAAGACAATTGACGATCAACCTATCGACACCGCGTGGGTCACCCAGGCCAAAAGAGAGCTCGCTGGGCTTGAACAAGCTATGACTCGAACCCGAGATGAGTTGGCGAACAACCTGGCGAAACTTTCAAATGTCGACGAGGAAATATCCCAAGTTGAAAAACGCTTGGCCAGGAAGCGGCGGAAACTGACGGAAACGGACGACCCCGAAATCCAACAGGAAATTCGGGACCGGATCAGAAACCTCGATAGTGAGCTTTCTGACATCGAAATCGAAAGACAGTCGAGGCTCGAAGCCCTTTCTGCGAACAGAGAAGCTCTCCGGTCCCAGATCTCCCGAATCCGTGAGACGTTCAGGCGGCTCCTTCATGAAGACAAAACGCTGGCTGAGCGCATTCGCACCCTCTTCCGCGAGCAGGGAATTACCATCGTGAGCATCCTTACAGCGATTGGGATGGCAATCTCGACCCTAGTGCTGGCGCTAACCGGCGGCGGGGGGAGTTTACCAGCTCCAAAGCCACCCGGCAAGGGCGGTGTCAAGGAGTGGGTAAAAAAGCACCTACAGTCTCTCGGGCGTGCCCTGGCCAATTTGGCCGGCAAGGCCGTGGCTGCCCTGCCCGGAATCATCGGGTCCATCGTCTCTTGGCTCTTGAGCACGCAAGGGAATGCCGCTTCGTTGCTCGCAGATAATTTGTGGGCCTTGGTCACCGGCGTGGGGCCCTTCTTCTCGTGGCTGCACGGGACTGGTTATCACCACCGTTCAACCAACCAAAGCGCCACTTGGCCGAGTGCAATCCCTGCGACTATGAGAGCTGTTTTTTCTTCTTCATGGTCGAGACCGGATTTCCGGTCCGGAGCAACCGCGGCAGACGTAGGCGACCCTTCGGGCGTTGGCCCTGCGAGAACTCGCGGATCGGTCCCGGCTGGTGAGGCAGTTTTTCCCTGGAATGTCCAATCGACTTTAGAGGCAGGATTGATTAGTGCTGCCTTGTTTATTCCTGGGTTGTGGCCGATGGCAGCGTCTGACCCCGCTATCTGGATTTGGTTATTATAACCTTGGACATTGCCGGGTTGGAGTGCCATGTCGCTCGGCATCAAGTAGAGGCCTTTCCCGCAGACGTAATCCAGTGGTGTGGATGCATATTGCAACGTCTTTTGATAGCGATCGATGCTGCTTGGGTTGTTGATGGGTGAGGCGATGGCGTCTTCGAGATTCGCCGTAAACTGCTTTTGGGCGTCGAACCCCGTCCCGAGTTTGAGACTGTTGGAACGGGTCTGAGCTTGCGCTCCAAAGATTGCCCAAACGAAAGTCCGAATCGAGTCGTTGAGGCGCTCGACACCCGCTTGTGTTAACCCTTCTGATTTATCTAGAATGAACATCGTCCACGCCTTTGAAATATCCCGGTTATGACGTATGGAGTCCTTCGGGTGAAATAAGGGGTATTTCCCCGGGGTTATGAAGGTACCAACAAAAGATCCGAGGCCTTGATACCCGTGGTCTAACTTCTGCCTCCAATCTGTATCAGGCGAAACGGCGAACTCCTCGCAAAGGCGCTTGTAGGCCCTGGAGTCATACTGGTTATCGAACCATGAATTGGACTTGTCCCAGGGAGGGCGACTTTTAGCTCCTCAAGCAGACGCCTCGTCGTATAATAAACATGAAAGCATTACAGGCTTGCAAGAAGGGGCTCATCCGATTGGAGATGGTCCTGGAATAAACACCACATCCGGCGGTTGCGCACCAAACCGCAAAGTTCAGCTGACACTGCAACCAGCTGAAGTGAGTACCCACCCAGCTATCCCATGCCTTGTTTGCCATAGTGAGATCCCCGGTAAGCGGAGGATTTTGATATTCGGCGAAGATGTTTGGGTACTTTGCAAGGAAGTGACTTCCCTTATCGTCGACCATTATGACTAGGATTGGCGCCCCTGCTGCTGACTCTTTATATTTGAAATGGCCGCCTGCATGATATTTTGCCGAGCTATTAAACATAAATGCCTTTGTATCCATACCCATATTGGTGTTGTTGTGTTACAACTGTTCAAGTTAATATTTTTATTATTATATACATCACACTCACTGACGTTCAAAACGATGTGCCAATCAATCTTGCCAGGACCCTGTCTGCGGGTGAGCGAGAGATTGCTCTCTGCGAGTTTGACGTATTATCACTGGTGGTACAACATATGTACGGTGAAAAGGAACAATAAGGTCTCAAATAAAAAGACAGAAAAAACAATACCTGACGGGTATTATAACGTCTATGAGTTGAACGAAAAGGTGTTTCAGCGGTTGAACGCCACTCTCACTCTAGATGAACCCTCTGGTCTACTGCAATTAACGGTAAAGCCCGGAGAAGTTATAACAATGTATCGCAAATTAGCTGATATCTTAGGTTCTTCCGACAATACTTTCAAATCCCCTCCCTTGGCGCTGATCAATGACAATGGCCATCACTTGGAAGGAGACCGCACCAACACGTTCACCGCAAATGAGCCACACAAGCCGGCCGTCCATCGTGAGGTATACTTTCACCTTGCTGAATTAAGTACTTCAGACAATCTGCATAACGGTCGCCCCTCTACACTGCTTAGAACTGTCCCCGTCGAGAACGAAAAGTGTGGAATTGGTAGAACTGAAGCATTTCCTGTCTTACAAGAGGTTGTCGTCAGGGCCTATTTCACAGCTAACTATCTCACTGAGAGACAACAACAGGGAGATGTTACCATTCGAGTATATGAGCGCAACCCTACATATAAGGAATGGTTGACGCAAGCGGACCCGGTGGGGTCAGAAAATGCCCTGGGGTGGCTTTGTCTGATCTTGGTGGACTGAGTGGTTCGTTAAGGACGGGAAGGAAGATCGCTTGTATGCCTTCCAGCTCTCTGAGGGAGTCTCCAAAAGAAAAGAGGTCGCCCAACCGGGGTCATTGAAATTCGGTGATCTCAGCGACGTAGATACCTCACATGCCGTTCCAAAGCGGGTTCATACGCTGGTCTTCACTGGGAGTAAGTGGGTTGCTTTTGCGGACCCCGTCCAACAAACAGGGTGGCTTATTGACATACAAATCTCGTCTCCGTACGTTGTGACTGGAAAGCAGCACAAAGTTAGGAAGGTAGTGAATAGTGGCACTCGACTGTGCTCGTATATCCCCGGGACGAAGAACATTGTCGTTTCCGAAGATAACTTGCTAAAGACAAGCAACCACCTGAAGGATATCCTGAAAATAGTCTTCGAATTCCCCCAGCGGGAATCATTGGTATGAACTTGCCAACATCATCGATCATCCTTGATCTTATTCTTGGAGATAGACCCGACGACTTTGTTGATGTGTTACCCGGCTTCAAGCTCAAGTGGAGTCAAGCAAATGCTTATAAAGAAGTTGGGATTTATATACAAGTACAAAAAACGCCTCGAGTGCAGTACACTCTTGAAGGAATCCTACACCAAGTTGATTACCGTCATTTAGACCTACATAATATTTTTATAGGCCCAGTGTCTCTCAAAAGGCTGCGATGTACGCCCGGTGCACTCACACAAGACCAAGCTATAGTCATTATTAGCCAGTAGTCTATTTAAACCCACCCAGCTCGAGGGGTAGTACACGATAGGCCTCTACCCAGGACTTGAAACCGGAGACAAACAACGCCTTCAGCACGTGGCCGAGGTCAAATTCCGTCTCGAAAAAGATCGAGACTTCAGAGCCTTGCTGTACAAGAAATACCGGCGCGGGGTTAATGTTGTTGATGAGATTTGATACCGCGCTTACTGCGACTAGCGTAGGGCTGGCTGCTTCTGGCATCGGGCTCTTGTCAACTATCATCGCGACGCCTGTCGCCATTGGCCTTGGAGCTGGGGCGATTGTGTGTGGGTTGCTGGGCGTTGGTGGGAAATGTATTGGACGAAAACTCCAAACAAAAGCCAAACAACACGACGAGATTCGTATCTTGGCTGAGTCGAAGCTAAACTCAATCGACGACCACATTTCTATTGCGCTGAACGACGATGATATATCTGAAACGGAATTTTGCCTGATTCTGTGTGAAATCGACAAGTTCGATCAGATGAAAAAACAAATTCGTGGACCAGGGTCTTAGTTTATCAGAAGACGAAAAAAGAAGAAGTTGTTTCAACGTGCGACAGACGAGGCGTTAATGACGGCCCGTACGAAGCTGTTAGAAGAACTCAATCAACCTATGGCGAGTGGCATTTGAATATTTCTTGTTGGCGAGATTAAAAGAGTGCAGGCTGCCTGAACAGGTAGTTGTTTTCGTAGAGACTTAATGCAACAATAAATACATGGATCGGCGCCTTGCGGATATTTATTACAGCCCTAAGGGTTACTGGAGGGGTATTGAGGCCATAAAGAAGCTGGCTTCTGCGGCTAAGACCTCAGAAGATGTGGCCCGAGCTTTGTTGCAGAAGCAGGCCATCTTGCAGATCTACCTCGCCGCCCCGCAGCACGTTCCACGACCCAAATTTGACATCACCAAGCCGAACGAGGTCCATCAAGCTGACCTGCTCTTTCTGCCACACGACCGTGTTCGCAAGCGCACGTACAAATACGCCCTTACCGTGGTCGATGTAGCCTCACGCTTCAAAGAAGCTGAGCCTCTGGCCACTAAAGAAGCCAAAGAGGTTGCTGAAGCTTTGTCTCGCATCTACAGGCGAGGCCCGTTGAGGTGGCCCAAATTGCTCCAGGTCGACCCCGGTCGCGAGTTCATAGGCTCTGTCAGCCAGCTGTTGGCAAAACACTCAGTCCGGGTTCGGCGCGGTCGGGTTGACATCCATCGGGACCAAGGGATCGTAGAACGCTGGAACCGGACCCTCGCAGAGCGGCTCTTCGGACACCAATACGCTCAAGAGATGCGACTCACTTCTGGTCAGCGGTCTACAGAGTGGGTGAAAAGGTTGCCTGCCGTTGTGACAGCCTTGAACGGTGAGGTCACCCGACTGACCGGCAAAAAGCCCTCTGCGGCCATAAGGGCGCGATCGGTGGCACAAAAGCCCTCCTCTGTAGTTCCTGGTCGTCATGTTGGTCTCGAGGAGACAATAATCCCCTCCGGCGTCGGCGTTCGTTATTTGTACCAGCCTGGCGAATTTGAAGGGTTGCGCCGGCGAGCGAATGAGACCATATGGTCCCTGGATGTGCAACGGCTCGGGCGCACAGTCACCAAGCCCGACGAGCTCGTGGTGTATTACTTGCAGGATGGACCTCAGCGCGGTTTTGTGCGCGAAGAACTCCTTGTTGTGCCACCGGACAATAAGCTTCCTCTGGATGGGGTTCTCAAGCGCTGAACTCGAATCCATCCACCGGGGTGATAATTTATCCGTTTGGTTTACGTCCTACTTCGGTGGTCCTTGGTCTCGGAACTTTCACCTGCAGTATCTCGGGGTTCTGGCGGTCTGGCGTAGCGAACACACCACAGACAATTGCTATGGAGAGAGACAAGTATACCCATCTTTCAGCCATATCCACCAGTTTCTCTACTACCGAGGGGTTCGGCGGCTCGACCTCATATCCGTCTATAGCGGAAGACACACCCACCAACACATCTGCGGCCTGCTCTGTGAGAGATTCGAGCGACTTTAGGTTGTCGTACAGCAGGGTATGGAAGGTTCCGATGGATTTGTCAATATTCTCGGAGATCACATTGCCTCCGCTCGCCGCCTTGCGCCGCTTCAGAGAGGCAATAATCTCCGTCAATGAAATCGACACCTTCTCAGTGGTGATTTCAAACCGACTCAGGCTTTTCTTTAGGAGCTCACAGAATTCGTTGATGGTCGGCCCATTTACCGACTTGGCTTGGCCGATGCTATCGCGGAGCAACAATCGTAGATCGTCGACGACACTGTCCTCTCTTTCTGCCTTCTCTGTTGAGGTATTGGGTGTCTCCTTCTCTGTTGCGGGTGTCTCCTCCTCTGCCCAGAGCATCTGAACCCTCGCAGCGCGGACGCCGAACTGCTTCTTCACCCTACTCACAGGCGCCTTACCTCGCATGGCCTTGATTTCCTGGATCTCCTCCTTGGTTAGAACTCTGTTGGGAGCCATCGTTTATCCTATGATTTCAGAGTTCTCTAGATGGACCGCACCAGATCCTCAACGAACGCGTCCATCTCTTGTTGTGTTATGTAATCATCTTTGTAACCATAAGCTTGTGTGTCAACTCCGTTTTCTGCGATCCAACGCTTGGAATCAAAGGGCGACAGCGACACCTTGTTGGGATGCTGCCCGTAGATGCGGTGACGCTCCGACCTAAGAACATCCGTGCCATGGCGGAAGGTTTGCTTCTCAAAGAGAGCCTCTTTGAACTGCTCTTGCCTGATGCGCTTCTTGACAGTTGCTTTTCTCACACCCTTGGCCTTCTTCATGTTCTTTCCAGATGCCTGGAGGATGGAGTACATCTTCGGCCGCAGGCCCACATATTCGGCGATTGACTGCCCGGCGCACTCGTCCTTCATCTTTCCGAGAACCTTCTTGTTCTCTGTATTGTGCAGCGGGTGGTCTTTCAGGTAGTCGGACGTGTCGTAGATATCTTGATGCTTGGCCATGTCCTCGTAGACATCCTCTGTCTCGATTTTCAGGAGCAGGCTGTCGGTGTCCGTGTAGAGGAGCTGACAACGGTCTTCGTACTGCCTCTGGAGCCGTTTGTAACAGAAATCGTACATCAGGGGTTTTGAAAGGTCCAGAATGCTCATACCTACGTTAATCGGGCGATTGAGCACTAGACGGCTTTTTTGTATCTGGACTGCTGCAAGATCATCGTCGAAAATGTTGGCTCTGGCAAAGGCTGGGCTGGCGATTAGACGCCTGAGTTTATCTTCCTCGTTGGCGCGGACCAATTTGACGTCGACATGCCTGCGGAGGTTCTCCATCGTCTTGTCGAAGATCGAATTGTTCATGGGCTTGTAGAGATCCTTCTCAAAGTCACTTGTGATCTTCTTCCGGAGCTCAGTATTCATCCGGATGTAGGGCTCCATCCAGGGGCTCTGCTGGAACCGGAGGGCACGATGAATCTTAGTCAGACGCATACCCAGAAACATGTATAGCTGGAGATTCCGATAGTGGAGCACGTAACGGTCTTTGTTGCGAAGGTTGGGTACCAACATCGAGAAGTTCGCGCTGGTACTCCGACATACACTCATTCTTGACCACTAGACGCTCTGGTGCTAGTGGGTAGGCATTGTGCACCTTGTGCCGCTCTGCTGGATATTCCATATCTTCCTCTAGGATATAGCCCTCTTCACCGTCTGTGGGTTGTTCTGCAATGGTTTCTGCGAGTCCCGATACATCAACCCACTGGAAGTCTCTGATGGGGAGGGCCTGGCTCATAGCCCATCCATAGAGATTATTCGCATCGAGATATAAGATATAGCTACTTGGTTTTTCTGGGTCATAATCCTCGACCTGAGGATTGTTTGCCTTCACATATCGTTTTGATACCATCGAGATACCTCCGCGCATCCCCTTCTCGACAAACAGGTGTTGGTCGTAGTCTGTAAGCAGCTCGAGCTCCACTCCTGTCTTTTTAGAAGGGCGTCCCACGAATGCCCCGGGCTGGTGTAGTAGTGCGCTGGGTCTAAACCGTACTACGTCAGGGATGTCTTTCGGAATTCCTCAAAGACATCTGCCAGCAGGAGAACACCTGTGCGATTGTAGAGGTCGTCGTAGTCCCCCAGGGTCTTACACTCACAGACCACCATACTCTATGCGCGTGGGCGTAGTCGTCGTCGCTGGTGTGCTCGTCGGTGAGCTCACTGTAGAATGCCTCTTTCGTGGGGAGCTTGGTCTCGGCGAAACGGTCCCAGGAGTCCATATACTCGTAAGGGTAGATACCTTTTCAGGTTAATAGCTCAAACCCTTGCTGGTCTGGCTCGTAGTGGGATGTGATCTTGAAAGCTTCCGGCCGGTTTGACGCCAGGGAAGCGAGCAGAAACTGGGCGCTATCAATGAAACGGAGCTACCCGAGAGATAAGGAGATGTATTTTTCTGTGTTGTTAGGGATGCAGGAGACTCTGCCTTCGACCTTCGAGATAGCCTGCATAAGCAGGTGGGAGTCGTACGCCCTGAAATTGTGGAACACCACGGGAATGACGGTGGTCTTTGGGCTTAGCCTCAGCTTAAGGTTGCAGGTGTTGTGAGCTGCCCTCGATATTTACCCGTGATATGGCAGTGGTCGCGGACAGAGTCACCGTTTAGCGGTTTGTCGCATATATAGTAATTCGCGGCCTTGTTATGGCCCTGATTGTCTTTTCGTGTCATCCTTATGTTCTTAGGGTTGGCTAGCACGCTCTTAATCTCGCGCTCCTCCTCCTGGAGTGATTTTAAGAAGTGCCCTGTTGCATTTGGGCCGCGATACTCGACAGGCGGCTTTGTCGTTCCATCGCACCGCACCACGATATAGCAATAGCTGCAAGCCTCATGTTGTTGAGTTAGTTGGGTGTTACTTTTTGTAGGATCGAGTTCGGGGCCCTCGATTTTCATGGTGAGAGCCTCAAAGTCTGCATACGAATGGGGTTGGTTGCTGCTTGTGGTGGTTCTGGAAGGTGAGCTTGTTCTTACCCTCCTCTGGCATCTCCACCCGGACAGCCGTCTGGCCGATGCCTTCGCACTCAAGCTTGTGGGCCTCCAGCAGATCTTCTCTCTTGTAGCCATGAAGACAGTGCTCACAGAAATGCTTGCGCTCACGGTGCTTGCTTGGGTTGTAGAGGAGACGGTTGAGATTAACAATACAGGTGTAGTGGAGTTTATCGCCCGTTCCAACCAAAAGTAGATTAATCCTTTTTATCTGTTTCGGCTGCTGGCTGAGATATAGGATTGTGACACCTTTGTCCCAGCCAAAGACATTATAGGCTAGATTGTTCTGCCGCTCAAATTTTGGTATCTGAGAGATGGGAATTTGGAAATCAATCCCACCTATGTTGAATTTATGAAGACCATTTTTATACCACCCTGGCCCCTCCGGATGATGTGGTGGTTTGTTCAGAGCCGCTAGGGTCGAGTATAGAAAACAGCGGTCGTCCTTGTTTTTTCACGTTAACCACTGCTTTCTTAGCACTTACTTCTGCTGGGAGTGGGATGTAGGACCTTCCCCGCAGAGGTTGATATCTGGCAATGTCCAACCAAAGGGTCTGTACCTGATCTACAACCCAGCCAGACCCTCTCTGCGTACACTGTTCGAGTGTTTCTTGGATCTGTTGGAAGGTTTTATCGAGAGCCCCCTTGATTTCGCTGGCCGGGAGAAGGGCCTCCTGTTTGTGGCGCAGCACGGGGGTTGTGTACTCCTCACTACCGTCTGGGTTGTCCTTCCGAAGCTGAACCTTGAGAGCCAACTGGAACTTCACACCACCCAGCGCCTCGATCTCTTCCTCGAGCTTGCTACTGATCTGGGGCACTTCAGCCTCGAGGAAAGTCCAAGGGTATGCACTATGAGGATTATTGGCAGGCACGTCCATCTGCCAGCCCCTCAAGAAGTCACCAATAACCCATGGGGTCTGCCTGAAGACTAGCTGTTGCTCAGCAGATCTAAACAAATCCAGAATCTCATCCTGATATTCCTTGACGGATCTCAGGACTTTCTCACGGGAGATAGGGTCAAATTCCTCTTCGATGGCTTTTCTTTTGGCGGCCTTCTTTTTGCGTGGTCGTGGGTCGATATTTTTCAGGCTTTCAGGGCTTTAACAAATGCCCTTTGACAGAGTCTGGGATAGGCTCATCCAAGATGTTTTGTTTGAGAGTCGAATAATCTTCAGATATTTCATCCATAATATCTATTTCTTCATATACCTATGTGTTGATATTTCTCTAATTGATATTTCTCTAATTTCTCTAACAGTTATACTTCATATACCTGTGTGTTGATATTTCTCTAATTGATATTTCTTAAATAGCAATTCATTAAATACTTACGTATTGCGTATTTCTCTAAAAGTTATACTTCATACACTTATGTGTTGATATTTCTCTATCTGATATTTCTCTAATAGTTATAATTCATAAAACCTACGTATTGGTATTTTTCTAACAGTTATACTTCATATACTTATGTGTTGATATTTCTCTAATTGAAATTTATCCTGGAAAGTCGTCTCGCTTCTTTTTGGAAACTTTTAGCATAGTGTTTCTTATGGTAGTATTGGTTATAGGCGCTGGTAGCGCCGCATGGTTTGCACAGCTTACGTGGGTTCTTCAAGCCACCCAAAACCCCGACAGATCCAAAGACCCCCCGCCTCTGGAGAAAACGGCGTTGTGGATACAACAGTAGGTTACTCGACATTTCCTCCCACAAGCTTCCGTTGTTCCGATTTTGATCCACGCACACTCCTGCATTGTGTTTCTGGAATTGGCAGTGTTGTGGGCAGCACAGTAGATTCCTCGACATCTCTTCCCACAAACTTCATTTGTTCTGACCTTGATCCAAGCACACTCCTGCATTGTGTTCTCTTTATAGTATGTATATAAATATTGTCTAAATCATCGACCAGTCATCTGGCCCCCACGGCTCGCAGGATTTGAGTCTATTCAGGCGAACCCCTAATAGCGTTCTCCACATTCTTTGCAGGTGTATATAAAGCTCGATGGCTCGTCTCCGGCGCCGATCTGAACCTGGCGGTACGTGTGGTTTCGTCTGTGGCAACGGGGACAGGCGAAGAGGGTGGAAGTTTTTTCTATGACTTTTTGGCTAAGACGGCGCGTTACCTCGTCGCGTTCGGTCTTCCCGGCCAGGGGACACAGCTCAGTTGCCGTCATATCAACAAAAACATCCGGAAGCAAATTCCCTGCGGCAAGCCTATCTAGGGCCCACCCTCCACCCTCTACCTTGCTAGTATTGTGCCTGTGGGGTCAATGTTGGCTAGAACGGTGCCACAGCGGGCGCTGTAGATATTCACGAACATCGGAGAGTTCCACTGGCGGTTGTAAGCGCCGGCTGTTTCCGCACACCGGGTAATCGCTGCGTTGTAACACCCGCGTTCAATTCGTTGAACGAAATCACGGCTGTGCTGCTCGTCGAAGCGTGGGTCTTGAGCAAGGGCTTTGTAGAAGAGATCCCTGTAGCATTTGCTGGGGTTAATAGGCTCTTGCATTCTGTTTCTTTATATAATCCTTATATTTAAGTATTTCTAAATTATTAGCTAATTACACGCTAGAGGGCCCGCCTGGGGGGTGGGCGGGCCCCTCTAGCTGGTGGGAGATAGTATATGTCCGTCCTCTTTTTGAAAAAAGTAACACAAAATCCTGGTAATGTGGGGGATAAATGCGCTGGTGGAGGGTGCGATCCGCGGCATGTGGCCAAACAAGGCCTAGGAGCCGATATTTGCCAACTAGGGCCTCTAGGGAGCTCTAGGGAGGAAGGCGACATGCGCGATGTAAAAGTGTCCCAGAACCCCCACTCTGTATACTACTAGATTTAATATCAGAAAGGCCTCTGTGTCACTAAATTTGGTATAGTTACAACTTAATTGCCACCACTGGGTCGGTATCTCTGCTGGTGGATGATTCGTTCGTCCCCTAGAGTATCACCAGCTCAGTATCAGTTCCTTAGTGCTGAGGTTGATACTGCGGTGTTGACGTCAGTACTCAAGTACTGATTTAAATAACTATTTATTTATATCATTAATTTTTGCAGTAAAAAAATATATTTTTTTCTAACACTAAGACATACTTGTCAAGTGAGACATGTATCTTAGCGGATTTGGTTGCCACTTTTTGTTATATTTTAAATTTTGCAAGTCTCGCTACTTTGGACATCTCATTTCTGATGCCCGGTACTTCCGTGGAGTATGGGTCATGTTTGCTGATGTGTGCGCTCGGAGGGGGAGGGGGGGGGGGGGGCTGTGTTCGCCAGGTCTTGTCCGTCATCCGTTTTGGTTTCAGAACATTAGGGTTGAGACACACTGATGAAGATTTAATATCAGAAAGGCCTCTGTGTCTAGTTGTTTCATGTTTGGGCTTCTTTCCCGTTGGTGTCTTGGACGGATGGTGCGGGTTAATTGTATCGATTGCTGATCATTGCCTTCACTTCTATCTTTATGAAACATTTCTGTATGCTATAAAATGTTTATGTACATTTGGCAGATGAATGTACACATATAGATCCAACCGAAGTTATACGATTTCTTATCATTTCTTTCAAGGTATTGTCCTTGAGATGGAAGACAAAGATTTCGTCAATTATCTCTTGAATACTTTGACTAAGAGAGACTATACACCGAAGACAGCGGACGAGAAAAGGATTATTCAAGACATTAAAGAGAAACTCTGCTACATTGCTCTAGATTTCGAGCCAAATGCTCTTTCTCCAGGCAACTTCCAATCACGGGAGAAGAGAGAAGTTTACGGATCGCCCTACGTAGAGGTCACCACTATTGCTGACAACACATTTAGTTGTCCTGCGTCGTTTAGGCAAAGGTCGTTCATTGGGTCGAGATCAGCGGAATTCATACACACTGGTACCGGTAAAATAAAGTGCAACATTGACCGCCGACAGGTTTCGTCCGATGACACAAACGAGGTCCCTGATGATGCTAATATCGAGAAGAGGGAAACCACCTCCGAAAATGAGACAAGCTTAAAGTTAAAGATCATTGCTCCAGCGATGAGAGAAAACTCTGTATGGATCGGCGGCTCCATCTTGGCTTCCCTCTCCACCTTTCAGCAGATTTGGATCAGCAAACAAGAATACCGATGAATATAGCGGAAACTAAGCAATCTGATTGTTGTTTAACCCATTGAATGCGAAAAAACCCTAAAGGGGTACCTTGGCACACAGCGCAGGTCCAAATCAAACGTCACAGAACGCGGCGTTTGATCAGGACACGCACTATTTACTAACAGAAGTTTTCGTTAAAATAGATTAAAAACAAATGAAATAGCCCTGACACCCCTAATATGCCAAATGAACTTGTCATGCATAAAGCAATGAAAGAGTTCACCAGTATAGTGTGGCGTAAGCTAAAAAGATTCAACTTTTATTTATATTTGTTTTATGTTGTTTGTGAATGAAACCATATAGCAAACGCATTTTCAACATAACTAGTTTGAGTGGACCATTTTCAATTTTGGTTTAGTTGTGGTCTTTTTCATCTGTATATACTTCAAGCAATTTGTGTAAACGAAGATCAGACGCCGCGTTCTCTGCAATCTGTTCTGGCTTTTCACTCTTTGCCAATGCCACAAAGGTGCGATGTAAGGCATATATTGTTTAATAAGTGTTTTCGGTTAAAATCCTTTTCATTTAGGCGCCTACAAAATATGTCAACTAATAAATGTGTTTCTACCATTTATGAGTAAATTCATATTGATAAAAGAAGGAAGATCTGTTTTTCTTAAAAGTGTATCCTTTTATCTTTCCAGCCCTGTCATTACCATAACTCATTCGCATGCTTGAATCAACAGAACTGGCTTTTATTCTCAGACAAAAATGTTTGTGATTTATTATTTACTTCAAATATAAATTGCAGGTGCTTGTTACGACCACCTTGATAAAGGGGTTCAAACGAGTTCCACAATTATATGTTTGTGAGCAAATACAAGGAAAATAATTGATACCCCTGAAAACATCAAGTCTTTGGAAATTGGTATTAAAGATAAGAGGGGGTGTGTACTTTATATGGAATTGATAGACAACGAAACCTTTACCTTGTGAAAGCTTTGCATTTGAGTGATTTAAAATAGAAGTGAATGCAATGAACCGGAATCGATACAATTAACCCACAGCTCCCATCAGTGACACCACGTATAACAACCACAAACATTAAACAACTAGACCCTAATGGAAACATCACGAGCGGAAAGCCAAAGAGACAGTTACTTTCCCACAAAATGGACAATTGGCTATCCAAAGCAAAATAATACAAGCGATACACACACCTAAAGACAAGCCATTACAAAAATAATCCAAAACAAACCGCATTGGAACGGTCAGTGAAACGATATCCACTGGGTGGGTGGGTGGGGGGCGCTTCAATTGATTTAACGTTGCCACAATCCTCGCCCTTACTTCAATCGCGTTTTAGACAATATGTTCAGTCCCGAAAAAGGCCTCCTAACTCATCAGTGCAACATCTCCGTGAACACAAAATCAATTCACCACAGAGATGAAACAGCGGTAGAGACTCGACAGCAAGAAACTACTGAAATGCTGGAGCAGAAGAAAACCAACTGTTAGACTCCGATTGGCCGAGCCATAGACAGAGCATCAGGCATCAACCAACATTACACAATATTAGATTATCTTTAATTCTGAGTAAATAAAAATCAAAAATGAGTTCCTTTAAGAGCAATGACAACATTCATAAGAAAGAAGATGGGTCATACTACGTAGTTTCGGCTAATAAAGCCTCATCAGTGACCCTATAATGATCCGGCAAAGAAAGCCAGAGGAAACATACTGCAATTTCGCGAATTTCGAATAGGCAGTCGATTCAAAGACTGATATAAATCAAAATGGGGTCCAAATAAATAAAAACCTGTCTAGAATATGAATCTAAACCAATATTTTTTTCCCGATTTTTCAGAATATTCACGCTGATCTCAAAGGACCAAAAGTAAAATATAAACTGCACTATGGTTGATGTACGGGGAGACGTTTTACGGCCGCCACACGGCACAACACCAGCTGCAGTGAAGGCAAATAAAAATCAAAAATGAGTTCCTTTAAGAGCAATGACAACATTCATAAGAAAGAAGATGGGTCATACTACGTAGTTTCGGCTAATAAAGCCTCATCAGTGACCCTATAATGATCCGGCAAAGAAAGCCAGAGGAAACATACTGCAATTTCGCGAATTTCGAATAGGCAGTCGATTCAAAGACTGATATAAATCAAAATGGGGTCCAAATAAATAAAAACCTGTCTAGAATATGAATCTAAACCAATATTTTTTTTCCCGTTTTCTCAGAATATTCACGCTGATCTCAAAGGACCAAAAGTAAATATAAACTGCACTATGGTTGATGTACGGGGAGACGTTTTACGGCCGCCACACGGCACAACACCAGCTGCAGTGAAGGCAAATAAAAATCAAAAATGAGTTCCTTTAAGAGCAATGACAACATTCATAAGAAAGAAGATGGGTCATACTACGTAGTTTCGGCTAATAAAGCCTCATCAGTGACCCTATAATGATCCGGCAAAGAAAGCCAGAGGAAACATACTGCAATTTCGCGAATTTCGAATAGGCAGTCGATTCAAAGACTGATATAAATCAAAATGGGGTCCAAATAAATAAAAACCTGTCTAGAATATGAATCTAAACCAATATTTTTTTCACGATTTCTCAGAATATTCACGCTGATCTCAAAGGACCAAAAGTAAAATATAAACTGCACTATGGTTGATGTACGGGGAGACGTTTTACGGCCGCCACACGGCACAACACCAGCTGCAGTGAAGGCAAATAAAAATCAAAAATGAGTTCCTTTAAGAGCAATGACAACATTCATAAGAAAGAAGATGGGTCATACTACGTAGTTTCGGCTAATAAAGCCTCATCAGTGACTCTGAAACCGTCATAGAATCTGAGGTCTGACCAACCGGGTTGTCAACCATGATTGGGTTAACTAACATGCATGCAGTCTGTCGTATAACATTTATGTTGTATCCAATCTTTTGGTACCGAAGAAAAGCTGTCGAATATAATTACGAGGACTGTTCAAATATGAATGCAACTAAACACATAAAAATGATTCCGTGATAGATTTCGATGAACATTTTATTTTGTCCCCTCAAAGTATTCCCCAGATATACAAACTTTCAGTCTTCTGATCCAATCATTGAATGCATTTTGGTAGTCTTTTCGAGGTATACTTTGAAGGCACTGGAATATTGCAGAACCGAGGTGTTTGCGCTGTACAAATTTTCGACCAGAAAGGTATTTTCAGCCGCGGGAACAAAAAAGTCACACGGGGCAAGGTCAGGGGAATACGGGGGTAGAGGGAGTTCAACAACCTTTTCCTGCTTCAGAGAGTCTTGCACAATGAACGCCTTGTGCGATGACGCCTTGTCTTGTAGCAATCTGACATTGGCCAAACTAGTTGCGGGTCGTCGTTCTTTAATATATTTCTTCAATTTTCGAGGAACTTTATTCTTGTGAAACTTCGCATTTACAGATTTGCCTTTAGGCACAGCAACCTGAATAGCAGGTCCCTGATTTGAAATGAATATGGCATACATTACCTTCGTGGGCCACTTTGCAATGCATGGTCTTTTGCAATACTTTGTTGCCCGTATTTTGTTCTGAATCTTTCGTTTTCGCTCAAAAAAGTGAACCCATGTCTCGTCACCTGTGACGACATTAGCGAAAGACCGTGCATTGAAATTTGGGAACTTTTTAAGCAACTTCTTGGCGCACTAAACGCGTGTCTTTCTCTGCTCATCTGTCGACAGATGGGGAATCCATCTAGCACAGATTTTTCTCATTTTCAAATCCAGTGTCAGAATTGTATGAGCTGCTCCTAATGAGATGCCAACTTTACTAGCTATTAACCTAGTGGTGTATCGTGCATCGGTAGCAACTATTTCTTTCACTCTAGCAACCATCTTGGCAGATGTTGCTCTTTTCGGCCGACGATCATTTGGTGCATCTTCTGTTGAGCCTTACCCACAGCTGAATTTCTTACACCAACGAAAAAATGTCGGAAAAGACATTTCATTATGCCCATAAACCGAACATATTTCATCAAAAATGTCTTTGCACCGTATACCAAGAATACAACGATTCTAAATATAGGACCATATTTCAACGGCGTACTGTGACCTTCTTCCAACCATGTTTTGTATTAGTATACAAGAGTAGACAGTGTTTATCGAACGATATACATGGCTAAAGTGCACTGATGTTAACAAGTTTGGTATCAATGTATATGTAAAATGTTTTTCTACGCTGTGATATTTATTTCCAGGTGGTGTTCGCATTAGTGCATGAGAACGTTCTACTTGCATTCATATTTGAACAGTCCTCGTACATGAAAGTTGCATTCTGAAAATAGGCAACGTTCACATTGGAGTGAACAAATACAGTAAACTTTCTGTATTAAGGCCACCATTAGGACTGTTCAAACGTTGTCTTGTTTACCACTTCTGATCAGTCCCAAAGGTGGGTCTCTGACCAGAGGGCACTTTTGCAGGTGACACAGTGAAATACTAACTTCAACCTACGAAACAAACTCATAGGCAGCTTTTCTCGTATTACATGTATCAATCCGAACCAATCTATCCCTTCTGTGACGTCGCAGTCTGTCGCTAGTTCTGAGACAGGTAAACCTGGGGAGATTTATAAAATAATATCGGAGCCCGACATTTAACTCACCAATCTTTTATTTTCTTTTATACCTCGCAATTGATAGCAAAATGTATCTGCTTCAGATTGATACCACAGTTGTTGAAATAAGATAAATTTTAAAATGACCCAGATTGTAATGAATGCTACTAGGGATTTTTCTTATTCAGTCTTTTATTTTACAACAAACATGAGTACAATCGTCAATTCAAACGCCATAAAATCCTATTTTTTTTTTAATTTATCCGCTCGCTATAACCTCTCATTCGATATATCTATTTAATATCTACAGTTTTATAGTAAAATACTGAATAAATTATTTTGTGAAAAGTGGCCAACAGGTTGCAGAATATAGCTATATATTTTACAAAGCGGATCGAACATGTTTTAAGATAACACAGGTATTAGAAAATGTAATAAGATTAGACAGATGCCAAATCTTGTTTAAACATGTTACTAAAATGAATTGCAACAGACGTTGTTAGAATTGTAAAAACGAAAAGAAAAGAATTTGGTATTCATATGGCTAATACATGTGTTATTAAAAGAATTTACTGCCATCAAAAGCATGTGATTAAATATTGCGGCAAAGTCTTTGAAAGATCAAGGAGAAATATGTAATGGTCTATAAATATGGTCTATAAAAGGGTTATCCTTTGGAGGCAAGGAATACACCACAGAACTGGAAAATATGAAGTGTACATATTTTCTTGGCCAGAATAGCTAGTTTCGGCCAATTATGCCTCATCAGTGACCCTCAAATATTTTCAAAATTCCACAACGGAACTAATGATCCCAAAGGAAAAAAATATAAACTACATTATGATGTAAAGCAGGGAGACGTTTAACGACCGCCACACATTCCCAGACACCAGCTGTAGTGACGTCAAATATGTTCTATAAAAGGGTTATCCTTTGGAGGCAAAGAATACACCACAGAACTGGAAAATATGAAGTGTACATGTTTTCTGTGCCAGACTAAACTGTAATGAAGTTTTAAATAAATTAAAATCCAGACGTTTTTGAGTTTCAAGTCTATCTACTTATGATTTTCCACTCTTTACACTACACTTCCTCATAATCTTATAAAAGAAAAACGTAATGGTTTAATTGAATGGAAATTTCATATCGAAGACTCCCGCTATCTTGCGTGTAATGTAAGAAATGTTTTTTTTTTCACTTCTGAAGAGCATAAACATTATATTATATGGTTTCTCAGAAAGTATGTGGAGCTCTTACCTTTCTACTTGACAACAATTACATAAGATTTGGTAGGAAGAGGAAGTTATTTAGACAAGTTGTGGATATTCCGAATGCTGATCTGTTCTTGTTTTGTTATGAAAGAGACTTTCCGTTGAAAACAAATCTGAAATCATTGAAGCCCTTAGCTTCAATTCTAGATATTTGGATGATTTATTAAATATTAACCATACATGTTTCGATGGATTGATCAGTGAAATTTACCCCATAGAACTTCAGTTAAATATAGAAATCCCTTCTGGTACCGAGGCCCCGTTTTTTTTATTTACATCTATTCATTGTAGACGGGTTTGTTTCTTGCAAAATTTATGGTAAACGCGATTATTTTGATTTTCAGAGTGTAATTTTTAAATTTCGTGGATTGTGATGTTCCGCGGTCGGCATCCTATGGCGTTTATATTTCGCAATTAATTCGATTTGCCAAAGTGTCTAGTCCTGTAACTTACTTCAACACTCGAAATAAATTGTTAACTGCTAAACTTCTTACTAATTATCATTAACTTCGCAAAGCCTTTTCAAAATTGTATAGACGTCATTCTGATTTAATTTCAAAATTCAATTTTGGACTTCTGCAACAAGGTATATCGGAACCCGAATTTTATGGTGACTCAGCATATTAATTCAGTAAAAAATATAAATGCGATGAATTCAGCACTCGATTTCGAAAAAATCATGCTTCGATATAAAAAGACAGGGTGCAACATGAATGTTGTACGACAGACTGCATGCATGGTAGTTAATCAAATCACTTTTGACAACATTACTTCACTCTTTCATTGTACGCCGTTGGGTCAGGTCTCATATTCTATGACGGTTCCAGCGTAAAGGCTTACTGAGAATTAGAGAGCATCTACTTTTATGTACTGTTGGTTTGTGCCTGATGCTCTGTCTATGGTCGGGCCCATCGGCGTCTAATTGTTGGACTCCTTTTGCTCCAGCATTTCAGTGGTTTCTTGCTGTCGAGTCCTCAACGTTGTTTCATCTCTGTGGGTATTTGATTTTTTGTGTTCACGGAGATGTTGCACTGATGAGTTAGGCGGCCTTCATGCGGACTGAACAAATTATTTGTCCAAATCTCGACGGAAATAAGGTCGAGGATTTTGGCCACGTAAAATCGATTTAAGCCCTTCAGCGGAATTCGTGCCACTGACCGTTCCAAGGCGGTTCTTCTCTCGCGGTTTATTTTTGTCGCTTGTCTTTGAGTATGTGTGTGCTGCTTGTGTTATTTTAGATAGCCAAATTAAATATGCTCTGCACTGTTATGAAGTACGGGTAGAAGGTTTACGTCCTTCACATGGCACTTAACACCAGCTACAGTGTCTTAAAAAACTAGAGTTGTCAGAAGACAACATAGCTCGCCTTTGGGGCCTAAGATGGATGAGGGCAAGTTATCATTTTTTTCTTCTGTAAAACAGCTCAATAGACTGCAGCAAATGAAAGAGAATCAAAAAGTACCCCTAATCATCCTGTTTTCAAGCCTTTCCACTGTAAAAAAAATGAAAAAGAAATCTATATTTGGTAAACAAATTTTACAAACTTCCAAGTAATAACAGACGATACAAATCCCCTCGCGCAATACAAATTAAAAAAGCCTAGCCTAGCGTTTGTGTAAAATCTACATTATATACATCAATACATGTAGGTACTTAAGAATGATGACAAAATTTTTCTGAAAAAAAAGCCAGCGACCTCGATCCCAGTCCCTGAAAGTTGAACTCACTCGTGTTCTCATCATACCCAACATCGATATTGGGCACCCACAATCTATATTTTAGAGCAGAATTAAGAAAAATAAGGTTAATCCTGTAAAGCCCAGTTTTACTTTATAAAAGTGGGGTTCAAGGAGGTCAAAATTATATAGGCGTGTTTTACTGATGCAGATAAACAAACAAACAAACAAACAAAAAAAAAAAAAACATTAACTCGTCGATTCTAACAAATATCCTCAGTATACGTATCTAACAAAAATAATTATATGATTCTTGACGGGCAACAGGGGATCGCATTCGCACATATCGCTTTTTGGCGGGGGTGATATTTGTCCGATCCGCCAGGCGGGGAATGTTACATCTTTATATAACGAATTTGTTTCACTGAAACGTTTTTCCACGTCACGACAATTTGTACATTGTTTCACTGTTTTCCAAAGGCGTTTGCAGCAGCAGTCGTGGGTAAGGAAATTTACATGCGAATGTAAATATAGATTATTCATTTTCCTAGTTGAAATATGGGATTTATAAACCGAGGGAGGTAAAACCTCCCGAAGTTTATAAATCCCATATTTCAAATAGGAGAAATGTATAATCTGTATATTACATGCACTTCCATAGACTTTTAGGACAGTTTGGATCTTGAATTTTGGATCTGAATGCCCGTTCAGTTGACTGTTTACAGCTCATGTAAACGGTTCAATCAGCGAAGTGTTACAGAATCTGGGTGGAAGAACAACTGGATGGGCGCCATTTTGAAAGTGCTTTCTACAGTTTTGAACAAAAATAGAAGAAATAAAGTGTTTCAGTGATAAAACAAGTAAAACGTTAGATTAAATAAAGCAAAACTTACATCCTAATCAATGGTCATATCCATGTTTTCTTTTGTTTCAGCGTTGCATCCGACTCAAACGTCACGCATTCTGAACGCCTGTTGATATTTCTTAGACGCAATTACAATGACGTCATGAATAACGTCGCCGTGATTGAAACTTTCCCGCGTTTGAATAGAACAATATCACTGCAAAGCGGTATCTCGTATCTTGTACATAAAGTAGTTCCAGCTGAAGGGATTTATTTCCCCGGCTAAGAGGAAATATTTCTTCTTAGCAAAAAGGAAAATACCAAGTTTATGTCTGGTAGAAATCATGGTATTTCTCTGTAATGTATGTAATATAATGTAAATTTTCCAGCATGCACTTCGTTGAACTCAGTGCTCATCGGGTTAACGTTAACCTCATAAATAATAATGGAACAGAATGAAATAAAGTATCGAATGAATAAAAACAACCAAAAGTTTTATTTTATTATTCTTATTATTTTATTATTGGTTTTATTTTTCATCAGCTGGGAAGTAAATAAAAGATGGTGAACATTAATATTGAAAATAATTGTCATTGCGTTGTCTAATAAAAAGCCTACACATGTCTTTGAGTAAGACAAATTTCATTGTAATATTGCAATTTTTTATATTGTTTTCAATTCAATCCGTACTTTATTTTTTTTCTCCATTATTAAACTATCATTCATACTTGACGTTAACTTTTGCCCACTGAGCACCGGTAACAACGCCGTGCGTACAGACAGGCACGTTTACTGATATCACATGTAAATATTTACTTCTCACGAGTTCCGCTGCAATCGATTTCTTTCGGGAAAACTGCAACGATGCTCATAATTTCGTGAATAATACATTCATTACTTTCATTCTTAACGGGAGATTGGGATAAACATACCCCTACTGAAAACGGTATTTGCACGGGCAAATGTCTTTCTCATGCTGGGAATGTGATCCTATTCTCCCCGCAAAGATGCAAAATAACTGATAATATCCCTAAATTGTTTGATGAATAAGAGCTGCGTCTGACAAAGTAGAAGTAAAACAAAGATCAGGAATTGATACAATTAACTTACTCCACCCATAAAAGACACCAAAGGGAAAGAAATACAAACATTAAGCGACCAGACCATAATGGAAACCTAAACAAAGGAAGGCCATAAGGACAGTTACTTTCCCACAAAATGGCCATATGGTCATCCAAAATTAAAAGACACAAGTGATACACACACTAAGCAACAAACAACAACATAAACAAATCGCCACAGAAGAGCCGCCTTGGAACGGTCAGTGGAAGATTTCCACTGGGGGGCTTAAATCGATTTTACGTGGCCACAATCCTCGCCCTTACTTCCGTCGCGATTTAGACAAATAATTTGTTCAGTCCGCATGAAGGCCTCCTAACTCATCAGTGCAACATCTCCGTGAACACAAAAATCAAAGAACCACAGAGGTGAAACAACGGTGAGGACTCGACAGCAAGAAACCACTGAAATGCTGGAGCAAAAGAAAACCAACAGTTAGACTCCGATGGGCCCGACCAGAGACAGAGCATCAGGCACCAACCAACATTACCTTGAATTAGATCTCTCTAATTCTCAATAAGCCTTTACGTTGGAGCCGTCATAGAATCTGAGGCCTGACCCACCGGCGTGCAATTAAAGAGGGAAGCAAAGTTGCCAACCGTGATTGGGTTAACTACCATGCATGCAGTCTGTCGTATAATATCCATGTTGTACCCAATCTTTTTATATCGAAGAATGATTTTACGAAATTGGGTGCTGAAGTCATTGCGGTTATATATTTTTCTGAATTTATATACTAAGTCACCATAAAATTCGGGTTCCGATAGACCTTGTTGCAGAAGAGATTTAAGTCCAATATTGAATTTTGAAATTAAATCAGAATGGCGTCTATAAAATTTTGAAAAGGCTTTGCGTAGTTTATGGTACCGATAACCCTGATTAAGGAGTTTAGCCGTCAATAATTTATTACGAGTGTTGAAGTCAGTTACATGACTACACACTCTAGCAAATCGAATTAATTGCGAAATAACAAATCGAATTAATTGCAAAAGTTAACGTCAAAACCTGTCTTTGGTGCTTGCGACTAGGTAATAGAGAGAAACAGAAATATGACTGCTTTGCTACACAGACTTGCAAGTCAAGAGAAAGTAGTATTTTTCGCTAAGTAACGAGATCAGCCTGCGTAGATGCTCAGTATGATCTACTTTATTGTTTGCAAATAGCAAAACATGCTGTCTCATGTCGAGGCTCACGCATTTACGTACAAATAAACTTTCGGCTCTGTAATGTTACCTTTGGGTATTATGATGCCAGGCGGTTTGATTGTTTGGAGTTTTGTACGGAACCAGGGGAGGGGCATTTCTGTTCCAGTTTCTTGCAGAACAGAAATTAATACAATAAAATTAGAGTAGAAAACAAAAGAAACATGTCGTTTAAACGACATATTGTTTTCTTTACCACACTGCAAAAATAGGGTAAATTTAAAACAATACAATTAGAATGGAACAGAAAACAAAAATGTCGTTTAAGCGACATATTTATTGTTTTCCTTTTCACGCTACTTTTTCAGAGTGGAACAGGAAACAAGAACTGGAGGCCAAAGTGAGCCTGAATTGCTCAGCTGGATGATGTTGATCATCTATGGTCTTGGTGGCCATTTTGTCTGTTAGATAACATTGCTTTTTGCAATTCTGAATTTGCATGTTAGAATAATCTTGATGCTTCTGATTAAGTTTCTTAGTACCTTTGTCTGATTTCTAGTTTAGGATTCAGGAGATGATGTTGATGCAGAGTGGAAGTGTCTAGTTTGGCAGGCCAGAGCTATCGGTTGCAATTGCTTTGTAATGAAAAAAGAAAACACAGTCAACCAATCAAGCGAATACAACTGCAACACTAAGCTATGGTGTATATGGCCGCTTGCAAATAAGCCACATTAGTGAATCTTCTAATGGACTCAGGGAGTTTGACTTATACTGATAACACTTCATATACAGCGGCTTTGAAGAATTTACGATGGCCGCCGTCTGGGATATGGGATCTTCGTATGGACTCAGCGAGCTTGACATAAACTGACAACACCTGAGCTGCTCCTCCCTGTAAATCTAATATGCAATTAATATACAGGTGCTTTGAAGAATTCTAATATGGCCGCCATCTGAGAATCCATGCATCTTGCATATCGGAATGGAACGTTTCTAGCAAATCCGAATTTCGATATCGCCCCAATGTCTGCCATGAAGTTTTAACTTGATTTGACCTGTGGTTCGGGAGGCGATGTAGTTCGAATAATTTCAAGATGGCCTCTGTGTGCAGCAATCTTGGATATCGGAACAATTTAAAATGAATCTGAATCTCCATGTCGCCCAAATGCCCCAAACTAAGCTTAAGCTCCATCCAACCCTTGGTTTGGGAAGAAATGTCATTTGAAATATTTCAGGATAGCCGCAATAGAGGCTATCTTCGATATCGGAACGGAACAATTTTAACAAATTTGAATCGCCATTCCGCGTCGATGCCTTCCAAGGAAGTTCCAACTTGATTCAATCTCTAGTTTGGGAGGAGATTTCGTTTGAAGAATTTCAAAATGGCCACCATAGCGACCATCTAGGATACCGGAATGGAATGTTATAAGCACATCTGAATCTCCATATCGCACAAATGCCTCCCACCAAGTTTCAGCTTGATCCGACCTCCAGTTTAGGAGGAGATGTCGTTTGATGAATTTCAAGTTGGCAATCATGGTGGCCATCTTGGATATCGGGACGGTACAATTTTAGCAAAACTAAATATCCATGTCACCGCGATGCCTCCCATAGGGTTTCAGCTCAATTCGATCTTTGCTTTGTGGGGAGATGTCGTTTGAAGAATTACAAGATAACCGCCGTCTGCCATCTTGGATATTGAAATGGAACGATTTTAGCAAATCTGAATCGCCATGTCACCCAAGTTTCAGCTCAATTCGACCTTTGGTTTGGGAGGAGATGTCATTTGAAGAATTTCAAGATGGCCGCTTGGAAATCCGAACGGAACCATTTTAGTAATTCTGAATCTCCATGTCACCAGGATGCCTCCCACCAGATATCAGCTTACTCTAACATCCAGTTCGGGAGGAGATGTCGAAAACGTGAAAATGTAACGATGGACGACGGACAACAGGACAAGGCATAACATAAATATGTCGTTTAAACGACATATTTTTTTGTTTCATGTTCCATTATAATTTTATTGCTTTAAATTCAACCCTACTTTTTCAGAGTGGAATGTGTCGTTTAAAACGACATAATTTTTGTTTTCTGTTCCATTCTATTTTTTATTGTTTTAAATTCAACCCTACCTTTTCAGAATGGAACAGAAAGCAAGAAATATGTCGTTTAAACACATATTTTTGTTTCTGTTCCATTCTAAATTTAATGTTTTAAAATCCCACCCTACTTGTTTCAGTTTGAAAACAACTCTGATTTTATTATTTTAATTTCTGTTCTGCTAGATGCTGTAAAAGAAATGTCCCTTCCCGGGCTCCGTATTTAAACGTTTTCTGTTCTATTCTAATTTTATTGTTTTAAATTCCACCTTAAATAAAAAAAAAAGAATTATATCGGTTAAAAGGCATATCGACATATCGAATCGACTTATTCCTTGTTTTCTTTTCCACTCTACGTTTGTTGGTTTAATTTTTGTTCTGCTAGTTACTGGAACAGAAATGTCATTTCCCGGGTTCCGTAGTTTTACGACTAAGTCAATACTATATAGGTTGTATCGACTATCGAGCCGAACAGGTTACCTAACCACACTTTATGGATAGCTTGAATATTCGCTGTTAACCAGTAATTCTTCAGTCTGAAACTTATAACTACTCTATCCTTCTTTAATTAAGGGGAAGAGAAAGGAAGGCCGTAGAAAAGAATTCACGATCAATCTCCACGAAAAAAGTTGCCGATCCGGCAGGTATCGAACGTGTGACCTTCTGATCACCAGTCAGGTTCGCATCTGACTGAGGCGCGGTGTAATGATGAAATGTGTTAAGAGTTTTCCTGAATATCAGGGTACATTAGCAAAAACTTTTCGATTGTGAGATCTAAAATTGTGATGTCCATTACGAAAAGACGCTTATTTCAATATCGTGAAACTTTTACCACCAAACATAAGGACCTTCAGAAAAAAATGGTATTGTTGTCTTATTTCTGCTCCAAACATTATGAGCACTCGTCAGAACCGCCTAATCGGTATTCACAATGTATGTTTTGAACATAAATAAGAAAACACTTGTATTCCCCTCGAAATCGCAGTTTTACTGTACGAAAGTGGGATTTAAAGGGGTCAAAATTATATAGGGGCGTTTTCGTGAAGATGACGACAACACATCCGTGCGACATACTGCATTCTGTCACATATTTATAATGGTTAATTAATTCCTAAGACATAGTCTGTGGGTGCTCGTAAGAACCACCTCAGCTAGGCCGTTCTAACGGGTTCTTACAACCTTGCTTAGAAAAGAAATAATGAAAATAGTGTACACCCATGTAAACGTCATTTTTTGTGTGTGTGTGTGTATGAGTGTGTGTGTATGTGTGTGTTTAAGGTGGCGTTTAGCGGTAATGTCCAATATACCGTCTTGAGAATACGCCCATATAATTCTGACCCCTCAAATCCCACTTTTATATAGTTAAACTGGGGTCTACAGGGGGTAAACCTTATCTTTTTACTATTGTTCGTTTTGGTTTTGGATTTACGATCCTTTCAAGCTTGTTGCTCATATTTCCCTTCCGTTGCAGAACTTGGAGTCTCAAATTGACCCGAACGTGGCTCGAACCATAGCGATGAGAGACCTGATGACTAAGAGTCATTAGGCCGCGGCGGCCCGTCCCTGCTCTACAATACTGATTGTGGGTACTCGGTAGACCCGCCTCAATCTGTATTTCGAGCAGGAAGAAGAAAAAAGAAAAAGAAAAAAAAAAAACAGCAATTTTTCATCAATAAATTATCTTCTTTTTTTTCGGCGGTTAAATTTTCAATGTATTTGTATAGGCGTGCTTTCGGAATGACGGGCTTTTGAAATGATGTAAAATATGAGACGTGTCATAAGAAAAAACACAATCAGCTCCAGCAATGATTTGTTGAAAAAAAAATCTCAGTTTGAGGTCAGTTGTAAGTTAGATCAAATCACGAGCGGGTAGTGTGTGTGATTTGCCTACATAGAACTGAGATAAAATCCGATTTATTACCAGAACTGATCTATTTGAATTCCAACACGCTAATAATTTTTATTTTTCCTTCAAATTCTTCATTACTTACGCCATTTGTAGCAGAAATTCCACAAATATTTTTGACAAATCAACACAATTTCGTTCTATTGCAATGTTTTGGAAAAAAGCCATTCATCGACAAATGTCAATGGTCGTAAAACGGCGGTTTAACAGCAGGGATGCTGAATGCACAAAAACGCCATATCGTTTTCACAAGCAAATCCCGATATCGAAGCTCCGAGTCCCCGTTCCTTGGCAGCTGGCCTAGAGAGTGGCCCTATCATCTCAAATTCCCCTAACAAGCCCTCCAAGTAAGTTTCGAGTGGGTCCGCCATTAAGCCCCCGTCCCCCTTAGGGACGGTCCACTACATTCGACGGCCTGGGTCGTCTTTGGCGGCACCCCCTTGGCAGGTCAGGACACGACAGCTCGAAGCACAAATATTATAATGTGTATGAAATTTGAATTCAATCTACCAACCCGAAGGTTACAAAAAGAGATCGCACGGAAACAGCGCGGCCGCAGTGGGATGCTGAATGCACCAAAACGCCTTATCTGTTTAGCAGGCAAACCAGCCATTTGAGGCACCCAGGTCCCGTTCCTTGACGCCTGGGGCGGCGAGGGTCCCGTCATCTCAATATCCCATAACAAGCCCCTCCACCCTCAGGGCAAGTTTCGAGTGGGCCATCCCATGGGGCTTGTGAGAGAGGGACCCGCTCGAAACTTGCCCCCCCCCCCCCGGCAGGTTAGGACACGAACGCTCGAAACACAGATATTATAATGTGTATGAAATTTAAATTTAATCTACCAAGGTTACATAAAAAGAGATCGCACGGAACAGCGGTGGCCGCGGGCCTGGAATCGACCATTCGAAGCGCTGCCGTGAAGAGTCCCCAATGGGGTTGCGCCCCAACCGAATAGTGCTCTGAAACGGCTGCGGTGGTCGGTGTGCCGGGTCCTTAGAGCACTGCGGCGATCGGTTAGCCGGGTAGTCCCCGACCTGCTTTCCATTTAGAGAAGTGTGCGATTAGAACATACTCAACGCTTTGCCGGATAGTCCCAACCCGTTTACCATTCAGAGAAGTGCAGGGTCAGGACAAAGAGAGTATTGGGGTTCTAAGCGATGCCAAAGCTGAACTTGAGGTTGATGGCGCTAGTGCGATCTTCTCCTCATGGAGAGTGGAAAGGGAGGATCGGTGTGGCGCTGGCGACGTTTAGATCGCTGATGGCATGCATGCCAGAACCGGGCGACTGGCCCTGGACTCCCGCATGGCAGATGAAAGGGCGGCGCGGCTTCTCGCCAGCCTTTCAGGTGGCGCTTTCCTCCTTAAACCGGCATCGACCGTGTGTTCTTTCAGAATGCCTTCTCGATCACGGCTATTGCATACGGCCTCTACCCCTTTAGCTTACCTAGCTCCGTTAAGAGATGGCGGCCTCAACTGTGTGGCTCAGAGATTTGTCGAGCATTTCAAATGAGCCATGAGAGGGCAGGGTCTGACGCGTACTAGGTTGCAGAAAATTCGGGATCGGGAGGAGAGGTTTCTGAAGACTGATTCCACGGTGGGGGACGTAGCAAAGCTGCAACCGATCCTGAAGAGGGCAAACGCTCTGAGGGACATTGCCAGCGAGGACATTTACAACTGTTACAGCGGTAAGTTCCAGTGCGGTGGTAATGGTGTCTAGGGCAATGCAAAACTGATCTGCCACAACGGCTACGCCTGGTCCAAAGACATTCACTTTCCGCAGTGCCGAGAGATCCGAGAGAGCCTTTTGTACGAAGCCGACGTTTTGCACGCCATCTGAGAGGTCACTCAGGGTGATCCATTAGCGGTTTGGCTGCTTGGCAGCGAAGACCATCAACTCTCAGTCGACCAGTTAGTGCTCCTGGACGGTCACACTTTTAGGAAACAAGATGCCCACAACAGCCTCCGGGGAATGTGCGTTCGCCTAGGCGATTGTTCTGTAGCAGACGTGGCTTTTGGCGAAAACCACGCGGCCAGCATTGTGGCAAAGGAGAGGAACAGCTGGAAGCCAACCCCGGTCAGCATTCTCCCAGATATTCAAAATCCTTGTGTGGAGCATGGCCACATTGGGCTGTGAAAATCGATTGGCTACCATTCGAAGGACGTCGTCAGCGTCGACATGAAGGCCAGCATCCCGGCATCCTTCAAGGGCATGGGTGAAGAGAAGCCCTATTTCGAGTGCTTTGGGCACTCAACACACCGCATGAAACGTGTAGCCATCAACGGCGCTCTCCCAAAAGACATTGGGGCAGGCTTTGTCGAGGTCCAGGAATAGGTGTTCGCGGCCGGCTGTCACCATGTCATCCCTGCCTGGTTTGGAACGCATTTCGCAGATGCCTCAAACGGTGGTTGGGCCCCTACAGCGCTCTTAGCCTGGCCTGCTGAAGTCTCTCAAAGTTAGGGAAGCTATCGTCTCCTTCGAAAGCCAGACTGAGGCCTGGTTGCCCGGCAGCAGAAATCAGGCTTGTTCCGTCATCGGCAAATTCACCCAGGGAGGCAAGGCAGACGGAAAATGCTGATAAGGCGGTTGGTGACAGACCAGGGGGAACTTGACTTTCTAGTGCGCGACACCCACCAAAGCGCTGCTTTGGTTGGCGTCCATCAAAGGTGTCCTCTGGGCCACATCCTTACATGCTATGATGGGTCCCAACCCCAGTAAACCCACCTGAGGGCAAGCATACTGGCCTACGCCAACTTCAACCTCCTCTAGATATTTTCACGGTTCGCGCCAGATGAGGCGGTTGAGAGCACTGACAGCATTTATGTCCGAAGGCCCGCGCTGAAGAGGCGCCAAGGTTTCGAGGCCTTCGTGAACGAACAGAAGTGCACCTGTGGGGTGGACGGATGTTTGGCCTGTTTCCTCGGGGAGAGTACCTCCCCTCGGTCGCGTCAGCCAAATGGTGTGAGAAGGTTGAGCAGCTCTACATGCCCATGACGCATTGGGCCTACCTCGCTGAGCTTGACCACATCACGCATGCATAGGAACTCACAACAAGCACCGTTCTTCGAGGCACCGCTTGAATTACCTGAATGGTGGCGGGAAAAAACGGCAACACCACTGGAGCAATTGAGC
Source organism: Lucinisca nassula (assembly GCA_963580285.1). Lineage (NCBI taxonomy): Eukaryota > Metazoa > Mollusca > Bivalvia > Lucinida > Lucinidae > Lucinisca > Lucinisca nassula. The sequence goes on along the minus strand of OY757010.1, from coordinate 200,704,766 downwards.
TCTTCCGCCAGAGGGATCCCCTTGTCTTTGCCCCGACCCCCGTCTGGCGATAGCGATGCGGAAGGTGGGGGTCAAGGCCCAAATCTATCACAGCTCTTCCGTTGTGGTGGCGAGAAGGAGTCGACGCCCGAAAGGATTGGACGGAAGTTCATTCATCATGTGATCATCTAGGATGAGGTCTGTACAGTGCCCCGTTCCACTCTGGAAACTTTCCTCGACTTGCTTGAGGGATAAATCGTCCAAGTCGTCTATGTGTGTGTGCGTGTGCGTGTGCGTGCGTGCGTGCGTGCGTGCGTGTGTGTGAATTCGGGTTTAACGTCGTTTTCAACAATTTTTCAGTCATATCACGACGGTGTCTGGTTGCGACAGGGAGCTCAATGCTCACTTTTATAGTGCTGCCTCACTGAAGTATCATGTCCCAGACACATTACATGATACCACACCCAGTCATATTATCCTGACACTGGTTCGACCAGTCCCAGCTCTACCCCGTAAATCTGAGTGCCAAGCGAGGAGCAGCTAGTACCATTATTAACAACTTTGGTATGTCGCGGCTCGGGATCGAACCCGTGACCTCCCGTTCCCCGGAGCGGACACTCTACCAACTGAGCTATCCGGGCCGGTTCCAAGTCGTCTGATGTGGCAACCAGGGATAACCGCCTCGAATGGCCGGAGAAATGCCCCACTACTGGCTTTGCGAGGGTGCCTGCTATTAAAAGGAAGTCGTCCTTGACTACAGGGCCAAAGAACCCGCCTTAAAGCGAATCCGCCTGCAGCCTGACAGGGTCCAATGTCAAGAGATGCGAAAGGCTCTTCCTAGCTGCCTCGGCTGGGAACGCCTCCTTGCTACCTGGAGGCCAGGCGATCTTGTTCTGACGTCGGGACTGAAGGTCCGCGACCGGGCCCAGAAGCTGCTATTCGAGCGCCACGAGGAGTGTTACCCGGACACCCACGCGTGCCTCTTCTATACCGCCCCAAAGACATTCGGCGACAAAACGTCGTGGTCACCGTCCCTGGCCCTTGCTGCCGGGTGACGAACCGGACCGGCATTACATCGTCCTAAACGCAGTATGCTCGCGACGCTCTCGCCGGAAAGTGGGGCCCGGACTGGTCTATCGGCTACGCCTTCTCCATCCACTATAGCCTGACCTTGGGGATTCTAGAGGGTCACTAAAATTCGTGGAGCTAAGCGATGTAGATGTATCATATGCAGTTCCAAAACTGCTTCATACCCTAGCTTTTACTGGGAGCAAGTGGGTTGCCTATGCGGACCCCCTTCAACAAAAACAGGGTGGCTTATTGACATAAGACTTTCATCTCCGTACGTCGTGACTGCATAAAAACAAAATAAATCCGAAGATAGCCAATATCGGCTCTCGACTGTGCTCGTATATCTCCGAGACATAGAACATTGTCGTTTCCGAAGAATTGCGCTACGGACAAGCAACAACCGGCAGGGACTCTTGAAAATTGTCACTGAATTCGCCCTAGCGGAGACAGACCAGCCGACTTTGTTGATGTGTTACCTGGCTTCAAGCTCAAATGACCACCAACGCATGCTAATAAGGAGGTTGGGATTCAACTAACAGTACAGTAGGCACCTCAAGCAAGTTTCACTCTTGAAGGAATCCAACACCAAGGGGATCACCGTCAGTAAGACCTACATATTTTTATAAGGCCAAGTGTCTCTTCAAAGGCTGCGAATTACGCCGGTGCTCTCCACCAAGGTACAGTCACAATCGGCCAGAAGACCATTAAAACCCACCCAGTTCGAGGGTAGTATAACAGGATGGACCTGTACCCAGGACTTGAAACCGGAACAAATCACCGATTTCAGGATGTGGCCGAGGTCAGATTCCGTCTCGAGAGGGCGCTTCGCTCTATAAGAAGTACCGGCGTTGAGTTAATGTCATTGACGGGGTTGACAATGCGCTTTCTGTGACTAGCGTTGGACTAGCTGCTTCTGGGTTCGGATTGCTTGCAAAGATCATCGCGACGCCATTGGCCTTCAAGCTGTGGCGATTGGGTGTGAATTGCTATGAACTGACGAGGTGTTTTAGGCCGGAGACTGAAATCAAAAGCCAAAAAGCACGATCAGATCCGTGTCTTGGGAGAATCGAAGCTAAACTCAATCGCAGACCACATTTCAAGCGCTCTGAACGATGACCAGATATCCAAGGAGGAGTTTAGCCTGGTTCTCTATGTGGTTGACAAGTACAACCAGGTGAAATCTGAAATTCGTGGGTGTCAGAAACAGGGCGTTGGCTTATCAGAAGACGAAAAAGAAAATAAATAAAGAAGCTATTTCAGCATGCGAGAGAGGAAGCGATGGTGACAGCTCGTACGAAATTATTGGAAGAACTCAACCAAGCTGGAACCAGTGGCATCTGAAAATTTTTGCTGGCGAGCTTAAAATACCTCTAAGGCTGGTCGACCCCGATCCGGCTCCCAATGGGCTGGTCCAACCTTACGCCCTTTAATTGTTTTCCAGTGTCTGCCCGAAAAGACTCTTCCTGGTCGTAACATTGCACGTACAAATCCCGTTCTCGGTAACGATCATATGCCGCGATACGCGAGTACATGTACCACATACCGTCGTTTTCATACTCCCGAAGTATTACATCGCGTCTGGCTTGTAAGAGCTTTTTTATTTCGCCCGAGCTCTTTGCACTTAAGAGATGTTTTACTTCCACCCAACTCATGAGTTTTACTGTTACCGGAAAATGTCTAAAGCACATGCGTCTGAACAGTATCAACACTGAGAAAAAATAACAAAAGCCGTGTCTGTTTCAGCACTTTTACCACCCGATACTAGGTAGAATTTTTTACACGCGCATCCCAGCATCGAGTGGTGGTTGCTACCCTCCCCGCCTCCCCCCTCCGCTGTAGGCTCACGACAAGCTCTCTGTCCCAAGGTCAACTTTCACCTCATATTCCCAGCCTTGCCGAAACGAACACATAGACAGATCTGAAGTAAGTTGACACAATGCATCGTGAATGGCGGCATCAACTGGGATAATTCTGTTGCATGCGTAACCCTTAACAAATGCATGGCATTAAGGATGCCATTTAATACCCATAAACAGACAGACGAACGTCATACTCGGAGACAGACAACCGTGCTCTAACAGAGACTGATTATTGAATGTCACTCTATGATTTTTATATTTCGCACTTATGCGATTGTCAAAACATTGCATTTAAAATGTTTCAAAATTTATTGGTTCAGACATATAACCCCAAAAGCCGTCCTCGATAGCTCAGTCGGATGCGCGTCTGACTGGTGATCAGGAGGACGCGGGTTCGACACCTACCGGGTCGACAACATTCTTTAGCCGGCATCGGTAGCTCAGTCAGATGCGCGTCTGACTGGTGATCGGGAGGACGCCGGTTCGATACCTGCCGGGGTCGGCAACATTCTTTCGTGGAGATTGATCATGAAATCTTTTCTACGGTAATTCTATCCCTTCCGATGATTCAAAAAGGGCAGTTGTCAGTTCCTGGCGAAAGAATGTGAACTGTACTGGTTAACCGCTTACGTTTAAGCTCCCCCAGGAAAAGTGTAGATAGGTAAAATGACCGGCTCAAAAATGACATAATTTTGTGTTGACTGGGCCGTTAAACGCCAATACAAACAAACAAACAAATAACCCTAAAATCGTGTGCGGTTTTATGACCTAGCGGTATTCGATCTCGCTCATGGTAATTTAATAACGCTTGCCTGGGCATCAGAACGAACCAGGTACCCAATATTTAGCTTTTGCATCCACAATGCTTAATGAAATGAAAGTTTCAAGGGGAACAATCTATAATCGGAGTAAGCTAGACGACCGGTAAAATAAGCTGGACAACTTCGTTATGAACAAAAAAAAAGCAAGGTTTTAGCTGTTTCTCTTTGCTTGTAAAATGAAGAGCCATTCGCAATTACGCTGGCCTAGGTTTGTCTAATACGCCAATGTCCAATAAGCGGCTCGACGATGATGCGCCCGGACCCGAGCTTCGGCCCTGTCGACACGCAGGTCCCACAGGGTATAAGTCTCCGACTGGGTCCATTTACCACACCTCCGACAGGGCATCGTAATTGGAGGAATTCCGGCGTATACGAGCCAGACGAAACATGCAATGTTCCCAGAGACAGCTTCAACCGCAGTGCTCTAAGGAGCCGATGAGGTGCAATCCGCAATTACGCTGACCTTTCCTGGTGTTCTGGTGTGTCCTGATCGCACGCTTCTCTAAACGGAAAGCGGAAAGGGGACAACCCGGCAAACAGACCGCCGCAGTGCTCAACGGACACGGCACACCGATCGCCGCAGCCGTTTCAGAGCCCTATTCGTTGGGGGCTCAGCCCCATTGGGGACTCTTCACGGCAGCGCTTCGAATGGTCGAGTCCAGGCCCTCGACCGCACTGTTTCCGTGCGATCTCTTTTTGTAACCTTGGTAGATTGAATTCAAATTTCATACACAGGATAATATCTGTGCTTCGAGCGTTCGTGTCCGGACCTGCCAAGGGGGCAAGTTTCGAGTGGGTCCCTCAGCCACACGCCACCTGGGACGGGCCGCCACCCTCGTCGGCATGGCGGGGGCTGTGGCGGAAGGACCCACACGAAACTTGCCGGGGCGGGGGGGGGCTTGTTAGGGGAAATTGAGCTGATAGGACCCCTCTCCGCCCCAGGGGTCAAGGAACGGGGCCTGGATGCCTCGAATGGCCTGTTTAAAAGATAAGGCCTTTTTGTGCATTCAGCATTTCCCCGCGGCCGCCGCTGTTTCCGTGCGATCTCTTTTAGCAACCTTAGTAGATTGAATTCAAATTACATTCACAGTATAATATCTGTGCTTCGACCGGTTGTATCCCTACCTGCCAAGGGGGTGCCGCCACAGACGCCCGAGGCCGGCGCGGGTGGTGGGCCGTCCCAGAGGTCTTTGTGGTGGGCCCACTCGAAAGTTACTGGGGTTGGGAGCTTGTTGGGAACTTTGAGATGATAGGGCCCCTCTCTAGACCAGGGGCCAAAGAACGGGGGCTGGAAGCTTCGAAATGGGGATTTGCTTGGTAAAAAGATAAGGCGTTTTGGTGCATGCAGCAACCCTGCTGCTGCTTTTTAGGACGTCACTCTTTACGCTCTTCCGCCTTGTGATTTGTTGCAGAATAAATCAGTTCCTTGCCCATTACGGAAACACGCCTATACAAATACATTGTAAACTTTACCGCCAGTAAAAAATGCAAAATTGCAGATGAAAAATTGTGATATATTTCTTATTTCTGCTCAAAATATAGATTGTTGGTACTCGTTAGAACCGCTGTTCTAACGAATACCCACAATCTATATTTTGGAGCAGAAATAAAAAAAAATACGTTAACCCCTGTTAACCCAATTTTACCAGGTAAAAGTGGGATAAGGGGTCAAAGTTATATAGGAGTGTTTTCGTGATGCAATGCCTATATAAGCGGGTTGACTTCTCTATCTCTGGTCGGGCCCATCGGATTTTAGCTGTTGGTTTTCTTTTTTCTTTTGTTCCAGCATTTCAGTGGTTTCTTGCTCTCGGGTCATCACCGTTGTTTCACCTCTGTTTTTTTTTTATTATTTATTTTTTTTTTGTTCACTGGGATGTTGCACTGATGAGCTAGGAGGCCTTCATGCGAACTGAACAAATTATTTGTCTAAATCGCGACGGAAGTAAGGGCGAGGATTGTGGCCACGTAAAATCGATTTAAGCCCTCCTGTGGAATTCGTTTCACTGACCGTTCCAAGGCGGTTCTTCTGTCGCAGTCTATTTTTGTAATGGTTTGTCGTTGAGTGTTTGCATCATTTATATTATTTTGATTCGGATAACCGTTGGCCATTTTGTGACAAAGTGACTGTTCTTTTGCTTTTCCGCTGTTAGTGTTTCCTTAGGGTCTGTTGTTTCATGTTTGTGTTTCTTTCCCTTTGGTGTCTCTGATGGGAGTTATGGGTAAATTGTATCGATTGCTGATCATTGCCTTCACTAATATTTTATGAAAAATTTCTGTATTTGTATACAACGTTTCTTATTTTGGTAGGTAAATGAAAAAAATATATATCTAACCGAAGTTACCTATGATGTACGAGTCCTTCATTTTTTTTAAGGTATTGTCCTGGAGATGTAAGACAAAGAATTTGCCCATTATTTCGTGAATGCTTTGTCTAAGAGAGACAAATCAACGAAAACAGCGGACGAGAAAAGGATTATTCGAGACATTAAAGAGAAACTCTGCTACGTTGCTCTAGATTTCGAGCCAAATGCTGATTCTCCCGGCAACTCCCATTCTGGCGAGAACAGAGAAATTAACGAGTCGCCCTACGGAGTGGTCACCACTATTATTGACAACACATTTAGTTGCCTTGCGTCATCATGGCAGAGGTGGTTCATTGGCTCGAGATCAGCGGAATTCATACACATGAAGTGCAAAATTGACATCCGACAGGTGGTTTTTGACGACCAAGTTTCGCCCGATGATTCAAGCGATGTCTCTGATGATGCCAATATCGAGAAGAGGGAAACCACCCCCGAAAAGGAGACAAACTTCAATATAAAGATCATTGCTCCATGGGAGAGAAAGTACCCTGTATGGATCGGTGGCTCCGTCTTGGCTTCTCTCACCACTTTCCAGCAGATGTGGATCAGCAAACAAGAATATGATGAAACTGACAGAAGCTAAGCAATCTGATTGTCGTTTAAGCTAAATAGATTCAACTGTCATATGTTTGTTTTATGCTGTTTGTGTATGAAACAGAATATTAACACATTTTGTACCAAATGGAATCTTCCTTCTTAAAATGCTAGGAGTTGATTTCAAAATTTAGGGATATCTGGTTGTGTTTTCTTTAAAATTTGTCTGGATAATTGCTCAACATTTTGCGAACAGTGTAGACCCCGAACAACCGCCGCGTTCTGTGGCGTCTGATCTGGGCCTGCACTGTTTGTCAGGGTACCCGTTTGGAGGTTTCTTGTACAAAAAGGGTTAATCTATATATAGCAAATGAATCTTGCACATAAGTAGCTTTGAGTGGACCTTTTTCAATTTTGGTTTGTATGTGGTCTTTTTAATGCAAATAGTGTAAACAAAGATCAGACGCCGTGTTCTGTGTCGTCTACCCTGGCTCTTTACTTCTGAAGAGCAAACAAATTATACTTTATGGTAATTTGTGTGAAGCTATCAACTTTCTACTTGACAATAACACATAAAATTTGGTACAAAGTTATTTAGACAAGGTATGGGTATTCCGATGGGTTATAAATTGCGCACCCTATGTGGCTGATCTTTTTTTTTTTTTTTTTTTTTTTTGTTTTGTTATGAGAGAGACTTCATGATGCCCCTTTCTGCTGAAAACCAATCTGAAATCATTGCAGCTTTTAGTTCGACTTCTAGATATTTGGATAATTTGTTAAATATTGACAATACCTATTTCGATGGTTTGATCAGTCAAATTAACCACATAACTTCAGTTAAATAAAACAAATTCTTCTGATACCGAGGCCCCGTGTTTGAATTTGCATCTGTCTATTGTCGATGGGTTTGTTTCTTTCAAAAGTTATGATAAACGCGATGATTTTGATTTTGAGATTGTAAATTTTCCTATTTTGGATGATGATGTTCTTCGTGCGCCATCTTATGTCTTTTGTATTTCGCAATTAATTCGATTTGCCAGAGGGTGTAGTCATGTAACTGTCTTCAACACTCGTAATAAATTTACTGCTAAACTTCTTCATAAGGGTTATCGGTACCATAAACTACGAAAAGCCTTTTCAAAATTTTATAGACGTCATTCTGGCTTAATTTCAAAATTCAATATTGGACTTAAATCTCTTCTGCAGCAAGGTATATCGGAACCCGAATTTTATGGTGACTTAGTATATAAATTCAGACAAATATATAACCGAAATGACTTCAGCACCCAATTTCGTATAATCATTCTTCGACAAAAAAAAGATTGGTTACAACATAAATGTTATACGACAGACTGAATGCATGATAGTTAACCCAATCGCGGTTGACCACTTTGCTTCCCTTCCCTCTTTAATTGCACGCCGGTGGGTTAGGCCTCAGATTCTATGAAGGTTTCAGCGTAAAGGCGTACTGAGAATTAGAGAGAATTTAATTCTATGTAATGTTGGTTGGTGCGTGATGCTCTGTCTCTGGTCGGGCCCATCGGAGTCTAACTGTTGGTTTTATTTTGCTCCAGCATGTCAGTGGTTTCTTGATGTCGAGTCCTCACCGTTGTTTCATCTCTATTTTTCTTTTTTGTTTTTTTTTTTGTGTTCCAGAAGATGTTGCACTGATGAGTTAAGAGGCCTTCATGCGGACTGAACAAATTGTTTGTCTAAATCGCGACGGAAGTAAGGGCGAGTATTGTGGCCGCGTAAAATCGATTTAAACCCCCTAGTGGAATTCGTTGCACCGACCGTTCCAAGGCGGTTCTTCTGTCGCGTTTCATGTTTGTTATGGTTTGTCTTTGAGTGTTTGTATCGCTTATAGTATTTTGTTTTGGATAGCCATTTGGCCATTTTAAGGGAAAGTATCTATCCTTTTGGCTTTCCGCTATTGGTGTTTCCATTAGAGTCTGTTTTTTCATGTTTATGTTTTTTTCCCTTTGGTGTCTCTGATGGGAGCTGTGGGTTAATTGGATCGATTCCTGATCATTGCCTTCACTTCTATTTTTCATGCTGACTGAACATAGTATTTGGCTTTCCGCTATTGATGATTCCATTAGGTCTAGTTATTACCTGTTTGTGTTTTCCCATTGATGTCTCTGTTCGTAGGTGTGGGTTAAATGTATCGATTCCTGGGCATTGCCTTCATTTCAATTCTATTTAAAATATATCACTATATGGGTCGTGCAAAAGAAAAGTGTATTTTAGAGTAAGATGGCCTAGCGGAGACTGATCAGTCTGTGCGTCTTCAATTCGCACTCTGTGGGCACCTATTGACACAGTATTTCTGCGTGGCGACAGATAATGTTGTTTTTTATGTTTGTTTATAGACTGATATAATTTTGCACCACCCCCCTTAAACACGACTTTTAAATAGGAAAACTGGGGTTGTCAGGGGTATAGATTATTTTTGCATTTCTGCTCAAAAACATAAATTGTGTGTACTCGTCAGAGCCGTCTCCTGTTTCGTTGGGGAGGGGGTGGGTGTGGAAAAGAATATGTCATTTTGGCTTTCTATTTGTAATGTGTTAATTATAGTGCTGTTGTTTAAATATGCGTTCTTCTAGGTTGATGTCTTGGACGCCCACCGGAAGTTTTCCCCACCCCCACACCCTAACACCCGCATCCCCAAATGTACATGACGCCTGTATATTGTTTTTTTTTGTTTTTTGTTTTTTGTTTTGTTGTTGTTGTTGTGAGCTTTAGGTCGCTTTTACGAAGCATGTCACATGTGTATATATAATTTTACATCGTCCCTCAGACATGCATGGTGATAGTGGACGACCGCTAATCCGAATAACCCAACAAATGAGAAGAATGACTTTTAAACCTCATTTGATTTTTAATATACGATTATATCAGATTTCTCCCTGATCTTTCATAGACTTTGTCGCAATATTTGATCACATATTTTTATGGCTGTATGATATGAAACAAAAAATTTAGAAAGTTTAGCAGTGCTGAGAGGACTTGAGTTTGCAATAAACCGTGTTCTTTATGGTATATTATGAAGTTTACCTAACCAATACACCGTATCACAAAATAGCAAACTTGGCGGCTACATGATGGATATGATCATTAGACACAGACCTCACTACAGCCAGAGGCGGTAGTTCATTAGCCTTTTTACCTCAAATTTCTTGCTGAAGAGTATAAACAGTGGAGCCGTCAAACATTGACCGCCTTGTCTGCCGGTGGCGAAACATACTTTTTTTATTTCGGTTTATTTTTGTTATGGTTTGTCTTTGGGTGATGGTGTCCCTTACATTATTTAATTTGGAATAGCCTGTTGGCCACTTTGTGGGAAAGTAACTGTCCTTTTGGTTTTCCGCTATTGATGATTCCATTTTGTCTGTTGTTTCATGTTTGTGTTTCTTTCCCTTTCAAATTGGTGTCTCTGATGGGAGCTGTAACATGATTGTATCGATTCCTTATTATTGCCTCCACTTCTATTTTCCTATCAAATTATTGAATACCTAATATAAGGTGACATAAAGACGTCTTTGGTTTAGGAAGTAATATATTAGTATTTCGAGAATAGATAAAAATGCGTTTGTTAACTAGTTTCAAAATTATAAGTTTCCATTCTTTAAGGCCGTTATGCTCAACATACTCTCGCATATACTTTCAATTACCGAATTCAGTAACTTTCTGCCCTATACTTGTTGAAATCATTATCAGAAAGAAATCGATCTTCCCCCTAGTGGAATTCGTTTCACCGACCGTTACAAGGCGGTTCTTCTGTCGCGGTTTATGTTTGTTATGGTTTGTCTTTGAGTGTTTGTATCGCTTATAGTATTTTGTTTTGGATAGCCATTCGGCCATTTTAAGGGAAAGTATCTGTCCTTTTGGCTTGCCGCTATTTATATTTCCATTAGGGTCTGTTTTTTCATGCTTGTGTTTTTCCCTTTGGGGTCTCTGATGATAGCTTTGGGTTTATTGGATCGATTCCTGATCATTGCCTTCACTTCAATTTACCATGCGGACTGAACATAGTATTTGTCCGAATCACGACGGAAGTAAGGCCGAGGATTGAGGCCTTGTAAAATCGATTTAAGCTCCCCAGTGAAAAAAAAGATTTCACTGACCGTTCCAAGGCGGTTCTTCGGTCGTGGATTTTTGTACTTATGATTTGTCTGCATGTGTGTGTTGCTGGTGTCTTTTTGTTTTGGATAGTTTTTTGGCCTTGTTCACAGAGGGCCAATCAGAGACCATCTGTTGGTTTACATTAAATTATACCATAATGTAAATCCTCGTATGTCATATTTTTGACTTGAGTGAATTAAGTGCTGTTCTGTACTTTATTTCAGTTGTTTCATGCTGTATTTGTCTAATCCGCGACGGAAGTAAGGGCGAGGGTTGCGGTCGCGTGTGGAAATGATTAAGCCGCCCCAACACACACACACACACTCACACACATACACACACACACACACACACACACACACACACATGCACACACACACACTTAAAAATAATAATATGAAATACTTTTCACTGACCGTTCCAAGGCGGTTGTTGTTCTGTCGCGTTTTTTTTTTTTTTTTTTTTTTTTGTTATTGTTCGTCTTAAAATGTGTGCATCGCTTGTATTTTTATAGATTTGTTTTAGCAATCGGCCATTCTGTGGGAAAGTGCCTGCCCTTTTGGCTTGCCGCTATTGATGATTCCATTAGGTCTAGTTATTACATGTTTGTGTTTTTCCCATTGATGTCTCTGTTCGTAGGTGGTGGTTAAATGTATCGATTCCTGGGCATTACCTTCGTTTCAATTCTATTTAAAATATATCACTATATGGGTCGCACCAAAGAAAAGTGTATTTAAGAGCAAGATGGCCAAGTGGGGACTGATCAGTCTGTGCGTCTTCAATTCGCGCTCTGTGGACACCTATTGACACAGTATTTCTGCGTGGCGACAGATAATGTTGTTTTTTATGTTTGTTTATAGACTGACATAATTTTGCCCCCCCCCCCCACCCCATCCCTTAAACACGACTTTTAAATAGGAAAACTAGGATTGTCAGGGATATAGATTATTTTTGCATTTCTGCTCAAAAATTAAATTGTGTGTACTCGTTAGAGCCGTCTCCTGTTTCGTCTGGGAGGGGGTGGGTGTGGAAAAGAATATGTCATTTTGGCGTTCTATTTGTAATGTGTTAATTATAGTGCTGTTGCTTAAATATGCGCTCTTCTAGGTTGGTGTCTTGGATGCCCACCGGACGTTTCCCCCACCCCAACACCCTAACCCCCGCACCCCCAAATGTACGTGACGCCTGTTTATTGTTTGTTTGTTTTTGTTAGCTTTAGGGCGCTTTTACGTAGCATGTCACTTGTGTATATATAATTTTACATCGTCCCTCAGACATGCATGGTGATAGTGGACGACCGCTAATCCGTATAACCCAACAAATGAGAAGAATGACCTTTAAACCTCATTTGATTTTTAATATACGATTATATCAGATTTCTCCCTGATCTTTCATAGACTTTGTCGCAATATTTGATCACATATTTTGATGGCTGTATGATATGAAACAAATAATTTAGAAAGTTTAGCAGTGCTGAGAGGACTTGAGTTTGCAATAAACCGTCTTCTTTATGGTATATTATGAAGTTTACCTAACCAATACACCGTATCACAAAATAGCAAACTTGGCGACTACATGATGGATATGATCATTAGACACAGACCTCACTACAGCCAGAGGCGGTAGTTCATTAGCATTTTTACCTCAAATTTCTTGCTGAAGAGTGTAAACATAGTGGAGCCGTCAAACATTGACCGCCTTGTCTGCCGGTGGCGAAACATACTTTTTATTTTGGTTTATTTTTGTTTTGGTTTGTCTTTGGGTGATGGTGTCCCTTACATTATTTAATTTTGAATAGCCTGTTGGCCACTTTGTGGGAAAGTAACTGTCCTTTTGGTTTTCCGCTATTGATGTTACCATTTGGTCTGTTGTTTCATGTCTGTGTTTCTTTCCCGTTCAAATTGGTGTCTCTGATGGGAGCTGTGAGTTGATTGTATCGATTCCTTATTATTGCCTCCACTTCTATTTTCCTATCAAATTATTGAATACCTAATATAAGGTGACATATAGAGGTCTTTGGTTTAGGAAGTAATATATTAGTATTTCGAGAATAGATAAAAATGCGTTTGTTAACTAGTTTCAAAATTATAAGTTTCCATTCTTTAAGGCCGTTATGCTCAACATACTCTCGCTTATACTTTCAATTACCCAATTCAGTAACTTCCTGCCCTATACTTGTTGAAACCATTATCAGAAAGAAATCGAATTTTTTATCCTTTAGAACTTATAATAATTCCTAGAATCAGGAATTAATTTTAAATTCCCTGTAATTATATGGTCAGCTAATGGATAGCAGTACACTGAGTCTTTACAATTTCAGGTATTAGATGATGATGATGATGATGATGATGATGATGATGATGATGATGAGTTTGTGTTTAACGACGCGTCAACCCTCTTTGTTGGTCATAAGCGTCAAGCGGTTAATGACTAAACGTCATTTAGAATCATGAGATACCAAAAGTAAAAATGTTAGTATGACACGTATAAAAATCTGAAACAGCTAAATCCCACGAAAAAGTCCAATTTCCTTCAAGAACAAAATAACACTATCAACAGGCACATCTTGGAACAATTGTCGCAAAGTGTCAGCCCCGAAGTATATGGCACGGGATGTTGAAAAGTCAACACAGTCAACCAAGATATGTTCCACAGTGAAAGGCTGACCACAGCCCACACAAGCAGTTGATCATCACCATTCAAAATACAAGAGCAACTCTAGCATGGCCAATGCGTAATCGTTCAGGTATTAGAAGTGTACCGCTAGAATCAATATCAAGATATGAACACACATGTTTTGAAATTAAAAATGATAGATCGAACAGGTTTTTTTTTGCACTAAAACATGCAGCAAATCAAGGATGAGTCAGTAATTTGAACCAAAAAGAAAAAATCAAGTCCCCGAACTGTCCACAGAAAGCTATTAGGCAAATCAATAAAATATGAAAATTATTTTGATGTAAAAACGGTTGTAGTTAATTTCAAAAACGATGCAAGGACGAAGAGCATGTTGAGTATAAACTCTTGTCAAGTCATTAACTGATTAGACCTATCGTAGAAGTTTTCGCCTCGGTGTCCAGAATACGAAATGCAGAAATTGGTAACGACGTTAGAAATGCAAGCATTGAGGCACCAATAGTTTGGACAATTACTTCAGCATAGTATTATTTCTTTTAAATGCGCGTAATTTACGTTTTGTTTTCTTTGTGCCGATAGACCTAGTTTTACGTTTTGGCATTCCAAAGGAGGGAAAATATCAAAATCTGGCATTTTAGAAATATGACCCTCGTGATAAATTTTGTCATTAATACCCAATGTAAAGATTGAACCATTTTAATTCAGTTTCGTGTTTTTAATGATTTACAATCTAGATGTAGATTTTACATCGCATTTTTTCCACCGGTTGTTATTGCATAACCTGTACGTTTAAAGTGACGGGTACGTGTATGGGAGGAGCACGGCATCCCGAAAACACATCTATATAATTTTGACTCCCTTGAACCCCCACTTTTATATAGTAAAACTGCGGTTTACAGGGTTTAACCTTATTTTTCTTTTTTCTGCTCTAAAATATAGATTGTGGGTCCACGTTAGAACCGCCTCATAAATATAGATTGTGGGTACTCATTAGAACCGCCTCGATAAGGCGGTTCTAACGATTACCCACAATCCACATTTGGGGTAGCAATAAGAAAAATATCACCATTTTTTATCTGATTTTTTTTTTTTTTTTTTGCGGCGGTAATGTTTACAATGTTTTAGTATAGGGGTGTTTTGCTAATGGCCTGACAGGAAATTATGCCTTGCTCGACTGTGAGGTAATATCAGCTGATGGAAACGATGCTGAAAATTGTTCGCAATATGTTCCTAATCCGATCAATACTGCCAGAGTGGTAAAGCTTTATAGCTTTCACTTGGATTTTTCATAGACTTTGTTTTTTGTTTGTGCCTGTCATCGGGCTCACTGTTAGGCTTTATAATCACGTTAAGTCACGTTTGTGAAATGAATACCATTCTAAACCCCATTATACAGGGGTAAGCAAATGGTGACTGGCCATACGCTCGTATATTTACAGTGAAATTCCGCTATTAAGACCACCTACAATTCACACTTTAGAAAGCTTATTTGAAAGGTTTCAGTCATTATTTAAGTGTGTTGTTTTGTATTCAATGTCTTCTAGAAAGAGTCCTTCATTTGGACTGTTCAAACCTAGTCTTAAAGACCACTTTTGAACTGTTCAAAAGTGGTCTAAAACCACCTCTGAACAGTCCCAAAGGTGGTCTTATTATAGGAATATTACTGTAGTGCCCAGCTAACACTCAGAGTGTATGGATATGCTGGTTGCTGAATGCAGATGTGCAACGATACAGCCTTAGATGTCCGTCTAGCTGTATTCTGAGGGTTGAAGGTGGGATTTAAATGTCCCGCAGCAGTGCAATAACGCAAACACGCCTATACAAATACACTGCCACCTTTATCGCCGAAAAAAAATGAAAATTTTAAGATGAAAAATTGTGATATTTTTCTCATCACGTAAACAAGTCCGTGAAATGAACACCCCCCTACACCCCACTTTATACAGAGAAAACTGGGGTTTATGAGGGTATAAATTATCTTTCTTATTTCTGCTCCAATACATAGGTGGTGGGTACTCGATAGAACCGCCTCAATGAGGCGGTTCTAACGAGCACCCAAAACCTATGTTTGCAGTATTTATAAGAAAAATATCACAGATTTTCATCTGAAAAGTAGCCATTTTGGAGATGTGAAAAATGCACTATGTCGCACGTGTTATCGTAATGTATTTCTGCTCAAAATATAGATTCTGGGCATTCGTTAGAACCGCCTCATCGAGGCGGTTCTAACGAGTACACACAATCTATATTTTAGAGCAGAAATAAGAAAAATAAGGTTTACCCCTTTAAACCCCAGTTTTCCTATATAAAAGTGGGGTTCAAGGGGGTCAGAATTATATAGGCGTATTTTCATGATGTCATAACATAAGAGTCAGCGCGCGACAAAAGCTACAAAAATACCTGCGCCAACAGAGAAGATTCGTATTCGGGAAAGAAGATCAGTTTTCTCTTATCGCATTAGCTTACTACACCTCAAAACAGACACTAGTCGTACTGGTAGGATGTGCTGACTGATCAGCGTCAGTCATTACTGGTCGAACATGTCTAATTGTCGCTTTTAACATGCGCCGGCGCATTTGTTTTACATTCACTTTCTTTCTATTTCACGGGCCTCTCAAGAGTGCCTTTATCTGGTACATGAATGTGCTTTGCACCAGTCACCCCACTTCTTGATGGGATCTGGTCTGTTCAGGATAACAAACAAGTCTATACTTATGGTTCCAAAGAAGGAGATAAAGTTGGTTGTGCGTATGTTTCTAAAGATATGCACACAAGGCCTTGCGCCTTCCAGATGGTTCATCTATTTTTACAGCTGAATCCAAAGCAATAAACCTAGCTTTAAATTTTATCAGTTCTTCAACAAATCAAAAAGCAATTACATTTTCTGATTCATTTTCTGTGCTTGAGGCTTTAGACCATTCATCATCCAAAACTCCTCAAATACAAAAACTGATCGAAAAACATCACGAAATTTCTAAAACTCACCAAGTCTTCTTTTGTTGGCGTCCGAGCCATATTCGCATTGTCGGCAAAGAAATCGCTCAATCTTGATCCGTCTATTTTTAAAATTCTTTTTAATAATTTTAAACCATTTATCAACGGGTACATCTTGTCGGAATGACATGGCGAATGTGATCGTTCAATAGATAACAAACTCCATGCCATTAAACCTGGCTCGAAACAAACTGATCTCCTCCACAGTTTTCCAGGAAAGAGGATGTAGTATTAAAACGATTGTGCATTGGCCATACGAGGGTAGGCTGAAAAGTTCTGAGCCTGACCATGAAGCAGGCATTGAAAAGCCATGAAATTTTGTATTCAATAAATCCAAACCTTTATTACTTGATTTGACTCAAATGAGTTCAAGTTTACCTGCAACAACGTAGAAATTCTAGACTTTGAAAATTTATACTAGCACGTTTTTGAGAAAATGGACAAAATCTGGCATCGTGGTGTCATCAAGTACCTCCATAAAAAGGAGTAAGCTCCTAAGGACATTCATGCCGATATGGTTGCTACATAAGGGGATGATGCTCCTTCGTATTCAACCATGAAAAGGTGTGCAGCAAATTTTCAGATGGGCAAGGACAGCCTTGAAGATGATGACCGGTGTGGACGACCCACAACGGCAACAACTGAGGAAATCATCATCCAAGTGCACACGGCCGTGATGGATGACAGGCGTTTAACTGTGAATCAGTAAGCTTACACTGTTGGCATCCCCCGTGAACGAGTAGAGAACATTCTACACAGTGAATTAGGAATGTCGAAGGTTTCCGCGAGATGGGTGCCACGGCTTTTGACGCCTGACCAAAAGTTGACCAGACTGAACCTGTCACAAGCCAACTTGGCTATTTTTGAAGCAGACCAAGATGGTTTTCTTGACCGTTTTGTCACTCAGGATGAGTGTTGGGTTCATCACTTAGAGGCGGAGACCAACAGACAATCCATGCAATGGAAGCACCCTGGCTCACCCCCTCAAAAGAAGGCAAAGTTCGTCTCCTCTGCCGGGAAGGCGATGGCATCAGTGTTCTGGGATACCAAGTGTATAATATTCATAAGGGCAGAACAATTAATTGGGAGTATTGTGCAGATCTGCTTAAAACAACTGCGAAAAGCAATTAAGGCTAAACGACCCGGAAAATTGACAAAAGGGGTCTTGTTCCATCAGGACAATGCGCCTGCTCATAAATCGGTTCTCGCAATAGCTGTTGTGCATGACTGTGGCTTCACACTTGTCTATCACACTCCGTATTCACCTGATCTAGCTCCATCAGATTATTTCCTGTTTCCAAACATAAAAAAGCACTTGGCTGGGCAGCATTATCGGTCAGACGAGGAGGTGATAGCTGCTGTAGAGGAGTTTTTCAGGGACCAAGATGAGACCTTCTATACCACTAGGATCCAAGGACTCCAGCATCGCTGGAGGAAGTGTGTGGACAGGAAGGGAGACTATGTTGAAAAGTAAGGTACTTGGAACATGGACAAACCATTGGATCTCTGTCAGGCTCAGAACTTTTCAGCCTACCCTTGTACTAGAGTTACCCACTCTTATGTTTTAAATTGAGATGATCGATCTACTTGTGTAGGCTGTGATCCGCCTTTCACTGTAAAACATATCTTAATTGACTGTGTTGATTTTTCAACCTCACTTAAGTTATATTTTAAAGCTGACACTTTGCAACGATTGTTTCAAGATGTACCTGCAGATACTATTCTTTTATTCTTAAAAGAACTTGAACTTTTTCATAAGATTTAAACAGATTTTTATACATATCATACTTTTTTTACTTTTAATATCCTCATAATTTATCATGCCGTTTAACCTTTAATCGCTTGACACATATGACCCACAAGGAGGGTTGACGCGTCGTTAAACACGAAATCATCATCATCAGCATCATCTGTTCAGGATCTACGCTGTTTGCTAATTCCCTAGGCTAGAGTTCAACCATTTTAACACAGCGCTTTGACGTTACAGGGACATGAATAAACATTACCTGGATCTCGCACATACCTTGTAGATTTGTTTGATTTGGGGTTTAATGTCCCCGTCAACACTACTAAAGTTATTTTGAGAAGCTGCTTCCAATTTTGTGGGACATTTACCCGACGTTGTGATGAAATGACATCTCAAGCCCTGCCGCCCAATGAAACCAAAAAGGGTTTATATGCATGGACGGTCCGACTCGCACCACTTTGCCTGGGCAGGCTTAGACCTTCTAAGCGGTTTACCAGTACTCATGTGCGCTGTCACTCTCAGCTCTGCTAGGAAACACCATGCAGCTAAATCTATTTCTTCAAACCCCGATGGGCGGGGACGTCATATACCTTGTAGTAGTCTCAGAAAATGTTGACAGGGCGGAGCTCTTCAGGTGTTTTCAGATTATGTCAAACTCACTGAGTCCCCGAGAAGATTCGGTAGAGTGTCTTTCTCATGCTTTCTACAAGCGGATCAAATGGCCATATACCCCGCATCAATGTTACACAATCAGGTGACTTGGTTTACCTTTTTAGTTAATAGAATATTCCAAAGGTAGATGCATACGAAAGCTCCGCCATCAGCTGTCAGCCCTATGTGCGACTACTATAAATGCGAGATCTATGATGGTCAAGTGGACTTAAGGGAAATAGGAACACCTGGTAGATAGTTCCGCCTTTTTTCAAAGGGAGACAACTTTCGGGACCTCCTGTGCGCTCTATAGGCTCAGTCTTGCTGAAAATGGGGTCTACTCTTAAAGGAAAGAATTTGCTCCTCAGGAGCAAATTCTTTCCTTCAAGAGTTGACCCATATTGATTTGGGAAACAAAAATACTTTTGAAGGAGTCGCCTCCCCTGAAGGTGTTCCCATTCAACTTAAATAACTTCGGGTTGATTGATAAACAATCGACCCAAGTAGTCCTCTCCCTTCTCTATTACCATTACGAAAACACGCCTATACATATGTATTGAAACTTTTACCACCAAAGGAAATGAAACTTTTCAGTTCAAAAATTCTGACATTTGTCATAATTCTGCTCAAAACTTACTTTGTGGGTACGCGTTAGAATCGCCTCGTCGAGGCGGTTCTAGCGAGTAACCACGTTCTGTTGTTTAGATCAGAAATGAGGAAAGAGTGAATACCCCTGTAAACTCCAGGTTTCCTGAAAAAGTAAGGTTTAAAGGGGTCATACTTATATACATGTACTTAGGAGTGTATTCCTGATGAGGTTTTCTTTGTTTTTTTTTATAAGCTCACCCAGAGCCGAAGGCTTCTGGGGAGCTTATAGTAAACGCAGTGGTCCGTCGCCGTCGTCGGTGGTGTGGTTGTCGCGTGTCGTCAACATTTTCAAACGACATTTTTTCTGAAACTACCTGGCCATTTGAAACCAAATTAAACGTGGAGTCTCTATGGGAACGAAAGTTTGTTCGTGAGGACTGGATCATATGGCCAATATGGCCGCCATGCCCATATATGGTAAAAACATTCTTCTCAGGAACCGAATGGCTGATTATCTTGAAACTTGGTATGTAGCATTCGAGACTCGGTCTTTACCACGTTTGTTCCAATGATGACCTTAAATTGACTTTGACCTGCTGTGGCAAGGGCGAATTTGGTCACTTAGACATTTGTATGGAAAAAAGGCAAACCAGTGGATTTATCTAATTGCATGGTAGCTTGTGACATCAGAAATATCATTTGCAATCAGTTGGACTGAAGTTTATCAATTCCAAAGGTCGAGGTCATTTACTGACCTTTGTCCTGGATGGCTCAGATTCACTTTTTATCTTCTTTTTCACTTAAACTGCTGGGTTCATTGAAACCAAATTATATGCGGAGCCTCTGTGGGAAGAGTGGAACAAAACTTTTCGTAAGGACTGGGTGACATGACCAATATGGCCGCCAAATCCATATATGGTAAAAATCTTTAAAAATCTTATTCACAAGAACCAAATATCGAATGACCATGAAACTTAGTATGCAGCATCGGGGACTCGAGAACTATCAAGTTTGTTCGAAAGATGACCTTTGGTTGACGTTGACCTTTTTATGTCAAGGTCAAGTTTGATCACTTCGACATTTGAATGGAAAAAGGCAAAACAGTTTATATGTCTTATTTGCCTGGTGCATGTGCCATCAGAAATTATAGTTGCAGTCAGCTGAAGGGAAGTATATTGAAAGGTCAAAGTCATTTACTGACCTTTGCCATGGATGCCTCAGATTCAGTTCTTTATTCTTCTTCTCCACTTAAACTGGTGAGTTGATTGAAACCAAATTGCAGGTAAAGCCTCTGTTGGTAGACAGACTAAAATTTGTAGGATTGGGTCACATGACCAATATGCCCTCCATGTTCATATATGGTAAAACAACGTTAAAAGTTTTCTTCTCCAAATGTCCGACGACCTTGAATTTTGGTATGGAGCATCGAGGGCTCTGACCCTACCACATTTGTGCAGAATGATGACCTTTGATTGACCTTGACCTGTTTAACGTATTGACCTTGACCTGTTTAACATCAAGGTCAAATTTGGTCAGGTAGACATTGGTATTGAAAAAAGGCAAGACAGTGGATTTTACTGATTGCTTGGTAGACTGTCACATCATAAATATTATTTGCAATCAGCTGACTGGCAGTTAATTAATTATATCAAAAGTCAAGGTCATTATTGACCTTTGTCTTCAGTATTTCTATATTCACTAAAACTGCTGTGCTGATTGAAACCAAATTACATGAAAAGCTTCTAAGGGATAAATAAGGCAATGAAAAGTTATTCATTGGATTGTTGTCCGTGAACAAGTCCGTGAAATGAACATCCCACTAAACCACACTTTATATAGTAAAAACAGGGGTTTACGGGGATGTAAATTATTTTTCTAATTTTTGCTCCAAGACATATGTTGTAGGTACTCGTTAGAACCGCCTCGATGAGGCGGTTTTAACGAGCACCAACAACCTATGTTTGCAGTATAAATAAGAAAAATATAGCGGATTTTCTTCCGAAAAGTAGCGATTTTGGAGATGTGAAAAAGATGCGCTATGTCGCACGGGTGTTTTATCAAAATGAAGATGGGCGCCGTGCAGTCATAAACCACATGACTTCTATTGAGCGTAGTGGGCCTCTTGTTTAGATTTAACTGCCCTACCCTTTCAGGACTATTTCACCTATTTTGAACCGATCGTTTTTTGAGGTGGGTGCAAACTGGAATACCTGGAGAAAAAAACACCTGAATTGTCCGTTGCAGAACTCATATGTCTCAGATGTGACTCGAGCGAGGCTCGAACCACTGATATGAAAGTTCTAATGATTAAAAGTCAGCGCCCTTTCCCACTATTCTTTGAACACTTTCATTCATACATATATCAATGCAATTTGTTCAAACTGAGGTGTCTCTTCTGGTCTGGTGTATATTGTTTGTAGTTGGTTGTAACGATTTCGAACTTAAACCACCATAGGCAAACTGACTGTTTCCAGTTGTAAGAGACAAGGAAAAGTATGTTTCGTATAGAAGCAGCCTTTCTTGTACGTGTTAGTATCAACAAATTAAATAAAAATACTAAATGTGGTAATTTTCCTATATAAAGGACCATCAAAATGTCTAACACAGATAATCTTGTAACGCTGACGTGTTTCTAGAAAATACTTATTATGTTCCAAATTATGGGAAAACTCGAAAAAACATGCATCACGTGAATAAGTCCGTAATATTAATGTCCCCTTAAACCCAACGTGATATAGAGAAAACTGGGTTTTACTGGGGTATACATACATCTTTTCTTATTTCTACTCCAAAACATAGGCTGTGGGTACTCGTTAGAACCGCCTCAATTAGGTCGTTCTAGACGAGCACCCACAACCTATGTTTGTAGTATAAATAAGAAAAAATATCACAGATTTTCATCAGAAAAGTAGCCATTTTGGAGATGTGAAAAAAAAATGGACTATGTGACACGAGCGTGTTATCGTAATGCTTGATAAAAATCATTTTTGTTGCTGGGAGATAAAAAAGAGTTATTATTTTGAAACAAAATTATCTTTCAACATTGACCATTTTGGTTGATATAATTCTCCGTTGTCTTTCAGTAGATATATGTTTTAGAGAATGCACAATGACTTATAAGAAAATACCCGTTTACCAATGACTGCCAGTGTGTTCTCTAAAAGCGTAATCGCTTGGATGCAAAGACTACTAAACGGAACTGATAACTGTAGAGTGTAAAAGTTGTTTCTGGGCAGGTTTGCTTATTATCTGTTTAATTTTCATTAATTGTGCCTGTTGCACCTTAATCACGCTTTTCTGTTTGTGATTCGTTTCGTTTTCCTTGTTTTCCTCATTGCTTGTTACTCTTCCTTTTGATGCCATTGTTGGGCTGTAATATTTTATTATGGAACCTGCCCAGGCAAAGCGGTGCGAGTCGGCCCGTGCATGCTTATAAACCCTATTGGTTTCATTGGGCGACAGGGCTTGAGATGTCATTTCATCTCAATGTCGGGAAAAGTCCCTCAAAATTGGAAGCAACGTCTCCAAAATGACCTTTACTGTGTTGACGGGGACGTTAAACCTCCAAGCAAACATACAAATCTTTTATTGTGGCTTTTCCTGGGCATCTGTTTCTACAGTTTGTGCTATTTTCGGCCAATTAAGCCTCAGCAGTGACCCTCAGATATTTTCAAATTTCAGCAGTGGAATCAATGGACGCAAAGGACTAGAAAATATAACCCACAGTATGATGAAGGGCGAGAAGAATACTCAACGACGCCACACATTTTCTTAACACCAGGGGCCAGTTGTTCAAAACTAACAACGTCATTAGTTAACGTATCGTTATAACTTCGATCATTTATTATGGCAAATATGATAATATTTTTGCTGTAAAATGTGAGCAGCTTTTGCATTCTGCTTACATTTTTTCAGCAAAAATACCCAACTTTTCAATATTAAACTTTCTAGAACAGTTAACAAAATGACCACTAACGAGCTCGTTAAGCTAACGATGCTTTAAACAACTCGCCCCAGATGCATTGAAGTTAAATATGTTAAGTATGCTTGTTTTCTTTAAACAATAAAAATAAATTAAATGTTGATTTATTTAAAAAAAAAACTGCTCGTTGTACCTAGTACACGGTCTGTAGTAAATGTTGATGTAAATATTAATGGACTATTTTGAAAGGTAATTGTCTTGCAAAATTAATTTTTCGTTTGCTTCTTCCAACAATAAAAATACATCTTATTATGCATGTTTTCTGAAAATTCGTATAATTTGGAACAAAAAGGGTAATTATTTCTAGAAACAAGTCAACGTTGTGATCAACCGTATATTTTAACCCACACGTCGTATGATAGTCTTTATACCAGGATACATGAATGAAAGAAAAACAACATAGTGTTAATGGCATTTAAATAAGTTTAATCTACTGCAGTGTACACACAGTTGTCTGAAAAGAAGTCCTTTAAGCATTCGGTAGTCGTTTTCGCCATGTAAACAAGTCTGTGTAGTAAATATCTTAATTTGATAAAACGGACATGCTTTCCTGTTTCTTCCCCCAATATATAGTGTGTAAATACGCATTATAACGGACTCACTGAGGTGTTTCGTACAAGCACAAACTATCTAAGCGTGCAAGGCATAAAATTGAGAGAGAGGATGTGGGACAATTGTAATCCGCCTATTACCTGTGTCCGATTTAAACCGCGCGACAAAGTGTATAGAAATTAATAGGGCATGTGAATCTAAGACATGGTTGAAAAAATACTAGGCTAGATAGCGAAAATGTGATTGAAAATTATAAAAATTCAATCTTTTATCTTAATTATGATTATAATTTTATATTTTTTAAATAAAATTTAAACTGGTCAATTTTGAAATGAAAATAGGACCCTTCGTCTCGTGAACCTCTCGTTTACTTCAATAGAAAATTAGCAAAAACTCACGAGGGTGTCCGTTTTTATACTGTAATAATTAAATTATAAAATACGTTGTTAAAAATGTGACTTTAGATTCTTGAAGAAAAATGATTTTTCTTTCCAACAGTATTAAATAATTGAAGATCACATAAAAACAAAGTTGGTCATTTTCAGGTTGTTTTCTTGCCATTTTCAGTACTTTTAGCCGTCTCTCCTCAATGTATCTATTTATAGCTATCGGTTCTCATCTTACGCGATCATCGGATAAAATCGGAAATTTCCGGGTTTTAGCTGGTTCAAGACGAATGTCAAAGTGAGCTGCTGAAAACATTTTTGTTAATGACATTTAATGCTGAAATAAATTTTTTATTTCGTCTTATTTATATATATACTGTTTTTGATTTTTTTTTTTTTTTTTTTTTTCATATATTTTTTTCTGCATGTGACTGATGCGCAATTAACAAACATTTCATATTGTTTACAAAAGAAGTAGAAGAAAGAAAAAAAAAATATTGATTTTTTTTGACTAGCGAAAATATATTGATTTCGGTGATTTTTTTTTTTTTCGGGTACTTCACACACATGCTTAATTGGCAATTGTTTCTAATTACTGCCAATCATGTCGGTTGTGGGAATACTACTTAAAACCCTTAGGTACTTTTTCTGATCAGAGTCTACGTTGTGCGAAAGATCCAATGCTTCATCATGCAGCAAGAGAAGTCTAGGATGCGCACGCTGATGTGATTCTTTGCTGGGCACACGTAAATTGTAGGGAGTGCTGTGCCCTGGTTCAAATATTATTTTCTGGGATAAATTGCATGTATTTACACATAGAAAAATAGTCATCACGAAAACACGCCTATATAATTTTGAACCCTTGAACCCCACTTCTATATAATAAAACTGGGTTTTACAGAGGTAAACTTTGTTTCTTATTTCTACTCTGTATATAGATTGTGGGTACTCGTTACAAAGTCTATATTTTGAGCAACAGAAAATTTCACAATTTTTCATCTTAAAATTTTCTCTTTTTTTCGGCAATAAAATTTACTGTGTAGTTGTACAGGCATGTTTTGTAATGTGTTGTCAGGGTTGCAAATCAAAATATATTTTAATGCTAAACAGTATTCAACAAAGTTTCGATTAATAGGCATCAATTAATACATGCATAGAATTTAAGAGTTGACACGCGCTGTGTGTATATTCAAACTAATCGCTTTATGGCCCTACATGATATCGACAAACTTATGTTAGCTAATCTTTAGACAAACGTTCTCTGTAGTTAATGGACTCGGTCCAGTTAACGCTTTCCCTTTCACCACTAAGCTTCTGTTAATTAGAATTGAGCCAACCCCGCCCCCCCCCCCCCAAAAAAAAAAAAAAGGGTTGAGCACAATTCAAGTCTTTCTATTATAACGAACTATATCCATATAACGCACATTGAACACTCTGATCAGATTGTGCAGATGCCAGGTTGGTCTGGGGTTTGTCATATAATCTTATTCGTTAGTTATCAAGTATGATCCTATTATCTTCTCCAAGATATATCTCTTACAGCGGTCCTAACGAGTACCCACAATCGACGTTTTGGAGCAAGAATTAACACACTCGCGCGTCAACGTGCATTTTTTTCATATCTCCAAAATAGCTATTTTTCTGATGAAAATCCGTGATAATTTTCTTATTTATACTGCAAACATAGGTTATGGGTGTTCGTTAGAACCGCTTCAATGAGCGCAAAATAGTGTATACCCCGTAAACCCAAGTTTTCCCCTATACAAAGTGGGGTTTATGGGGTGTTCATTTCACGGACTTGTTAACCTAATGTATGTTTTTACTTTTTTTAGGTAAATACCAAAAATATAATTTCATCGATTGTATTGAAAACATAAAACTTTTCACTCGTGCAGAAAAAAAGTAACTTTTCTAACGAGTGCGTTGAAAACGTCATAGTTTTCACGAGTGTTTCAGATATGCAAATATTTCACTGCTAATAGTGATTAACCCATTTCAGACTGGAAACCCCTAAACGGGTACCGTGGCAAACAGTGCAGGCCCAGATCAGTCGGCACAGATCAGACCGATCTGGACCTACACTGTTTTACAAAAATTCAACCATTTTCCAAATAGGTTTTGAAGAAAATACAACCTGCCACCCCCAAAATTTTGAAATGGACTCCTGCTATAGGAGGAAGATTCCACTTGGTACAAAAAGGGTTAAGTGATGTTATGCCAGTATGGGTTCAACGGATTAAAAACCGATTAGTTGTCAAATGAAATGATTAAAAATGAAACAGTTTGCTTACTGTGTTCCCCTGTATTGCTTAACGAGGCCAACAGAGCCTTTGTTTGTATTGGAATTTAGCGGTCCAGTCAACACTATTTTAGGTCATTTTTGAGCCGGTCAGTTTACCTATCCACTCTTTTCCTGGACAGGCTTATACGTAAGCGGTTAACCAGTGCATTGCACATGCTTTCGCTCTCTGACGTGCGGCTTAAAATAGCCGTTTCCCATCACGTAAAGCAAGTCCTTGAAGAACCCCTCAAAAACACGCTCTGTATTAACAGGGGCATACATTATTTTGCTCTTTCTGGTCCAAGACATAGATTGTGGGTACTCGTTAGAGCAGTCTCAATGATGGGTTTCAAACAGACCAGTGAAAGGCACGTGGAAATCAGCAGTGCAAAGCAACTGTACTTAGTAGCGTTTGTCAATCCGTCTCAAAACTATCAAAACTTTAACACTGAGTCGACTACGTTCTACTTAACACACACTGATCATCAAGGCCAAGTTGTTCAAAGCAGCGTAAGTTAACCCTTTTTGTACCAAATGGAATCTTCCACATTATATACAACAGGACTCCATTTCAAAATTTAGGGGTGTCAGGTTGTGTTTTCATCAAAATCTATTTGGAAAATGACTGAACTTTAAGCAAACAGTGCAGGCACTGATCAGACGCCGCGTTCTGTGGCATCTGATCTGGGTCTGCACTGTTTGCCAAGGTACCCCTTTAGGTGTTTCTGGTATACTGAATGGGTTAATGAACTCGTTAATGGTCAAAACGTTAACTATTCAATAGGTACCTAATACTCTTGTATTTCTACTGGAAAATGTGAGGAGCTTTTTTGCAAATTTGATGCAAACCCTGTTCGTACTTTTTTTTTGCTGTACAAAATGATAAACAATTTAACGAATCGTTAACTAACGACTTCACAAAATAAATAAATAAAAAAATAAATAAAATAAAATAAATAAATAAAATAAATAAATAAAAGTGGCATTAGGTTATTTTATAAATGCGGCATAAAACAAACACTATCCCTTACAATACTATAATATTTGAAAAGCAATTTAATCCGTATTATATATGGACCAATAAATCATCATATTTAGTTAAAACAAATATGCCACTGTAATACCCTTAAGCAATTGTCTGAGACAAGGATTAACGGTCACAACCGATATTCATCGAAAACTGCCGACTATAGCCGAATTGCTTTAAAACAGATGTCAAGTAGCGTAATTCTGGAAGCTACCTGGAAAAACTGCCAGTACAGGTTCGTTCCCTTGATTTCCCTTGATTTCATATGGCCGAACTTTTCCCGTATGGAGAGAGAGAGAGAGAGAGAGAGAGAGAGAGAGAGAGAGAGAGAGAGAGAGAGAGAGAAATACACAACAAAAAATCTCGATTTTTAGTTTCTCATCACACAAACTCCGTGTAGTGTAAAACATAATTTATATAGAAACCTTTTTTTCTTATACTACTTCTGGTGTTACGCAAAACACCATTTTAGCCAACATGAAAACACGCCTATATAACTTTGACCCCTTGGACCCCACTGTTATATGGTAAAACTAGGGTTTACAGGGGTAAACCTTATTTTTTCTTATTTCTGCTCTAAAATATAGGTTGTGGGTACTCGTTAGAACCGTCTTGAGGAGGTAATTCTAACGAGTACCCACAACCTATATTTTTAGCACAAATAGGAAAATTATCACAATTTTTCAGCTAGATATTTTCATTTTTTCGGCAGTAAAATTTGCTGTGTATTTTAATAGGCGTGTTTTCGTAATGAGGGTGTATTATCGTAATGTACACCTTTCTTCGTGGAACCATGGAAGCTCTTTCAAACAATTGAGATATGGTTTGTTCTTTTGTAAGCGATGCTGACAAACTCACTTCATTGCTCAGAGGGGCATCAATGTTTTATATTAGATTTGTTTTGCAGTTGGTAAGGCGACTGATCAAAGCTCAACTTTAATATTTAAAAGTAAGGTTCAAGCTGATCAAAATTATATTGGCATGTTTTCGTGTCGGCTACAATTGTGTTTTTTTTTTTTTTTTTTTTTTTTTGATAGCCTATTGGCCATTTGGTGGGAAAGTAATTGTCCTTTTGGCTTTCCGCTGTTGGTGTTTCCATTAGGGTCTGTTGTTTCATGTTTGTGTTTCTTTCCCTGTGGTGTCTCTGATTGGAGCTGTGGGTAAATTGTATCGTTTCCTGATCATTGCTTCAACTTCTATTTTTCAGTGCAGACAGAAAAATCTTTAACTTGACATTTTGAGAATTTTTTCTCCCTCTATGACCAAAATTAATTCATACTTAACTGTTAATTTAACTGATGTTGTATGGCTACTGGCATCAACTTGCCCACGTAATGACTGCTCACAACCTGTTGCATTACTAGCTTTACCTAAAGGACTACTTTTACTCAATAAATCTGTCGGTTCTGTTCGAAACGATAGCCCTTAATATGCTTATTTTGTCACGTAGAAAAACGTTTGAAACTTTGTCATCTGATTAGAATTTGATATGTTCACCTTGTTTTTAATTATTAATTGACTTTTTAAATTAAAACATTTTAGTATTATAATAGTTTTTTTAATTAAAATGTCTTATTAGCATTACTCAGCGATTGCGTAACTTAGCATCATACTATCAATTTCCCCGCGATATTGAATGGCTTAAGTCATAAGCAACAAGTGGAAATTACCCGACTTTCATATAGTATTAGTCGGGAAGGTGCGGGAGGGGCAATTTCTCTAAGAAAAAAAACACGCATGACTCGCGTCAATAGATTAAGTCAGCCACTCAGCAGAGCCTCGATTCTTTGCCTCACAGACAAATGCCAGATTCCATTAATCAGGAAAACACGCCTGTATAATTTCGATCCCCTTGAAACCCCACGTTTACATAGTAAAACTGGGGTTTACATGGGTATACCTTATTTTTATAATTTCTGCTCTAAAGTATAGATTGTGGGTATTCGTTGGAACCTCGTCAGTGAGGCGGTTCCCACAATCGAGGCGGTTCGAACGAGTGCCAACAATCTATATTTTGAGCAGAAATAAGAAAAATATCACATTTTTTCATCGTAAAATTTTCGTTTTTTGCGGTGGTAAAGTTTACAATGCATTTGTATATAGTGTTTTCATAATGTTGCATGGATATGTTATTTGCAGTCTATCGAAACCATTATTAGAGCACAACATATTCAAAACGGCTTTAAATTATGCCTCATAAAATCATGATATCCTAATATGAAATATTGTAACATGTACCGTATGTATATTCTAAACATATGTTGCGTGTGATTGATACCATCAACTCAATGAAGCGGTGTTAAAGAGTATCCACAACAAACAGAAAAAAGAATACCCGTGTATAGTAGTCGCAGATAAAATTGACTAGGCGGAGCTACCGTCTGTACCTGCCTCAGGAATATCCCATTAACAAAAAGGAAAACCAAGTCACCCGATTGTGTGAATTCAACTGGTACACAAGCATAGCTGTGGCGTATATGACCATTTCGTCCGCTTGTTGAAAGCGTGCGAAAGGCGCTCTACCGAATCTTCTGGTGGACTCAGCGAATTTGACATATATTGACAACACCCGAATAGCTCCGCCTAGTCAATCTTATCTGCGACTACTATACTCTATATAAAGTAATAGTGTGTACAAGGCTTTCAGTACACGGACTTGTTAGCCGGTAATCATCATGTCTAAAGGTTATGGCGTATATCTCATTGACAGTTTTGTGCCCGGCCCATTAACAGTGAAGGCCCTTGTCTTTAGTACCGTACCATTCAGTTTAAGCGAAACGGTATAATTTCCATTGAAACCTCTAAAGTTCATTTTCTCTGTATTCTCAACTGCCCTTGTCTCGCGTGTCATCCATGTTTCCTTCAACAGCTTTTTTAATGCAATGCCGGCAGCATTAGGCTGAAAAACGAAGATATCCATCTTGAAGATAACATGCTTGCAGCATTGCGCATTTAAGAGGAATTGGAACAGCTTCAGGGGAGGCAACTCCTGCAAAAGTATTTTTCTCTCCCATGGCAATAGGGGTCAACTCTTAAAGGAAAGAATTTGCTCCTCCTAAGGAGCAAATTCTTTCCTTTAAGAGCTGACCATTTTTTCCGTGGGACAGAGCTGATATAAAAGTGAACAGGAAGTTCTGAAAATTATCTCCCTTTGACAAAATGGCGAAAAAATCTACCAGGTGTTCCCATTCCCCTTAAATGTACGTGCAACAAAGCGTATTGCTATAACCGCTACAAAAGTAGAAGTTAAAATATAGTTGTAATAAGAATCGAAGAAATCCCTATCTCCCTCTCTCCCTTCACAAGACCAGTTCTCGTGGAGTGGTTTCTCCCGCCCAACGTCTGATCAGGGTCCTCACTATTTCCAAAACACAGCCAGTTTGTACCTTTCTGCAGACAATTCAACCTGACACCCCCGAGATGGATTACTATCGAATACAGTACATAAAGATAAGATTCTATTCATGGCAGAATCAGCCGCGGTGTGGTAGTTAAGCTACTGGCCTGATAAACCACGGATCATGGGTTTG
This sequence comes from Lucinisca nassula, assembly GCA_963580285.1. Taxonomy (NCBI): domain Eukaryota; kingdom Metazoa; phylum Mollusca; class Bivalvia; order Lucinida; family Lucinidae; genus Lucinisca; species Lucinisca nassula. The sequence continues at coordinate 200,673,636 of OY757010.1, read as the reverse complement.
ATTGCAGGCTGCTCCATACTTTCACCATAAAGTTTTTAAGCTGAAGCCCTGTCTCCTTTTGTGGCAGATAACACTCAAACACACACGCATACTGTTCAAGATACAATGGGTAAACTAAGAAATGTATAATGTAGAATCCGTAGAAAAGCGCTGGCCTGCGAATGGAGCGAGCCAAATTGTATTCAATGCCATTTACGGTTGTTGTGTCAATAGGAAATTGATAGCCTCTTTGCTTATATATTTTTTGCAAAAGATACAATTAATACACATAATTCAATACAACTCCACTGGTTAGAACAGTATAAGGTACAATGAAATGAAGCTTATTGTAACAGAACCAGTACACTCGAGTCTCTGCACGTAATCTATAGTTCAGTATATTCTTAAATGTTTGTACTTCGCGTTGTGTTTTCCTGAATAAAAAGACTAAGTCTTTCTACAATAGTTTTCCTAGTATTAATTTACAACCATTTTCTACAGTTAGTATTCAGAGCTAAGACCGCAGCTCTGAATCCCAAATATATTCCACGAAGTGGACTCTTTGAAATCGTAATACAAAAGCCAACAAACATGATCAGAGGCGCAGTATTTATACAGAACAGTAAAATGTCACCAGACATCTGCGTTCCTAACAAAATACCAAAGTCTGATGTAACTGCACTTTTCTAATGTCAAATATGTAAGTAACCAAGTTAACATTTGATAATATCGCTTTCTCATGCATTCCTTGAATGTCAAACGGTCTGCACTTCCAAAATACCAGATGGCTAATTGACATAATAATAAATAAATACTCTACGTGGTAAACAAATTCCTCAATGATTGACATGATTGCTAAATAGTCTGTTATATAACTTCACTGGAAATGTCAATTGCACTAATTGCGCATGGTTATGTAACCAGTCTGATAATAAGCCAAAATTATGTTATTATAACCTTATGTTTTGAATTACTGCCAAGCTACATGTAATCCCAACTAAAGTACTTTCCTGCATTTTATACAAAGTTATAGAAATGCTATTTTAGAGTATTGAAACGAAAGTTTTATATCAGACTTTCAAACCAACAATTTTTCCTCCATATTTACGGCCTAACCAATACCAATTGATCATACCGAGTTGTTAAACTTACGGCCCATTCAACAGCTTTTATGTCATACTGTTCCTGTATAAACATGACTATGTTACACACCTCCCTTTCTTAAAGTGAATCAATTAACCCTTTAATTGATTTACTCAACCAATAAACCTGCACCTTCTGATCATGTTCCTCTGAACATATAATTATACATGTAACTCAATGTTCCCCTAAACATATTATCATACATGTAATTTCATAATGTCAAAATTTCATAATGTCAACACATTATAAACATGCACATCATTAAACATGCACATCATTAATAAGTTTATTATTACACAGTGACCAGGATTTCATTACTTCAATAAAAGTTAACCAGGATACTTTCTAATTAAAATATGATCAGGATCTAATGTCTTAATTAAAATGTGACCAGGATATTACACGACCAGGATTATGCATTGTCTTAAATTAAAAGGTAACCAGGATAATTAACAAGCTTATAAGGTCACTACAATGTTCTGTCACTAAATCTATATAATGTCACTAGATTGTCTCGTTCGTTCTCCATTTTTATGTCGTTGTGGTAGGTGGGTTAAAGTTAAACTTCAGATCTACAACCTGAGGCGGTTGCGGAATTCCCATCTCTGGTACTCTATTTCTGGCGTTAATTTTATAGAGTTTGTCCTCTTCTCCTGACGGCGTATGGTAACTATTCCTTATCAAATAGGTTGGATATGAGTTTCCAACGGGACGACTTTCTTCATATTCTCTTCTCATTGCGTTAACGTCGTCTGGCTGAAATAAAGAAAAATGTCACTGTAGGTAATAATCTTCACCTAAGCAAAACCTTCAGGGTTTTACCTAGGACTTTATACTAAAGTCTTCTTTCGTCTTCTTCGTCCATGCATGATCTTTAGGATCATACAAGGCACACTTATATTTCTCTAAACAGTTCAATAAATGAATATATACATAATGGATTGTTCTGTTTTACTTTAACAGTTCATGATTTTCATCATATTCATCTGTATAACATCTGTATACAACTGTGCACAAAATATAATCTATAGATCTATCGTACAGAAGCAAAGCTTCAATTCTGCGTCCACGCCATCGTGGCATCCGTCCGCCTGAAGGAATCCTTTTGACCTTCAGTAGTGTTAATGACACTCCTTTCGTCAGTAAGGGCGGCTAATTCGACGTCTTCACCACTTGTTGGTGACCGTTTTACATTTACCCTCTCATGGTCATGCACATTAGTCAATCCTTTACCAATTATCTGGGTCAAACAACATTTGTTTTTTCTTAAACATAGCCAGATAATTGCAATTAATAATAAAATGAATGCAGCATTGCCTACTATAACAAGTGTCCCATCGATATTATTCTGCTTATCATCAATATTCACTTTCTTATATACCCTCGCTTCATGAAAGAAACTTTGTAAAGGAATCTCCCGTAAACCCAACAAATGAGATGGCAACTTAATTCCCCTAAGTTCCCCCCATTGAGTCTTGGAATCATTCCAGATGGTAAAGTGTGAAATATTACGCAGTTTCACAAGTGCTTGTAATGGGTCTGACCTTTCAAAGTAACTACGCTTGGCAAAATATTCAGGCAATTGTAAATATTTATTGGATGCTTTACATGTGTTATTAAGTTTAATAATGCCAAATGGTGGTGTAATTTTAATGTCACCATTCCTGATTTCATGTGACTGACAATTTAATGTAAATGTCAAAGCTTTATTAGTGACAATTATCCAAATACCATGTTGTAAATACCGAGTTACTGGTAATGTCTCATCTAAAACAATTACTTGTCTACAAAATCTTCTAATGTCATGTGGGTTTTGCATGAACAACGCAATTACACAGAATTTATTAACGTTGCTCTGATAGAACGCTGTTTCTGGATTACAAAATTGAAAATGGTAGCTATTGCACATTTGGAAAATATTTTCCTCCAAGAGCGAAAATTTTGTTCTGTCTTTTGAAACCATCAACATTTCAGTTTCAAGTCTATATTTTACTAATACATCAGTTTGGTTACCGGAAATAACTGGTAATGGTAAGTTATATATTTGATACACTTCATATTCCTCCCGTGTATTTATCAATGGAATCTTAAGAATAATTCTAATTTCATTATACTCTAAATATGTTATACATGTCGAAGTTTTATAGAAGTACCATATATCTTCTCGAGGATTTTTCGGTAGTTCAAAATTATTAGGTAATTTTGATTCTACTTCAATCAAAAGTTCTTTAAGATCTTTTGGTGAAATAGTGCTTGTCGATAAATGATTCATCGATAACATATTCAGTTCAGATTTTAAATTTTCTAAATAAAATATTGCATCTTGCGTAATGAGTCTGATTTCGTCAAATATCATTTGAAATTGAAGATAGGTTGTGAATAAATTGTTCTAACATTAAAAACTTCTGTTCAAAAACTTGCTCTACCTTATAAATCTTTCTATTAAGTCTTTGAATGACTCTGATCAAATCCATTATTGATCTTCTATTCTCCATTACTTGTACCCTTGTCAAATTTAATACTGACAAACTAACCTGTACGCCATGTATAATCTGTTCTTGATTACTTGCCAATACTTTGATATTTCTATTTATGTTTTCAAGGTCATTTTCGGAAACAGTGCCAAATAATGTACTCATTAATTGATTTATTATGGGTATTAGTGATCTTTTATATTTACGACCTTGTTCTGCAAGTATTTTGTATTCATCAAAGTTTTTATATACGGCATCATACGTATCAGACAATAAATCACTTTCAATGTGTAAACTCTCAAATGTTTCCACATATCCAGTAAGATTGGATCTTTTATAGTAATCTGTTATTGCTCTTACAATTCCGTCCGTACGTACGTTTTCATCATGAATTTTAGTTATTAAATTCTCAAACGGCCTTAAATCATGGACAAATGTTACAAACCAGTGTGCATCATTTATGAAGACTTGATTTGTCTTCTGAAATACTACGTTTTCGGATGTAAAGAGTCCAAAAACTTGACTATATGTTAATGACCACAAGATAAATGTAATATACATCACATTAATCTGAAATGAATGAAATAAAAACTATTACTACTCTATGTAGTACGAGGTATCAAATTATACATTATTTACCTCCTACATCAACATTAATAAATAATAAACAAGAGGTCATTTTACAACATATTAGAAATTAACCTCAATAGTTGCTTCACATCTCCCTTATCACGAGAATTTGCTTGTCTCTTTTTCACTGGCTTCACTGACTCACCAGCGTCAATTTGCGATAGTGCCAAACATGAACGAACCTCGTTCACCTCCATGTCACTACCCAAATCATGGTTTTGAACTAAAGGCAAAGAACAGGAGTCATCAGAGTGTAACTCTTCATCACATTCCATATCTTTGACTTCGGTTTCATCATTTTGATTCTGTCTCCTTTCCCTATGTTTTAGTCGTTTCCTTAACTCCATTAAAGGTATGTCATCTTCATTTTCAGAAGTTTCTCTTTCTTGCCTATACCTTTTAACTAACTTAGCTAAAGGAATATCATTTTCTGAATCAGAATCAGACGAAGTTTCTGACTCATGGGCTTGAGGTGGTATTACATAAACAGCATCTCTTAATTTTCTGTCATTTTCATTTTTGGAAATTTGCCAATCATCTACATTAGCTAACATTAAATCTCCAGCATATACTCTACTAAACGAACCATCTAATTGATTTTTAATAACATAAGAGTCTGGACCTGTCTTTTGAACTATCCTATAGTAAGGTTTCCATTTTTGACCTAATTTTCCTTTTCTTTGTTTATTTTCATAGTACACGGGACCCCCTACCTTAAAATCAACTGCTTTAGCATTTTTATCGGCATATTTTGCTTGTCTTTTCTTAGCTTTCTTAAGATGATTCCTCACATGTGTGAATGCTTTATGCTGTTCTTTCAAAGCAATCTGATGATAATCCTCACCTACATATTTTCTCCTAGGTTTTAATATATTGTCTATGGGTAAAACTACATCCCTGTTATACAATAAATAGAATGGCGAAAACCAAGACGATTCACTCACATTGAATCTGATTGCAGCCAAGCTTTGATTTAGATGTAAATCCCAGCTTTGTTGATTATCTGATACTGCTTTTGCCAAGATATCATGCAAAGTTCTATGAAATCTTTCAACTTTTGCATTACTTTGAGGATGGTAAACGCTTGTCAAAACATGGTCAACTTTAAGTTTTTGTAAAGTTTCACGAACCATTTGATTCACATTCTCAGTTCCATTGTCTGAAACAATATGTAAAGGACAACCGAACCGTGGAAAGATGTGTTGAATAATCAAATCAGTCACAGTTTCAGCAGTTTTATCAGCCACCGGAAAAGCTTCTGGCCAACCACTGTACCAATCTACAAATGCAATAATATATTTGTTCCCTGATAACGTTGTTGGATAAGGACCAGAAAGATCAAGACTAAGTTTTGCCATAGGATATGGTGGAATATCTGTTTCTTGTAACGGATGTTTTATTTTCTGCATTGACCTAGTTTTACAAATCATACAATCCGAAACATACTTATGAAGTTCTTTGAATAAGTTTGGCCAACAGTATTTCTGACGTATGGAGTCAAAAGTTTTCTGAACACCCATATGTCCATTTTCATCATGATATTGAGTAATCACAAAAGATCTGAGATGTTTTGGAATGAACAATCTTAAACATGGATCTTCATTCACATTTGACAAATAATATACCAAGCCGTCTACTACGAGATAATGTTTCTGAACATCCTTACTCTCTTCACCATTCAAAATCATTGACCTAATTTCTGAAATGTCATCATCTCTATTTTGTTCGATCTTCATATCGAAGCCTCCTTTTATAAAGTCTACACAATCACATTTCTCAAACGATTCTTCATTTGGCAAGTCACAACTAGCAAATGTTTTAGGGTCAAACTGACTGGAGTCAAGAACATTAACTTGAAATAAGTTATCATTGACATCAAGAGTTTTCTCCTCTTCAACTTCTTCACATATCTGACTATCCAAAGTTTTACTTACATTGTCTGGATGTCTTGAAAGTAAATCTGCACATGTGTTTGTAGTACCCGCAATGTATTCAATACTACAATTATACCCTGACATACTCAATGCCCAAAGTTGAATTTTCTTATTCTGCATTGGTGATTCAAGTAGATATTTTAAAGGTTTATGATCTGTTTTTATAACAAACTGAGCATTATGTAAATAGTAATCTAACTTCTGAAGTGCAAAATGTATTGCAAAAGCTTCTTTTTCAACCACCGACCATTTACATTGAGACCTACTTAGTTTATGAGACAAATAATATATTGGTTTCTCATCACCATCACATTCCTGTGTGAGACATGCACCAATACAAGTGTCACTAGCATCTGTGTATAACACATATGGTTTATTTGAATCTGGATAAACCAAAAGTGGAACGGCTGTTAAACTATCTTTCAAAAACTCGAAAGCTTTTTGGTGTGTGTCCGACCATTTAAAATGAGCATACTTTCTCGTTAAAGCTATAATAGATTCAGCTATCTGAGAGAAGTTTGGAATAAATCTTCTGTAATAAGAACACATGCCTATGAACGACCTAACTTCTTTAACACAAGTTGGTTTTGGTAAAGATCTAATTGCATCAACCTTCTTTTCATCAGGTTTGATTCCTTGTTCATTAATGACAAAACCAAGATAATTAGTTTCCAATTTAAGAAAACCACATTTCTTAAGTTTCAGTCTCAAGTTATGCTGACGTAGCCTATCAAAGATAAGACTAAGGTGTCTTAAATGTTCTTCCAAGGTAGAACTAAATACCAAGATATCGTCTAGATATGCTGTAGAGAATTCATTATAACCCTCTAATACAACTGACATTAGTTCTTGAAATACCGCAGGTGCATTTGAAAGACCAAACGGCATCACATTGAATTCAAACAACCCTTTATGACATGCAAAAGCTGTCTTCTCTTTGTCCTTTTCATCCATGGCTACTTGCCAATAACCACTTTTTAAATCTAAAGATGTAAAATATTTTGCTTTACCAAGTAAGGCCAAAATATCATCTATCAAAGGCAAAGGAAAAGAATTCTTCTTTGTAATTCGATTCAATCTCCTAAAGTCTACACAGAATCTTTTCGAACCATCTTTCTTATCTACTATTACAACGGGAAATGACCAAGGTGACCTAGACCTTTTTATAACCTCAGCATCTAGCATTTCATTGATTGCCTTATCAATGACTTCCCTATTTTTAATTGGTGTCCTATAAGGTTTCATTTTAATTGGTTCATTATTCCCTACATCTATTTGCATCTTCACTGTCTCTGTTTTACCTAGTTCAGAATCTTTATTCGCAAATAAGTCTTCATTTTTAAGAATTAATTTCTCTATTTTTGTTCTAAATTTTTCAGGTACATCTAAATCTTTTAAGTCTAATTTATTTTTATCTTTTGTATTTTTAATCACTGAATTTACCTGTATAACATTACTTTCAGTTCTTGAAATATTTGCTAATAAACCATGCCTATAAATTTTAATAAATTTATTTGTATTGTTTACTACTAAGATAGGCAAAGATCTATCTTTCTTCATTGTTGAAACAGTGTTAACAATCTGTAAACCTGGTTGATTAACTGTAAAACCTTTATCAATTTGTGAAACTTCATAATCTCCCCCTGTCGGTAAATCTGGATTTTCTCTAACCTTACCGTAACATATTACAGCAGTTTGAGGTTTAATTAAAGTAGTCTTTTTCATTCTAACTGTAGAAGCTATGTGTATGTCTTCTTCTAAATTAACATAGTGTTTTCCATTTATTCGGAGACATTTCAAATCAAAATAAATTCTAACATTGTTTTGTTTAAGCCAGTCCAAAACAAGTATCAGGTTCCTATTCAAATCTCTAATCACATAGAAATCTTGAGACATCTCGGTACCACTGATACAAAATTGCAAACTAACACAACCGTCACACTTAAGCTCAGTACCATTAGCAGATTGTAAACAAACCTTTTTATTAATTAACTTTGGTCTGTTCTTAAGCTGATCATAAATACGACGGTGCATCAAAGAGCACTCCGCTCCTGTGTCTACAAGAGTTCTAAACCTTTGTTTGTCAATTTTAACCAAACATGAATTTGGACTGCCCGAAACACTTATCCTAAATGTTTGTTGAGGTGAATTTCCTTGTCTGTTGTCATTAAAACCCTTTGCATCGACCTCCTTATGCAAAGAGCATCTTAGTTTCCCGGCTGATTTGGATGTTGTGTTCTAGGTCTACCGTGACCCATTGGCGGCTGAGATTGTTGTTTTTTTTTCTTACAATCCCTACTTATGTGCCCCAATTCTCCGAAATTCCAACATTTTACTTGCCTTCCGGAATCGGCAGTATTAACATTTCTGTGTTGATTTCTGTTTTGAAATCTATTCTGATTTTGATACCTATAACGTTGACCTCGTGAGTGGTCTACGTCCATGGGTGTTTCTTTTCTAGCAGAGTAATTATGTGACATTTGTACCCGTGTTCTTAGGTTTTGTTCATTTGTTGTGATTGCAATCGCTCCTTGCAATGTATCTGGTTGTTCTCGTAAAATTTTCATTTTTAAGTTATCTTGTATAAGCCCATCAACGAAAATGTCAATTAACTGACGCTCAACAGCATCATCCCCTTGGTTTTGGTATGCCTCTTCAGCGAGAGACAAAATTCTTTCGGCAAAAACTTGTATGTTTTCACCCGTCTTCTGTTTTGAGGTTCGTAACAACGATAGAGCCATTTGTCTATCAGTTACGTCCGAAAAGCGCACGGCTAACTGTTCTTTTAACTGTTGCCATGTGTTGTGTGGATTTGCAGTCATGTACCGCTGGATAAACCCACTAACAGCACCCCCCGAAGACTGATATGCCACCAGCTTCTTTCTTGCATCCGGTATGTCTGCAAGAATGGCATATTTCTCAATGGACTTAATCCATTCTCTATAGTTTTTAGTGTTGCCATTAAATTTGACGACCGTAGTTGCTGCCCCCTGTGTAGTTAGAGCCTGCGAAACATTAGCTAACTCTAACGTTAAATTTTGAAAAGCCTGTGCGAAAGGGTCTACCTGAGCTTGAGCTTGACCTTGTCCTTGCTGTGCTTGTGCCATTTTTTTTTTAATTTTAGTCAAGTAATAATTTAGTTTAACATCTGGCTATATTTAACAATTGGTAATATCTTGACCAATACACATGCCATAATACAAGGTAAACAAAACAGCACCTACCTGGTTTTGACTATTTCTGTTTTCCGCCATTTTCTGTTCTGTCGAAGGTTCCTTTTCTTTTGAAGAATCCTGCGAACGGCACCAAAGAAGCTCTTGTGTAACAGAACCAGTACACTCGAGTCTCTGCACGTAATCTATAGTTCAGTATATTCTTAAATGTTGTACTTCGCGTTGTGTTTTCCTGAATAAAAAGACTAAGTCTTTCTACAATAGTTTTCCTAGTATTTATTTACAACCATTTTCTACAGTTAGTATTCAGAGCTAAGACCGCAGCTCTGAATCCCAAATATAATCCACGAAGTGGACTCTTTGAAATCGTAATACAAAAACAAACAAACATGATCAGAGGCGCAGTATTTATACAGAACAGTAAAATGTCACCAGACATCTGCGTTCCTAACAAAATACCAAAGTCTGATGTAACTGCACTTTTCTAATGTCAAATATGTAAGTAACCAAGTTAACATTTGATAATATCGCTTTCTCATGCATTCCTTGAATGTCAAACGGTCTGCACTTCCAAAATACCAGATGGCTAATTGACATAATAATAAATAAATACTCTACGTGGTAAACAAATTCCTCAATGATTGACATGATTGCTAAATAGTCTGTTATATAACTTCACTGGAAATGTCAATTGCACTAATTGCGCATGGTTATGTAACCAGTCTGATAATAAGCCAAAATTATGTTATTATAACCTTATGTTTTGAATTACTGCCAAGCTACATGTAATCCCAACTAAAGTACTTTCCTGCATTTTATACAAAGTTATAGAAATGCTATTTTAGAGTATTGAAACGAAAGTTTTATTTCAGACTTTCAAACCAACAATGTTTCCTCCATATTTACGGCCTAACCAATACCAATTGATCATACCGAGTTGTTAAACTTACGGCCCATTCAACAGCTTTTAGGTCATACTGTTCCCTTATAAACATGACTATGTTACATTATTTTACGACAGTCTCTCACGAAAACATTCTTATATAATCTTAACCCCGTTAAACCCAACTTTTATATAGTAAAACTGGGGTTGACAGGGGTATAAATTATTTGTCCATTTTTTTACTAAAAAATTATATATTGTGGGCACTCGTTAGAACCGCCTCGCAGAGGGTTTCTAACCAGTTCCCACAATCTTTCTTTTGGAAGACATGTGGAAAAAAATCAGATTTTGTATCTGAAAACTTTTGTTTGTTTGTAAATTTTTAAACTATATTCTGAAAAGGTGTGTCTTCATGATTAAATATTATGTTACGATACCAATTGCTTTCTGCCGAAATTTTGTTTTTTGCTTTAACCATAAAAATTTCAATTAGGCGGGTCAAACTACACTCAACCTGTGGTATTGAACTAAATATGTAAACAATACTTATTACCCCACCATTCTCTGCATAGAATGGGTATATTCAATATACGAATATGAAAGGCTTTACCGCTGTGGTTTGAAATCTTGTATAGGACGGTCAGGTGTGCTGTATTCTCCAGTGAGATATGCTGTTTTCTCCGGATCGTCCAATTCTTGTTAATGATCGACCCATTAAACTATTAAACCCTACATCAAATTACTTACTGTCATGTCTGGACCTTCAACTAGCGATGCACTTTGTGCAAATATGCTTCCATTATAGTAGCCCCATATTACGATCCCTTCCACTGCTGGATGACTGAAGAAAAGGGTCAGCGCATCCACCACAGAAAGAGCTGAAATTGAATGGTACTAGCTGAAACGTGAAAAAGGATAATTTTCCTTTCAATTAAATGCTTTTGACACATGAAATCTTACTAAAGCTACCAAGAGACCAAAAATGCGAGCAACAAATACAATTGCGAGGTCGAACCTATTCCTTGATCACCCGTTACGATACGTACACTGCTTGTTAATGGTTCAAATTTTACAATTATTAACATAAAATTGTATTTGTTTAAATAGAATACTATGGGTTCAGATTAAAGTCAAACTATGCCCTTAGATACCAATACCGCAAAATCACCAGGTTAACAACGCATTGTGATTATGCGTTTATCACTTAATGTTGTTACTATACCAAATATAGTGACGCAGAGGCCTTTCTGATATTTATCTTCATCAGTGTGTCTCAACCCCAAAGTACAGAAAACGGAACGGATGATGGACAAGACCGGGCAAGCACAGCACATCCCCCTCCGAGCTCACACCGACCGACGTAGCCCATGAGACAGGTCAACTGGAGGCATCAGGCAATATACGCCTACCCTAGGACTTACAGGCGTCCCCCACTAAGCCAACATCAGCAAACATGGCCCACACTCCACGGATGTCCCTGGCATCAGGAAGGAGATGTCCAAAGTAGCGAGACTTGCAAAATTAAAAATATAACAAAACGTGGCAACCAAATCCGCTAAGAAAACTGGGGTTTCCGGGGGTATACCTTATTTTTCGTATTTCTGCTCTAAAATATAGATTGTGGGTACTCAGTCGAATCGCCTCGATGAGGCGGTTCTAACAAGTGTCCACAATCTATATTTTAAGCCGAAATAAGAAAAATATCACTATTTTTCATCATAAAATTTTCATTTTTTCGGCGATAAAGGTGGCAATGTATTTGTGTAGGCATGTTTGCGTAATGATTGTATGAATGCAGATACCCCATTTTTCAAAATTGTGTGGGGGGGGGGTAAGTTTCTGATTGGATACCATCAAAAATTTGCGACGGTATGTTCAATGATACATTGTCGGAAACGTTGCTTCCAATTGTTTATTTATTTATTTTATACTTTTTGTTTTTTTTTTGGTTTTGGTTTTACGGCCCTTTCAAGATTATTTCAGTCATATCGAGCCGATCGTTAATCGAAGTGGGGCGAAAACCGGAGTACCCGGAGAAAAACCACCTGACCTTCCGTTGCAGAACTTGGCATCTCACATGCGATCCGAGCGAGGCTCGAACCAACAGCGGTGAGAGACCTAATGATTGAGAGTCAGCGCTCTTAACCACTGGGCCACGGAAGCCCGTCCCAATTTCGTAGGACTCTGACCAATACATTGTGATGAAATAACATCTCAAGCCCAGCCACATAATGAAGCCAATAGGGTTTTATACCTGTAAGTATGGCCGATCCAACTCGCACCGCTTTGCCTGGGCAGGCATAGATCCTCTAAGTGGTTTACCAGTACTCTTGCGCGGTCGGTTTCAACTCTGCGTGGAGGCATCATGTATTCCATCTATTTCTCCAAGCCCCGAGTTTGTATATCACAAACACACGCCTACGTAATTTTGACCCCATTTAACCCCACTTTTATGTAGTAAAACCGGGTTTACTGGTATACATTATTTTTCGGATCCAATTTCAATAAGTAGCCTATTTATGAGCTAATGAACTGATATCTAATGGTGTCGTAGGTGACTTGGATCTATGATATTTCAGATGAATTTTATCATCACGAAAACATGCATATATAATTTTGACCCCCTTGAACCCCACTTTTATATAGAAAAACTTGGGTTTACAGGGTATACCTTATTTTCCGTATTTCTGCTCAAACATATAGATAGTGGGTACTCGTTTAAACCGCCTCGATGCGGCGGTTCTAACGAGTACCCACAATCTATATTTTGAGCAGCAATAAGAAAACAAGAGACCCATGGGCCACAATGCTCACCAGAGCGCAGGGGGGCCATTGCCCTGTGACTGGCAGCAATGGATTTTAATTAACCATGGAAGCCCTGTGCCCAAGGATGCTACAGATATAAGTTGGACCTAATCAGCCTAGTGGCTTCCGATTCCGATGTCACTTGAATGTGTTGATGCAGGACAACAGATGACAATTGATAATTTCCCATCTGTGGCAACAAGTAGGCCAAAAAGAACATTATTAAAGGAACATTTCTATGAAAGTGTGACAAAATATCTTGAAAGGCATTAGTGTCAATTTTTCAATTTTCCCCATTATAAGTCAAACGAAACTCTTAACTTGCCATAGCAAACAAACTAAAGAGCCAATTTCATAAACCAGAGCTCAAAGCGGACACTGCCCAATGGCAGCCATGTATTATTACATGATATGTTTTTAATCTAACAATTATAAAGTCTCCCAAACAGACCCAAATGAGCACCCATGTGGACTGCATCTGTAATATTAAGTGTTTTATAAAGTAGAGAGGGTGATGCATTGACCCAATTGAGCCCCGGTGTGTGCCACCAAATGCGTCTTATCAAAAGGAACAGAGACATATATGGTTTAGCAGTGGGGATATGTTTGGTTCCTGAGATGAAAGGTCTTTTGAGCAATGGAGGGATTCGGGCATGGCAGATCCCAGAAAAGCCCAAGATTGTTGTCACTGAATATGTCTTATCATAAGGACAAAGAGGTTATATGGTTAAACGTGGTGATCTGACTGATTTCTGAAATATGAGGCCTTTTTATGAAGTGGCAGGGAGAAAAATGGCCCCAGCGGACCCCATAGACGGGATGGGGTGACTGAATGTGTCTGATAACAATGAACAAGAATATACATGTATGTGATTATAAGATGGGGATTTGAATGTTTTCCGAGATATATGGCCTATCATGAAGACGGGTCTTATCATAAGGAACAAAAATATATATGGTTAAGGGGTGGGGATCTGAACGTTTTCTGAGATATATGAATTTTAATGAAGTAAAGGGGTGGGGAATGGCCAGTGGCACCCCGGGGTGGGTGTTCGGAACAGTTTCTCATATATATGGTCTTTTGTGAAGTCGAGGGGTTTAGCAAGGCCCGAGCACGCCCTGCGTGACCCCTAGGTTAGTGTCACTGAATGTGTCTTATCATAAGGAACAAGAATATGTAAGGTTTACAGATCCTGGAATATTTGGCCTTTTATGAAGTGGAAGGGGTTGGGCATGGCCCCGGTACATCCCGTTGGACCACCAAGTTGGTGTCACTGAATGCAACTTATCATAAGGAATGAGAATATATATGGTTTAGGGGTAGGGATCTCAATGGTTTCTGAAATAAATGGCATTTTATGAAGTTGAGGGGGTGGGGCATGTCTCCGGCACATCCCAGGGGACCCACAGGTTGGTGTCACTTAATGCGTCTTATCATAAGGGACAATAATATATATGGTTTAGGGGTGGGGATCTGAATGGTTTCTGAGATAAATGGTCATTTATGAAGTGGAGTGGTCGGGGCATGTCCCCGGGGGACCCCCAGGTTGGTGTCGCTTAATGCATCTTATCATAGGAAACAATAATATATATGGTTTACGGGTAGGGATCTGTAAGGTTTCTGAGATATAAGGCAGTTTATAAAGTGGAGGGGTGGGGCATGGCCCGGCACTACCTATGGGACCCCCGGGTCGACATAAAAGCATATGGCTAAGAGAAGTTTGACCTAGGAATATTTCTATGTAAATTTTGTCAAAATATGTACAATGACTTGGCATTAAATGCCATTTTTCAGTTTTCCATATTATAAGTCAATGGAAACTCTGAGTTGCCATAGCAACAAAACTGAAAGGCCAAATTTCATAAAAAAAACACAAAACCTGTAAAGGCAAAAATGGTGAATATTTTCATAAAGTATCAGCCTCCTAGAGCTTACGGTTTCTGAAGAGATGATTGTTTAAGTATTTTTTTTTCTATTTTTTGCATTTTGGTTCCCATAACAACCAACGAAAATGAACAGTAGGCTTAAAATCATATGGCAGAAAGTGGATTGCCTAAAGAACATTTCTATCAAACTTTTGTCAAAATATCTGCGGAGGCTTTGCAGTAAATGCCATTTTTCAATTTCCCCCATTATAAGTCTATGGAAATTCTAAGTTGCCCCAGCATCCAAAATAATGAGCCGATTTTCATAAAAAAAGCACAAACTTTCAATCCCCCAGCCTAAGGATGCTACAGATAAAATTTGGGCCCAATCGGCCCAGCGGCTTCAGAGGAGATGTTGTTTGAAAGTGTTGACGGACGCAGTCGACGCAGACGCAGACGACGGACAACTGCCTATCCTATAACCTCCCCCGGAGGCTTCGGCTCTGGTAAGCTAAAAATATCACAATTGTTCATCTTAAAATTGTCGTTATTTTTCGGTGGTAAAGTTTTCAATGTATTTGTATAAGCGTGTTTCCGTAATGTTTTATTTAACGGGTAGAGTGTTTGTCTACAGACCCAACATTACCAATGCTGTTGAGATTCACTGTGGTAGCTCAGTGGTTAGTGCAATTGCCTCTGATGCTAGAAGCCCCCGGTTTGATCCCCGGAGGCGGTGATTATTTCGGTGTCCGAAGACGCTCCATTGGCAGCATTTGCAGGGATGAATGCCAAAAAGTGCACCGTCCTTCAGATCGGGACGTTTACTGGAGGCTGCGAGTGCAGGGAGAGTCATCTAATGTGCAGGTTAAAACCCCTACCGTAATTACATGATTACTGTGTAGGCTTTCAACCCTGCAAACCTGGAGTGTAAGTAATGTACACCTGCGAGTAATGGTCAAATGTTACCGATCGCAGTATAAGTAGAAATAAAGAAAGAATAGAACACGCGATTGTCATTTTCCAATATTGTTACTACCTACATCTGACCAAAAAAAAACTTTTGTCGTATTGCGTACCAGCATCCAAGAGACTGGAACAAAAACAAAGAACCTATTCTTAATAAGATGTATATAACAGTACTCCCTGCATGAATACTTCTGTGTAGTCTTACCTTTTTTCGTTGCATTCACTTCTTCCATTGAGTATTCGGATATCCAGATTGGAAGGCCTAACTCTGATACCTTGTCTAAACGCATCTGTAAGAAAACAATCGATTCAATGTTCTACCGAATATCTAGTTCGAACAAATTGACATGAGACTAGTGAACTCTATTAACATAATTTCACCCCCGACTGAATGCATGTATTTATCTTCGCCGTCTCCCGAAGAGTGCGATATTGTTATTCAATACATTGAGGTCTGCAAATGGGTCGCAATTCACGTGATGCCGAAAATTCACGAGAAGTTTACGAAAGCCGACGTATTAGGCGATAACATTGACTAATTTATTCCTTGCATAAAGGTCGGTCTCATGTCAAATTGTTCGAACTATAACAGCCTTTTTCTGTTGTTGTTCTTCTATTTCGAAAATTCAGCAAAAACCTAATATTTCTTACAGTTTTAGACTGTTTATATACTTGCAAACAATGGTGATGACTTGTAGCACATTTAAAGATATTTGTGTACGCTGTAGTAATTTGAATTAGAAGAAGAAAGTATCAATTATAAAAATAGGGAATAACAATATTGGTCGCACACTTTCGCAGCTTTAAACCTAGATGAGTTAAAACGCTTCAAACGGGACTGAACAAATTATATCAGCGACCTCGGCTGAATTGCCTTAAGCCCCAAAGTATAAAAATACTGACTCTTCCAAGGCCGTGCTTTTGGTGTGGTTTATTATATTTTTTATGTTTGCGTGTATGTACTAAGGCCGATGTTTTACCTTTTTGCCGTGTTTTTCGGCAATAACATTGTGTTCTGATTTTTGATCAATACATCCAGCGAGAAAGGTGTGGATAAGAAGCTCTGTCAACTTCTCGTTAAAGACTTAGCCTCCTGAACGATATGCATTTTGCTATAATCAGATGGACTTTTACACCTTTTGAATTTTTCGATAAAAGCTAAATCCAATTTTGTCTCTTACACTGTAAAAATGTAAACACATGACTAGCGTTGTTAAATCGATATCTATACATCACGAAAACCCGTCTTTATACTTCTGACCCCTCGAACCCAACGTTTATAAATTAGAACTGGGGATTACGGGGGTGTACATTATTTGCCTTATTTCTTGTTAAAAACAAAAAAACAATGAGGGTACTCGTTAGAACCGCCTCAATTAGTCGGTTCTAACGAGTACCCGCAATCTATGTTTTGAGAAGAAATATGAAAAACAAAAAGTTTTATGGAAAATGTTTCATTTTTTTCGGGGGTAAAATTTACAATGTATTAGTAAAGGCGTATTTTCGTAATGTATGGATCAATCCCGTGCAGGCAACGAAGCGTCCAACTGAAAGGGACGATGTACACAGCATTGGAGTGTAGACAGTGAAAAGCATAAAATAGGTGGTTTCAGTCAGCACACCCATTGTGCAGAAAAAAAAGATCCTTCTGATGCTTTTGATCTTTATCGTTCAAATGTTAAATACTTGACCGGTAATTGCGACTCGAACTTGCATATTCTAAACATACAGGATATTTGAATGACTCTCATAATTTTCATTCAGTCAAATACTGAACAGACTACAAATCGAAAACCCACGCCATCCAAGCAGGACTTGTGGAAACAGAAACGTTTGTACTTAATTGTAATCGCAGAAATCTCCATCTTATTACTTTTTTCTCAGATAATTTATGGACATGAAGCCTATTTGAGAAGATTGCGGAGCTTCTCCTCTACAAATTTCTCACTATAGGTATTGATCAAATATAGAAAATAAAGAAGTTGTCGCCATTACGAAAACACGCCTATTCAAATATATTGGAAAAAAATTGCCACCAAAAAATGATATTTTTCAGATAAAAATCCTGATATTTTTCATATTGCTGCTCAAACCATAGATTGTGAGTACTAGTTAGAACCGCCTCGCCGAGGCGGTTCTAACGAGTACGCACAATGTATGTTTCGGGGCAGAAATAAGAAAAATAATGTACACCCCTGTAAACCCCAGTTTTACTATATGAAAGTGGGGTTAAAGGGAGTCAAAAAGATATAGGCATGTTCCCATGATGATTTTGGGAAAGAGTATAGAAGTAAAGGCAATGGTCAGTTTTACTATATGAAAGTGGGGTTAAAGGGGGTCAAAAAGATATAGGCATGTTTCCGTGATGATTTTGGAAAAGAATATAGAAGTAAAGGCAATGGTCAGGAATCGATACAGTTAATCTACACCTCCCATCAAAGACCCCTATAACAAATACAAACCGTCCGTTTGGCTTTGTGTTTGTAATTTAACTCAAAGTGCCGTTCCTTTATGTTTGTGCTTCTTACCCTTTGGTGTCTTGACTAGAAGGTGTAAGATAAGTGTATCAATCCTAATGCATGTTTGAATAATTCTTACACAGTAATTTTACTCTATATGCCACTGCCATGATGCAATGTTGAGCTATGGCTCCCGGGATTAAACAAAACATCCGTCCGATAAAATAGCGATGTCCGGGCGCGCGGACGTCCGGCGTCGGGTGGGCGTTGGTCGTCGTCCGAGGTTTATATTTTGGTTAACTTTCTATTCGAATTGACCTATGCCTTAATTCTTCAGTGGATAACTATCATATTAGGACTTGTGCTTCGTAAGTGGAAGTTTTTTTCATATAAAATCCACTAATGATACCAATGACAACTATTTTGTTTAAAATTGTCATTTTTCTAACTAACATTTATAATTTCGGATTTATTTTGAAATTATTTTACGTTTGTGTTTCTGTCCCTTTGGCGTCTTGGATGGGAAGAGCGGGGTAACTGCATCGATTCCTGATCATTGCTTTCAATTCTTTTTTTACCTTTTGACTAACATTCATTTCAAAGTGCTATGTTTCCTTTTGTCAGTGGATTGCTTTCATGTTTGGAATTTTGACTCATTAGGGGTACTGCTGTGATATACAGACCAGTAACTCCACCAGTCTGCTAAAAATGGGTTTGAAAATAGATTTTTTCGTGCATGTATCCAAATTTCTAAATAAAGCTTCTAATTTATCTGTGTCCGAAGTTGTTTCCTTTTACACTTTTTCTTAAAACAAATCAACATCAGAAATAAAAAAAAAGAATTCAAAATTTTAAGTTTTAAAAAAAAAACAAAATGTTTTACACTAATTACATTTTTTTATCTTTTGGCCTTTGAATTATCCTATCATATGGTGAAACCCCTTTGGCTGTAAGAATTTTTAAATAAAAATCTGAACTTCGTAATGTATGTTAGTTTACGCAACAAATAGTAGGAATTTTGGTTTGATTATAAGGATTACCTTCAAGCCATTTCTACTTCTTGATGTTGTCTAAAAATGGTGAAAGCAATCTTAACTTCTGCTTAATCTCATAGAAAATGTTTTTGTTGGTGCTACTTTATTTGGCGTAAATAAAAATATCGGTAGCTATGTTTCTACTAACATGTTCGGTAGGTAGGAGAAACTTTTATATTATTATTTTCGTTTTTCACGCCCCCCCCCCCCCCAAAAAAAAAAAAAAAAAAAAACATGGGTCGGACCTGTATATTTTATGTGTTTTTGCTTTTATACATTATTTTTCTTAACAAAATTGTCATGATGACACTTGCACTGTATATTATAAATTCATTCTAGTTGCTCATAAAAGTCAACTCTGTATTTTGAAAGATACTAAATACCAATAACTACAAAGAATGTAATTAAAACACGAAATTACAAGTACTAGCGAAAAATGCAAAGACGCAACTGGGTAGGGTCGGAAATTGAAAATGTAAGGGTCGGTATTTTTATTCTTACTTTGTTCTTTTATTGCAGAAATTAGTAGAGTCTTGGGTCTGAAGCAATGTCGGTCGGGGTATTAGCGGAAACACGGCTATTTTTAGGCCTTATGATGTTAAGTGTATAGGTTTGAAGTTGAAAACAGTTTTACTCTAAAATATGAGATCAGTGTAATTTTGTGGGAAGAATGCTTCTGTATAAAATGCTTTTGTAGAAACAACCGTGTTGTAGTGGATAAGCTACACGCCTTGTAAACCAGGGGTCGTGATTTCGATCCCGGACTCCTCCAGACTTCGGGTGAGTCTGTATACCGATGTCCTGTCTCATATGATCTTAGTTGTTGCTAGAACGTAAAATCAAACACACACCATACACCCTACGGCAATATGTTTACTTCTGTTATAGTATTTAGCGTGTTCCAAAACTATACTGAAAAACCCGTCCAATGCTGTTAGGACTTGTTTGTTTATTGTTATCTTGCAGGATTTTACATTGGGCTTGAGGATGCGTATTTAATGTTCGTAAAGTGGGGTTTATAGTCTCGGAGATTTCTGCACTAATATTTCTTTCGTGCGTACTGTATAAATTATTTGCCTAAACCACGACAGAACCACGGGCGAGCACTGCGCCCAAAGCATGTAAAATCGATTTTAGCCCCGAGTAAAGTGGTTTTAACTGACCGTTCTATCGCGTAATTGTTACAGTTCGTCTTTGCATGTAGGTTTTGCTAACATTGCTTTTTTTTATAATTTTTGTTCTTTCTTTTTTATATTAGATATCCATTTCGCCATTTTGTGAGACAGTAACTATACTTGGGGCATTCCGCTTGTGGTGAAGTTCGTTTATGGTGGTGTTTCTTTTCTTTTGGTGCCCTTTCGGTGCCTTGGATGGGCGGTTTGGCGTGACTTGGGATGGATGTCTTCTTGGATGTTGGCCTTTCCTGAGTGACATTTTCTAACGAGTTTACTGTATCAATTCATGATCATTACCTTCACTTCCGTTTAGAACTTTTATTATTTTAGTTTTTCGCCCCACAAAACAAAAAGGGTCGGACCTGTATTTTTTATGTGTTTGTTTTAGTCTGTTCATTGCACAGACTAGTAAGATAATGTCACTCAAGATAGGCCACAATCAAGGAACGCAGCCATCTCAAGTCACGTGACCTTTTTTACTAGTGTACTACATCGATTCCTGATCATTTCCTTCACTTCTGTTTCGAGAGATGTTTATTACACAGACTCGTAAGAAGATGTCACTCAAGAAAGGCCACAATCAAAGAACGCAGCCATCTCAAGTCACGTAAAGGAAGTAACAAGAGCACCGCATGCGGGTGCCAACGCTCGGCTGCAGCCCCGTGTCACAATGAACAAGTAGTCTGAGTTTCAAGTAAATATCTTCAGTAATGACAGAGATATTACAAAATGTCCAAGATTTTCACGACGATGACGCCGGAGCTATGACAATACCTCGTCGTTTTCTTCGTAAACAGCCGAGCTAAAAACCGACGAAACATGAACAAAACCGATTGACAAATAAGACAATGAAAAAGAAGGACGGCCCGACTTGAGACGGCCAGTAGTAAAACTACTGGGGGCTGCAACCCTGGAGCCATGTAATGTTAACCCGCGCCCTAAGTTCTAGTGCAGTATCGAATATAAAAATACCAACAAACTGTTCAGAATGGAGAAACCCGTTAACATGTTGTGTCCGTCGCATCAAGACAGTTCCTTTGCAGCTACTTACAGTAGTTGTATATCTTCGTTTGATATCATAGAAGGTCATTTTTTTGATAAAAAAGTGTATTCTCTCCTTATATATACTCCAAACATACGTAGTTTGTGCAAGTAAAAACCGCCTAATTGAGACAATTTTAACGAGTACCCACAACCTGTCTTGGTGCAGAAATAATACAAATAATGTATGTCCCTGTAAACCCCAGGTTTCTCTGGAGGTGTGTTCGTTAGAAGAACTTGTTAACATAATGTTCACAACTTCCGGGAGCTTGACATGACTGTTTTCATTTATCGTGATGATCTTGAGTAAACTTCATGCCATAAAATTACGACAGCACGCCTATACAAATACGTTGTAAATTTTATTGCCGAAAAAAATGCACACTATAAGATGGAACATTGCTATAGTTTTTCTTATTTCTGCTCAAAATATAGATTGGGTAAACGCATTAGAACCGCCTTATCGAGGCGGTTATAACGAGTACCCACAATCTATATTTTGGAGCGGAATCAAGAAAAGATAAGGCGCTTCTAATAAGTACACACAATCTATATTTGGAGCAGAAATAAGTACAATAAGATTTACCCCTGTAAACCCGATATTACTTAATAAAAGTGGGGTTAAAGGGGGTCAAATTTATATAGACTTGCCGGATCATAACAGGGTCACTGATGAGGCTTTATTAGCCGAAACTACGTAGTATGACCCATCTTCTTTCTTATGAATGTTTTCATTGCTCTTAAAGGAACTCATTTTTGATTTTTATTTGACGTGATGATGACGCAAACTCGGTTGGGAATTTACTCGATACATACCAAAGATTCCAAGGAGGCTTGTGTAAGGTTGTTAGAACAGAATGAAACTTTTCGAATGAACATTTTAAATATTTTTCAGACAGCATATACTGTCTAGACCAAGTTGTGGTGGTTAACACCGCCAGTATGCGAAATTTCAAACCAAGTCTCACACTCTCCTTTAAAGTGATTGTCGAACCATAATGCTTTTGAATCCAATGTTATGAGTGGAGTATAAACTAGTGTTAACTGCAACTTATGATGTGCACAGTTCCTAGTAATGACTTTTAGAAATCACTACAGCATAGCCACAACGAAGGGTGACATCGTTTACATTTAAGTTAATATTATGTCAGACATTTATGCCCGAAATGAAGAAAGCTATTTACTTCAAACTGAGATTATGGTTCGCTTAAAAGACTGATTGTATGAACTCGTTAGGACTGCATATATGAAATTTCTAACGCATGCCCCAAAATCAGTTATGATCTACGTTTACGACCAGAACTATGAAATCAAATTATACTCTTGCAAAGTCAAAGCGAAAGCAATGATCAGGAATCGATACAATTACTTCATACCTACAATCAGAGACACTAAAGGGTAACACGGACACGAAGTAACTGAAACTGAAAACATCACTAGCGGATAACCGTAAGGACAGTTCTATCCAAAATAAACAAGGAAATATATAAGCAATACATAGATGAAAACACAAGCTATAATATAAAATAAACCACGACAGAATAACCGACTTATAACGGTTAGCACAAAGTATAAGTTCGGGGCTTAAATCGATTCCACATGGCCATAATACCCGCCCTTGGTTTTGTCGTGGTCTAGTCCAAAGCCCAGTTTACTATGTATTGAGTCTGGATCTCTGGATCGCTCTTTACAAGGCCCTGTCCAGGTGATGACATTCGCGAAACGCTCGTTATACATACTAAACATGCGCAAAAGGGACAAAATTGGAATCAAAATAAGCATTATAACATCAATAAGACGATTTAAATGCTGCATGTTTTAATATGGGTAATGTCTGGTCAAAGAATAGGTCAGTAGATTAAGTCATAGTAAAACCATTTTGAGCATTCTAGATGCACAGTTTTTGGTCCATTCATCATCAACCTTAGTCAGAATAATCATCTTGACAATACCTGGGTCTGTTTTGAATATGGGTCATTTCGGGTCAAAAAGAAGGTCTGTAGGTGAAATCATGAAAAAAACATGAAAACGCAAGATATCACAGTGCTGGTTCAATCATCAAACTTGGTCAGAATGATCATCTGTCGATTAAAAAAGTAGGTCAGTTGGTCAAATCATAGAAACCCATTGTGAACACTCTAGGCCACATTTGTGGTCGAATTATCACCACACTTTCTCCGGATGTCCATTAAGTCAATATCTCGGTCAACTTAGAATATAGGTCATTTGGTCAAATTGTAGAAAGGCATAGTGCACACTGTATAGACCAGAGTTTCCATCCAATCATCATCAGTCTTGTTTAGAATGATTATTTTAACAATATCCGTGTCGATTCCAAATATGGGTTATGTCGGTTCAATAAGTAGGTCATATTAAAATGCTTGTGAGCATTCTAGGGGCCATAGTTTGGGTCAAATCATCATCAAACTTGGTCAGATGAATCATCTTGAAAATACCTTGGTAATGATTGAATATGGGTAATGACCGTCCAAAGGTGAGTCAATAGGTCAGATCATTTAAAAAAAACTTGTGAGCACCCTAGATGCCATAGTGTTGGTCTAGGTCAGAACATTCAGCTTGGCAATATCTGGGTCAGGTTCGAAAATGGGCCATGTAATTATCGGATCGTCGCGAAACTTACATACAGTTAAGTCAGGGATTAAAGCTGGGATGAGTCCAAAACTGCCGAAGTCAGCCTATTACACGTAGATTATGCACCGTTCTTTACTGAAAATGTCCATTTTTGACCCTGTCATCACCATAAGTCATTCAGCTTAAATCGGCTCTTCCTGAAACTTACACATGATTATGTTTGGGATAACAGCTTGGGTTAGTTCGAAACTGTGCGAGGTGGCGGGGGCAGTCTATCATAGACTTGTGTCCCTTTCATTGCTGAAAATGCTAATTTTTGACATCGTCATAACCATAAGTAGTTTCGAATGTATGTTCTCGAAACTTACATATATGTATTTTTTGTTTGGTTTGAGGTTTAACGTCCCCGTCAACACAGTATAGGTCATTTTGGAGACGTTGCTTCCAATGTTTTGGGACTTTTACCCGACATTGAGATGAAATGACATCTCAAGTCCTGTTGCCCAATGAAACATATAGGGTTTATAAGCATGGACGGTCCGACTTGTATCGCTCACCCTGGGAAGGCTTAGGTCAACTAAACGGTTTCCCAGTACTCGTGAGCGGTCAGTTTCAGCTCTGAGTGGAAGCATCATACAGCCCATGTTTTTCTACAAGCCCCGACGGGCGGGGCCTTACATATAAGTAAGGCAGAGATAGAAGCTTAAATGGGTTTGAAAACTATCAATATTGGCAAATTACCATTTGCCTTTGTTTGACCTTTTTATCACCATAAGTCCTATAGTTTTGGTTGAATCCTCCTAAAACTAACATATAGGTAGGTTTTGGGCTGAAAGTTCGCTGGTGATGTCGGTCTATTTTTGATAGTTATTTCCCCTTGATTGCTGAACATACCTATTTTAACTTGTCATCAGCATATGTACTTAATAAACGACTGGAACGTCATTTAAAATTTGACTCTCTTAGCTCAGATGAGCGAGATAAAGGACCAACACGGTCCTCTTGGTTTTCGTTTAAGAATGACGACCGTTTAAGAAATGGGTGCGAATTTTAACATTTGTTGAAGTGTGGTCAACATCAGGTCACGAGCAACGTAAGTATATCCCGGATGTTTTACTTACTCTAGGCCGTGATCCGATACTCTTCAAACATATATGAACGTTACGTAATCGTTATACGTTTTACCCTATATATGCGATGATCAATTCTGAAGTGAGGGTTTCAAATTGAAACAAGAAAACAACAACCTGCAGTTTTCGTATTGACAAAGGAAGAGCTTAGTTGGCACCGTATCGTCGTTTACTCCCGATCATATTAGAGGAAATTATGCTGCTCAGAGACCAAGCTCTTGCCATGTTGTATAAGAATCTGGGTAACTATAACCCTTTACGTCGAATTTTATGTGTGTCTGTTACGTGTTTTAAAATACAAATGTTTGTTACTCGTTTGATCTGTCTCATTAGGTATGGCTCTAAAGAGCACAGATGTTCAAAATAGCACGAAAATACCAAACATTTTCGTCATGTTTCTATCAGTAAAATGCTAGTTCTGCAGCTATTAAACGCCATTGTAGACGCCTTATCGGAATGTAAAAGAGAGCATTTGTCTTCCGTAGCACTGCGGAAACAACATGAATTCTGGGTACCCGTTAGAATTGCAGTAAGGCGGTTATATCTAGTCCCATAAATTTGTGTTTGGTACATCGATTAGACAGGTATTTCTAATCTTTCAACGGACATAACTGTCTGTATGCTATCCTTTTAAGTAGTTTATTTTTTTGTTAAAATAAAATTAAAGTAAAGGCAATGAACATGAATCAATTTAATACCGCCTCTCTTCCACCAGAGACACCAAAGGGACAGAAACACAAACATGAAATAGCTAAACCTAATGGAAACATCACTATCGGATAACCGAAAGGACAGTTACTTTCCCACAAAGTGTCCAAACGGCTGTTCAAGAGAATATGTAATACATACATGCAAAAACCAATTATAACAAATAGCAAAACACGACAGAAGAAGCGCATTGGAAATGTCACAGGCGGACTTAAATCGATTTTAATCCTCGCGCTTGGTCCTGCCGTGGTTTCGACAAAGAATTGGTTCAGTCCATCTGGGGAAAGATGGGCTACATAAACCGAAATAAGTTGCTCCTCATAAGCACAAGGGTCCCTTTTAAAGCAGACACTTGATGAAGAAAACAGATCTGTTTAGTTTTGGCTAACTTGAACGCGTATTCTTCATTTCAGATAAATCTTACCTTCATTGAAGTGATGTCCAGGTCCCAGTGTTTGATATGGCTTTGCATCGCTATCGAATGAATAGGAGCACCAGCTGCTTTTAACATATTTGCCTGTTGTGTTATTATCTGAAAAAGTATTTTGTGCCAACGTAAATTAAATGAGTAAATATACTTCACGTACTGATAGAATTAGAAACCAAAGCCCATCCCAAACACCATAGGATAATTATTAACAAACAACAAAGTCACAGAGAACATGTCAACCTAGTATTTCTTTAATGAACAGCAGTTCCGAAAAGACCCGACATGACCCATATTGTCTGTTGAAGTTCGATAGATTTGAAATTATAAATATAATATTTGAAAGCTTCGGTATCCGTAGGATCCAGACATACATCATATAAATCCGAGTGTGTCAATGCACAACGGTACCCAGTAACTCTATCTAAAAAATCGATTTTTTCGCTTCATAATTCAGTAACCGTCGAGGATATCTTCATGAAGTTTAATAGGACTATGCATTAGGACAGGGCAAAGAATGATTTTGCCCCCTTCTTTGTTTCCAAAGAAGGCCCATTCGAGTACTTTTTCCAAGCATTGTTGTACGCGCCGTAACTCAGAAACTGTTTGTGATATCTTATTTTATAGGAATACATATTAGGTCACGATGTCGGGTATCGCAAAAGAATGATTATACTCATCTATTTTCTTTCGAATGCGATGAAAGCTCACTCAAATCGTATTTAATCACTCTCGAATACTAATTCCAGATGTAACGCACGCATCGACTTTTACACCACTGTTTTCCATATACAGACTGGGTGAACTGAGGCAATGATATACGCAGCATGCGCAAGGACACATCTCGCCTCCCATTGTTACGATCAACCAAGTAAGAAAAGGTCACTCAGGAAATGCCACAGTCTAAGAACGCTGCTATTTCAAGTCACCTATAGAAAGTAGTTTAGGTCGTAGTACCAAAGCGTCAATCCAAAATCATTAATCCATAGACAAATGGCAATATTAATGTTCAGACCAACAGACATGGACTCCAGAAAAGTGTAATCAGTGTTGATGCCAGTTTGTTTTGTTGATACCCCTGGCATAACAACCTGGTAGTGAGCACCTTTCCACGTTCCATAAAGTCCTGATACTTGGAACAGGCTCTAGCATAACGGATTAACTGTGAAACGTTAACTCCGTATGCTGGTGCAGACGGGATATTACTGCTCAGAAAGGGACATTTAACAATGGACAAATTGAAGTAATCTCGTTTATCGTACAGCTTAGATGTAAGTTTCCCATTGTCAATAATTGAGATAATTATTTTTGAGTGACACGAAAACCGGTGAAACATGTACCAATGGCTCAAAGTCACATAACAAGTAAGACACTGCTAACGAACGACCGCCTTGGGACGGCCGGTAGTAAAACTACTTGAAAGGGGGGGGGGGGGGTGGGGGGCTTCAGCTCCGGAGTTTATGACATTTTAACCCTCGCCCTTAGTGCCAGTACAGTTTCAAACAAGATAACAAATTGATCCCATAAACTCACCACCTGCCGGTCGTACGTCGAACATGTTAACAAGGAAGGTATCGAGGATCCGTTGTCTTAGCAAACAGGCGCATAATACACCGCTTGCAAAGCTCCTATTGTAATTTGCATTTCTCGAACTCCCTATCTATTGATCGATACTAACATGTGTCAAAACGTTACAAAGAGATAGAATTAAGAAAAGAAAAGTCAAAGAGACCAACTTTGGTCAAAATACATAAACGGTCCTTTTTCTTTCCTATTTCTTTCCTATCGAAATTTGGGCAACTACAGTAAACGTTATTTTTGTCCCAAACATTTTCACTGTCCTTTTGGTCAGATAAGATTGACTGCAGTGACCATACTAGTGCTCACCAGGGTTTGACAAGCCATCGCAGATATAATTTCAGTATAAAGAAGAGAGACTGTTTCAGTTGGTTGTTTGATTAAAGTGCAGATGTTCACGACAGATATTTAGTTGAACATAGAATATTATGAAGGCATGAACCTGTGGCATCTTTTCTCGGTACTATTCACTACATGTTTTAACGCGAAGTCAGTTAACACGGCAGTTCTTGAGATCTTCAGTAGGGAAAAGGTTCCACTTCAAAAACTGACTGGTGGGGAAACTAAAAGGACATTTGTGATAACTGTGAATAAATTCAGCAACTAAAATGTGTCCAACAAAGAAGTGAATGCATTGATCTGGAATCGATTCAATTAACCCACAGCTCCCATAAAGGGCACCAAATGGAAAGAACCACAAACATGATATAACTAAACCTTAATTGAAACATCAATTGTGGAAAGCCGAAATGACAGTTATTTTCCCACAAAAAGGCCAATTGGCTATTCAAATCAAAACATATAAGCAATACACACACTCAACGCCAAACCATAACAAAAATAAACCGCAACAGAAGAACCGCCTTGGAACGGTCAGTGAAACGAATTCAATTCGGGGCTCAAATCGGTTTTACGCGGCCACATTACTCGCCCTCACTTCCGTCGCGACTTAGACGAATCATTTTCAGTCCATATTATGGCCTCCTAACTCATCAGTGCAACATCTCCGAGAACAGAAATATCAATCAACCACAGGGACAACGGTGAGGACTCGATAACAAGAAACCCCGGCTGCGTTCTTGGATTTTGGCCTTTCCTGAGTGTCCTTTTCTTACTAGTATGCTGTAGAGAAAGAAAATCAATAGTGAGTTTCCAAATGTCATCTAGCTCAAAGGCTGGCGTCAAATGTCGTGATGTACCAGACAAATTATTATGACTGGTAAAGTACCTTGGTCTACTGAACGAAATATTCAAATACTTCAATAATTATCGGATGAAGATAGCGCATATGAATATATTAATATGCGTTGAAGAAGAAATAAAGATATAGAAAGAGTAATTATTATTAATCATTACGAAAACATGCCTTTACAAATACATTGTAAATTTTGTCACATAAAAAACGAAAATTTTGAGATAAAAATTGCTATACTGTTCTTATTTCTGCTCAAAATATAAATTGTGGGTACACGTTAGAACCGCCTCGATTGGGCATTTCTAACGAGTACCCACAGTCTATATTTTAGAGCATAAATACGTAAATAAGGTTTACCCCTGTAAACCCCCATTTCACGATATAAAGGTGGGGTTCAAGGGGTCAAATCGGTATAGGCGTGTTTTCGTGATGCTATTATTTGCTTTAATGGGAAGTTGTACACACTTATTGTTTTGCAAAGTTGGTACATGAAGTTACGGCAGTACCTTTAATAATTCACGGTCAGCACAGGCAAGTAATGAAAATTAGAAACCCATTGTTATTTTAATACAACCTGAAGTGGTGCGAGTCGGGCCGTCCCTGTATATAGTCATGTTGGTTTGTTTTGACGGTAGGGCTTGAGATGTCATTTTATCTTAATGGCGTGTAAAAGTCAAACAAGAAATGAAGCATTGTCTTCAAAACGACCTAAATAGATTTGACAGAGAAGTAAAACCTCATACCAAACCACTGAACTGAGTTCATCTTACATGTACATGCTAATGCTGTAATTTAAATGCTGAAAATGACACGTTACCAAGCAAATTTAATGTTCTGAATCCAAAATATTGCAGACAATTGTTTTAACATTAGATAATATAACATGACTTGCAAAAAATGACATTTTCAAACTTCGGCGCATTTTTAAAAGTTGGCCTAACATAGACTAGGAATAAATTAATTAACCTTAAACAGCCACCAGTTTTTTTTTTTTTTTTTTGCCTCACCAGAAATTAGGCAACTCAACTAGTCTTTCTAACACTTTTAGATTGCTTTCAATGCATTTAGGTTATAGCTTAGATCTATACAAATTATTTCTATATGATTTGGTGAAGATATATGTAACGGTTTCTGAGCAAACCGGGGTGAAATGGTGAAAATCCCACGGGATTTTTGAAAATCCCGCGGGATTTTTTTTCCACTCCCGCGGGATTAAAATCCCATAAAAAAAATCAGGAATTTTTCTCCCACGGGAGAATTTCAAAATTTTGAATCCTGCTTTTAACTATCAAAATGGACTTACTAAACATTAAAATACATGCACAAAAAATATGGCTGCTCCAGCTCGAATTTCAATTTCTCCCGCGGGATTTTGCTCCCATGGGATATTTTACGGAGAAAACTCCCGCGGGATTTTTTTTTATTTTTCAAAATGCTCTGGAATGAAGGTGTAATATCTCTTTTCTGTTAATAAGGTCAATTAGAGAAGCTTACAATGAGTAAAGCATGAATATAACTATTTTAAAAAAATCCCGTTGGATTTTAATCCCATGGGATTTTTATCCTATAATCAAAAATGAGATTTTTCTCCCGTGGGGTTTCACTTATTTCCATTTTCCAATAAATCTGCTTTGTGTTGACAAAGCTATTATAATTTTGTCCACTTATGTATAAAACATGCATAATTTAAATTAGAAAAAATCGAAGTCAGGAATAAGATCTTCGTAGAGTCCGAAAAATTGGCCCATAAGGCAGCTAAAAGCAACAGAAAGTCAAAGCAAAAAGATTTCAGAGAAGACTGATTGAGTACATTCATGTTCCTTTTATTTGGCATACTTAATGAAGTGACTCTGTCACCACTGCCGTTCGTGGCAGTCAACGCTTATTGTGAAATTCGACAATATCAATATTACATGTGTATTGAAGTATTTTATCAAATTTATGCATTTTGATTGATCATAATTAGGCTTTCTATTTTTACTCTTATTCTTACCAGACGTCAACGTCATTTTACTTGAAGCAAAATGACGTCGACGTCGTTACTACGGTAATTACGTTACTAGAGGAAGAAGAGAGCAGCATGAAAAAATAAGAAGTACCACAACTAGCAGGGATTACTACTATTTGTAGCGGACATATTTACAGTGAACTACTATTTGCAGTGAACTTCTATTTGCAGGAACTTAAATTGCAGAGAACTACCATTTGCAGTGTATTCAGATAAATAGGAAAGAACTATCGTACTGAGAAGAGGTTTCAAAGTAAGAAGTAGGACTGATTAATTACAAATTGGGTTGCTACGTTGTAAGGTTTAATAAGAACATTTGCATTCGTTTTAACAATTTGGTAAATATATTTATTTATTATATTTGGTTATCTTTATAAACATCGCCACAGCACTGCCCTTCGCTGGTCAGTTAAGGGATAATTTTTAATTAAGTGACGCATGGAACGCACGTTTAACGGTAGCACCTGTTTATTTCATCGTCGTATACTCTAATAAATGTACTTACCCATGCTTTTTGGCTGTTTCTTGTTTCAATAACTTCAAAGTCATTTAGATACAGTTTGGCGTTAGGGTCTTTGGCTTTTATGTCGCGAAACATTTTTTCGGTGATGTTGGCATCACCAGTGTGTTGCTCATAAAAGTCGTCATGTGTATTTTCATTATTCACAACCCAATATTCGACACTGGAAGTAAATAAATGCGCAGTTTATTAGTTTCACGTTTAGTGTTAGAGATTTTACGGCGGGAAAAGGTCGCATTTTTTTCTCGAAATGTATAACAGATAGTATGTATGCCTTCTCTGCGGAAAGCCGTGTGTCCACAGAAGTAATTTGCACACCACAAAGACTCAGAGCTAGCTACATGGTCTAATGTCAGCCTTCAGTGATCGTAAACGCTACAATCGTATTTGCCTACTACACGTGTGATAATTACATGAACATTGTTTTTAAACAAAATCTATATGTGTACACAAAACATCATGGCAGATATTCAGAATTATTGTCATAGCTCGCACAATGATAACTAAGGAATAATTTTCTCTTTATTCTGTTGGAAACATGGGCATTGTCAGAATTGACCTGCAATGGAGAAATAAAGTTTATATGTAAATAGTTCCTGGTCACAGGACAAACGCCGTCTTTCTTCTGTTGAATAACTACGATCCACGTTTGCTTCACCAAACAACAAAAGCTCTGATCAAACTATTTTATATGACCACTGAAACCTTACAAAGTAGAAGTAAAACAAAGATCAGGAATCGATACAATTAACTTACTCCACCCACCAAAGACACCAAAGGGAAAGAAATACAAACATTAAGCGACCAGACCATAATGGAAACCTAAACAAAGGAAGGCCATAAGGACAGTTACTTTGCCACAAAATGGCCATATGGCCATCCAAAATTAAAAGACACAAGTGATACACACAGTAAGTAACAAACAACAACATAAATAAATCGCCACAGAAGAACCGCCTTGGAACGGTCAGTGAAAAGATTTCCACTGGGGGGCTTAAATCGATTTTACGTGGCCTCAATCCTCGCCCTTACTTCCGTCGCGATTTAGACAAATAATTTGTTCAGTCCGCATGAAGGCCTCCTAACTCATCAGTGCAACATCTCCGTGAACACAAAAAATCAAAGAACCACAGAGGTGAGACAACGGTGAGGACTCGACAGCAAGAAACCACTGAAATGCTGGAGCAAAAGAAAACCAAAAGTTAGACAGCATCAGGCACCAACCAACATTACCAAGAATTAGATCTCTATAATTCTCAATAAGCCTTTACGTTGAAGCCGTCATAGAATCTGAGGCCTGACCCACCGGCGTGCAATTAAAGAGGGAAGCAAAGTTGCCAACCGTGTTTGGGTTAACTACCATGCATTATCAGGCTTATCAGGCTCGTGCCGTTTTTTTCACATTGTTTAATTAGGTTACCTGGAATTTACTCTGATAATACTGAAATCATTTGACATATGTGCATAGTGGACTTGGCTTGTGGATATTACGCCGAACAGAAATTACAGAAATATATGTCCAGGAAAAACCACACTCAGTGGTTACAACCTACCAATGGGGCCAAGAGGAAGAGCAACTATCAATGAAGAAAACAAAATAGTAAATAGACGAAACAAAAACAACACAGCAACCAGCTCCTTCCCAACAAGAGGGCAGATAATTGATCAAAAGTCTGGCGGTGTGTAAAGAAATGTCCTGTATCTATTTGAAGATAATCTTTCTTATTTCTCGATTGTAAGTATTTGTTATAAATGCCTCATAGAGGCAAATGATACCGGCCCATTTTTGACGTACCCATTTTTTGGTATTAAATTCAAAAGAATGATTGTCACGATATAAAATTCTAAAAGTCAGGGTCTAGATACAAATACACTTAACTACATCGACAAAATTGAAGACATTTCTTATAGTAATAATTAATGGCGTGTTATATTGTCAGATATAGAACGATTTATTTCATTTATGGCTGATTTTGTTTGCGTTATAAGAATTTGTTGACGACTGTGATGACTGTTGTATGGTAATATATACGCATCTGGATTTTCTTGTTGCGTTCAGGCTTAAAACTTGATACGAATCATGCAGTGTTTGTAAACTGTCCCAACTATCGAAATAAAACATACTTACAGTCCGGATAAGTTGCCTATCAAATCATTTATCCTCTGGTCAATTGCCTGCTTAAGTTCTTCTGCGCTTAATTCTAGGACCCAGTCTGGTTGACTTTTTGCATGTGCGAAGAACGCGCTATGGCCACGAATCTTTATTCTGAAGATACGGAAACAACATACACACTGTAATACAGACTATATATAGTTTGAACAAATTGACCTGAGACTGATGAACTCTATTAACATAATTGCACACCCGACTGAATGCATATATATTTATCTTAGTCCTCTCCAGAAAATTGCGATACACAGAGGTCGGTAAATGGATCGCAATTCACGAGATCCGAAAATTCACGAGTAGTTTACGAAAGTAGACATATTAGGCGATAACAATGATTAATTTATTCCTTGCATAAAGGTCAGTCTCATGTCAAATTGTTCGAGCTATACACTCCAGACGCCTATTCGTCTAATGTCCAATTTCATTAGACTATAAGAATCTTACATGAGTGTGAAGGGTTAATAGAATAAATCTTCCAAAGGGTCACAGTCCGGCTCTGTCTGTTTTGAGTTTGAGACAAGAGCAGACCTGCTCAGCTACACAGACAAGCACGAAATTTGAACGCCTCCACGCGACCAATTTGTTATTGTTATTATGTTTGATACTGCGCTTGAACGAAGGGCGAAGGTTGCAATTTCATAAACTTCGTAAAGTCACCCCACGTAGTTTTACTACTGAGCGTCCCAAGGCGATCGATCTTTTGCAGTGTCTTATTTGTTAATTGGCTCTGTGCCGTTGGTTGGTTAGTCAGTTTTTGTGTGTGCCTCCGTGTCACTTACTTTCTTTTACGTGACTTGTGATGGCTTCGTTCTTTGATTATGGTCTTTCATAAATGACATGTTCTTACTTGTTTGAAGTGAAAACATATTAGTTAAAAGCCCTGCATCGAAACTTAGGTGGTGATCAGACCGTGCTGGAGTGCAAATGCAACAACACTTTTCTCATGACGTGACTCAGATTTTCATAAGAAGCTTTTAGAAGTATCGATGTCCAATCCGACGAATGCCCGGTATAATCATGAATTTAAAAGTATCTCACATATATCTGCCAAAGGATGCCGAAGGATGCCCACAACAATTGGGCTGAGCCGAAACTGCACATCAAGGATAAGACCTTCCTGTATCGAACCGTAAATAGCAAAGAAATGAATGATTCTTATATCTCTCACTTTCCGATTACTTCATTGTTGCATTGTGTCGTTTGGTGAAAACAGGCAGCACCCAGGCAGCACCCACACAAATGTTTTAAGTTGTTATTAACTCATTACGTAAAAGGTCTACGTGCTTAAAATAGTGTACAAATCAAGATCAGCTGAAAATGAAATGACAAAGAAAGCAAACTGATTCTTTAATTCTTCTAATGAATTAAATACGATTTTTGAAGTGCGTTGTTTACCCGATTTTAAACGTAGCCTCTCTGCAGCACGCGCTGTAAATATTGCACACCATTGTGAGATGAAGTGGACGAGATAAACAAGAAAGAGGTAATAATTTCTTTACCCTTTGCAAATGACGACTGTCCTTGTTATGCAAGAAACAGGGAAGTAAAATGTCGGCATTTTTTCACAAGATATACAATTTTGTTTCTGTTATATATGCTAGTGTGTGTTTCAAAAATTAACAAAAAGGTGGGGTCCAAATCTGCCTATGCATTAATTTTGCTGAAGCTTTACACTTATCTTATTATTATTGAATGGTGCCAGCAGTACAAAATATTTATTTCATTAGATTGATAGTTTTTGGTGACAGAAAATAACCTTCTAGAACCTTAAAGCATTCGCATTATGAGTTTATACTAATCCCATAAATTTTAATTCCTGAAACATCATTATTTTTTTCTTATTTTCTTAATGTGTTTATTCCACTTGTAGAAAAAAATGAAATTTAATAAGATCATTACGATGGAGTATTAGGGCAAGATACACTTTCATTTTGTTTGATAGGTATCTCGCACTTTTCACATTGTATCTCGAAATGTCGAGTTATTATCTCGAAATATCGATTAATTAACTCGAAATTTCGACATAATAACTTGAAATTTCGACTTATTAACTCAAAATTTCGACTTATTAACTCGACATTTCGACATAATGTCTCGAAATTTCGAGCTATTAAGTAAAAAAATCGACTAAGTTTCTCAAAATTCCGACTTATTATATCAAAATTTCGACAAAACAAATCGATATTTCGACATACTATCTCAAAATTTCGACTTAATTAATTGACATTTTGACTTAGTATCTCGACATTTCGACACAATAACTCTAAGTTTCGACTAAGTATCTTGCTATTTCGACATAATAACTCGAAGCTGACTCCTGTGATCTGCATTCAACCCTGAATTGGGATTAGGCATGACAGGAATTTCGTTATGGCCAACTTACTGTTGAAAGAAGATCCCAGATTTCAGAGCAAACCTCATTATCACGGCTTAAATATCATGTTTGCATAATTTTGCATGTTTAGCGCCAGAAGCTATGCTTCATTTTTAGAACCAACCATTGGTCACTAGACCCCCCCCCCCGCACACACACACAAACAAACACACACGCGTGACTAGAGCTGATCAGTCATCAAATTCGACTTCTGACCGATGTGATGAAACGTAGAGTCTAGGAATCTGCTGCTCTATTCTTAAACTGTTTAATGTGAAAAATGATACATCTTGAAATTTCCAGTTAATAAGTCGATATTTCGAGTTAATAAGTCAAAATTCCGAGATATTATGTCGAAATTTCGGGATACTAGGTCTAAATTCCGAGTTACCCAGTCGAAATTTGAGGTTCTGGGTCGAAATTTCGAGATATTTAGTCGAAATTTCGAGATACCTACAAAAAGAAACGTAAACCTGGACCTAATGCTCTTCCGTAGGTCATCGCTTTAACTTCACTTGTTTTTCTTTTTCATGCAATACCATATTTGGATAAAAAAATTACCTGTATGTGATTAGTTTTGGTATCGAAATCAGATTTCATTATCCAGATGTACACCATTTGTTAGAAACTTAACTTAGTAAAACATTCATCAGAAAATTAATATGTTCTCCAGGATTTGTCAACGTATGCCTTTGTTTGAGAAATAAGCGCCTATGGAAGAGCATTTGGGCCAGGTATATTGTTGTTCTTTGATAAAACAAGAGCATCGCATGCGGGTGCCTACGCTCGGCTGCAGCCCCTTTTCGTAATGAACAAGTTATCCGAGTAATCCGCGTCGGGCCCATCGGAGTCTAACTGTTGGTGTTCTTTTGCTCCAGCATTTCAGTGGTTTCTTGCTGTCGAGTCCTCACCGTTGTCTCACCTCTGTGGTTCTTTGATTTTTGTGTTCACGGAGATGTTGCACTGATGAGTTAGGAGACCTTCATGCGGACTGAACGAATTATTTGTCTAAATCGCGACGGAAGTAAGGGCGAGGATTGTGGTCACGTAAAATCGATTTAAGCCCCCCAGTGGAAATCATTCCACTGACCGTTCCAAGACGGTTCTTCTGTGGCTGTTTATTTATGGTGCTGTTTGTTACTTACTGTGTGTATCACTTGTGTCTTTTTATTTTTGATGGCCATAGGGCCATTTTGTGGGAAAGTAACTGTCCTTATGGCCTTCCTTTGTTTAGGTTTCCATTATGGTCTGGTCGCTAAATGTTTGTGTTTCTTTCCCTTTGGTGTCTTTGATGGGTGGAGTAAGTTAATTGTATCGATGCCTGATCTTTGTTTTACTTCTACTTTTCAAGTAAATATGTTCAGTGATGACAAAGATACTAAATGTCCAAGGTTTTACACGACGACGACGCAAAAATGTCCAAGATTTTGCACGACGACGACACCAGAGCTATGACAATACCTCGCCGTTTTCTTCGAAAACAGCCGAGCGACAAAATCGACCCAAAAGATGTGTGCACCACGAATACCATGACTAACAAACGAAAGCAACAACCGGCCTGAAAATGCGATATTTAATACCACAATACGTTACGTGTTCAAGATGTATCATTTTTTTGCACATTAAACAGGCGTCTGTTTAAGAATAGAGCAACAGATTCCTAGGCCCTAGACCTTACGTTTCATCCCATCGGTCAGACGTCGAATTTGATATCTGGTCAATTCTAGTCACGTGTGTAGGGGGAGGGGTGGTTTGGGGAGGTCTGACGCCCAAGAATCTCCTAAGTATGTTCCAGGGGATTCAAATCCGGGCTTCTAGCTAGCCAAGCCAATGTCTTAATTCCGTAATGGCGAGTTCCAGCACACAGGTCTAGTGGCAAATGGTTGGTTCTCAAAATGAGGCATGACTTCTGTCACTAGACATGCAAGAATATCCAACCTTTTGTCCATGTTAACTTTTAATTAACATGGTGGTAGTAAACCACAGTGTGTGCATCCATAGGAGAAGGGCAAGGTGACCATATTATGTCTGTTATTATGTGATACGATACTGTATGAAAATAAAGAGTAGAGTTCCTATATTAAACGGTCATGTATTACCTCATGTTCACCCTCGTGACCTCTTTTTCATAATTTTATGTTTAAAATAGAAGTGAAGGCATTGATCAGGAACCGATACAATTAATCCACACCTCCCATCAGCGACACCAAAGGGAAAGAGTCACGACCATGAAATAACTACACCCTAAAAGAGTGAGTGAGTGTGTGAGTTTTGCGTCCCGCCATCAACTACGGTCATGCGGAGACGAGACCTCGGTTTAAAGACTCATCCGAAAGTATGGAGAAGCACGGGACCGATCCTGCGACCCCTGGTGTACAGGCGAGTAGCGTAACCACTACACCACGGAGGCTTCTAGGACCGTAATTGAAACATCTCCAGCCAAGTATTGCGCCGACTCCGTGTATTAAGATAGACAGAAAAGGAGAGGAAATTTCGACAAGATGGTAAAATACCCATCCAAAACAAAACATATAAGCGTTTCACACATTCAGAGATGAACTGAGACAAAAAAAAGCGCTAATTTGACTGCATCATTCAAGGTCAGTTTTGTTTCGTGTGAATATCAACTGATTGCCTTCATTTGCTTATTGTCTAAAGTAGAAGTAAAACAAAGATCAGGAATTGATACAATTAACTTACTCCACCCATAAAAGACACCAAAGGGAAAGAAATACAAACATTAAGCGACCAGACCATAATGGAAACCTAAACAAAGGAAGGCCATAAGGACAGTTACTTTCCCACAAAATGGCCATATGGCCATCCAACACCAAAAGACACAAGTGATACACACAGTAAGTAACAAACAACAACAAAAATAAATCGCCACAGAAGAGCCGCCTTGGAACGGTTAGTGGAAGATTTCCACTGGGGGGCTTAAATCGATTTTACGTGGCCACAATCCTCGCCCTTACTTCCGTCGCGATTAAGACAAATAATTTGTTCAATCCGCATGAAGGCCTCCTAACTCATCAGTGCAACATCTCCGTGAACACAAAAATCAAAGAACCACAGAGGTGAGACAACGGTGAGGACTCGACAGCAAGAAACCACTGAAATGCTGGAGCAAAAGAAAACCAACAGTTAGACTCCGATGAGCCCGACCAGAGACAGAGCATCAGGCACCAACCGACATTATCTCTCTAATTTTCAATAAGCCTTTACGTTGGAGCCGTCATAGAATCTGAGGCATGACCCACCGGCGTGCAATTAAAGAGGGAAGCAAAGTTGCCAACCGTGATTGGGTTAACTACCATGTATGCAGTCTGTCGTATAATATCCATGTTGTACCCAATCTTTTTATATCGAAGAATGATTTTACGAAATTGGGTGCTGAAGTCATTGCGGTTATATATTTTTCTGAATTTATATGCTAAGTCACCATAAAATTCGGGTTCCGATAGACCTTGTTGCAGAAGAGATTTAAGTCCAATGTTGAACTTTGAAATTGAATCAGAATGGCGTCTTTAAAATTTTGAAAAAGGCTTTGAGTAGTTTATGGTACCGATAACCCTGATTAAGGAGTTTAGCCGTTAATAATTTATTACGAGTGTTGAAGTCAGACTAGACAAGGCGTTTCTGTCGAGTACCCACAATCTATTTTTTTGAGCAGAAATTAGGAAAATAATGTATACCCCTTAAACCTTAGTTTTTCTATATAAAAGTGGGGGTTCAAGGGGGTCAAATTTATATAGGCGTGTTTTCGTGATGTATAAGAGAAGACAGTGATCAGGAATCGATACAAATAATCCACACCATCAATCACAGACACCTAAGGGAAAGAAACACAAACATTAAATAACTACACTTTAATGGAAACATCAATAACAGAAAACCAAAATGGCAGCTACTTTCCCAACAAAATGGCCAATATGATATCCAAAACAAATATATATACTCAATAAAAACATTACTAAATAAACCACGACAAAAATACGGTTTTGGAATGGTGAGTAAAATAAAATTCACTGGTGGGCGGGTGGTTGGCTTAAATCAAATTTGCGCGGTCGCAATCCTCGCCCCTTACTTCAGAAGCGGTTTAAACAAATACAACTTGCATTTAATGCTCTTATTTTTCCAATCCTCAGGGATTGCTTATACAATTGCTTTTCACTGTTTGACATCCTTTAGATACCTGTTGAAGGTCATTATTAAACCGATGTTCGTTCCTCGTTGTATAACAACTGCTTGTTTGACATCCCTGTACTTGAAGTAGACTAGGATGTTTTGTGGGCTTTTGTTGTACCTTCCTTCTATTCGAAGGAATCTTCTTCAGTATTTATTTATTTAATAACCGGTATGAACATCGCTTTAGTTTTGACGGTATCACAACCTTATTAACCAAAATGAGTATTACAAATACATTTAAAATATCAATATCACCCCTTAGGTTACACTCTGCTTCTTCTGTACGGATTCCCCATTCTATTAAGAACTTTAATACTATGTTGCCTTCGGTATTGGTTAGACCCTTAAATTTGTCTTCTGTAACTTCAGTTAATCTCAAAGGAGCAGGCAATACCAATGTTTTTGGGAGTAGTCTTCGTATAAGACTATCTCCTCTCAAATCGCCCATCCTTCGAAAATATACTAATCCGTGGAAAACAAGTGGAATGTATCCTAGTATTTCTAAGTGCAATGCCAAGAGGTGCAGATGTTGTTCGCCTTTAAGCACTGCGTCTACCGTTACTTCATCTGTAAACGGTAGACGCTTCTCTGTAGTTAACATGTCTGATTTGACATGACAGTCTACATATTTAATTTATCTAATTACTTGACGTGCTGCAAACTGTAATATGCAGTACGTCGGTCAAACTAACCGTATGCTTAAAACTAGATTGAACGAGCATTATCGTAGAA
Organism: Lucinisca nassula; assembly: GCA_963580285.1. NCBI lineage: Eukaryota > Metazoa > Mollusca > Bivalvia > Lucinida > Lucinidae > Lucinisca > Lucinisca nassula. Next base: position 200,632,452 of record OY757010.1, on the reverse strand, counting down.
TGAGTAAGCCTAAGAAAACTGACACTTTCTTGTACCGTCACTTTCGACGTACAGGTCATTCTGTAAATAACATTGTTATACAACCAGTGGAAAAACTTTATTACGATGCAAATTCTACATCTAGATTCAAAATAATCAAAAGACATGAAGCTGAACTGAAATGGATTAAATTATTACAGACCCCTTTTCCACTGGGATTTAATGACAACATTTATCATGAGGGTAATATTTCCAGAATGCCGGACTTTGATATTTTCTCACTCCTGGAATGTCGAAAACGCAGAACTAGATCTCACGGCACCAGGAAAAAATGGTAACTTTAAACGTAAATCATGTGCGTTTAAACGAAACAATACTAGACTAAAGTGACTGTCAATTATATTATTAAATCATGGACGCCACTATATGCTTTCATTTTTAAGTTCTTTACCCGTTTCTGTTTTACGTCTTCTGGACACCGAGGCGAATAAATTCTACGATAGTTCTCATCAGTTATATGATGCGGCTCTCTTAACTAGAGGCTATACTCAGCATACTCTCCGTCCTTACATTGATTCTGAAATAAATCATAAACGCCATTTCTTCAAAATATCCTTCATTAATAAGGGTATGGATTTTATAGATTTGCCCAGTATCTTCCGTGAGAGATCGGTGCTTTCTTCCATTCCTGCTTATTTTCAAAATACTGAAACACCTATAATTTTCTATAAATATAACAAACCTGTAAGATCTATCATTTTTAATTTTAATAAACTTGTTTCAGATCTTGATATTGATACTAATACTCCTGATTCATGTGATTGTAAAAACTCAAAGTATTGCTATCCTGCTGCTGGTCATGTAATTACTGGCAATTTGAAAATTATTCCTGATTCTAGGATAAGGAATATAATTTCTAAAGGACCGAAATATCGGTTTCCTTCTAAAATTGATTTCAGTAAATGTAGAGATGAAATCGCTGCTTCCTTGAATGAATTCCGTAATCGATGGTGTAAGCGAGAGTATGTTGAGCATAAAGCCCTTAAGGACTGGAAACTTAGCATTTTAAAACTAGTGAATAAACGCATTTCTTTCTATTCTCAAAATACTAACTTATTACCTCCTAAGCCCAAGACGTCTTTACGTCATCTTAAACTAGGTATTCAAGAATTTCATAAGAAGTTTGTTTTGGCCCCTGCAGACAAGGCCGCTAACAACGTCGTCGTTGTGTGACGGCTCCACTATGTTAACACGCTTAAGCAGGAGCTTGGTGGTACTAAGGCCTATGAACTTCAGCCTTTAGCTGAAGAGAGAGCTATAGTAGATAAACATGTTTGTCTTTCAGCCACCAAGTTTGCTGTGTGTGTTAACGAAGACCAAGACAAGCTTCCTACGCTATACTGGTTACCAAAACTTCATAAAAAACCTTACAAAGCACGGTTTATTGCAAATTCTAGCTCTTGTACTACCACTGAACTTTCTAAATTATTAACTTCCTGTCTTACTGCTATTAAAACGCATGTAAATAAATATTGTGATAAAGTCTTTGAAAGATCAGGTAGAAATCTGTTTTGGTCTATAAAAAATTCGAATGAGGTTTTAAATAAATTGAAATCTAGACATTTTCGTGCTTCTAGTCTGTCTACCTACGATTTTTCCACTCTTTACACTACACTTCCTCATAATATTATAAAAGAAAAGCTTAATGATTTAATTGAATGGGCTTTTCACAGAGAAGATTCTCTCTATCTTGCATGTAATGTCAGAAATGCATTTTTCACTTCTAAAGAGCATAAGAATTATACACTTTGGTCATGTCAGAAAGTGAGTGATGCCCTCACCTTTCTACTTGACAATATTTATATTAGATTCGGTACTAAGTTATTTAGACAAATTGTGGGTATTCCGATGGGTACTAATTGCGCACCTCTTGTGGCTGATCTGTTCTTGTATTGTTATGAAAGAGACTTCATTTTGTCGCTTTCCATTGATAACCAATCTGAAATTATTGAAGCTTTTAGCTCTACTTCTAGATATTTAGATGATTTATTAAATATTGATAATACCTATTTTGATGGTTTGATCAGTCAGATTTACCCCCTAGAACTTCAGTTAAATAAAACAAATTCTTCTGATACCGAGGTCCCGTTTTTGGATTTGCATCTATCTATTGTAGATGGATTTGTTTCGTGCAAAATTTATGATAAACGCGATGACTTTGATTTTGAGATTGTAAATTTTCCTTTTTTGGATGGTGATGTTCCTCGTGCGCCATCCTATGGCGTTTATATTTCGCAATTAATTCGATTTGCTAAAGTGTGTAGTCATGTAACTGACTTCAACACTTGTAATAAATTATTAACGGCTAAACTCCTTAATCAGGGTTATCGGTACCATAAACTACGCAAAGCCTTTTCAAAATTTTATAGACGCCATTCTGATTTAATTTCAAAATTCAATATTGGACTTAAATCTCTTCTGCAACAAGGTCTATCGGAACCCGAATTTTATGGTGACTTAGTATATAAATTCAGAAAAATATATAACCGCAATGACTTCAGCACCCTATTTCGTAAAATCATCCTTCGATATAAAAAGATTGGGTACAACATGGATATTATACGACAGACTGCATGCATGGTAGTTAACCCAATCACGGTTGGCAACTTTACTTCCCTCTTTAATTGCTCGCCGGTGGGTCAGGCCTCAGATTCTATGACGGCTCCAGCGTAAAGGCTTATTGAAAATTAGAGAGATAATGTTGGTTGGTGCCTGATGCTCTGTCTCTGGTCGGGCTCATCGGAGTCTAACTGTTGGTTTTCTTTTGCTCCAGCATTTCAGTGGTTTCTTGCTGTTGAGTCCTCACCGTTGTCTCACCTCTGTGGTTCTTTGATTTTTGTGTTCACGGAGATGTTGCACTGATGAGTTAGGAGGCCTTCATGCGGACTGAACAAATTATTCGTCTAAATCGCGACGGAAGTAAGGGCGAGGAGTGTGGCCACGTAAAATCGATTTAAGCCCCCCAGTGGAAATCTTCCACTGACCGTTCCAAGGCGGCTCTTCTGTGGCGATTTATTTATGTTGTTGTTTGTTACTTACTGTGTGTATCACTTGTGTCTTTTGGTTTTGGATGGCCATACGGCCATTTTGTGGGAAAGTAACTGTCCTTATGGCCTTCCTTTGTTTAGGTTTCCATTATGGTCTGGTCGCTTAATGTTTGTATTTCTTTCCTTTTGGTGTCTTTTATGGGTGGAGTAAGTTAATTGTATCAATTCCTGATCTTTGTTTTACTTCTACTTTGAAACTACTGAAATATAAACAAACAAACAAACGGACTCCGGTTGGCCCTCTGTGGACAAGGCCAATCTGAACGGCTATACAAAACAAAAAGCCACCAGCATAACACACATGCAGACGAAGTATAAGAATATTACTACACAGCAGAAAAACCGCTTTGGAACGGTCGGTGAAAACGTTTTTCACTAGGGTGGGGGGATTGGGGAGGGGTGCTAAAATCGACTTTACGCGGCCGCAATCCTCGATTCCGATTTAACAGATAATTTTATCAGTCCGTATAAAGGCTTCCTAACGCACCAGTGCAACATCTCCGAGAACACAAACACCACAGAGATGAAACAGCGGTGTGAACTGGACAGCAACAAACTACTGAAGCCTTGGAGGAAATAAAACCAAAAGTTAGACTCCGATGGGCCAAACCATAAACAGAGCATCAGGTACCATCCAACATTACATAAGTAAGCCTTTAGTCGGGAACCGTCATAAAATCTGAGGCCTGACCTGCCGACGTACAATTAAAGAGGGCAGCAACGTTATCAGCTAGACACTTTGCAAATTATATTTATTTGCGAAAGAGAAATGCCATAGGATGCCGCACGAGAACATCACCATCCCAGAAAGGAAACTTTACAATCTCAAAATCAAAATCATCGCGTTTATCATAAATTATTGTGCAGGAAACAAACCCATCTACAATAGATACAGTCAAACCTGTCTTTAAGACCACCTATGAACAAAGACCACCTGTCTACAAAGACCTATTCCAATTCCTCCAATCAAGTTAGACTATACAATGCACCTGTCAATAGAGACCACCTGTGCACTAGGACCAGAGGACAGTCGAAATCCTTCCCAAATGCATATTTTTACCCTGAACAAAGACCACTTTGTGCTTTGAATTGCACTGACCAAAGTTTTAATGTTTGTGGACATCCTTTAATGAGCCAAATAAATTTTCTTAGTGATTCATTATTATTACCTACTATTTTATTTATACAATAAAGATCGGGTGATAGTATGCGATTAGGCGTAAAAAATAGCTGTGTTTCTACTAACATGCTGAAAAAAAAACTTTTGGTCGGTAGGTAGGAGAAACATTTTTTTCTTGTTTTTAATTTTTACCCCCCACCCCGACCCCAAACAAAACAGGGTCGGACCTGTAATTTTATCAGGCTTTGTTTTTGTACATGTTTTTATTAATATAATTATCATGTTGTGACTTGTTTACATTGCTCTTAAAGGACCTCATTTTTGATTTTTATTTGCCTTCACTGCAGCTGGTGTTGTGCCGTGTGGCGGCCGTAAATCGTCTCCCCGTACATCAACCATAGTGCAGTTTATATTTTACTTTTGGTCATTTGAGATCAGCGTGAATATTCTGAGAAATCAGAAATAAATTATTGGTTTAGACTCATATTCTAGACAGTTTTTTAATTATTTGGACCCCATTTTGATTTATATCAGTCTTTGATTTGACTGCCTATTCGAAATTCGCAAAATTGCAGTATGTGTCGTCTGGCTTTCTTTGCCGGATAATTACAGGGTCACTGATGAGGCTTTATTAGCCGAAACTACGTAGTATGACCCATCTTCTTTCTTAGGAATGTTTACCTTGCTCTTAAAGGACCTCATTTTTTATTTTTATTTGCACTGTATATCATAATTCATTTTAGATGTTCAAAAATATTAGTTCTGTATTTTCGAAGTTACTGAATGCCAAAACTACAAAAATGAACTGAAAATGCAAATTACTATAGGAAAATGTAAGTGCGACCCTGGTTCTGGTCGGAAATTGAAAAAGGTAGGGTGGGTGTTTATTTTTTTATTTTCTGTTATTGATATAAATAGTATAGTCGGACAGACTGAAGCAGGGTCGGTCGGGTTAGTGGAATCACAGTTATTTATTTGCCTTAGACCACAAAGCGTTCATTCAGCTTAACATTTATATTTACAAAAGAAATAAACAAACGCAGCAGATATCCCTTTTAAAATAACTTTATCCTTCATGCAAGGAACAGATAGCAGTTGACAGATTTAATAACGCTTTGCATATATTCCTTACATTTATATTGACACCGTAGGTTGACAAACTTTGAACACGGTTTACTTATAGAAGCATGCGAAACATATTTTGCAGCAAATGTTTTAAGATGGCGCTACACGAAATATAATAGTTCAATATTTTTTTCATAAACATGAATGTATTTGAAATGAAACATATTACGCACCAAAGAAAAAAAATCAACAAATATAAACAAAACACACATATGATCATGTCCAGAAAGTACCACAAAAACACATTACAACAAAAGAGCAATAGCGGCCGATCTATATTGTAGATATAAAATAGTAGGTGATATAAGGTGGAGTGGATGGTTTGAACAATTTTGGTTGACATTGATCCAAGAAACATTTCTGTGAAATTATTTCAAATATTTAGGATTAGAAGTCATTTGAAGAGTTAGATATCTTTTACTTCTGGTGACTGGATGGTAGGGAGCTAGACTTGTCACAAGAAACCTGCATGCCGAACAAGAAGGCTCAAACTCAAACGGTTCAAAAGTTCTGATAAAGTAGGTCGGGGTCAGAGGTAGTCTTTTTTATGCGTGGAAAAACTTTGTCATAAATCACCTACACATCAAACATGAAGGCTCTGTTTCATATGAGTCAAAAGTTATGACAAAATGGGCCAAATGTCAAGGTCGCAGGTCAGAATTGTGGCAAGAGTGGGAAGACCTTGTCAGAAGGAACATGCATGCAATATATAATGGCTCTATCTCAGATGGTTCAAAGGCTATTGCTAAGTATGCAAAATGTCAAGGTCAAGGTCACAGGTCAATATTTTTGAACGTGTTGGAAGCCCTTGTGACAAGGAACGTACATACCAAATATGAAGGCTCTGTCGCATAAAGTTCAAAAGTAATGATGATGAAGGTCAGGGTCAAGATCACAGATCAAAACTTTTGCATTAGTAGGAAGCCCTTGTCACATGGAGCATTCATGCTAAATATGAAGACTCTATCCTAAATAGTACTAAAGTTATGATAAAGTAGGTCACATGTCAATGTCAAAGATCAATGCTTGTATGTGTGTGAAGCCCTTGTTACAAGAAACCTGTATGCCAAATACCAAGGTTCTATCTCAAATGGGAACTTCAAAGGATATGACAACGTAGGATGAAGGTCAAAGCCACAGGTCAAATGTTTGTGTGAGAGGGGAGCCATTGCAACAAGGAACATACATGCTAACTGTAAAGGATCTATCTCAAATTAAAAAAAAATGATAAAGTAGTTCACAGGTCAAGGTAAAGGCCACAAGTCAAACTAATTACATGAGAGTTTAGACCTTGTCATAACTAGAGCTATCACTAAAGGTGATGAATACCCCCACAAAAACTGCCTTGATAGTACATCAGCGCCATTTTGCAATTTTTTCACTTGAAAGGGGCCATAACTATGTCGAAAATTGACGAATTGTAGTGGAAATCGAACTTGACCTGTATTTTATGATGTTACATCAGTGTACCAAAAATTATAAAAATCGGTGAAGCGGTTTTCGAGTTATCGTCTGGAAACCAAGTCAGCAGACCGACCGACCGACCGACAGACCGACCGACCGACCGACCGACAGACAGACCGACCGACAAGCTCACTCCTATATACCCCCCAAATTTCATTTGTGGGGGTATAATGAACCTACATACCAAACATTAAGGCTCTGTTTTAAATGGTTCAAATGTTATGACAAAGTAGTTCAAAGGTCAAACTCTAATCCACAGGTCACAGGTTTTGTTTATGTTGGAAGCCTTTGTCGCAAGGAACATGCATGTAACATATATGCAGTCTCTATCTCAAATGGTTCAAAACTTATGACAATATGGGCCAACGATCAAGGTCAATGTCAGAGTTCAAAATGTATCAGTATGAAGCCCTTATCACAAGAAACTTACCTGTCAAATATAATGTTCTATCTCAAACGGTTCAAACAATTGACAAGGAATGTCACAGTCAATTTCAAGTCACAGGTCAAGGTCAATATTACAGGCCATTTTTGCATGGGTGTGAAGCCCTTCCCAAAGAACCCACACACCAAATATGAAGGCTCTATCTCAAATGGTTCAATAGTTATGCTTAAATGTGTCACAGGACAGGTCAATATTTTTTATGAGTGGGGAGCCCTTGTCACAAGAAACGGACATGACAAATGTGAAGGCTCTATTTCAAATGATTCAAAAGTAATGACAAAGTAGGTAAAAGATCAATGTCATATGTCATTGGTGGGAAGGCCTTGCCACAAGGAACATACACGCCAAATATGAATGTTCTATCTCAAATGGTTTAAAATGTATATTGAAGTAGGTCACTGGTCAATTGTTTTGTATGAAATGGAAGCCCTTGTCACAAGGAAAGTATATGCCAAATATGAAGACACTATACAAAACAGTTAAAAAGGTATAACAAAGTGACCTACGTTTTGATCTGACATGGCCCATCTTTGATCTTGACCCAGATATTGTCAAAACGATATTTCTTCGCAAGCTTTATGATAATTGAAAAAATTGTGCCCTCTAGAGTGCTCACAATGTTTTTATGATTGACCTTCTGACCTTCTTTTTGACCCAACGTGACCCATATCCAAACTCCACCCAGATGTTGTCAAGATGATTATTCTGAGCAAGTTTGACGATGATTGGACTGCAATTGTGGCCTCTAGAGTGTTTAAAATGTTGTTTTTTTGTGTGATTTAAAGCACTGACCTCCTTTTTCAAACCTAGCATAACCCATAATTGAATTTAATCAAGATATTAGCAATGTGGTTATTCTGAGCAAGAATGATGATGACTGGACCATGACTGTGGCCTCTAGAGTGTTCACACATATTTTCATTGATTGACCTACTTATCTACTTTTTGACACGAAATGACCCATATTCGAATTTAACCCAGGTATTGTAAAACAGAAGTGGAGGCAATGATCAGCACTCGTAATCAATTTTAACTGCTCACGTCTTAACCGAGGCTATCGGTATCATAAACAATGCAAAATAGAGGTGGAGCCAATGATCAGGAATCGATACAATTAACCCATAGCTCCCATCAGAGACACCAAAGGGAAAGAACCACACACATTAACCAAAATACCCTAATGGAAACATCAATAGCGGAAAGCCAAATGGACAGTTACTTTCCCACAAAATGGCCAATAGGCTATCCGAAATAAAATAACATAAGCGACACAAACATCCAAAGACAAACCATAACAAAAATAAACCGCGACAGAAGAAGCGCCTTGGAACGGTCAGCGGAAATTCCACTGGTATAATCATTCTGAGCAGGTTGATGATGATTGGACCAAAACTGTAACCGACAGAGACCTCACACGGTGTTTTCTATGATTTGCCCTACTGACCTACTTTTTGAAAAGACATGACCAATATTAGAATGTAACCGAGGTATAGTCTAGATGATTATTTTGAGCAAGATTGATGATGATTGGACCAAAACTAAGACCTCTAGAATGCTTACAAGGCTGTTCTATGATTTGGCCTTCTGACCTAATTTTTTCCGGACATGAACTATATTCCAACATGACAGAGATGTTGTAAATGTAATCATTCTGAGCAATAATGATGATGATTGGACAAAACTTGTGGCCTTTAGGGTGCTAACAATGTTTTTTTCTATGATTTCGCCTACTGACCTTCTTTTTGACCCGACATGACCAATATACGAACTTTACACAGAAAATGTCAAGGTGATCCTTCTGGCCATTTTTTTTTCATTTAATTTGACCTACTGACATACTTTTTAACTCGATAAGACCTATTTAGAACTTTGCACAAATATTGCTATGATGATTATCCTGACCAAGGCTGATGCTGAGTGACCCAGAAGTGTATCCTCTAGTCGTCGGACGATGACGCCGGACATCTCACAGTCACACAAGCTTGCCATGACTTTCGGTCAGGTGAGTTAAACAAATAGGCCTGTTAAAGTATTATTTGAAATGTCTAACGAGTACCCGCAATCTTTTTAGAGCAACAAATATGATTTACGCCTGTAAACCACACTTTTTCTATATAAAATGGGGTTCAAGGGGATCAAAACACTTTCGAGCACAATGCATATACCATAGTAAACCATGGAATCTGCTCTCTCTTCCCCCGATGAATTTATTTTCATAAGTGAGCATAGTTTAGGTTTTATCCAACCACTGACACAATATGCATGCTGTTCAGAACAGAAGTGACATCGATATATGAACATGAAATACCCAGACCCTAATGGAAACATCAGTAGCGGAAAGCCAAAAGGACAGTCACTTTCCATAAAATGGCCAACTGGTTATCCAAAGCAAAAAGATATAAGCGATAAACATATTCAAAGACTATCATAGATAAACCGCGACAAAAGAATCGCCTTGCAACGGTCAGTGCATAGTATTTCACTGTGGGGGGTATACTGGTGTTGGTGTGTGTGTGTGTGTGTGTGTGTGTGTGTGTGGGGGGTAATCAATTTTAAGCCGCCGCAATCCTCGCCCTTACGTCTTTCGTGATTAAGACAAATATTGTGTTCATTCAGTGCAACATCACCGAGAATACAAAAATCAAATACCCACAGAGATGAAACAACGATGAGGACTCGAGAGCAAGAAATTACTGAAATGATGGAGCAAAAGAAAATCAACAGTTAGACTGGTGGGCCCAACCAAAGACAGAGCAGCATGTTTATACCAGCATTACTTAAATCGAGACAATTAACCCACAACTCCCATCAGAGTCACCACTGGGAAAGAAACACAAACATGACATAAGGAGAGCCTAATCATCACTTTAACAAGTCCGAGAACTGAACACGCCACTAAAGCCCTATTTATATGGAGAAAACTGGCGGTTATGGGGAATTACATTATTGTTTTTATTTCAGCTCCAAGACATAGGTTGTGGGTACTCGTTAGAACCCCCTCTATGAGGCAGTTCTAACGAGCAACAAAAACCTTTGTTTGGAGAACAATTGAGTAAACTAACACAACTTTTTATTGGAAAAGTGGTCGTTTTGTTGATATTAAAAATGCAGTATTTCACACGGGTGTGTTATCGTTATGTTAAAACATTAATGGAGGTGAGCTAAAAAGACAGTTACATTCCAGCAAAAGACCAGTTGGTATCGAAAATAAAAAGTTACAAGTGATACACACGTTCAAAGACAAACCATAACAAAACTATGCCCGAACCCGAACAGAAGAACCGCCTTGGAACGGTCAGTGAACCAACGCCGTAAAGCCAAACAACAGTTAAGGGGGGGGGGGGGGGGGGCTACAACTCCGGAGTTTACGAAATTCCAACCCTCGCCCTCAGTTCCAGTACAGTTTCAAACAAAGTAACAATAACAAAATGATCCGCATGGAGGCTTTCTATCTCAACAGTGAGTCGTGTTAAAATAATGGTAAAATAGTTATGTATAGATTAATATTATCATGAATCTGGGTTGAGGACTCAACCACAGTCCGTGCCGAGCAGAACAAAACCATCAGTTAGATCACGGAGGGTCGCAATCAGGTAATAACTGGCTCCACCTTCCCAAATTCAAATAATATACAGTGAGACCGCCATTAAAGAGTTCGGAGTCCGGCCGACCGTAGTTTCATGACTAGACACTCTGGCAGATCGAATTAATTGCTCAATATAAACGCCATAGAATGCCGCACCAGGAACATCACCATACCAGAACATAAATTTCGCAGAAAAAAAACATCAACAACAGATCAATGAAAATACAAAAACGGGGCCTCGGTTTTAGAAGAATTTGCTTTATCTGACTTGAGTTCTCTTGGGGGAGGGGGATTTGACTGATCAATGATTTCAGATTGGCTTTCAACGATTAGCGACATCATGGAGTCTCTTTCCTAACATAACAAGAACTGATGAGCCACAAGGGGTGGTCATTTGGTGCCATTGGGGATACCCATATCTTGTCTATATACCTTAGTACCAAATCCTATATTGTCTAGTAGAAAGACGAGAGCTGCATATACTTTCTAACATGACAATAAAGTATAATTTTATGCTCTTCAGAAGTGAAAAAAAATCATTTCTAACATTACACGCAAGACAGAAGGAATCTTCGCTTTGAAATGTCGATTCAATTTAATCGTTATTTTATTTTCCTTTATAAGATTATGAGGAAGTATAGTGTAAAGGGTGGAAAAAGAATAAGTAGACAGACTTTAATTGTATCGATTCCTGATCATTGCCTTCACTTTTATATTGAAGCGCGAAAACATCAGGAATAAGAATAGAATGCAATGTTGGTTGGTGCCTGATGTTCTGCCTCTGGTTTAAATCATCGGAGTCTAACTGCTTGCTTTCTTTTGCTCCAGCATTTCAGTGATTTCATGCTGTCGAGTCCTCACCGTTGTGTCATCTCTGTGGTTGTTTGATTTTTGTGTTTTCGGAAATGTTGCACTGATGAATTAGGAGCCCTTCATGCGGACTGAACAAATTATTTGTCTAAATACGGGTTGTATTTGAGTGTCTGTATCGCTTATATTTTTGCTTTGGTTAGCCAATTGGAAATTTTGGGGGATAGTAACTGTCAGTTTGGCTTTGCGCTATCGGTGTTTCCATTAGGGTATAGTTATTCCAAGATTGTGTTTCTTTCCCGTTGGTGTTTCTGATGGGAGCTGTGGAATGATTGCATCGATTCCTGATCATTGTCTTCACTTCTATTGTATACGTCAAATCGGACATGGTATCTACTGAAAATCGTGTACCGTTTACAGATGAAGAAAAGGTAGACGCAGTGCATACATGCGAACAGCACCTGCATGTCTTAGCATTGTACTTAGAAATACTAGGATTCATTCCACTTCTTTTGAATGGATTTGTATATTTTCGAAGGACGGGCGATTTCATAGTAGAACGTCTAGTTCTAAGATAAATTTAAAAAAAATTAGAATTGCCTGCTCCACTGAAATAATCGGAAGCGGCAGCAAACAAATTAATACTTCTGACCAATACCGACGGCAACATAGCTCTAAAGTTATCAATTGAATGGGGAATCCGTACAGAAGAAATAGAATCTAACCTAACTGGAGATATTGTAAGCTTAAATTTCGTTGCGATACCCAAAACTACAGCCACAATCATACCGGTCATAAAGTTAAATAGTATACGAAAGAACTGAAGTTAAATCCTTCAAATAGAATGAGGGTAATACAAAAGCCAGAAAATAGCTATGTCTGCAAAAAGTCTATAGATATCAAACAAGCAATTGTTATACAACGAGGTATAAACATCGTTCTAATTATGACCTTCAACAGGTATCTAAAGGATCTCAAATTAAGGAACGGTGAAAAACAATTGTAAATGCAATCCCTGAGGATTGGAAAATAAGAGCATTAAATGCATGTACGGAAAGACTTTTACAGCCACCATACGGCACAAACAAAACAGCCCTGATATGCAAAATAGAAGTGATTGCAATGACAAGTTTTTGGCTTTAAATGAGTTATCATAAGAACATGACATTGTATAATTTCTGTAGTAAGAATAGTTAAAACAATGAAACAGGTTGAACGCTGGAAATGCTCTGCTGGGGGAAATTATAGAAGTTCCATGTGAACACCAAATACAGTATTCACACCATTCTTAACACCTTGGTAACTAGGAGTCGACTATGCAAAGACTATGTCTAGACATCAAAATTAACTAAAGGTAAACCAGGCCTCGAGGTTATAAAACGTTTTCCAGACTCAACCTACTAGAGTATAAAAATTGAAATGCTCATAATTATTAAAATGCAAACACACGAGGCAATTTGTATGCTCAGATCGGTAGAGAATGTTGTTTCTCCTGCTTATAAATTTTAAAATGTCATCAACTATTGGCATTTTAAATGTATCAGCAGGTCAAATTGCAAGCGCAAGTAACTTGAGCATGGAAAGGTTTTATAACCTTGGGACACGGAGTTAACTATACTCAACTGTTTTTAACAAACAATAGTTAACTCCAAAATTAACTACAAGTTAACACTTTGTGTTATAGTAGTTGACTGCAAGATCAAAGGGTTGTTTAGCATAATTTGAACGATACTGTACGCCTAAAGAAGTACTCACAGAACCAGTTGATCCGTGTCTTTGTTATATTGTCGTTTATTGCCGTTCTCACAGATGAAAGGTATCTTCTTTGCAAGAAATATGATTTTCAATGACGCTTCCTATGCATTCGAAAGATGTATCGAATGGGATAAAATTTTTGGAATTCAACTATCTAATTACTATTGAGCTACATTATACATAGTTCTGTTCGACTGCGACGATCTACGGCCCGATACGCAATGTTTCGCATGCATAAAACAGGTAAGTAGCTGTTTGTGGTTCTTCAAATCAGAGATAAACTTACCCTTTGCTTCTAAGGCTTTGTATAGCATTATAACCAAGCGAAACGTCGAATTGTCCCTGTTAAAGAGATGAAAACTAATAACCCTTTGTTTATCCGTTACGTTTTAAACTTACATGTAGTAAATGGTATTGTAAATTCTTTGCCTGTAACAACACAGCTTGCATGTTTTTAATTCTAAAACAAATGACTCTGTAAACATACGGCACACAACGCCGTTTAACATCCCAAAGCCATCATCAGTGTTAAATCGAACATGTGTCCTGTTCAATAATATCATTCGTCTTCATGATATTGTGTGGAAGCTATTTATTGACAACAATCAGTGGCGACAACCTCCTTAAGAATAGAATGAATAAGCTTTTGATGTGAAATTGTCTGCTGACAGTCCCAAACCGGTTGTTTCTCTGGAATTATTTATATTGGATGTCTGTGGTGGTGTGCGTTTTTATTTATTTATTTTATATTCTGTTGTTGTTATATTTTGTTTTAATTTTTTCGTTTGTTTGTTTGTCACTTCGTTTGTTTGTGCCTTCATGTCATTTGCTATTTCTCTCTTGTAGGTGGACTGAGTTAAATGTTGTCATTACTCATGACCTTCCCTTGGCATTGCAGATGCCAAAAATGTCCCTTCAGGAGCAACGAAGAACAGAATTTTGATAGATGGATATGTTTACAACAGTAAAGCATTACGATAACGAACGCGTTTGAAAGTATGGCATCTGTCATGTTTCCAGAACTAGCATTTATCAGATGAAACAGTGTGATACTTATCTTAGTACTTTCCTCGTGCTTGTTCGAAATACTTTATTGTGGCGGCTCTAATGTAAAGAGTACCTACAATATCTGTTTTTGAATCAAACTTTGTACAATAATAAACAGCCCAGGTATATAAAGTAATGGCAATGATAAGGAATCGATAGAGTAACATCACATCTCCAACCAGAGGCACCAAAAGGATAGAAGCACGAACAGGGGGTAAGTAAACCCTAATGAAAGCATCACTAGCTGATAGCCAAAAGGGCAGTTACTTTCCCACAAAATGGCCAAACGGCTATCCATTGGCTAAAACTAAAAGATATAATCAATACTAACATGCAAACAAACTATGACAATAACAAAGAATACACCGCGTCAGAAGGACCGCATTGAAAGGGTCAGGATAATGTATTTCCATAGTGGGGGCTAAAATCGATTAAACATGACCACAATACTCGATCTTAGTTCTGTCATGGTTTAGAAAAATAATAAGTCCAGTCCGCATGAACGCTTTCCAACTCATCATTGCTTCATCTCCGAGAACAAAAAAACTCAAAAAAAAAAAATCAGAGGTTAAGCAACAATGAGGACTTGACAGCACGAAATAACTGAAATGCTTGGGAAAACGAAGATCAACAGTTACCTCCCGTAGGCCCGACCAGTGACAGAGCATCAGGTATCAACCAACATTGCATAAAATAAAATAAGAATAAGTAAGCATTTACGTTAGACCCTGAGGCCCGAACTGGTGAGCAATTATAGAGGGAAGCAAAAACAGTGTTTGGGTTAACTACCATGCATACAGTCTGTCGTATATCATTTATATTGTACCAAATCCTTTGATATCGAAGAATGATTTTTCGCAATAAGGAACTGAAATCATTGCCAGTATACTTTTTTTTCTGAGTGTATATACTAAGTCACCACTGAGTTCGCAGTTGGACAACAGATTCGAATCAAATATCGAATTTAGAAACTAAATCAAAATGACATCTATAAAACTGAGAAAATGATTTTCGAGGTTTATGATACCAATAATCCTGATTAATTTAATTAATTGATTAACAGTATATTACGAATATTGAAGCGTATACATGACTAGATACTCTGACAAACCGAATCAACTGCGAAATGTGAACACTGTGGGTTGTCGCATATGGAACATCACCATCCAAGAAAGGACACTTTATAATATCAACACCAAAATCATCACGTTTAACATCAATTTTGCAGGAAAAATCGATCTACAATATACAAATGTAAATCTAAAAACGGCACTTCAGGCCCAGAAAAAAATGTTTTATCTAACGGAAGTTCTAGAGGGTAAATTGGACTAATCAAATAAGTTATTGTCAATATTTAATTAATCATCAAACTATCTAAATGTCGAGCTAAAAGCGTCAATAATTTCAGATTGGGTATAAACGGAAAGGTACATTATGAAGTCTCCTTCATACCAAAACAACATATCAGCCACAAGGGTTGTGCAATTCGTACCCATCGGAAGTCCTACTATTTATCTAAATAACTTTTCAGTATCAACTCTTATATAAATATTGTCAAGTGGAAAGGATAGAGCTTCACACTCTTTCCGGCATGACCATACCATGTAATTGGTATGTTCTTCATAAGTGAAAAATGCATTCTTATATTTCATCACGAAAGAAGGAATCTTCTCTATGATAAGTCAATTCAATTAAATCATTAAGTGTTTCTTTTAAACGATTATGATGTAGTGTAGTGTAAAGCGTGGAACATTGTAAGTAGAGATATTAAAAACACGAAAACATTAATTTATTTAAAATCTATTTCGAATTTAATGGACCAAAATAGATGTCTCCCTCATCTTTGAAAAACTTGTCGCAATATTTAAACAAGTGTTTTTGATGGTGATAAAATAAGCAAGTTCAATAATGGTTCAAAGCTTAAATTTGCAATAACCCTTGCTTCGTTTGATGTTTTATTAACTTTAAGTAACTTATATATAGAGTAGGAAGCCTGTCTTGGCCCTCTGTTACATATACAGCAAAGGTGGTGACTGTACGACATATATGCTTATTTACAAACCTCTCACCAGCCAAAGGGTAGTTTATAGATCTTGGTACCACCAAGCTCTTGCTGAAGAGTGTTAACATAGTGTATAATAGAAGTGAAGGCAACGGTTAGGAATCGATACAATTAACAGAAGGCTCCTTTCACAGACATAAAAGGGAAAGAACCACAACCACAAAATAACTAGAGCCGTATGGAAACAGCAACAGCGGAAACCAAAAGGACAGTTACTGTCCCACAAAATGGCCTATTGGCTATCCAAAACAAAAAATTATGAGCGATACACACACTCAAAGATAAGCCATAACGAAAATAAATCGCGACAAAAGAACCGCATTGGAACGGTCAGTGAAACGAATTTCACCGGGGGAATAAATCGACTTTACGCGGCAGCAATCCTTGCGCTTACTTCCGTCGCGATTCAGATAATTAATTAGTTCAGTTCGATTGGAGAAAAGAAGTGAAAGCAATGATCAGAAATCGATACAATTAACTCACAGCTCCCTTCAGAGGCATTCTACCTCGACAGTGCAACATGTCCGAGAACATTTAAAATCAAATAAACACAGAGAAATAAAACGGCGAGGACTTGACAGCAAGAAACCACTGAAACGCTAGAGCAAAAGAAAACCAGCAGTTAGACTCCGACGAGTCGTCAAACAACGACGACTTTGCGGCCTCGTTGTCTGCCGGTGCCAAAACATACTCATTTTTGATTTTTATTCATAAACTACGCAAAGCCTTTCCAAAATTTTATAGACGTCATTCTGATTTAATTTCAAAATTAAATACTGGACTTAAATCGCTTCTGCAACAAGGTCTATCGGAGTCCGAATTTTATGGTGACTTAGTATATAAATTTAGAAAAAATTATAACCGCAATGACTTCAGCACCCAATTTCGTAAAATCATTTTTTGATATAAAAAGAATGGGTACTACATAAATCTTATACGACAGTCTCCATTCATGGTAGTTAACCCAATCACGTTTGACAACTTTGCTTCCCTCTTTAATTTCACGCCAGTGGGTCAGGCCTCAGATTCTATGGCGGTTCCACTGTCAAGACTTATGTTGGTTGGTACCTGATTCTCTGTCTCTGTCGGGCCCATTGGAGTCTAACTGTTGTTTTTCTTTTGCTCCAGCACTTCTGTTATTTCTTGCTGTCGAGTCCTCACAGTTGTTTCATCTATGGGGTTGTTTGATGTTTGTGTTCACGGAGATGTTTCACTGATGAGTTAGGAGGCCTTCATGCGGACTGAACAAATTATTTGTCTTAATCGCGTCGGAAGTAGGGGCGAGGATTGTGACCACGTAAAATCGATTAAAGCCCTCTTCCCCCCCCCCCCCCCGGTGGAATTTGTTTCCGCTGACCGTACCAAGGCGGTTCTTCTGTCGCTGATTTATTTTTGTTATGGTTTGTCTTTGGGTGTTTGTCGCTTATATTATTTTATTTTGGATAGCCTTTTGGCCATTTTGTAGGAAAGTAACTGTCCTTTTGGCTTTCCGCTATTGGTGTTTCCGTTCGGGTATGTTGCATCATGTTTGTTGTTCTTTCCCTTTGATGTCCCTGATAGGAGCTGTGGGTTAATTGTATCGATTCCTGATCATTGCCTCTACTTCTATTTTTCCTATGAAAGTCTTTAATACCTACTTTAAGGTGACCTAGAGACGGCCAACTGTACGTTTCTCTATAATTGCTGGGGTATACCGTGGTTTTTAATACGCGGACTTGTTATAGTAATGGGTATACTTGACTGACCTGTACTTTCTCTGTCTGTTTCCATTTCAAGGAATTAGTAGGCATCGCCCAATTGAAAAGATCATAGAAAAACTCTTGGTATTTTATAGATATAGGGTCAGTTGCAACAATCATTTCAGGGTTCACTGCGCAGCCAAATGGAAACCCATGACTTGTCTGATTCACCTGCAAGAAAAATATCACTTAAAACTAAATTAATACAGAATGAGATTTCAATATTTAGAAAAAATCTAGATTTAACCGTTATTTAAAGTAGATATTTTGTGTGTGTATGTTTTTTTTTTTTTTTTTTTTTTTTTTTTCAAATAAATACGCAAAATTGGATATCGGTACATTAGAGACTGGATATCGGTACATTAGAGACTGGTTAATGGGAAAAAGTTCCATTGATTCATTAGTAAAGTGTACAAGCGGCTGCTATATCAGTCCTGCCAGTCTTATTTGGAATCTGGGCATCAGACATTTTAGTTTTCTTGAAACAGCAAAATGTAATTATTTGTGGGAGGCTGTCTGAAAAGTTATTCGGTTTCTTAAATTAGCGCCCAATCTGCAAAATGTTTGGCACAAATGTCCTTTGAAATCAGACATGATAAATATATCAATCATTTTTATTCATCGTGTTTACAAGTCCATGTAATGAACACCACTCAAACTAAATTTATATATGGGAAAACATTTTTTTTTAATTCTGCTCCAAGACATTGTGGGTGCTCCTTAGAACCGCCTCAAATGAGGTATTTCTAACGAGCACCCATAACCTATGATTGGATTATAAATAAGAAACATATCACACATGTCCATTAATACAACTACCATATTCCAAGATTGTTGGGCAAACAAGTACTTTATATGCTGTCTCTTTATTATCCTGAGGACACTGATGAACTTTTCTCCTCAGGAAACCAAGCGTTCAATTTGCCTTTGTGCACATGTTGCCAAAGTGTGTATTCCATCCAAAATCGCGTCTGATTGTCACTAAAGGTATTTAATGGAATTCACATTCTCAAGGGCCTATCTTTTTAAGATGTAAAAAGATGAAATATATTGGTTCGCGTCCTAGTTATCTGCATAATATTTCATTTAACGGGCTGAAATCTCATGTCCCATGTTCGTGTCCAATATCATAATCTATCTATATCATTCTTACGTTTCAGTGAGTCCTCTGTGAGTACTCTCATTTCCCGATAGCAAACACAGAAGTCTGTGAACAGTCTTATTTCCGGGTCAATGTCAGATGAAATAGCATTAAAGTTCAGGGAAAACAACAGTGGACCAAACAGAGTCCAATGTGGGACCCAATAGAAAGTTGGAGCCCAAAATGAAAATTCACCATTAACAACAACATCCTGTTTTTTTGTAGCAAAGGAATGAATCTAGCCATTAAACAGCAGTAATTGCTTGTTACAAATCAAGCAGTTCTATTCTAAACTTTTTCAATTTCTTCATTAAGAGCCACTTCACTTGGGCCCGAGATACAACTACCATATTCCAGGATATGGCGATCAAGGCCTTTATATGCTGCCTCTTTTAAATCCTAGGGACACTGATGAAAACTTCGCCTCAGGAATCCAAGCTTTCTATTTGCCTCTGTGCACATGTTGCCAAAGTGTGTATTCCATCCCAAATCGCGTGTGATTGTCACGCCGAGGTATTGAATGGAATTCACATTCTCGAGAACCTATCCCTCTAGGATGTAAAAAGATGAAATTGATTTGTTCTCTTCCTAGTTATCTGCATAATATTTCATTTAGCGGGCTGAAATCTCTTGCCCCATTTTCTTACCCAACATCTTAATTTATCTATAATGCTTAAGTTTCAGTGTGTCCTCTGTGAGTAGTCTAATTTCCCGATAGCAAACACAGAAGTATATGAACAGTCTTATATCCGAGTCAAAGTCATCAGTGGAAAAAGCATTAATGTTCCGGGAGAACAACAGTGGACCAAGAACAGTCCCATGTGGGACCCCATACAAAGTTGGAGCCCACAATGAAAATTCACCATAAACATTAGGACCTTGTTTTCTGTAGCAAAGGAATGAATCTATCCAATTGGGAATCTCTCCACCACCCCCAATTCCATAAATAAATAATCCGAATTTAAATAGTTCATGAGGAGGGGTGGCAAATGCATTCTCAATTTCAAGAGTAAATGTGTACCTGTCCCCTTTGTCCTCGATTTTAACCACCAATTAATAACCGTGCTCAACTGTGTTTCACAACTATGCTTTTCCTAAATCCATGTTGTTTATCTGACAAAAGCGTGTATTCATTCAAGCAGGCGATTTGTTCAAGTAATTAACACAGAAGACAGATCATGGACACTGGGCAAGTGTCCTATCTCCTTTTTTGACGAATGGGCAAATAATCGCCAGGAGCCATTCTTTGGGGATTTCAGCCGTACCGAGAGACTGTTGAACGGATGTGCAAAATTTGGACCTAACTCGTTTGCTAGTTCCTTCAGAACTCTAGGGTGAAATTAATCAGTACCTTAAGCTTATTATGAATACCACTTTAATCCAATGTTTCTTTATATAAAATGGGGTTAACATGGGTCTTCGTTTCACGGACTTATAATCAATTTGAAAATAAAGTTCGGCTTAGAGTAGAAGAAAAACAAAGATCAGGGATCGTACAATTCTCTTACTCCACCCATCAAAGACACCAAAGGGAAAGCAACACAAACATGAAGCGACCAGACCATAATGGAAACATACACAAAGGAAGGCCATAATGACAGTTACTTTCCTACAAAATGGCCAAATGGCCATCCAAAACAAAAAGACACAAGTGATACACACAGTAAGTAACAAACAACAACATAAATAAACCGCAATAGAAGAACCACATTGAAGGCTTCCTAACTCATCAGTGTAACATCTCCGAGAACATGCAAATAAAAAAACTACAGAGATGAAACAAGGTTGAGGACTCGACAGCATACAACAACAGAATTGTTGGAGCAAAAGAAAACCAACAGTTAGACTCCGAACGGCCCGACCAAAGACGCATCAGGCGCCAACCAACATAAAGAATACTAAAATAAAATAAAATTTCATTAAGTCGGCGCTAGAGGGCGTTAACGTCATTGTAACTGGTGTTTTGTCGTGTGGCGGCCGTAAAACGTCTCCCCGTACATCACCATAGTGCAGATTATATTTTATGGTCCTTTGGGATTATTGAGTTAATTTTTAATCAATTTGAAAATACAGTTCTGCTTAAGTCGTCGCTAGAGGGCGTGGTCGGTTTTGCACATTTCAGTACTGGTCATGAACAGACTCAATAAAAACCGAATATGCTATTTTCGTTTGTTTGGTGTATTCTTCGCTTCCAAATGATCTTACTATTCAGAACTTAGTTAACTTCACTGCAACTGGTGTTTTGCGGTGTAGCGGCCGTAAAACGTCTCACCGTACATCATCATAGTGCAGATTATATTTTCTCGTCCTTTTGGATTATTGACTTAATTCTTAATCAATTTGACAATAGAGTTCTGCTTAAGCCGTCGCTAGAGGGCGCGGCCGGTGTTGCACATTTCAGCACTGGTCATGAACAGACTCAATAAAACCGAATCTGCTATTTTCGTTTGTTTGGTGTATTCTTTGCTTCCAAAGGATTCAGAACTTATTTAAATTCACTGCAGCTGGTGTTGTGCCGTGTGACGCCCGTAAAACGTCTCCCCGTACATCACCATAGTGCAAAATATATTTTCTGATCCTTTGGGGTCATTTAGTTAATTTTAATCAATTAGAAAATAGAGTAGTGCTTGAGTCGGCGCTAGACGGCGTGGCCGGTGTTGCACATTTCAGTACTGGTCATGATCAGACTCAATATAACCGAGTCTGCTATTTTCGTTTGTTTGGTTTATTCTTCCCAAAGGATCTATCTATTCAGAACTATAAACGTGTTATAAAACGGGTGTGAAGTATTATAATGTCATTACAGTTAATTATTACCTCTAATTCCAGGTTGTCGGGAATTGGGAAATCGCTTTTTACCCTGAAGAATAAAAAAAATAGCATCATATGGACAGAACAGATACATCATTGTAAATCACCCGTTTTATTGGTTAACGTCGTGGTTAAAACTGTTAAAGTTTTTTGTCATCAGATCAGACTGCGCATCATTTGATAGTCTCTATACATGTATCTTGAATGCCAAGCATCCCGTTAATCAAATTGTCTCAGCGGTCTGAGTCTAATGTGGTCGCCAACCACGGATAGTCGCAGCTATCCCTGGAAAACCACACATTGTATCACGATGTGTATCAGAAACACAATATAAATAGTGAGTCTGAGATCAGCCAGACTGGCCCCAGTCCTTAAACCAGTCTCAACCAAACGTATTCCTGCAAGTCTAAATCATATGTTTGTAGCTAGTCATATCTTGAATGCTCTGTTTTAAGGACTGGTCTAAGTGGTACATCTACAAGAAGAGAGTTATGGTTGGTAATTTATTAGTGACTGCTATTAGCCAGAGCAGGGCTGTCCATTTTAATGCAACTATTATTTATGTGGTTGAAACCACAGCTGATAAGCACCATAAACCATTTAAGGGCAGAACAGAATTGTTGCACAAACACAATCAAAGCACTGACATCGATGATAGCTGGATTGTGTTCCAGTGTGAGCTTGGAACATTACGATAACACACCCATGCGACATAATGCATTTTTCACATCTCCAAAATGGCTACTAATCTGATGAAAATCCGAGATATTTTTCTTATAAATGCTCGAAACATAGGTTTGGGTGCTCGTTAGAACCGCCGAAGTGAGGCGGTTCTAACGAGTACCCACAACCTATGTCTTGGAACATAAATAAGAAAAATAATGTTTACCCCCGTAAACCCAAATTTTCCCTATATAAAGTGGGGTTTAGGGTGGGGTCTTCATTTCACGGACTTGTTCACGTGATGATATGGTCCCAAACAACTGAACTTGGACTTTTTCGTTTAACACTTGAATTCCTATACTTCATGCCATCAGTGTAGAACATGATCAGCGACGCATTCTTTAGCGTTTGTTGTAAGCTACACGTTTTGCCAAAACCGATATGTGATTCTATCCAGACCCAATAGATAACCACCTATGCAACACTTTGACCTCACAGCCATAAGAAGAATGAGGCGAATGTTGTTGTTTGTTACTTACTGTGTGTATCACTTGTGTCTTTTGGTTTTGGATGGCCATATGGCCATTTTGTGGGAAAGTAACTGTCCTTATGGCCTTCCTTTGTTTAGGTTTCCATTATGGTCTGGTCGCTTAATGTTTGTTTTTCTTTCCCTTTGGTGTCTTTTATGGGTGGAGTAAGTTAATTGTATCAGTTCCTGATCTTTGTTTTACTTCTACTTTTTATATAAATAATTGTTTACTGGATTTCCTACAAAGCATAGATTGCCACTGTACATAGTTACTATGGGTTGACTGACAAACTATCGACCAGATAAAATGAATGCATTAAGAGTCAGATGAGCACATTATGTCAACATGTCCGTGAGATGAATATCCCTCTAAACCCTTCTTTATACAGAGAAAAATGGAATTTACGGTGGTATACAGTATTTTGTTTATTTCTGTTCCAAGACGGCGGCTCTGAAGAGCACCCTTAACCAATGTTTGGAGGAATATAAGAAAAAAATCACACACATTTTCTTCGAAAAACTGTCCTTTTTTTAAGATAAAAAAATGCACTATGTCTCACTAATTTACTACCGTAATGTATTGAATACGGAGTACAATGAACACATTACATATGTGAATATGTTTTAAGCTTGTTCAGATATCTTAACTACTTAACTTGATGTCAAATACACTTATTCAGATATTTATTATACTGTATAAGATATATTATTTGCCAAATGATATATCTTCTATCATAATTTAGATATTTTATATCACCCAACAAATAAGACATCTGTTGTAATATATATGATATCTAAATTACTAAACATACATTGTATATGTAATATCCTAATTCAGATGCCTTCTATATTATTGTCTCCATGACCTAAGCTGTAAGTGTGTTATTTAACTTAAATCACTCACTTTTGTATACTTATAAGGTAACGGGTATGCTAATTTAGTTATTATACCCCACAGACTAAGATTGACAGGGTATATAGGAGTCAGCTTCTTGTCCCGTTTGTCTGCTTGTCTGTCTGTACTCCGCAAGAAATTTGCCCGGACGACAACTCAAAAACTAAATTCATACACTTGCAAAGGGCACTGTGGAGAGTGCAGTAAACACGGACCATAACTAACACTATCTGCAATATTAGTGGAGTTATTGGACTGTTTTGTCTGTTCGTTAGAATTTTGTCCAGACAATATCCCGAGCCTGCAATATCCAAATGAAACATCACACATTTGTAAAGGCTATTTGTAGTGGTGCAGTGCGCAAAGTCCATAACTCTCTATGCAATTTTAGCGGAGTTATTAGACTTTGTATTTTTGTTCAGAGATGTCTTCGGATAATAGCTGTATGATGACATATCATTATCTTAACAGGTCTGTGTAATGAGCACCCTCGAATATTCCAGTTTACGTAGTAAAAAGTCATGTCTAAAACATGCGCTAGAGCGGAGGTAAAACAGTTAGATTCTCTGACAGGTCTAGTCTTGAACTTTATTATTACTTGAATATAAAAGATACCTAAAAGACGAAATACGATTTCTTATATATTAACGTTTATTTATCATATGATGTCGCTCCTGAGAGTGAAATAACGCCATGTAATATCTTCGATAATCCACTAGTGGATTAAATATGCAAATTAGCTGGATACGTCCCGTCAAGTTGCATGTACGGCGTCCATAACGACGTCTCGTTTACTAACGGCTGAATATTGACATTTTTGTAAACAATCGTGAATAAAATGCGTTTTAAATGTCATATGATAAATAGAATATTGCAGTCGGGTTCATGTAAGATCCTCTATATCTGATACAATATTTAAAAAATATTTTGGAGTATAACTTCTAATCCGATTGGAATATTTTGACAACTTTTGGCATGCACATAGAAAATAAAAAGATCTAACCAAAAAGATTCTTTCATGCCCAATTTCTTTATTTTAGCCTCACCAAGGCAAACGTTTCACCGACACAGGCGTATAACTTCCAACCGACAGGAATATTTTGATAATTTTTGGCATGCAGATGTATATTGACAAGATCTAGCTAATGAGATTGTCTAATGCCAGATAGCTTTATAAATAGCCACGCCGAGACAAAAATTTTATAAACTGATGACGGAAGGATTACTTGTAAATCGATCGGAAAATTTTGATAATTTTTCGTATGAAGATAACTATCATCAAGACATAGCCACGGTGAATGTCTATTGCAAGATAAATAACCTCGCCGTGGAAAAGTTTTCACAAACTGATTATAGGGAATAACTGTAAAGCCGCCAGAAATGCACAACTCGCGGTTATTACACGACCCATAGCGCAGTAGAATTTCTTCAAGTAAACTGTTGAGTGACTGAGAGATTTCGGGTTTGATAAAGGACAATGTCTGTGACACCGAACTAGTAAGAAAAAGTAAATTCTGTTCAGACTCATTTGCTGGGCGGGGAGCTAGCAAAGTTAAATATTCCTAAAAATTGTGTTAACTTAAGGTTAAGTTTGTATTTTTTTCTTTTTCAATTATATTAAAAGTCACATTCAATATAAATTGCTACTGCAATCTTCCACAACGGATAAAGTTTTCGGATGGATGTTTCATACCCCTTTAAAGTGGAAAATCGCTGCTAATTCACCAATCGCACCAAATCATTTCAGAATATGGGCAAATAAATTTCGAAATAAAATGATTCTAAATGAACTCAATGATCCCAAAAGACCCGAAAACATAATCTGCATTATGATTATGTAAGGGAAGACTTTTCACGGCCGCCACACTCCATAACACTAGCTGCAGTGAAGACAAATAAGTTCTACATAATAGTTGGAGCCCTTGGAAAGACAGGATACACCAAATAAACGAAAATAGCAGACTCAGTTTTCCTTAGTCTGTTCATGACAAGTACTGAAATGAGCAACACTGGCCACGCCCTATAGCACCGGTTTGAATGTAACTCTATTTTCAAAATGCTTCTAAATGAACTCAATGATCTCAAAAGACCCGAAAATATAATCTGCACTATGATGATGTGCGGGGAGACATTTTACGGCCGCCACACTGCACAACACCAGCTGCAGTGATGATAAATAAGTTCTGAATTGTTGGATCCAGTGGAAGCAAAGACTTCACCAAATAAACGAAAATAGCAGACTCAGTTTTATTGAGTCTGTTTATGACCAGTACTGAAATCCGCTAGGCTGGCCACGCCCGATAGGTCCGGCTAAACAAGAACTCTAGTTTCAAAATGATTCTAAATGAACCCAATGACCCCAAAAGACCCGAAAATATAATCGGCGCTATGATGATGTACGGGGAGAAATTTTACAGTTGCCACACTGCACAATACCAGCTGCAGTGATGTTGGGATAAGAGGGTTGTTCATTATACGGACTTTTTAACACGATATCGCACCATTGTTCAAGGGGACACCTTTTGATACTTCCTGGAGGCTTTCAAAGGGTAAACTGAAGTCCTGTAAAAAAGTTAAAAAAAAAGTATCCTGCTGGTAAATGAAAATAGTCGTTTCAAATAAACAAGCTGTTTTCGTTTAAGAATATACCCTTGCGTTCTAAGGGTCTAAGCGAGATAACATTTAAGACAGTCCATAAATGAGCCAGCGCACGACAAAACGTACAATAAGACATGTGCGCAAATCGAAGACTCAAATCAGCCTGCGCATCCATATAGTCTAACCAGGGACTTCTCTTGCTGCATGAAGGTGCATTGGGCCCTTAGCTATCCTAAGAGCGCACAACGAAGACTCTGATCAGACTGCGCGGATGCGCATGCTGTTCTGAGTCTTCGTTGGGCGCACATGTCTTATTGTAGGATTTGTCATGCGCTGGCTCGAATTGTTGTACCTTATACTAAAATTGGCCTTCCTAAGATCTTCTATTCTTGCCTCTGCTTCTGCTTTCCAGTTGGTAAGGTCGGGAATTTCCTTTACGGTAAAGTTGTCTGCCATATAGTCTGCTATTGCACCCACTTGCACAAACAAGATGCAGTCAGTGTCATAACCTGCAATAGAAACATTCATTACGCCAATATAATTTTGACCCCCTTAAGCCCACTTTTATATAGTAAAACTGGGGTTTACAGGGGTATAAATTATTTTTGTATTTATTTCTGCTCTAAAATATAGACTGTAGGTACTCACCAGAACCGCATCAATAAGAAAAATGTCACTATTTTTCTTCTTAAAGAGTTGTTTTTTTCGGTGCTAAGGTTTACAATGTACTTGTGTTGGCTTATTATCATAATGTACCAATAAATGTACATGTTGCACTTGCAAACTGATTGAAGACTGCCGACGTTAAATGCATGCATGTCTATATGTTACACATGCCAAAATACTTAAGAATCATCACGCTAACAAGTGCGTTAAGCGTATAACCAATTAAACCCTGCTTTTTTTTATAAAAATCGGGAAAAGATGGGTACACATTATTTTCCCTATTTTTGTTTTGAAAACATAAATTTTGGGCACTCGTTAAAACCGCCTGCATGAGGCGATTCTAACGAGCAACCACAATCTACGATTGATGCATAGGTAAACAATATGGAACATATTCACATGAAAAATAATAGATGTGCAGATGGGAAAGACACCATTTTATCATACAGATGTGTATTATTATTACTATTATTATTATTATAAGAGGCTGGAACAACAACATTGAGAAACCTAATGATCAACCCATTTTATACCAGAAACCCCAACACGGGTACCTTGGCAAACAGTGTAGACCCAGAACGCGGCGTCTGATCAGGGCCTTCCCTGTTTGCTTAAAGTTCAGTCATTTTCCAAATAAATTTTGATGAAAACACAACCTGACACCCCTAAATTTTGAAATGGATTCCTGCTATATATAAGGAGGAAGATTTCATTTGGTACTAAAAGGGTTAAGAATCAGCGCTCTTACCCCAACTAGGTCACACCTGTATCATCATGTTAACAAGTCCGCAAATCGGTACTTCTTTGAAACCCGTTTCATATTAAAGAGGGGTAGCATTAGTTCCTTTTTTTGTTTTTGTTAAGGGGAATTGGAACACCTGGCAGATTTGTCCGCCATTTTTCAAAGGGAGACAGCTTTCCGGGCTTCCTGTTCGCTTTTCTATAAGCTCTGGCCCACAAAAAAACGGGGTCAATTCTTAAAGGAAAGTATTTGCTCCACAGGAGCAAATTCTTTCCTTTAAGGGTTGACCTTATTGACATGGGAGACAAAAATACTTTTGCATGAGTTGCCTCCCCTGAAGGCGTTCCCATCCCCCTTAATACTCGTTACAACGACACGGTTCTGACGACTAGACCTTTAAATTATGTTTGAATCAGAAGTAAGACTAAAATTAAAACATTTTCAAATAAAAATAACAGGACTCGTCATTTTAGCACACGTATGCATTATTGTAATGTAAACATTAAAATGCATGTTACAAGTGTCAAGTTTTGTTTGTTTGTTTCGGAGTTTAACGGCCAAGTCAACACTATTAAAGTCATATCGAGCCGTCTACACTGTTCCAGGGTAGACTTATACGTAGGCGATTAACCAGTACAGAGCAAATTATTTCGCCAGAAACTGACAATTGTCCTTCTTGAATCAGAGGAAGGGAATAATAACTGTAGAAAAAATTTTACTATCAATCTCCACGAAATGAGCCAGCGCACGACAAACCTACAATAAGACATGTGCGCCCAACCAAGACTCAGATCAGCATGCGCATCCGCGTAGTCTGATCAGAGTCCTCACTGTGAGTTCTAAGGATAACTTAGGGCCCATTGCTCCTTCATGCAGCAAGAGAAGTCTGGTTAGACTATACGGATGGGCAGGCTGATCTGATTCTTCGCTGGACGCAAATGTCTTATTGTAGGTTTTGTCGTGCGCTGGCACAAATAGTGTTGACGACCCCGGCAGTCAGACCCGCATCTGACTGTGCTACCGAGGCTATTCAACACACTGACGTAATAGCGTACTGTACACATCAAAGTGTAAAAATTAATAGAGAAAAGGTTACTCAAGAAGCCACTTAACTTTAATCAGCAATCGTAAGGGGAATGAATACACCATCAGGGGAGGCAACTCCTGCAAACGTGTTTTGTCTCCCATGTCAATAGTGGTCAAATCATAAAGGACATACTTTCTTTCCCTTAAGAGTAGATCTTTTGGGACAAGGCTTCTGCCAGGTGTTCATATGTCACATAAGCCACTGAAACTTACTTACTTACTTACTTATTTACTTACTTACTTACTTACTTACTTACTTACTTACTTACTTACTTACTTACTTACTTACATACTTACTAACTTACGTACTCGAGGGACGAGTACTGGTAAACCGCTTAGAGGATCTAAGCCTGCCCAGGCAAAGCGGTGCGAGTCCATGCTTATAAACACTATTGGTTTCATTGGGCGGAAGGGCTTGAGATGTAATGTCATCTCAATGTCGGGTAAAAGTTCCACAAAATTGAAAGCAACGTCTCCAAAATGACCTTTACAGTGTTGACGGGGACGGTAAACTTCAAATCAAACAAACAGACAAACTTATGCGAGAGCAAGTCAATAAGTAAACAGCCTATCCCATTTCAATAAAACGAGACCACCAAGATTCTCGTGCTTTGTTTCAATACATGTTTTGGGCATGCGGGCAAAATTGCACCCTTGTCGTGTCATTCCCTCATAAGATATTGGACGCCAATCATGGCTAGCGATGCCAAAGCAAGCTTTTCGTCAAAAGATGTGTACCGTGCTGTGATTCGGTACTTGTATTTGAAAGGGAAAACAGGTCAGGAAATACATTGTGAATTGACCAATGTTTATGGATCTTCTGCGCCATCGTTTGTTAAATTCTGGGTTGTGGGATTCAAACGCGGTAGAAAGTCTTAAGAGGACGTAACCAGGTCTGGGCGCCTATCAGATGCCAACGATGAAGAAATGTGTCACGAAATGCAGGATCATATGCACTCTGGAGGAAGAAATAGCGAATGAATTACACATTTCACATGGTAGCATTTAATAATTTTACATGATCGTTTGGTCCCAAACTCCCTTGGCGACGAGCAAATGGCAACCAGAGCATCAGTATGCAGTGCATTGTTTAAGCGCTTTAGGTCAAAGGAAGATGATTTTCGTTCAATTCTGGTGACTATGGATGATACCTGGGTCCATTATTATGAGACAGAGAATAAAACTGGGTAGGGTCATGTTCTCCGAGGCCAAAGAAGTTCAAAACGCAACCCTCTGCTGGCAAGGTGATGGCAACTGTATTTTGGGTCGCACAAGGCGTTTTTAAGTGGAAAATTTTAGCAAGGAAAAGAACAATAATAGTTGCGTATTATGCGCATTTGCTCGACCAACTGAGAACTGCGATCCGTGAAAAAAGCAAAAGGTAAACTCTCCAAAGGGAAGTTCACAATAAGATATTTCTTCTAATTGGCATTTGCCGCTATTTAAAAATGCTTTATTTTCCGTATTGACAGGAATCACTGTAGACAGTTTTCAGTAATTGCATAAGCCACGGTTCATCAGTATAACCTGATTGGTCTATTAAGTCACATCTCCTCTTGAACAATAAAATCTGGTCATTAGAACTGGTTTGCTCGCCTAATGGCGACCAAACCAATAAGCTTACCACATGGAAGTTTACGAACAGCTCCTATCTCTGTCCATATATGCGGCTGAACTTTAATGTCCCTTCCAAACTTCACAATACTCTTGTTACCTGAAGCAAAACATTTTACAATATAGAAGTTGTGCTGCAAATATATATATAATTGATTGGGTTTGCGTTTAACGACACGTCCGTCCTTGTGGGTCATTTGTGTCGTCTCCATGAGAAAGGGTGAAAATAGACAGATTATATAGTAGAGAAGATAAAAGAGGGCAAATACATTGAGGTGTAGTTTCTATATCAACTATTTCTAGACTCTTGTTAGTCTGCGCAGGTCAGTTCATGTCTTACCTGATCGAAAGCCATGAAAACAGTTTTTTTTTAATTTCGGGACGGAGATCATGTTGTAGTGCCTTGTAATTCAAGCGTATCGCTATATAAAGTGTGTTTGACAAGTTTCAAGTTATAAATGACACGTTATTTGTTCGCTTATTTGTGTGCGCCTTGATATATTACGCAATGTGATTCAGTCAGTTAATATCACAGGATTCTTGAAAACAATGACGAGAGATATGAAGAATCGGAATAAATCAATAGCATTTTCTTCGAATTTTAGGGTGTAAAAATCGAAAAAGATCAGCTCTAGTGCCGCGATTTATTGAGTGATATATCACTGTTTGTCGACCAGTTGTAAGTAGACAAATCGCTCGCGCTACACACTAGTGATTTGATCTACATTACAACTGACCTCCAAATTGTGATATATCACTCTATAAATCATTGCTGTAGCTGTTCTTTTTCTTAAATAAACATAACCTGCTCTGCGCCACCCAAAAAAACGGCAATAGACTCTTCCACCTTATAGTTTCGGAGCGAATCACCAAAACTATGCATCCTGGCAGTCTGGCCCGCCGAGTGTCATTTTAGTCTCTGGTATCTAAAGAGAGGTTAAGCGATTTTTAAAACGGAGTGGCTATTGACAGACGTCTGGTAAATAGTGAATTTACGTTAAATTTGCTGTTGACGGGCATTTGGTTAAAGCAAATGCGTTGCATGTACACTCGATATAATATAATAATTAACAAAGGACTGGTAATAGTGATTTATCGAATAAATCACTTCTTACAGACGTCTGGCAATAATGGTTGTATAATAAATTCCCTATTTCCAGATGTCCGACAATCGTTTATTCAAACATCTACATGCTATGGTTATATAAAATAAAAACAAGATATCATTACGAAAACACGCATATGAAAAATACATTGTAAACTTTACGGCCGAAAAATCGATAATTTTCAGATGAAAAATTGTGATATTTTTCTTATTTCTGGTCAAAATATAGATTGTGGGTACTCGTTAGAACATGAGGCGGTTCTAACGAGTACCAACAATTTATATTTTAGAACAGAAATAAGAAAAATAAGGTTTATCCATGTAAACCCCAGTTTTACTATAAAAAAGTGGAGTTCAAAGGGGTCAAAGTTATAAAGGCGTGTTTTCGTGATGTGCTATTTCCAGACCATAGTCTTGTATTTTATTAGCTCCTCTGGCTCAAAGTATGTCGTGGCCTGTTGTCCGTCGTCTGTCGTCCATCCGTCCGTCGGTATATCTTTAATGTTTCACATTTTCGACATCTCCTCTTGAACCGGAAGTAAGATTAAGCTGTTACCTGGTGGTATGCATCCTGATTATATGGAGATCCAGATTTGCTTAAACGGTTCCGTATTGATTTCCAGGATGGCCACCATGGCGGCCATCTTGAAATTCTTCACACAACATCTCCTCCAACATCTCCTCCCGAACCAAAGATCAAATTGAACTGAAACTTTTAGGGGGGGGGGGGGGCACTTGATGGTCGGCATCGAGGTGACATAGGGATTCAGAAATTTGTTATTTTGCCATGGCGGCCATGTTGATATTTTTTCAAACGAAATCTCCTCCCGAACCAAAGGTCCAATTGAGCTGAAACTGGATGGAAGGCATCAAAATAACATGGATATATATATTTGCTAACAAATGTTCCGTTCCGATATCCAGGATGGCCGTCAAGGCCGTCATGGCTGCCACCTATGAAATCGTGAAGTGACATCTCCCAAACCCGTAGTTGGATCTAGCTGAAACTAGATGGGAGGCATCGGGTTGACAGCGAGATTCACATTTGCTAAAATCATTCCATTACGAGATCATACGTGGCCGCCACGGTGGCCATCTTGATTTTGTTCAAACTGCATGGACTGCCGAGCAAGAGGTAGGATCAAGTTGAAACTCAATGCAAGGCATTGGAGAGAAATGACGATTCAGCTTTGCTAAAATAGTTCTGTTCCGATATATAAGTTGGTCACTGTGGTGACCATTCTGAAATCCTTCAAATGACATACTTCCCGAACCAAGGATTGGATGCAGCTGAAACTTGTTGGGAGGCATTGGGGCGACATGGATATTCAGATTTGCTAAAATTGTTCTGATTGCTGCGCACTGAGAACATCTTGAAATTCTTCAAAATCTCCTAAAGAACTTGAGGTCAGATCAAGCTGAAACCTGATGGAAGGCATCGGGGCGCCACGGAAATTTGGATAGCTAAATTATTCCATTCCGATAAACAAGATGCCCACCATGGCGGTCATCTTGATTTTCGACATCTCCGGAACCAAAAGGCGGGTGGAGCTGAAACTTGATTGGAGGTATTGCGACACTATGGGGATTTAGAATTGCTGAAAATATTCTGTTCTGTAATCTCAGATGAATTCCATTTTGGCAGTCTTGAAAATCAAAATCTGCAGACTATATCTAGTTTCATTG
This sequence comes from Lucinisca nassula, assembly GCA_963580285.1. NCBI lineage: Eukaryota > Metazoa > Mollusca > Bivalvia > Lucinida > Lucinidae > Lucinisca > Lucinisca nassula. Next base: position 200,598,677 of record OY757010.1, on the reverse strand, counting down.
ATCAGAAACTTGATGCAAGGCATTAGGGTGACATGGAGATTCAGACTTCTTTGTCCCATTCTGTTCTGATATCCCAATTGGCTGCCATACTGGTCATCTTGATAATCTTCACACAATATCTGCTACCGAATGGTACGTTGCATTGAGTTGAAATTGGTGGGAGGCATTTGGATGACATGGAGGATTCAGAATTACTTATATTGCTACATTCTGATATCCCAGATGGCGGTCACCTTGACATTCTTCAAAGCACCTGTATAGTACATTATAATTGCATATAAGATTTAAAGGGAAGGGTAGCTCATGTGTTAATTCACTGAGTCCACAAGAAGATTCAATATCGTGGCTTTTTTTCCAGGCGGCCATATACACCATAGCTTTGTGATACAGTTGTACTCACAGGATTGGTTGACTTGCTTTACCTTTTTGATAACAAAAAACTATACCAAAGGCAGATGCAAATGGTAGCTCTGGCCAGCCAAACTATACACATCAACTCTGTATCAACATCATCCTTTCATGAATCCTAAATCAGATTAAGCTGTTCAGAAACTTAATCGGAAGAATTTAGATAACATGCAGATTCAGAATTGCCAAAGGCAAGGTGACCCGATTGACAAAATGTCCACCCAGGCACAATGTAATATATGATCAGCCTTATCCAGGTGAGCGATTCTAGCCCACTTGGGCTTCTAGTATTTAAGTCTCTGACGAGCATCCACAACACATGTTCGAAGTATAATTAAGACAAGAGGACCAAGATGGTCCCATATCGCTGACCTGAGCTAACAGATTCAAAGTTTCATGAAGTGCCAACCTATACTGAAGGATTTATGCGAGGACACGGTGATGACACGGTACGCATTTTCTGCAGTCAAGTACAATGTAACTCTATGATAAATCGGCTGACCTCACCAATTTTCAAACTCATTCAAGTTTTAGCCCTGACTTGCTTATGTAACTTTCAAGAAGATCCGATATAAACTGAAGGGGCTATGATGATGACAAGGTCAAAAATAAACAATTAATTGCTGCAATCAAAGGGATGAAACTCTATGATATATAGGCAAACCTCAATAGGTTTCAAACTCCTCCGAGCTCTTCTGCCATCTTTTCTACTTTTTTGTTAGTTTCATGAAGATCCGATCAAAACTGATGGGGTAGCAGTGTTGACAAGGTAGAAAATAAGCATCTTCAGTCAGGAAGGGGACATAACTCCATGATTAATTGACTGGCATAGCTAGTTTTCAAACTTGGCTGAGCTTTTATCCCTAACTTACTAACATATAAATTTCAAGAAGATGAAAACTGAAGGAGTTACGGTAAAAAAGAAGCAATTGCTGCAATCCAAGGAATGTAACTCTATGATAAATAGGCTGACCTCATCATTTCTAGAACTCATCCATTTTATCCCTGACTTACTAACATGTAAGTTTCAAGAATATCCAATAAAATTAAAGGAGCTACGCTCATGTCAAGGTCAAAAATAAGTATTTTCTGTAATCGAGGGGTACAAAACTCTAAAATATAGATTGACCTCACCAGTTTTTTTTTAACTCACTCAAGGTTTTATCCCTTACTGACTTACATATAAGTTTAAAGACGAAGTGGCTATGGTGATGACAATATCAAAAATAGGCATTTTCAGCGGTAATTGGGATGTGATTTTACGATAGATAAGCCAACCTCGTCAGTATTCGAACCTATCCGAGCTTTTATCCCCGACTTACTTGTTTGTAAGTTTCAAGAAGATCCGATCAAAACTGAATGGGCTACGGTGATGACAAGGTCAAAACTTAACATTAACAGCAAAGTTGTGGTCATAACTGCCTGACTAACCGACCGGCATCGCTAAATTTCGAACTTATCCACGCTTTTAACCCCAACTTATTTGTATGTAAGTTTCAGGAAGATTCTATCAAAACTGAAGGGGCTACGGTGATGACAAGGTCAAAATAGGCATTTTCTATAATCAAGGGGGAGACATAACTCTCCGAAATATATATATAGGCCGACCTTACCAATTTCTGAACACAGGCAAGGTTTTATCCCTTAAGGGGACGTAACTCTATGAGAGATAGGCAGACATCACCAGTTTTCAAACTCATCCGAACTTTCATTCCCAAACAACCTATATGTTTGTTTCAGGACGATTTGATCAAAACTAAAGGACTTATGGTGATGATCAGGTACAAACCATCCAAGACAAAGGTCGGTAATGACATTGACATTTAGAATTGATTTTACTTCCATTCAGCTGATTGTAAATAATATTTCTGATAAGACAGGGTACCGTACAATCAGTAAATTCACTATCTTGCCTTTTTCTATACACACGTCTAAGTGGCCAAGGTCAACCAATGGGTATCGTTTGAACAAATTTGGTAGGACCTGCATCCCCGATGCTACATACCAAATTTAAAGTTCATCGGCGATTTGGTTCCTGTGAAGAAAAAGTTTAAAGTGTTTTTGCCATATATGAGCATGTCGGGCATATTGATCACGTGACCAGTCCATACAAACAAATTTCATTCCCCCTACCCATAGAGGCTCCACATGTATTTTGGTTTCAATCAACCCACCAGTTTAAATGGAGAAGATGGTATAAACAAGTTTTCGATCTAATCCTAGCGTTTAACCCCGACTTACTTGTATGTAAGTGTCAGGAAGATCCGATCAAAACTGAAGGGCCCAGGTGACAACAAGGTCAAAAATAGGCATTTTCAGCAACCGAGGGGACGTAACTCTAGGATTAATGGGCCGACTTAGCCAGTTTTCGAACTCATCCCAGTTTTTATCCTCAGTCACCATACATGTAAGTTTGAGAAAGAAGCAATTGCTGCAAAAGAAAAACTAAAGGCGCTACGATCATGACAAGCATTTTCACATTGTAAGTCTATGGCACTTTGTGGTTGCCATAGCAACCAACGTTTTCATTCAATTTCGAAAAAAGCTTATGTCATTAAGACCCCACCAGAGGCATGCTACAGATGAGCAATGGTTGCTATCAGCCTGTAGGCTGCAGAGCCATAACTGGTCAAAGGTGTGGACGGACGGACGACGGACGGACGACCCAGTATACTATAAGCTCCTCTGGAGCCATTTGGTCTAGTTGAGCTAATAAGCATTTAAAGCAAAGTAGGGGGCAAGTAATCAATCGATATCGATAGTTTTCGAACTCATTCGAACTTTTATCCTTGTAAGTTTCAAGAAGATCTGATCAAAACTGAAGGGGCTACAGTGATGGCAAGCTAAAAAATAAGCATTTTTTTGCGGCAGATTAGGGTACATAACGTCGTCAGTAAGGGACCGACATGGCTATTTTATACAAATCTGAGCTTTTATCCCTAACTTACTTGTTTGTAAGTTTCAAGAAGATCCGATCAAAACTGAAGGAGCTACGGTGATAACAAGGTCAAATAAGCATTTTCAGCAAAGAAGGGAACATATTTAGTCTGTAAGTAATCGACCAATATCGCTAGTGTTCGAACTCCTCCGAGCTTTTATCACCGACTTACTTGTTTGTAAGTTTCAAGAAGATCCGATCAAAACTGAAGGAGCTACGGTGATGACAATGTCAAAAATAAGCTTCACTATACTATAAGCTCCGGAGCCTTCGGCCCAGGTGAGCTAAAAAGCATTTTCAGCAAAGTAGGGGACATAACTCAGTAAGGAATCAATCGATAACTCTAGTTTTCGATTAATTTCGTCCGATCTTTTATCCCTGACTTACTTCTTTGTAAGTTTCAAAAAGATTCCATCAAAACTGAAGGGGCTACGGTGATGACAAGGTAAATAATAGGCATTTTCAGCAAAGTAAGGGACATAACTCCGTGAGTAATCAACCGATATCGCTAATTTTCGAACTCGTCTGAGCTTTTATCCCTGACTTACTTGTTTGTAAGTTTCAGCAGGATCTGATCAAAACTGAAGCGGCTACGGTGATGAAAAGGTCAAAATAAGTTTTTTCAGCAGCGCAGGGGACATAAGTCCATAAGTAATTATTGGCCAATATCGCTAGGTTTTGAACTCGTCCCAGCTTTTATCCCTGACTTACTTGTTTGTAAGTTTCAAGAAGATCCGATCAAAACTGAAGGGTCCACCTAGGCAACATTCCTGTTGAGTTTGTATCAACTTTACCCAAGAGTTTAGGCGGAGTTTGCGTTTGGAGCAAATTTACAATATTTTTTTTTATTTTATATTTTAGCTCTGGTGGCCATATTGTTCATCGGAGCGGGATCATTTTAGTTATTTTAGTAGAAGGTCATCTAAACAACATTTCTACGAAGTTTGAATGAAATTGGCCCAAAGGTACAGGAGGAGTTGTCGTTTGAAGATTTTATTTTTATTTTTAGTTCTGGTGGCCATCTTGTTCATCAGAGCGGAATGATTTAAGCTTTTTTTTGTACGGGGTGGGTGGGGGCACCAAAGCAACATTACTGTGAAGTATGCATCAAATTGGCCCAAGGGTTTAGAAGAAGTTGGCGTTTGAAGCAAATTTATGATGTTTTTCTATTTTAGCTCTGGCGGCCATTCTGTTATCTGAGTGAGATCATTTTAGCTAGTTTGGTAGAGGCTCATCTGAGCAACATTCCTATGAAGTTTGAATGAATTTGGTCAACGGGTACAGGAGGAGTTGTCGTTTGAATTTTTTTTTTCAATTGTTAGCCCTGGCAACCATCTTGTTCGTCAGAGTGGAAAGATTTTAGCTATTTTGGTTTGGAGTTACCTACGTAGCATTCCTGTGAAGTTTGAATCAAATTTATCCAAGCGTTTAGGAGGAGTTCGCGTTTGATGCAAATTTACGATTTTTTTTTTCTATTTTTAGCTATGTTGTTTGTTTGTTTGAGGTCCAATGTCCCCATCAACACTGTATGGGCCATTTATGTAGACATTGCTTCCAATTTTGTGGGACTTTTACCCGACATTGAGATGAAATGACTTCTCAAGCCCTGTCGTCCAATAAAACTAATAGGATTTATAAGCATTGGCGGACCAACTCGCACCGCTTTGCCTGGGCAGGATTAGATCCTCTAAATGGTTTACCAGTACCCGTGTGCATTCGGTTTCAGCTCTGCGTGGAAGCATCATGCAACCCATCTATTTCTTCAAGCCCCGATGGACGGGGCCTGATTTTAAGCTATGGCTGCCATTGTGCTCAGTAGAGCGGGATCGATTTAGCTATTTTGGTAGAGGGTCATCTTAGAAAAATTCCTGTGATGTTTGAATGAAATTGGCCAAAGGGTACAGGAGGAGATATCGTTTAAAGATATTTTTTCTATTTTTAGCTCTGTCGGCCATCTTTTTCGTCAGGGCGGAACGATATTAGCTATTTTGGTAGCCAGTTACCAACGTAACATTCTTGTGAAGTTTGAATCAAATTGACCTAAGGTTTTTAAAGAGGAGTTCGCGTTTGAAGCAAATTTACTATGTTTTTTTTTCTATTTTTAGCTCTGGTGGCCATTTTGTTCATCGCTCTGGGATTGTTTTAGCTATTTTGATAGCGGGTCATCTAAGCAACATTCCTATGAAATTTGAATGAAATCGGCCAAAGGGTACAGGAGGAGATGTTGTTTGAAGATGTTTTTTTTTTCTATTTTAAGCTCTGTCGGCCATCTTGTTCGTCAGAGCGGAATGATTTTAGCTATTTTGGTAGGGAGTCACCTAGCCAATATTCCTGTGAAGTTTGAATCACACTAGCCCAAGAGTTTAGGAGGAGTTCGCGTTTGAAGCAAATTGACGATGTTTTTTCTATTTTTAGCTCTGACGACGATTTTTTTCATCGGAGTGGAACCGTTCCAGCTATTTTGGTTGAGAGTCACCTAAGCAACATTCCTATGAAGTTTGAATCAAACTGGCTCAAGTGTACAGGAGGGGTTTGCGTTTAAACATTTTTTATTTTTAATTCTGGTGGTCATATTATTTATCGGAGCGGAACGATTTTAGCAAATTGGGTAGGGAGACACACAGGCAACATTCCTGTGAAGTTTTAATCAATTTGGCACAATGGTTTAGGAGGAGTTTGCATTTAAAGCGAATTGTTGACGACGGACGTTGACCGATCATAATAGCTCACCATGAGTACTTCGTGCTCAGGTGAGCTAAAAACATATAAAAAAAAATATTATTTAAAGGGGTTAGGAAACAGCAATTTAAAAACGATTTGTCTGGTGACAGACATCTGGACATAGCTATTCTAACGAAAATTCATTATTGACAGGCATCCGATAAAAAAAATAAAGCGATTTTCAAGAGAAGTTGCTATTGACAGACATCTGTTAGAAGCCATTTTAACGTGAAATTGCTATTACTAGAGGTCTCTTACTAGCGCCTTCCTTTTTTAAACACTTTCTTTATCTATATTACTGCCCGGAAAGAGATCGTGGGTACTCCAAATATGTATCACTGGAAGCGACAAATACAAGTTGGTCAATCAAATGGTTTAAGCAAAGATAAGGAACATAATATATATCATTTTAAACCCAATTTTCACAACATAAATTGGGGTTAACAAGGCTATTCATTACCTGACGACATGTGTGGATGAGGCGAAGATGCCGTGTGTCTTAATGATGAGTCGCCTGTGTGCCCAACTGATATTGGTTAACCGTTTGCACGCGGGAAACCGCTAAAGGGGTACCTTGGCAAACAGTACAGGCCCAGGTCAGACGCCTGATCAGGGCCTGCACTATTTGCTTACAGAAATTTCCGTCAAAAATATAAAAAAAAACACGAAAAAATAGGCATGACTTCCCTTATATGACGAATGGCTTTGTCCAATATATAACAATGGAAGTCCACTAGTATAAAATATGTTAACATATAGGAAAGGCCTACTGTCCATGTCGCAGGTAAAGACAGAGATTCTTATTTATTCTGTGTCATTACTTTCCGTTACGATAACCTCCCCCCCCCCCACACACACACACAGACACACACACACACTGCGACATAGTGCATTCTTTCATTGAGGCGATTCTAACAAGTACCCACAACCTATGTCTAGGGGCAGAAATAAGCAAAATAATGTACACCCCTGTAAACCCCAGTTTTCTCTATATTTGTGTGTTTGATTTGAGGTTTAACGTCCCCGTCAACACTGTAAAGGTTATTTTGGAGACGTTGCTTCCAATTTTGTGGGACTTTTACCCGACCTTGAGATGAAATGATATCTCAAGCCCTGTCGCCCAATGAAACCAATAGGGTTTATAAGCATGGACGGACCGACTCGCATCGCTTTGCCTGGGCAGGCTTAGATCCTCTAAGCTGTTTGCGGGTCGGTTTCAGCTATGTGTGGAAGCATAATGCAGCCCATATATTTCTTCAAGCCCCGATGGGCGGGGGTCGGTTTTCTCTATATAAAGTGGGGTTTAGGGGGGTGTTCATTTCACGGACTTGTTTACGTGATGCTATAATGTTCTCCCTTATCTCTCTCCTTTATCCCCTCCACTAACTTTTCCATATGTTTTCTTACTTCCTGTGGCAGACTGTCGACAAACCTAATCACAATCAATCAATAAGTCAAACCGTGATGACTGGTCGCCCGGTCTCCATTTTAACACAGGTTACCGCAGTACAACGAACGCGACAGAGTACAACGAACGCTACAGAAATCATGACGTCACAGCAGTATTTTCGGTAAGAAAAAGGTTTATTGTAGCCCAAATCTTAATCTTTTTGGGTGGTTATTTTGCATAGCTGCAGAATAATGGTATTACCATTTACTGATGCAGTTGCAGAGAATTCTGTTCATTATAAACGAAAACACAAACATTTTTCTTTCGTCTAGTGTGTTTTCACCAACCCCAGCATACTTCGATCAATGTTTTATGACAGTAACACATCTTTTGTGCACATGATTTTGTTATTTACATGTTATTGCGATTTCAGAGCTTCCATTGATGCATTTGCTTGAGCCCCAGTTCTTGTCAATACCCACTGAATCCGTGGATGGTTCAATGGTTGATTTTTTGTTAGGGTACACCTTACCACGGGTTATGATACACCATAACGCAGTTAGTCAGCACAATTTAGGTGCAACAAACACAGATAATATTCTTCATAAATTGAAATATTTGCTTGAATTGGGGTTTAATGTCCCCGTCAACACTATTTAGGTCATTTTGGAGATGTTGCTTGCAATTTTGTGGGGCTTTTACCCGACATTGAGATGAAATGACATCTCAAGCTCTGCCGCCCAATGAAACCAGAAGGCTTATATGCATTGGACGATCTGGCTCACACCGCTTTGCCCGGCAAGGCTTAGTCCTTCTAAGCGGTTTACCAGAACTCGTTTGTGGTCAGATTCAGCTCTGCGTGGAAGCACTATGCAGCCAGATTTATTTCTCCAAGCCCCGGTGGGCGGGGGCGAAATAAATTCAAATAAAACTCTTTAATCCGCCAGCGAAGGCATGATATATACATGATGCTGTTTTTTATTCAAAACGATCCACTTTGCTGTTACATACACGTTAATGCCTTTTTTATTTCTCATTATGATCTCCGAACTTATACACGTACGAATTTAAAGGGTTGGGTAACAACCTTGGACAAAGGGGACGGTTGAACACATTTATTCTGGCTTTCCAGAACGTTTTTACCACATCCCCTACTTATGAACTAATGAAACCCAACGTATTTAGTTTCGGCATTGGTGGGGAGGGGGGACTCCTGAATTAATAGATTTCTTTCTTTGCTACTGAAAATAGTAAGGTTTTGTAAATGGCATGGACCCAATATGAGCTAACGGCGAGTATATATGGAGTGTGTTCCAGTTTTGTCTGGGTCCCGAATGGGACTGTTCTTAGTCCACTGTTATACTCCCTGCATATTAATCATATTTCCATCGACATTGACTCAGAAATAAGACTGTTCGCAGACGACTGGGTGTGCTGCCGGGACATTAGAGTTACCGAGGACTTACGTAAACCTCGGAACCAAATGGATAGACTCGGATGCTGGGCATGAAAATGTGGCATGACATCATGCGAACAAGTCCGTGAAATGAACACCCCTTACTTTACATTGAGAAAACTGGGATTTAAGGGGATATACATACTTTTTTATTATATCTGCTATAAGACATAGGTTGTGGGTACACGTTAGAACCGCCTCCTTGTGACGGTTCTAACGAGCACCCACAACCTATGTTTGTAGTATAAATAAGAAACATATCATAGATTTTCATCAGAGAAGTAGCCATTTAGGGAATGTGAAAAAATACACTATGTCGTACGGGTGTGTTACCGTAATGTGTTTAATGCAATGCATTAAGCAGATAACTAGGCAGAGAAAAAATATTGAGGGTTCGTGCATTAGAACTCCTTGAGTATTATTTCACATGATTTTCGGACTCCCAGAAATTCGAGGGCGAATCTCAATGTGGATGGGGAGTGAGTGAGTGTTTCAGTTTTACGTCCCACCAACAGCTAAGGTCATACGGAGACGGGACCTCGGTTTAAAGACTCATCCGAAAGTCTGGAGAAGCCCGGGATCGAACCTGCGACCCCTGGTTTACAAGTCGAGTAGCGTAACCACTCGACCACGGAGGCTTCTCAATGTGGATGGGGAGAATGGCATAGGGTATATGTATATAGCACACTTGTACTCAAGTGCCTTTCAATACAAGCCGGCTTTTATAGCAACGTGGTAGATTTTCTTAACAATACGGCGGCCCGGGTTCGAACCACGACCGGGCCAAAGATGGGTAGCATTTTTGTCGTCTGTTACACAATGTCAGTAAAAATGTCATTAATGTCCACGAAGAACAAAACGGGACCGAAAACGGCACCTTGTGAGACACCAGACAAAATATCAGCCCAATCCTAAGTTTCACTGTTAGGTTCGGCAATAGTATACATGGTGTTGGGGTCATCTGGATGACCAGCATCGCTAAACTCAAACTCAGCCATAATGTATCTTTCTGAAATAAAAAAAATATAAGGCTCTTACTTTGGTATTCTTGCGACATGAATGTCGTAACAATGGGGGAGAAGTATAGTTGTAAAAAAGGGGGAATAGTCGCCTATGGTGAGATTCGAACCTGGGACGATCTGGTAAAATCAACTTCTCTAAGCACTAAGACAAAGGGTTAACTGTCTTCCTCAGTTGTCTTCCGCATAATCAACCAATGGAGGTATACTGTAGGTTAGGTGCATCGGGCCGTAACACCTCACCCCTTTTTTCCAAGTCCCTATGTTGACGCGAGGTCATTTTTGCGGAAAAAAAAAATCCCGGGCGAGTCAACATCTTCCGACATGACAGCCATAATGAAGTAATGTAGCATAGCTAAAAAAAAGTAATCGACTCTGTGCCAAAGGGTCGTACCCATGACGCAGTTGTCATTGGTTATAAACCTGTAGGCCAAGGAAGATAATTCAGGATTAGAAGTTGTGGGCCGGAACAATATCAGGGGCGTAGCTGGAAGAAAGTCATTTGTACGCAAACCAAAGAAAATGCTAAAAATAATAGCTCCGTTTACAAAATGAGGACCACTCTTACGGGAAAGAATTTGCTCCCATTAGGGAGCAAATTTTTTCCTGTAAGTGCGGTCCCCGTGGCAGAGGAGGAAACTATGCTAGCAAATAAATAGCGTTGCGTATATCCTAGACAAATACAACTTTTCTTCTTCTTCTTCATCATTTTCTTTTTTTTTTCTTCTTCCTCTTCTTCTCTCTGCTTCTTTTTATCTCACCAGAGCCGAAGGATCCGGGGGAGCTTATAGGATAGGCAGTTGTCCGTCGTCTGCGTCTGCGTCAGAGTCTGCGTCTGCGTCCGTCAACACTTTCAAACGACATCTCTTCTGAAGCCACTGGGCCAATTGGGCCCAAATTTTATCTGTAGCATCCTTGGGATGGGGATTGAAAGTTTGTGTTTTTTATGAAAATTGGCTCATCAGTTTGGTTGCTATGGTAACTTATAGTTGCCATAGACTTATAATGGGGAAAATTGAAGAATGGCATTTACTGCCAAGCCTCTGGAGATATTTTGACAAAACTTTCATAGAAATGTTCCTTAGGCAATCTACTATCTGCCATATGCTTTTAGGCCTACTGCTCATTTTCGTTAGTTGCCATGGAAACCAAAATGCAAAAAATAGAAAAAAAAAATACTTAAAAAATCATCTCCTCAGAAACCGTAAGCTCTAGGAGGTGGAGACTTTATGAAAATATTCACCATATTTGCCTTTACAGGTTTTGTGTTTTTTTATGAAATTTGGCCTTTTAGTTTTGTTGCTATGACAACTTAGAGTTTCCATTGACTTATAATGGGGAAAACTGAAATATGGCATTTTCTGCCAAGTCACTGTAGATATTTTGACAAAGCTTAGATAGAAATGTTCCTTGAGTAAACTTCTCTTAGCCCTATGCATTTTTGTCAACCTGGGGGTCCCTTAGGTCGTGCCGGGGCCATGCCCCGCCCCCCTCCAGTTCATAAAATGCCTTATATCTCAGAAACCTTACAGATCCCCACCCCTAAACCATATATATTCTTGTTCCTTATGATAAGATGCATTAAGTGACACCAACCTGGAGGTCCCCCGGGATATGCAGGGGACATGCCCCGACCCCTCCACTTCATAAAAGGCCAGTTATCTCAGAAACCATTCAGATCCCCACCCCTAAACATTATATATTCTTGCTCCTTATTATAAGACACATTAAGTGACACAAACCTGTGGGTGCCCCGGGATGTGCCGGGGACATGCCCCGCCCTCTCCACTTCATTAAATACCATTTATCTCAGAAACCATTGAGATCCGCACCCATAAACCATATATATTCTCATTCCTTATGATAAGTTGCATTCAGTGACACCAACTTGGGGGTCCCCCGGGATGTGCCGGGACCATGCCCAACCCCCTCCACTTCATAAAAGGCCAAATAATCCAGAAACCTTACAGATCCCCACCCCTAAACCGTATATATTCGTGTTCCTTATGATAAGACAAATTCAATGACACCAACCTAGGGGTCACCCAGGGCACACCCGGGCCATGCTCCACCCCTTAGCTTCACAAAAGACCATATATCTGAGAAACTGTTCAGAGCCCCAACCCTAAACCATATATATTCTTGTTCCTTGTGATAAGACGCAATCAGTGACACCAGCATGGCAGACCCCCCCCCCCCCCCGGGGTGCCACGGTCCATGCCCCACCCGTTTACTTCATTAAAATCCATATATCTCAGAAACTGTTCAGATCCCCACCCATTAACCATGTATATTCTTGTTCCTTATGACAAGACTCCACTTCATAATAGGCCATATATCTCAGAAACCATTCAATTCCCCATCCTATAATCACATATATTCTTGTTCATTGTTAATAGACACATTAGACATCCCCGTCTTGGGGGTCAGCAGAGGCTATTTCTCATCCTGCCACTTCATAAAAGGACCTCATATCTCAGAAACCATTCAGATCCCCACCGTTTAACCATATATACTCTTGGTCCTTATGATAAGACATATTCACTGACAACAATCTTGGGCTTTTCTCGGATCTGCCATGCCCGAATCCCTCCATTGCTTAAAAGGCCTTGCATCTCAGGAACCATACATATCCCCACTGCTAAACCATAAATGTATCTGTTTCTTTTGATAAGACGCATTTTATTGACACCAACCAGGGCTCCATTGGGTCCATGCCCCACCCCTGTACTTTATCAAACACCTAATATTTCTGATACAGTCCACATGGGTGCTCATTTGGGTATGGGGTTTGTTTGGGAGACTTTATAATTGGTATATTAAAATCATATCATGTTATAACACATGTCTGCCATTGGGCAGTGTCCACCTGAGCTCTAGTTTATGAAATTAAGCTCTTTGGTTTGTTTGCTATGCCAAGTTAAGAGTTTCCATTGACTTATAATGGGGAAAATTGAAAAATGACATTAATGTCTTTCAAGATATATTGCCACACTTTCATAGAAATTTTCCTTTAATTATGTTCCTTTTGGCCTATTTGTTGCCACAGATGGGTAATTGTCAATTGGCATCTGTTGTCAGGCAACAACAAATTCAATCGACATCAGAATCTGAAGCCACTAGGCTGATTAGATCCAAATTTTATCTGTAGCATCCTTGGGCACAGGGCTTCCATGGTTAATTAAAATACATTGTTGCCAGTGGGCAGTGGCCCACTGAGCTCTGGTGAGCATTGTGGCCCATGGGCCTCTTGTTTTCTTCATCTTCTTCTTCTTTTTATTCTACGTCTATTTTGTGGCCGCCCCCGCCCATAGGGGCTTGAAGAAATATATGGGCTGCATGATGCTTCCACGCAGAACTGAAACTGACCCGCACACTAGTACTGGCAAACCGCTTATAGGATCTAAGCCTGTCTAGGAACCGCGGTGCGAGGCGGACCGTCCATTAAATAGCCAAGCAAACACTATTTAGGTCACATCGAGCCAGTTAGTTTACCTTGAAGGCTTATAAAACAAACACAGTGCATATTCTTACGCCAGAATTTGACAACTGCCCTTTTTAAGTCAGTGAAAGTGAGAAAATGACCGTTTGTGTATTTTGAGTTAAACGTCCCAGCAACCCGCTAAGGTTATACAGAGAGTGGACCCCAGTTTAACGACTCGTCAGAAAGTTTGGAGAAACCAAAAATCGAACCCAGGACTCCTGGTTTATGAGACGAGTAAAACAGAATGATTACCAAAGAGAACATTTCATGGCACACCCATTTCAGATTCTTTTTCTTGCATTACTTCAATCTTAAAACGTAGAGTTTGAATATGCGGTCAGTTCGACTGCTAACGTCTATTTTGACGTTTAGTGACGTCGCATTACGGACAGCGTACACGACTTTCTAAACAAATAGCGCACACCAGACACCCTTTGAGTTAAACACCTCAGAATTCTCGACTTCATTACCACCTCTTCGTAGAGAACCCGGGTAGGATAAAAGTTTCTATTCCAGGTACAATCTAGGGTTTCCTCGTCTGGTGTGCCAGAACTTGCATACGGGGCTAGTTTTTCGTTGCTGCTTTCAGCGATCAGACTATGTGCTTGCGCAACTTCTTTACTCACAAATTATTTTGCAGATTCTTGTGGTTGCACTGTGAGTGTTATCTCATTGAAGTTGGTTTTGCTCAGTATAGCTCATTGTTGGCTATTTGAACGGTCCCTCTGTTTTTTTTTATATTGTTTACATGTTTATGTACAGGTTATTCTTGGGCCCAATCCACCGCTGCTTGGGGAAATAAACGGGCTGCATGATACTTCCACACAGAGCTGAAACCCATCGCACAGGACTACTGGTTAACCACTTAGAAATTCTTACTCTTCCCGGGCAAAGTGGTGCAGTCCGACCGTTCCTTCATATACCCTATTATTCTCCTAAGGTGGTAGGTTTGAGATGTCGATAATTCTCAATGACGGATAAAAAGAATTGCAAAATTGGAAACAATTCCAAAATGACCTTAATAGTGTTGACAGAGACGTCAAAACTCAATTCAAACAAACAAACAGGTTATTTTGTTTGTGACATTTTTTATGGATTATAGCGACTGTGTATTGTGCATCTGTTGTAAAAAGTTTTCTCCATGTCATAAACACACCTTACAACCCAAAACACTTTTTTTTTTTGTTTTAGGAATGGCCAAGCGTACACTGTACATATTGTAATTTTTCAACTAAAGGGCAAATATATATCGTTCCTCTTGGCCATTTCTTGAAAAATGGCGCTTATAATGGGTAAAAACGTCCAAATACGGTTTTCCATATCCGTGTTTGTTGTTCCATTTGTTCCGTGTTTAGTGTACCCAAACACAACACATGATCCGTGGTAAGGTGTACCCGTGTTTCAAGGTAGTGAGCCAAGAAAAATCGGTACGATTCTGATTAAAACTATTTTTTATGAATTATTAAAGATAGTATGCTTACTTCGATGCCTAGAGACATGAAAAACCCAAGAATGCTCGTGTATATGACATTTATTTTTGATTGATAGACCCATAAAACTTGAAGTTTTGTTTTTCTTCCTATTTTGGCCTAATTTGTGGCTTTGATTTCACTTCTCTGACCGTGTCATAGCTTAAAATTTGGAAAGACAACAAAAACACAATCTGTTGTCATCGCAAAACCAACAGAAAAACGTAAATCGTGATATGTTCGACAAAATAAGGAAACATTGTACTCTCACTTTTCTCCCGTCAAAGAAAAACAGTAGCGTTTGTTGTACTCAGTCGCGTCACGTTGTACCGCGGTAACCGGTGTGATTTTGCATTGGTCGCAATATTCATTACGATAACACAGCCGTGTTCCGAAATGGCTTCTTAACATATGAATATTTGATATTTTACTATCATCACGAAAACACGCCCATGTGCTTTTGATCCCCTCGAACCCCTTTTAGAAGCCTCCGTGGTGCAGTGGTTACGCTACTCGCCTTGTAAACCAGGGATCGCAGGATCGATCCCGGGCTTCTCCAGACTTTCGGATGAGTCTTTAAACCGAGGTTCCGTCTCCGTATGACCTTAGCTGTTGGTGGGACGTAAAACTAAAACTCACTCACTCACTCGAACCCCATTTTTATATAGTAAAACTGGGGTTTCCGGGGGTATACCTTATTTTTCTTATTTCTGCTCCAAAATATATATTGTGGGTACTCGTTAGAACCGCCTCGAGGAGGCGGTTCTAACGAGTGCCAACAATCTATATTTGGAGCAGAGATAAGAAAAACATAACAATTTTTCATCATGCAATTTTCATTATTTCGGCGATAAAGGTGGCAATATACATGTATTTGGATAGGCGTGTTTGCGTATTGTATTCAGAACACAGGTTGAGACGGTTCTAACGAGCACCCACAACCTAGGCCTATGTTTTGGAGCAGAAATAAAAAAACATAATGTATACCCCCAGTAAACCCCAATTTTCTCTATATAAATATGTTCTATAAAAGGGTTATCCTTTGGAAGCAAGGAATACACCACAGAACTGATAAATATGGAGTGTGCATGTTTTCTGGGCCAGACTAGCTAGTTTCGGCCAATTAGGCCTCATCAGTGACCCTCAGATATTTTCAAATTCCACAATGGAATCAATGATCCCAAAGGACAAGAAAATATAATCTACACTATGATGTAGGGCAGGGAGACGTTTTACCACCGCCACACACTCCCACACACCAGCTGTAGTGAAGTCAAATATGTTCTATAAAAGGGTTATCCTTTGGAAGCAAGGAATACACCACAGAACTGATAAATATGGAGTGTGCATGTTTTCTGGGCCAGACTAGCTAGTTTCGGCCAATTAGGCCTCATCAGTGACCCTCAGATATTTTCAAATTCCACAATGGAATCAATGATCCCAAAGGACAAGAAAATATAATCTACACTATGATGTAGGGCAGGGAGACGTTTTACCGCCGCCACACACTCCCACACACCAGCTGTAGTGAATTCAAATATGTTCTATAAAAGGGTTATCCTTTGGAAGCAAGGAATACACCATAGAACTGATAAATATGGAGTGTGCATTATGGAATTAATTATGGAACTGATAAATATGGAGTGTGCATTATGGATAAATATGGAGTGTGTGAATATGGAGTCGGGTTTAGGGGTGTTCATTTCACGGACATGTTAACGTGATGATCTATTTATTTCCCTAATGTGAAGGGGAACATGAAGATTTATTCGACCGTGTAGGTAATAATGCCACAGAGCGAAGTCCAACGGTTATATTATATATATACCTGTCGAATGTAAACAATACGTCATAGTCCCCTCACTCGAGGGCAACATATGATTTTTATACCAAATTCTAACTGTTTGAGATTCGTTCAGAGAATGCACTTGTACTTTTGAGCAGTGACGTCAGAGGGGAATATTGCAGGAGACTATGATAATTTGTTGCCCAGCGCGTGACTTCTAGAGATAGTGTATGCACTTTGCCTTTGATCAGTGACGTCAGAATGGAATTTTGCAGGAGAATATGGTAATTTATTGGTCTTGCGTGCGACATGATCTCGACAAATCAAATAGCTCGTGAATATTAACGAGGTATAATAAATTGCTTTGTTTTTGCACAGCCGGAAAACTGTGTGACTGTGTTTACTTCTTTATGTTATTTTGTCTCAAACAATCTCAGTTGAAGGAGGGAAAAGTATACCCACACTCTACGCTTTTGAAAAGAAATTCGAACAAGAGATCCGCAAGCCGGGCATTATACGCCCTTGGCGCGTAATCGGCTGTAACACATATATCGACAAAAAGTAGAAAGGGTTAGCCCCAAAAGAAAGGTTCGGTGGGGGGGGGGTACAGATGGTCATAATTCTGCTACTCATTGCTGGACTGTAACCTCTAAACAAAATGCGTCATATCATGGTCTAACTACATGTATAAATCACCTTTCAGATTGATGGGGTGTACAATATAGGAGGAATTAGCTGGATATGAAAAGTGACAGGGGAATAACTCTGCTAATATCTGGCATATTGTAGCCTCAAAATGTTATGTGCTGCTCCACATCATGATGTACCTCATCACGAAAACACGCATATATAACTTTATATAGTAAAACTGGGGTTTACAGGGGTAAACCTTATTGTTCTTGTTTATGCTCTAAAATATAGATTGTGGGTATTCGTTAGAACCGCCTCGATGAGACGGTTCTAACGAGTACCAACAATCTATATTTTGAGCAGAAATAAGAAAAAATATAACAATTTTTCACCTTAAAATTTTCATTTTTCGGCGGTGAAGTTTACAATGTATTTATATAGGCGTGTTTTCGTAATGTATTTACAATGTTGCAGTTGATCTTATGTAAACTTTAGGAAAGAAATAGCTTAGGAAATTTTCAAAGGACAATCGCTGCTGGTAATTGATTGACTATTGCATAAAAGCAATATGTTTAACTATACATCAAAACATTTTAGTATGATCAGATGTAAATTCATCACATGATCAAATCAGGGAAATGAACAGAATGAGTGAGTGTTTGAGTTTTACGTCTCACCAACAGCTAAAGTCATACGGAGACGGGACCTCGGTTTAAAAACTCATCCTAAAGTCTGGAGAGGGCCGGGATCGATCCCTCGAGTAGCAAAAACACTAGCCCACGGAGGCTTGTTGAAAAATGAACACTAAACCTCACTTTATATTGAGTAAACTGGGGGTTTACATACTTATACAGTCATGGGTTTGCTTATTTCTGCCCCTAGACATAGATTGTGAGTACTCGTTAGAACCGTCTAATGAGGCGGTTCTATCGAGTACCCACAACCTATGTTTGGAGCATTAATAAGAAAAAACATCACACAATTTCCTAGGAAAAGTAGTCATTTTGTAGAAATGGAAAATAGAAGTGAAAGTACGAGGACTGTTCAAATATGAATGCAAGTAGAACGTTTTCTCATGCACTTATGCGAAAATCACCTGAAAATAAATATCACAGCGTAGAATAACATTTTACCTATACATTGATACCAAACCTGTTAAAATCCGTCGACTTTAGCCATGTATATCGTTCGATAAACACTGTCTACTCTTGTATACTAATACAAAACATGGTTGGAAGAAGGTCAGAGTACGCCGTTGAAATACGGTCCTATATTAAGAATCGTTGTATTCTTGGTATACGGTGCAAAGACATTTCTGATGAAATATGTTCGGTTTATTGGCATAATGAAATGTCTTTTCCGACAGTTTTTCGTTGGTGTAAGAAATTCAGCTGTGGGCTAGACTCAACAGAAGATCCACCACATGATCGTCGGCCGAAAAGAGCAATATCTGCCAAGATGGTTGCTAGAGTGAAAGAAATAGTTGCTACCGATGCACGATACACCACTAGGCAAATAGTTAGTATGGTTGGCATCTCATTAAGAGCAGCTCATTCAATTCTGAAACGGGATTTGAAAGTGAGAAAGATCTGTGCTAGATGAATTCCCCATCTGTTGACATATGAGCAGAAAAAGACACGCGTTCAGTGCGCCAAGAAGTTGCTTAAAAAGTTTCCAAATTACAATGCACGGTCTTTCGCTAATGTCGTCACAGGTGGCGAGACATAGGTTCACTTTTTTGAGCCAAAACGAAAGATTCAGAACAAAATATGGGCAACAAAGTATTGCAAAAGACCATGCATTGCAAAGCGGACCATGAGCGTCAAGAAGGTAATGTATGCCATATTCTTTTCAAATCAGGGCCCTGCTATTTAGGTTGATGTGCCTAAAGGCAAATCTGTAAATGCGAAGTTTTACAAGAATAAAGTTCTTCGAAAATTGAAAAAATATTTCAAAGAACGAAGACCAACAACTAGTTTGGCCTATGTCAGATTGCTACATGACAATGCGTCATCGCACAAGGCGTTCATTGTGCAAGACTAACTGAAGCAGGAAAAGGTTGTTCAACTCCCTCACCCCCCGTATTCCCATGACCTTGCCCCGTGTGACTTTCTTTTGTTCCCGCGGCTGAAACAATACCTTTCTGGCCGAAAATTTGTACAGCGCAAACACCTCGGTTCTGCAATATTCCAGTGCCTTCATAGTATACCTCGAAAAGACTACCAAAATGCATTCAATGATTGGATCAGAAGACTGAAAATTTGTATATCTGTTAAAGGGGAATACTTTGAGGGGAAAAAATAAATTTTTCATCGAAATCTATCACGGAATCATTTTTATGTGCTTAGTTGCATTCATATTTGAACAGTCCTCGTAATGATCAGGTATCGATACAACTAACCTATTCCTCCCATCAGAGATACGAAAGGGAAAGAAACAAACATGAAATAACATGACACTAATGGAAACAGCAATAGTGGAAAGCCAAAAGGACAGTGTCTTTCTCACAAAATGGCCACTTGGCTATCCAAAACAAAATATATTAAGCGATACACACACTCAAAGAAAAACCATAAAAAAATAAACTGCGAAGAACCGCCTTGTAACGGGCAGTGAAAGAATTTCACTGGGGCTTAAATCGATTTTACGCGGCTGCAATCCTCGCCCCTTACTTCCGTCGCGATTTAGACCAATTAAAAAGTAACAAAAAATAAATTCTAATTCTCAGTGAGCCTTAACGCTGGAACCGTAACAGAATCTGATGTGTGACGCACCGGCGTACAATTAAAAAGGGAAGCAAAGTCGTCAACCATGTTTGGGTTAACTATCATCCATGCAGTCTGTCGTATAACATTTATGGTGTATCCGATTTTTTTATATCCAAGAATGATTTTTAAAAAATGGGTGTTGAAGTCATTGCAAGCATTTGTTTTTCTGAATTTATATACTAAGTCACCGTCAAATTCGGTTTAGCAGTTAACAATTTATTACGTGTGTTGAAGTCAGTAACATGACTAGACACTCTGGTAAATGGAATTAATTGCGATATACAAACGCCATAGCATGCCACACGAGAAACATCACGATTCGAGAAAGGAAATTTTACAATCTCAAAAATCAAAGTCATACATTTTGCAGCAAATAAATCCATCTACAATAGATAGATGTAAATCCGAAAACGGGGCCACGGTATCAGAAGAATTTGCTTTATTTAACTGAAGTGTGTGTCTATGTGCGTGTGTGTGGGGGGGGGGTGGGGGGGGGTTAAGTTTGATTGATCAAACCATCGAAATATGTATTGTCAATATTTAAATATCTAGAAGTCGAGCTAAAGGCTGAAATGATTTCAGAGAAGTTTTCAACGGAAAGGGACAGCATGAAGTCTCTTTCATAGCACAACAAGAACATATCAGTCACAAGGGGTGCGCATATCGTACCATTCGGAATACCCACAATTTGTCTAAATAACTTAGTACCACATCTCATCACGAAAACACGCCTATATTATTTTGACCCCCTTGAACCCCAGATTTATATTGTAAAACTGGGGCTTGAAGGTGTAAGCCTTATTTTTCTTATTTCTGCTCTAAAATATAGATTGTGGGTAATCGTTAGAACCGCCTCGGGGAGTTCCTTTAAGGGCAATGAAAACATTCATAAGAAAGAAGATGGGCCATACTACGTAGTTTCGGCTAATAAAGTAGAAGTAAAACAAAGATCAGGAATCGATACTATTAACTTACTCCACCCATCAAAGACACCTAAGGAAATAAACACAAACATTAAGCGACCAGACCATAATGGAAACCTAAACAAAGGAAAGCCATAAGGACAGTTACTTTCCCACAAAATGGCCATATGGCCATCCAAAATAAAAAAAGACACAAGTGATACACACAGTAAGTAACAAACAACACCATAAATAAACCGCCACAGAAGAACCATCAGTGACCCTGTAATGATCCGGCAAAGAAAGCCAGAGGAAACATACTGCAATTTTGCATATTTCGAATAGGCAGATATAAATAAAATTGGGGTCCAAAAAATTAAAAACCTGTCTAGAATATTAGTCTAAACCAATAATTTATTTCTGATTTCTCAGAATAAAAACTGTCACGATTTTTCGTCTTAAAATTTTCATTTTTTCGGCGATAAGGGGTTCAATGTATTTGTAAAGGCGTATTTTCGTAATGTATGTAAATATTGTCAAGGAGGAAGGTGAGAGCCTTACACACTTTCTTACGTGACCTTAGAGTATAATCTGCGTGCTCTTCAGATGCGATAAAAAGCATTTCTTACATTATATGCAAGATAGCGTGAGGAATGCATTATTTCGCAGGGACGTGTCACCGTAATGGGGGGAGTTAGCTCGAAACGAAACATCTTCTGTTTTTCTGTTTTTTTTTGTTTTTTTTTGTTTTGTTGATTTTTTGTTTGTTTGTTTGTTTGTTTGTTTTTCAAAAGAGCATAACTGTGTTAATATGTGGTGAACACTATGCGCCGCTAACTATAAATCGTGTTTTCGCTGTATGGGATGTAAACTGTTGATAGGGTTAGCCTGACACACGTTTACATCAATTTTCAAATGGGCATAAATCTGGTAGTATATGTTGGACTGTAACACAGAAATAAGTTGCACTGCTCTGCGTTATGGTCTAACTTTACATCAAGTTTCAGCTTGAAATTGTAGGAGGACATAGCCGGAAACTAAATGTTCACAGAAATATATATGTTGGACCGTAACCTGGAAAACACCATTTTTGCAGTGAGAAAATCTATTTGACTGTTTGCAAACAGCAGAGGTACAGATCAGTCTGCGCATTACATTACGAAAACACGCCTATACAAATACATTGTAACCTTTATCGCCGAAAAATGAAAATTGCAAGATGAAAATATGTGATATTTTCCTTATTTCTGCTCAAAATATAGATTGTGGTAACTCGTTAGAACCGCCTCATCGAGGCGGTTCTAACAAGTACCCACAAACTATATTTTTGAGCAGGAATAAGAAAAATAAGGTTTACCCCTGTAAACCCCAGTTTACAATATAAAAGTGGGGTTCAAGAGGGTCAAAATTATATAGGCGTGTTTTCGTAATGCAAGCATGTTTTTATTCCCTGTCTGGAAAATAGGACACCTAGTTTCAATATCTTAACCCTTTGTATGCTAGTGGACTCTAGAAGCAAATAGTGCAGGTCCTGATCAGATGCCGCGTTCTAAGGCATCTGATCTGGGCCTGCACTGTTTGCCAAAGTATCCCGCATAAAATGGGTTAACGTCCAAGGTTCTTGCAAGAATATGTAGATGAGCAGAGTGGGTTCTGAGACAGGGCCTATTTTTCCTGACGGACTTCATAATCATGCGGACTGTTAACGCGATGAAAGTCATGTAAACAAGACAGTGTGCTGAACACCCCTGTAAACCCCATTTTATACAGAGTGGTTTACATGGATACATTATTGTTCTTATTTCTGGGTACCCGTTATAACCGTCTCAATGAAGCTGTTCTGTTTAGAACCAACAACCTATGTTTTGAGAATAAATAAGTAAAGTGTAGGGGGAGACAAAGACCATGATCTGGGACACAATCAATCCTGAAATTCTTGAACTTAAAAATAAAACAGTGTAAACCCTGATCAGTTCCCTCTGTCTGTGTCGTCAGATTTTGGCCTAAACTGTTGGCGTGTCTCCCAGTCCATGCTATACAGATATCCCCCCGACATCATAACGAGAACAGCTAGCTGGAAATATTCGTTTAATCCATTGTATACTTGTGGACTCTTCTATTGCTATATGTTGGTTTTGTTTGTTTGCTTGCTTTGAGGTTTAACGTCCCAGTCAACACTGTGAATGTCATTTTGGAGACGTTGCTTCCAATTTTGTGGGACTTTTACCCGACATTAAGATGAAATGGCATTTCAAGCCCTATAGCCCAATGAAACCAATAGGGTTTATAAGCATGGACAATCAGACTCGCACCGCTTTGCCTGGGCATGCTTAGAATCTCTAAGCGGTTTAACAGTACTCATACGGTCGGTTTCAGCTCTGCGTGGAAGCATCATGCAGCCCATCTATTTCTTCAAGCCTCGATGGGTGGGGGTGATGCTATATGTTGGACAAATCCATTTGTCATATAAGGGGTGCCATGACTATTTTTATTCTATTTTTGATAGCAAATTCTGTAAGCAAATAGTGCAGGCCCTAATCAGACGCCGCGTTCTGTGGCGTCCGATCTGGGTCTGCACTGTTTGCCAAGGTACCCCTTTATGGGTTTCCCGCATGCATTGGGTTAAAGGTGCATTATTGAGCTACCGGGTCTCAATTTTTTTTCTGGTTTTTATCTTCAATGCATACTCCTTTGTGATGTGTGCACTTTTGGAGCCAAATACAGCTTCAGAACTTTGTGAAAATGGTCGTTTTCATTCGTGTTTACCGTTAGCTCTGAACATGTGTTCGGAATTTCTGTTCTAAAAATAAATCTGTCACTTTACACATACATGGCGACAGTATCGTCTCTGAGTGTCGTTACTAATGGCATGGTGGTATTCAGCGTCATATTTCTTCCGATTCAGGCATGGCCTAAGCAAACAAGGCCAAAAATGAACGTCGCATAACGTCATATATGGGGATTCTATTTTTGTCACGAACTAAAAATAGATCTAACTAGTGTGCGAAACCTAGTTAGGGAATCCCTCTCAAACTCGTTTACCTGTCATCATAATTGTTCGCATTTTTGAATAAAATGCATTCATTTGTATTGTTTTAAAGAAAAATACCGGCTATATGTATTTTATTTTTGGAAGCATTTTTTCCAGATAGCTCAATAATGCACCTTTAAAGCGGTGGTCAGTTTATATTCGCAAAGTAACATGGCTTGCACACATTCTTTTTGATCGCTGGATAAACACATTTCGAAAACACACCTATACAAATACATTGTACATTTACCCCCCCCCCCACACACACACACCCCTACCCCCCCCCCCCCCCCCCCCAAAAAAAAAAAAAAAAAACGCGAAAATTAAAGATGAAATATTGTGATCTTTTTCTAATTTCTGCCCCTAAACATGGACTGTGGGTACCCGTTAGAACCGCCTCATCGAGGCGGTTCTAACGAGTGCCCACAATCTATATTTTAGAGCAGAGAGTGTTTTCTGATGAAGCTACGCAATAAAGCGAGATTTACCTTGGCTGTCTGCACACTCAGTCCGCAATTCAACATCATGGTACATGGAGTTATTAATTGTATTGAGAAGTTTTATACTGCCTGATATTCTGTACCGAAAACAAGCTTTGAGGTCGACTGTCTGTCTCAAACCTGCCCTTACTTTGTCCCTGAAAGAAAGAGAACATTTCGGAAACTTTAAGGAAAACACCGACACAGCAACCCAGACGCCGAAAATAATTTTCAGCAACTTTTATTTTTCGTGAAACTTTGTTGTATACATTTTCTTATTGGTGCTTCAAATATAGGGTATTTTGGAGCAGAAAGAACAACGATAATGTATACCCACTATAAACTTCTGGTTGACCTGTCATCGGTACCATTTCTGAATGTCAGGTTTTTTTGTTGAATGTGGGGTTTACAGGGTCTCATCACATAGACTTTTTAACCCATTCAGTACCAGAAACCCAAAAACGGGTACCCTGGCAAACAATGCAGGCCAGGTCAGACCCCGCAGAACGCGTTTGCAAAAAGTTCAGCTATTTTCCAAATAAAGTTTGAAGAAAACACAAAATGACACCCCTAAATTTTGAAATGAACTCCTGCTATATATAAGGAGGAAGATTCCATTTGGTACAAAAAGGGTTAACATGTATTTTCACGACTACTTACAAATAATACACCGGTCTATTTTGTCAGGCATTTGCGCGCCTAAACGGTCATCAGGAGGTCAAGGGTTCGATGACAGCTTGGCTCGGCAACTTCATGGATAATGGAGAGGTATATGAAATGTTTTCTACGGTACTTTCTTGTAGAAAGGGCAGTTGTCAGTCTATGGAGAAAGAATGTGTGCAATACTTGGACTAGTTCCATCAAAGCATTTACGACGTATTTGTGCATCACGTGAACAAGTCCGTGAAATAAAGACCCCCCTTAACCCCACTTTATATATAGAAAACTGGGGTTTACGGGGGTAAACCTCTTTTCCTTATTTCTGCTCCGAGACATATGTTGTTGGGTTGTGGGTACTCGATAGAACCGCTTCGAGTTATTGTCGAAATTTTGAGAAAGTAAGTCGAAATTTCGAGTTACTATGTCGAAATTTCAAGACAGTAAGTTGAAATTTAGAGATACTAAGTCGAAATTTCGAGTTTATAGGTCGCAATTTCGGGTTACGAAGTCGAAATTTCGAGATACGAAGTCAAAATTCCGAGTTAATAAGTCGAAATTTCGAGTAACCAAGTCGAAATTTCGAGATACTACGTTGAAATGACGAGTTCATAAGTCGAAATTTCGAGTTACTAAGTCGGAATTTCGAGATACCATGTCGAAATGTCGAGTTAATAAGTCGACTTTTCGAGTTATTATCTCGAAATTTCGAGATACCTATCAAAAGATAAAAAGTATATCTGGTCTTTATGCTCTTTCATAGGACTCTCTTCGGATTTTACCGTACTATTTTAAGTCGGGGCAAGCGGAACGATGCCGTCGGTAAAGATCACTCGGACAGGACTCAAATCAGACTGCGTTCGCATTCGGAACGCCACCTGGAGGCGGAGGCTGTTTGGCATGAGAATTACATTTATGCAAGGAATAAATATTAAATGTTATCGCCTAATACGTCGGCTTCCGTAAACTTCTTGTGGATTTTCCATACCGAACTTATTTCAACGCAGTCTACAAAACTAGCAGGTCTGTATCTTCAATGCCTTGGATCACACCAGAAATAAGAAGAAAAATTCGGAGGAGAAATAAGATTCATGCTAATGCAAAAAAGTTGGGAAGTGGTAAACTCAGAGCAAAATTTGAAAACTTGAGACGAGAAATTAAAAATGACATCAAAAATCAGCATGATCAGTATGTAAATAACTTGGTAGGTGATGTAAAGGCAAATCCCAGAGACTTCTACAGATATATCAATAACCAGAAGAAAGATATGCAAGGTATCCCACCCCTTAATAAAAGAGGAGGGAACGGGGTCGCTGAATCAGACTCTGAAAGGGCAGAGGAATTGGTTGGTCAATTCAATGATGCATTTAATAAAACTGAGTTCAACGAGGTTCTATTGACTGGAAGATCGGGCCCCTTTCATGGAAAATATTGTTGTATCCTCTGCGGGAGTGATCAAGTTACTTAAAGGCTTTAACCCTTCTAAAGCTTTAGGGCCTGATGAGCTTCATCCTAGAGTCCTGAAGGAACTAGCAAACGAGTTAGGTCCAGTTTTTGCTCATCTTTTCCAACAATCTCTCGACACGGGTGAAATTCCCAAAGAATGGCTCCTAGCGAACATCTGTCCACTTTTCAAAAAAGGGGACAGGGCTCTTGCTCGTAATTATCGCCCGGTGTCGCTGACCTGTGTTCTATGTAAATTGCTTGAACACATAGTCTGCTCAAATATCATGGCCCACTTGGATGAACATAAACTTTGGTCAGACAGACAACATGCATTTAGGAAAAGGCATAGTTGCGAAACTCAGTTGAGCACGGTTATTAATGATCGGGCAAATATCCTTGACAAAGTGGGGCAGGAGGACACATTTATTCTGGACTTTGAGAAGGCTTTTGACACCCCTCCTCATGAACTACTTAAATCCAAATTTTTTGGTTATGGAATTAGAGGGAAGACTCTTAATTGGATAGATTCCTTCCTTTGCTACAGAAAACAGCGTGTTGTTGTTAATGGTGAATCTTCAGTATGGGCGCCAGTTTTGTCTGGAGTCCCACAAGGGACTGTTCATGGTCCTCTATTGTTCTCCCTGTACATCAATGATATTTCCACTGACATTGACTCAGAAATAAGACTGTTTGCAGATGACTGTGTTTGTTACCGGGAAATTAGAGATACAGATGACTAACTGAAACTTCAGGCTGACATAGATAGATTAGGACGTTGGGCCAGAAAATGGGGCATGAGATTTCAACCAGTTAAATGCAATATTATGCAGATAACAAGGAAGAGATCTAATAAAGTTGAGGCTTCTTACACCTTAGAGGGAACGGTCCTCGAAAATGTGAATTCCATTAAATACCTTGGTGTGACAATCACTCAGGATTTGAGATGGAATACACACATTAGCAATATGTGTACAAAGGCGAATAGAACACTTGGTTTCCTGAGGCGAAATCTTCATCAGTGTCCTCAGGATGTGAAAGAGACAGCATACAGGGGACTTGTTCGCCCAATCTTGGAATATGGTAGTTGCATCTGGGACCCAAGCGGAGTGGTCCTTAATGAAGAAATTGAAAAAGTTCAGAATAGAGCTGCTAGATTTGTAACTGGAAATTATTGCTTTGAAACTGGGAGCATGACTGGAATTCTAGAAAAATTAAGATGGGAGTCTCTCAAGAAAAGGAGAAGAGACAGTAGGCTCATACTCTTATACAAAGGTCTAAAGGGTGTTGTTAGCATTCCAACAGATGACCTTGTTCCCCCGGCTAGGCACTGTAGAAAGCACCATTCAATGACGTTTCAAACCCTTACTGCAAGAACGGATATTTATAAGGAATCGTTCTTCCCCTGAATCATTAGAGATTGGAATGCCCTTCCCGATTCTATTATTTTGACGGCTGAAGGTGCTGAGGATTGTGTAGCTAAGTTTACATCTTTGGTTAGAGCTAGGGACTAACTTCCCATATCACAGGTCCTGGTGTATGAATGTCATTTGACGTGTCACCAGTAACAATTCTGATTCTGATTCTGATACAAGGGAACTAAATCCATAGCATAAGCATAATCCTTTATTGCAGTTATTTCCCCGTTGACCGCCGACCGTTCATCGATAAGAATCGGGACAAGAGGTCTCGCTTACCTGTATTATTAGAAGCATTCTGATTTACCTGTATATTTCTGAACGAGAAACTCGCGGTTTAGTGAGATTTGAGTGTTTTTGTATAGAGAACAAATACATTGTAACCTTTATCGCCAAACAATTGAAAATTTTAAGATGAAAATTTGTGATATTTTTCTTATTTCTGCTCTAAAATATAGATTGTGGATACTCGTTAGAACGCCTCATCGTTCTTATTTCTGCTCTAAAATAGAAATAAGAAAAATACCGAGGCGGTTCTAACGAGTACCCACAATCTATATTTTAGAGCAGAAATAAGAAAAATAAGGTTTGACCCTGCAAACCCCAGTTTTACTGTATAAAAGTGGGAGTCAAGGGGGTTAAAATTATATAGGCGTGTTTTCGTGATGTTTACATTGTTGACGGGGACGATAAACCTCTAACCAAACAAACAAACAAAATCTATGCGAAATATTGCTATCTTTCATGGCTAAAGGAATAGCATTTATCAGATGCTAATTTGTTAAATATATTATATTGCTCAAAACGTAGATTGCGGATGTTCAATGAGGCGGTTCTAACGAGTACCCACAAACTTTATTTTTGAGCAGAAATATGAATAAACAAAATTTATACCCCTGCAATTTAATGCAATTATTTAATTATGTACATGACGATTTTATCTGGATAGTCCTGTGCTCGCTATCTAAAGATGAACGTTGTGCACGATATTTGTGAAATATTCTTAAATTGGTAAGGTCACCAAGCTCAAAAATATCTTTTTAAACAATAACAGGTTCTGGTGTATGAATGTCATTTGACGTGTCACCAGTAACAATTCTGATTCTGGTTCTGTTGAGGAAGGCAAGTTCTCCTTACGGAGGAAGACAATGTAGTTTTTCTCCGGGCACTACGGTTTTCGCCTACCTTTGATGAACCATCGGCTCTATGTGTGTGAAATATTCTTGAAAAACCGTAAAACCCAATTAAAAGAAATGAGTTTGTTTTTTGTTATTTAAAAATATATCTTCAGTTCTGCTACAGTGGCAGGTATATTAAGCCTGAGAGAGAGAGAGAGAGAGAGAGAGAGAGAGAGAGAGAGAGAGAGAGAGAGAGAGAGAGAGAGAGAGAGAGAGAGCAAAACGAATGCTGGATATGTATCTTTATTTCATAATATATGATATTCCATTCAAACACAAAATATGACATTTGAGCCGACTCATGAGAAAATAGTCCTTAGAATTGTCCGTTTTATGATTGATTTATGCGCAGCCACTTAATAGGGCCAGAAGCATGGCTCTTTACCTGGCCCACATTACATGACTGCGAACAACAAAGGCTCTGACGAGACTGCGCGTATGCCTTTGTTTTTCGCCTATATGATGAGTACCATTTTCTCATGAGCTGGCTCATTTTTAATGACGACAGTTCTTGGTATTTGCAGTGATATTCATAAAGGTGTGAAATCAACATGAAATTGATGATCGACGTAATTATGTAATACAAGATACTTAAACAGGCGCTGCCATTAAAACCATAAAATTCAACAAATATTAAGCCGGTACACAGCAAAATCTTCATTTAGACATGTGCGTACAGCGAAAACTCACATCAGCCTACGCATCACGCGCAGTCTGGTCTGAGTCTTCTGTTTCCGCCTGGGACAACCTCTGGGTTCTTTGCTATCCCTCGATCTTCCAGTGAAGACTCTGATCAGACTGCGCGGATGTAAATGGCTGATATTAATTTCGCTGTCTTGGAGATGCTAGGTCTAATATAACCAAGTCCCAAGAAACCTGCTATTGTCTGATTAACCCATTTAACTAAGCCTAGAGTCCCATAAATGGATATTGGCAAACAGTGCAGGCCCAGATCAGACGGTCAGAATGCGCAGTCTGATCAGGACCTACACTGTTTTCATGAAATATGGGTATTTCTGACAAAAAATTAAGAAAAATAAAAGCAATTAGACACCCCTAAAAGTGGAAATGGGCATGTTCACGTGATGAGTCGAATGGTAGATGAGACTGTGTCCATCGGTCATACTCTGTTCCCTGAAAACTAGAATGAATTTCAAATGTTCATTTTTTGTATATAGTCTATACATTTTTCCTTTGAATTGTGTTTTATCCAAAACCATTTTAAAACAGACCACTGCACAGATCTACAGGAATGATATGATGCTGAGAATTAATACCACGAATATTTTCTTTGATTTAACGGGGGTGTCAGGGGTAAACCTTATTTTTGCTTATTTCTGCTCTAAAATATAGATTGTGGCTACTCGTTAGAACGGTGTTTCTAACATGTCCCCACAATCTGTTTTTTGAGTAAAAATAAGAAAAATAACACAATTTTAGATAAAATATGACATTTGAGCCGACTCGTGAGAAAATAGTCCTTAGGATTGCCCGTTTTATGATTCTTCAAATGCGCAGGCGAAGCATGGGTCTTTACCTGGACCTTCCTCTACGCCCACACTACATGAATGCGAACAACAAAGGCTCTGACGAGACTGCGCGTACGCGCAAGCTAGCCTGAGCCTTTGCTGTTTGCTTATGTGATAAGTACACTTTTCTCGTGGGCTGGTTCATTTTAATGACGACAGTTCTTGGTATTTGATATTCATAAAGGTGTGAAATCAACATGAAATTGATGATCGACGTAATTATGTAATACAAGGTACTGTATTGTCATTTAAACCATAAAATTCAACAAATATTAAGCCGGAGCACAGCAAAATCTTCATTTAGACATGTGCGTACAGCGAAGACTCACATCAGCCTACGCATCACGCGCAGTCTGGTCTGAGTCTTCTCATTCCGCCTAGGACAACTTTTGGGTCCTTTGCTATCCCTCGATCGTCCAGTGTAAACTCTGATCAGACTGCGTGGATGTACATGGCTAATTCTATTTTCGCTGTCTTGGAGAGGTCGCTGTTTGCTTGCTGGGTCTAATATAACCAAGTCCCAAGAAAATTGCTATTGTCTGATTAACCCATTTAACTAAGCCTAGAGTCCCATAAAATGGATATTGGCAAACAGTGCAGTCCCACATCAGACGGTCAGAATGCGTAGTCTGATCAGGACCTACACTGTTTGCATGAAACATGGGTATTTCTGACAAAAATATAAGAAAAATAAAAGCAATTAGACACCCCTAAAAGTGGAAATGGGCATGTTTAAAAATATAGAGTAGAACAGTCGACTAGGCATAAATGGGTTAAAACTGTAGAGCGTTTAAAATTAGGCAAAGCGCATCGTGATCTGACATTTAACCATAACTATCTGAAAAAAAAAATGTTTATCAAAGACAACCCCCCCCCCTACACTGGGATGCGCAATATCATCATGTTATCATAATGTTTGGATGAAACTGCTATTATTTATTTATTTATTTATTTATTTATTATTTATTTATTACCTTAAAACGTCCATGAAATGTTTACCATTGTAAACCCCACTTTATATTGAGAAAAGTGGGGTTTTCAAGAAAAATATTATTTTTCTTATTTCTGCTCCAAAACATACATTGAGGCGGTTCTAACGAGCACCCACAATCTATATGTGTTGAGCAGAAATAAGAAACATATCGCAATTTATCATCTGATAATGCCATTTTTACAGGCATGAAAACTTGCCCTTTTTGGCATGGGTGTTTTAACGTATTTATTTATTTATTTATGTACTTATTGTATTAAAAAATAAATAATAATGCATTTTTGTGTTGTCTTTTGACACTAAGGTATAATTTCTTATGTGACCACAGCACTATTTTGAAAAAGCACAGTTGAAAATTTCTAAAGCTTTGATTTTCATATATAGTGTGCTTTATTGGTGGAAATATAAAGTTTAACAAATTTTAAGATCAAATGAAAATTGTTTTAAATAAGATTTCTGCAAAAGTAATATTTTGTATCCAAATGACAATTTTTCCTATGACGAATATTTCCAAAAAATACCAAACGCCAATTTTCTGTCAGTATGTTTAAACATCAATTTCAAGCTATTGTGAATAGTAACTGTGTGGACTTAGGCAATTTTCGACCGAAAAGTTCAATAGTGCAACTCGGTTCTAGCGCAATTTTACTAATACGGGGCAGCAAAAAGATAAAATGTCAGAATAGTCTTACTTATATCTTTGTAAAGTTTGGAAAATTCACTATCTGGATCCAACAGAATTTAAAACTTTACAAAATCAATTTAAGAATAAATCTAGTCCAAAATCGGTTAGATACATGATTTCGCTATTTTTAATGACACCATTAAGGTAAATACAGGGCTGTAACTAAATACAATAGGGAAGCAAGAAGATCTTTTCCAAATCAGACAAAAATATCTGATTCAATAGAAAGCTCTTGGATTTGTCTACAAAAATATAACAGAATTTCAATTCTACATTTAAATGTAATAAAGTTAAAAAGGTTTAAATGAAGTTTTCCCTATTAAGCTAATGCAAATCGGTAATCATTTCATACAGGTAGCATGACTGTCAGCATGTGTCCCGGAAAACCAATAAATATCGGCAATCTCCGGTGAATGTTACAAAAAGTCCCACATGCGACATCTCGTGTATAGCGACCCCTTTACCGACCTCTGTGTATTGTATAACAATATCGCCATCTTATTATGTATTCAGTCGGGTGTGAAATTATTTTAACAGAGTTCATGTCTCAGGTCAAATTGTTCGAACTATTACAAGTCCGAATAAACATGTTCGCTTGTCGCAGCGACTTTAGAGAATACCTGACGCTCCGGGGACGCGGATAGTATGCGGCTATAGTCATCATTATTAGCGTTTTCTATGGTAAGCCAAGTGCACATTTAAGGGAAATTGGAACACCAGGAAGCGTTTCCCGCCATTGTTTTCAAAGGGAGACAATTTTCAGGATTTCCAGTTCGGTTTTCTATAAACCCGATCCATTGAAAAAGCGATCTTCCCTTAAGGGAAAGAATTTGCTCCTCAGCTGCAAATTCTTCCCTTTAAGAGTTGATCCCACTTGACATGCTAGACAAAAGTAATTTTGCAGGAGTTGCCTCCCCCGAAGGTGTAGCCATTCCCCTAAAATCACAGTTGAACTTTGAATCGTGGTTTGAACCACTGAAACTCGGGAAGGATTTAAGCCGTAAACGAAAAATTCTCGCTGGAATTTTGTGAGGGATTCTTTCAGCTTTGGTTAAATAAAATATGGGTTCTACCTTAAACGAAATCATTAACAAAATGGCATGAAGAGATACTCCTTTTTAGCCGTCTCATCTTGATCTAAACTGTTTGCACGGGTATCTTTACCGGTCCACACGCTCGGTCAAAGGGTCGCCCAAGAAGAGATTGTTTTTTTTTTTTTTTGGTAGTCGCAGATAAGATTGACCAGGTATAGGTACCGTTTGCACCTATCTTTTGAATGTTCTACTAACAATACAACTGCAAGCCCTGTATGATGCCTCGCCAATACAATTACATCAAGCAAGTGCCATTTCACAGTGAAACAAAACCTAATGGCTGGATTCCCCCATCCTACTGATGTAACCATGCAAGTTTGGTCAGAATCAATCAATAAGTTCAGGCTATATAGTGCTTCAAACAGACTACATGATAGAAATGGCTATGTTCAATGTTCAAGGGGCGGTACCTCTAAAAGTAGAAAAATCCGTGTTATGGTTCTTTTGTTTTGCATATCGTCTCAGGCAGCTCTACATATGTGTGAAGTTTCGTGAAAATATCTCAAATGATATCAGAGTTTCAGACTCGAAACTGATAGCAACTGCTATATTTAAAGTTCAACGGGCAATAACTCCAAAAGTAGGAAAATCAGAGTAACAGTTCATATGTTCTGCACGTTGTCTTATGGTATTCTACATATCTGTGAAGTTTCATAGAAGTATCTCGAATTGTATCGAAGTTATGGAGCGAACATGACTCTTCGAAAGAAATGGCTATGTTTAATGTTCAAAGGGCAATAACTCCAAAGATAGGTAAATCAGAGTTACGGTTTATATGTTCTGCGCGTCGTCTGATACATACCTGTGAAGTTTCGTGAAATAGCTCAAATGGTATCAGAGTTATGGAGCCGACAAGAAACTGATAGCAACAGCTTTCTTCAAAGTTCAAAGGGCAATAACTCCAAAAGTAGGAAAATCAGAGTTTTAGTTCATATGTTCTGCACGTTGTCCCATGGTGTTCTACATATCTATGGATTTTCATGGAAATATCTCAAATGGTATCGAGGTTATTAAGCGGGCATGACTCTACGATAAAAATGGCTATGTTCAATGTTCAAAGGGCAATAACTAGAAAAGTAGGAAAATTAGTGTAACGGTTAATATGTTCTGCACGTCGTCTGGTTGTTCTCTACATATGTGAAGTTTCGTGAAAATATCTCAAACTCGTCTCAGAGTTATGGCGCCGACATGCAACTGATAGCAACAGCTTTATTCAAAGTTCAAAGGGCAATAACTCCAAAAGAAGTAAAACCAGAGTTATGGTTCATATGTTCTGCATGTTACGGGCCTCCGTGGCCTAGTGGTTAAGAGCGCTGACTCTTGATCATTAGGTCTCTCCACCGCTGTGGTTCGAGCCTTTCTCGGGTCACATGTGAGACGTCAAGTTCTGCAACGGAAGGTCAGGTGGTTTTTCTCCGGGTACTCCGGTTTTCGCCCACCTCTGATTAACGATCGGCTCGATATGAGTGAAATAATCTTGAAAGGGCCGTAAAACCAAAAACAAAAAAAAAAAAAAAAAATGTTCTGCATGTCGTCGCATGATGCTCTATATATCTGTGGAGTTTCACAGAAATATCTCAAATGGTATCGAAGTTATGGAGCGGACACGAAACTACGACAGAAATGGCTATTTCAAATGTTCAAAGGCCAATAACTCCAAAAGTAGGAAAATCAGTGTTAGGGTTCATATATTCTAGACAGCTCTGATAGTATTTTACATATATGTGATGTTTCGTGAAAATATCTCGAATGGTGTCAAGGTTATGGAGCGGACACAAAACTGATAGCAACAGCTGTGATCAAAGTTCAAAGGGCAATAACTCCAAAAGTAGGAAATCAGAGTTACGATTAATATGTTCTGCACGTCGTCCCATGGTGCTCTACATGCATATACATGTACCTGTGAAGGTTACGGGAATATCTCAAATGATTTCGAAGTTATGAAGCAGACACAAAACTATGATAGAAATGCCTATGTTCAATGTTCAAAGGGCAACAACTCCAACAGTAGGACAATCAGAGTTATAGTTTTTATGTTCTGCACGTCGTCCGATAGTGCTGTACATATCATGGAAGTTTCGTGAAAATATCTCAAACGGTATCAAAGTTATGGAGCGGAGACGGAACTATGGGGCGCTTAGGGACGGACGGACTGACACTAAAAACTTCGAAGGCTATAACATAATACCCCACCATTTTTGAATGACGGGGCATAAAAAGGTAAACCAAGTCACCTGATTGTGTGAATCCATCTGTAACATAAACTAAGCTGTGGCGTTAATATGGCCATTTTGTCCGATTACAGAAAGCATGCGAAAGGTACTCAGCTGAATCTTCTGATGGAATCAGCGAATTTGACATATATTGACAACCGCCAAGTCAATCTTATCTGCGCCATCTTACCTGTTTGTAACTTTAGCACTCTTCGTTCCAGTTAAACTATCATTACTGTGCCCAAGGGTACAACCACCGCGACAATCCCAGTTTCCACTGAAGTCGAGCTCCATATCTGCATTTGTGAGTAGCTCATTCTGTCCTGTAAAGAGCAACAAGTCTCGATCTTATTATATACTCGGTAAAAAAAGTTTTGTCCCTAGGCAGAGAATGGGCTGTAAAATATCACAGGAACGATCGATTTTCATATAGTATATACCAGCCTCTTCAGCAGCCACAGCCCGTCAATACTGATTAGGTTTGAGTCTTATGAACCTGTCAGAAAATGCTACAGAGGCTGCCAAATGTTGTAAGGGTCAGCTTTCAAAACGTGCAAATCGTAATTTAAGCGTTAATGACTATTGTAAACAACGGGGTCTAACTCAGTAATTGCTGGGCAGATTTTTGTGAAATTTTCATTGTTGATATTGCAAGACTATGCCAAAAAGGGATCAGAAAGGTGTTTTGTCTTTTGGACCTTAACTCCTGATACAGAGGCTGCAGACCCCCAGAAGACGTTGTCAAAAAGGTGAAAAAAATGGCTGTAATTGGGTATAACTCAATAGCTAATGATCAGATTTTTGTGTAATTTGTATCATTTTGATGCACAGTCTGTACTTGAAAAGGGCACGAAACCATTAGCCCCTTTTAGACCTTAACGGCTGGTACAGATGCTGCAAAATGCCGGAGGGGGTTAAAAACGCCGGCAAAAATGACAATCGTTTTGAGAGGCGGCTTGATATTGTTTACCGCATTCATTCATGCGGTATTCGTTCGTTCGTTCGCTCGCTCGCTCGTTCGTTCATTCGTTCGTTCGTTCGTTCGTTCGTTCGTTCGTTTGTTTGTTTGTTCTTTCGTTCGTCTATTCGTTCGTCCGTTCGTTTGTTCGTTTATTTATTCATTCATTTCTCAAAAAGGTCAGTTTTACCGACAAACTCATTAAAATTTCACTTGCATGCTTTTTGTGATTTTTCAAAATGTTGAGTTCATCAATGTTTTTTTTAATCGTGCACTTTTGTGAGCATCGCTTTAAAACAGATTTGATAAACTTGTTACCGTAGAAACACCATAGACTTTGATCACGATGCCACCTCGTTACCGAAAACTGTCAAACTTAGACCGGGCTAGGGCACTTGGGCAGCTCCAGGCAGGGCAATCTAGTCGACGTGTTGCCTTAGCGTTTAACACAAATCGCAAGACTATCGACAGGATAAGGCAACGCTATGCAGCTTCTGGGGATGTCAAGGACCTCCCGCGCTCAGGAAGACCCGGGGCAACAACCCATGCCGAGGATCGACTGATCACCAACAGCACTCTAAGAAGCCGCTTTACCAATGCCAAAATGACGACTATGCGGATTCGACGACTACGAGGTGCTGGGGGCATAGCCGTCTCTGTTCAAACCATTCGGAACAGAATCCATGCTGCTGGGCTGAAATCACGTGTTCCTGCGAAGAAGCCCATTCTTTTACCGAGGCACAGAGCAGCTCGTCTTCAGTTTGCTCGGAATCATGTGCGATGGAATAGACAGCAGTGGCGAACTGTCGTGTTCTCAGATGAGAGTCGGTTTTGCCTACATCATATTGACGGACGTCTACGTGTCTGGCGTCGGAATGGGGAGCGTCACGCGGAAGCCAACGTGCAGCCACGCCATGCTTACAATGGAGGAAGTGTCATGGTCTGGGCTGGTGTGACGGCAGATAGGCGTACCAACCTCGTTGTGGTTCCAGGAATTCTTACCGGTCAACGCTACATCGACGAGATCCTACGTCCCCATGTTGTGCCTTTCCTTCAGCAAATGGGAAACAACGCCATCTTTCAAGATGATAATGCCAGACCACATCGGGCAAGAATTGTAGACGCCTATCTGCAAGCCAACAACGTCAGACGGTTAGACTGGCCAGCAATGTCGCCTGACTTAAGCTGCATTGAACATGTCTGGGATGTCCTCGGCAGAGCCGTCCAAACGAGGATAACAGAGCACAGCTCTATGGCAGATCTTCGGCGCTTCCTTGGAGAGGAATGGCATCCAATCCCTCAAGCCACCATCCGGAAGATGGTCTTCTCTACCAGAAAACGACTGATTGAGTGCAGAGACAATCGCGGAGGTTATACCCACTACTAAAGAAAGACAAAGTTCAAACTTATTGAATAGTGTTTCACATGTCAAATGAATTTCAAATGTCAGAATAGTGAAATAAAGTTGCTGATCTTCTTGCTTTGTTTAAGACCAGTGCCACGTATCAGTATATGCATAAAATGGAATAATGTCGTATCAACGTTGATTCGATATGACAATGTTTCAATCAAAGGATGCGGTGGTCTCGATGAGTCGATATTTCATGTTTGTCGTATGCCGATACGTGGCTAGTCCTTTGTTACGATTTGCACGTTTTGAAAGTTGACCCCAGTCGCACTCCGCAGCCTCTGGAGCATTTACGATCGCGTCCTTCTTACCTAAACCTAATCAGTATTGACGAGCAGTGGCTGCTGAAGAGTTTGGTATATGCCATATGAGAATCGACCGACCCTGTGATATTTTACAGCCGATTGTATACATAGGGACAAAACTTTTTTTACCGAGTATATTTTCATCATGCTCATCTTAACTGGGCATGGAACTTGAAATGCTCTTTCAAGGGGAATGGATACACCTTCAGGGGAAGCAACACCTGCAAAAGTATTTTTTGTCTCCCGTGGAAATAAGGGTCAACTCAATTATTTCCTTTAAAGGTTGCACATTTTGCAGTGGGGCTGAGCATATAAAAAAGGAAACAGGAAGTCCCCGAAAGTTGTCTCCCTTTGATACATGTTAGCAAAATCTGCCAGGTGTTCCCATTCCCCTTAAGAAATGAATTGTATTTTGTCCTGCTTTTCATGAAGAATTGAACGCTGTGGATCGCCTGCAAACTTTGCTAGCGACCGACAGTCGTTCATACTTTCACGGTCAGCAGTACAACAAATGTTTCTATATTTACATTCTTTTCTTTGCTCCCCATAACTGGGCGAAAAAAAATGCTAATATGGCAAACATTTAAAGCTGGTAAACATTTACAGGCTGTTTGTTATTTCTTCAAAGAGCGGACAAGCGTTGACGTCGCCCACTCCCAATCAGATCGTGGAGAACCATGCTTAGACTGACATCAATTGGTGTCACTGAAAATCATGTGACTCGATGCGTTCATTGAAGTATGAACTACATTGTTTTCTATAGGTTTGCATTAGGCTTTACACTGGGAATGTAAATATACATATATAAATACAAACAGAAGTGGCACGTTGTCTGCAAAGATAAGCGAACCATCTGGTTTGTCCTTCATATGAAATTTAAAATTGGCATTTTAAAATGTATGAGCAGGACAAATTTATGCCCAAGTGAGTTGAGAATAGAACTTTTTTGTAACATCAGGGCCAGGCATAACACATCCAATAAAAATGTTCCTGTAAGGAACATTTTGTATACATCATTATATATGCAGAAAGATGCGATTTGCAAGAATATAGTTAGCTTAAATCTACATGTAATCATCACGAAAACGCGCCTATATACTTTTGACCCATTGAACCCCACTTTTATATAGTAAAACTGGGGTTTACAGGGGTATACCTTTTTTTCTTATTTCTGCTCTAATATGTAGAGCGTGGGTACTCGTTAGAACTGTCTCGATGAGGCGGTTCTAACGAATACCCACAATCTATATTTTGAGCAGAAATAAGAAAAATATTATTTCTGCTCTAATATATAGATTGTGGGTACTCGTTAGTACCGAGTCGATAAGGCGGTTCTAACGAGTACCAACAATCTATATTTTGAGCAGAAATAAGAAAAAAATATCATCATTTTTTATCTTAAAATTCTTGTGTTTTTTTTTCGGCGGTAAAGTTTACAATGTATTTGTATAGGTGTGGTTTCGTAATGTTATTATGGTTATTTGATTAATCGGTGCTCACCTTTACGATAACGTACTCATAGGACATACTGCATTTTTTCGTATCTCCAAATTGACTTTTTTTTTCGATGAAACTAATATATTTTTTCTTATTTATATTCCAAACAAACCTTGTGGGTACCCACAACCTATGTCTTAGCGCAAAATAAAGCAAACTCATGTATGCCCCTTCTGTATATATAGCGGCCCCTGTCCGTCGGGGCTTAAAGAAATAGATGGGCTGCATGATGCTTCCACGCAGAGCTGAATCCGATCCTCTTACGAGTACTGGTAAACCACATGGAGGATCTAAGCCTGCCCAGGCAAAGCGGTGCAGGTGTCGGACCGTCCATGCTTATAAACACTATTGGTTTTATTGGGCGACAGGACTTGAAAAGCCAAACAAAATTGGAAACAACGTCTCCAAAATGACCTTTACAGTGTTGATGGGGGCGTTAATCATCAAATCAAACAAACAAACAAAATTCTGTATATAAAATGGAGTTAAGAGTGGAGTTCATTTCACAGACTTAGTAACAAAATCTATGGTTGGGGCAAAATAAGAAACAACATTTACATGATCGAGCTAAACGTTTTCAACAAAACATAACGAATTCAAGTCATAAAAGATACTGAAACTACTTTGAAATCTGTAATGTTTTAATGTTAGTCAGGCATATTTTGGAACTTTTTCTATGTTGATGTTACACAGACTAGCCCTTTATATGTTTTCAATATCATGATCTGACTGTCTGAATTAAGATTTGCTGTAATGTTACCAATTCTATGCCCTGAACTCACAATTAACAACCTCCTTTATATGGGGAAAATACATGTAAGCAGTTTTCTTATTTCTGCTCTAAAATGAAAAAAAAGGAAAGGAAAAGAAATATCAATATTAAATGAGTAGATAATAACGACAAAAGACAACTATGTTTAATGACTTTGTTCTTATAAATTGGATTTGGTCTTGTAAAAATGATAAATCATATCTTATTTGGCTTTAAAAAAAATGAGACCAACCTTAAAATATTTTGTTCGCTGTCACCCTACAGACCCAGCTAAATATGACTATCTGCCCAAACAATTTTATGACTGTTCATGACAAAGAATTCATAAAATTTCTTCCTTTTTTTCTCAGAATGAAATTTTATATTCCTCTGGCTTCCTATAACACCATACAAATTATTTTAAGGATGACCACAGGGCTACTGACATCTTGGGAGGTGTATCCAGCCATACATTATCCATAGAACAATAAGATTCCTATTTGGCCTGACCAGCTTAGCCAGATCCAGAATCTGCCTAGCCAAATAGGAATTCTTATTTGGACTAAACAGAGTTTAGCCAGATCCGGAATCTGGCTAAACTAAATATTAATTTAGCCAGATCCGGAATCTGCCTAGGCCAAATAAGAATTCCTATTTGGTCTAGCCAGATTCCGGATCTGGCTAAATTCCTATTTGGACTACGACAGATACATTATCTGACATATAATTTGATATCTGACGATTACTCCTCGCTCATTCGGGCTTGGAGAAATAGACTGGGCTGCACGGTGGTTCCAGGCAGAGCTAAAACCGATCGCACATGGGTAGAGGTTAACCCCTTAGAAGGTCTTAGCCTGCCCAGGTAAAGTGGTGCGCGTCAGACTGCCCATGCAAATAAACACTATTGGTTTCACTTGGCGACAGAGACTGATCTCAATGTCGGGTTAAAGTCCCACAAAGTTGGAATCAACGTCTCCAAACGACCTAAATAGTGTTGACAGGGAGTTTAACCTCAAATCAAACAAACAAAACAAAGTAGAAGTAAAACAAAGATCAGGAATTGATACAATTAACTTACTCCATCCATAATATTGGATGAATTGTTTTCGACACGGTGTCTTTTAATGTTGTTTTCTGTATGGTTAAGCCGTATGTGAAATTGGTCTCGCCCACAAGACATCTTAAACAATAATGGAAGACGGCAACTCAATAATGTCTCCAAATAAAACTAACTTTTATCTTCAAAAAGTTAATGTGAAGACGCCTACAGCATGTATCTAATAGATACATGCTGTAGATACATCATAAGTGTCACGTCAATGCAGAGATACTATCCATCACGATAACAAGTCCGTGAAAACGAAGACCCCTCTAAACCCCATTTTATATAGGGAAAAGTGGGGTGTAAGGGGGTAAACATTATCTGCCTTATTTTTGCTCCAAACCATAGATTGTGGGTACTCGTTAGAACCGCCTCATTGAGGCGGTTCTAACGAGCACCCACAATCTATGCCGAAAGCAGAAATAAGAAAGATGTTATCATTTTTATCTAATATATGTAACTTCTGACACCATGTTGGACGCCATTATTTCACACGGCCATGTTTTCCTAATGTATGCATTGACGTGACACCTATGATGCTTTATGACAAACCGTATGATGTCCTTTCATGTCAGCATAAAAACAACGGGCATATGTCGGCCTTATGTTGG
Source organism: Lucinisca nassula (assembly GCA_963580285.1). Taxonomy (NCBI): domain Eukaryota; kingdom Metazoa; phylum Mollusca; class Bivalvia; order Lucinida; family Lucinidae; genus Lucinisca; species Lucinisca nassula. Next base: position 200,556,356 of record OY757010.1, on the reverse strand, counting down.
CCAGGCATTCGTTGGTAGCTGGGTTATGATCTTGTTACAGCTGACAAAATAAAAAAAATAAAACTTGATGACTCTTACAATTGGAATCTTGGCCGGTAGAAGACTTCAAAGAAATTAAAGCACTGACAGCACTGGTGGGGCGATTGTCTCAGAGTGTAGGCTGCAAAATGGTTTCGTTTAAACCTTAAATGCCTTCACGTAAAGCAAACGGTATAGATCTTAATCAGATCTGGGCCCATATTGTTTGCGAATGTCCGAGCACCTGACCCAGCACGCTTTCTTTACACAGCCATCACGAAAACACACCAAATTGTATATAATTTTGACCCCATTGAAACCCACTTTTATATACAATAACTGGGGTTTACAGGGGTAAACCTAATTTTTCTTTTTCTGCTCTAAAATATAGATTGTGCGTAATTGTTAGATATTTTTCTTATTTATATTCCAAACAAAGCTTGTGGGTATCCACAACCTATGTCTTAGCGCAAAATTAAGCAAACGTATGTATACCCCTTCTATATATGTAATAGAGTTAAGTCACGGACTTGTTAACAGAATCTATGGTTGGCGCAGAAATAAGAAACACAGTTTCTATAATCGAGCCAAACGTTTTCAATAAACCATAACAGATTCAATAATCTTAAAAAATACTGAAACTACTTTGAAATCTGAAATTTGGCTTTTATGCTAGTCAGACGAGTACCCACAATCTATATCTTAAGTCGAAATAAGAAGAACATCACAATATTTCATCTTAAAACGTCATGGTTCTGCAGTAAAGTTTACAATGTATTTTTATAGACGAATGTTTGCAAAGCGACGACATCTCACGTTAACACATCCATGAAATGAACACCCCCAAAACAACAATTAATATAGGGTAAACGGTGGTTTACGAAGGTATACAATATATTTTTCTTATTTCTACTCCAAGACAAAGGTTGTGGGTATTCTTTAGAACCGCCTGTGTGGCGGTTAAAAACGATTCAGTGAGGCGGTTCTAACGAGCACCCACAACCTATGTTTGCAGTATAAATGAGAATTATTTCACGAATTTTCATCAGAAAACCAGCTATGTCACATGGGTGTGTTATCATAATGTCTCGAGTAAAAACACATTTCATTACGAAAACACGCCTATACAAATACAGAGTAAATTTATTCGCCGAAAAATAAAGATTTTATGATAAAAAATGGTATTTTTTTCTTATTTCTGCTCAAAATATGGATTGTGCGTACTTGTTAGTACCGCCTCATCGAGGCGGTTCTAACGAGTACCCACAATCTATAAATAAGAAGAAATAAGAAAAAATAAGGTACACCCCTGTAAACCGCAGGTTAACTACATAAAAGTGGGGTTCAAGGGTGTCAAAATTATATAGGCGTGTTTCCGTGATGGTAAATAACAGAAACCTCGATTTTGTACAAACCATTGATAGCCAGGTGGACATCAACAACGTAAAGCTTTTTTTTTTTTTTTTTTTTTTTTTTGCTTAGAAACGTTGAGTCGATTGTCATTTCAAGGCTGTAATGTTTTTAGCATCACCCCAAAAAAGTGATCGGACCGCAAAAAGGCGAAGCACATAGCGGTGAAATTATGGCCTGGTATAGCAGTGGGCATACAGGTGGGACAAAAACCATTGGGGTGTACAGTTCCAAGAAATCATACTAACAAATACATTTCGGGGCATCTAATGCTCTTACAAACTGCAACAAAATACAGAAAGGTTTATTAGAATATGTAAAATTCGCTCAGATTTGTTTGGTATAGTTAGCAACGGGGTTGGGCTACAAGTTCGTTCAACATTAGTTGTGGCGTAAACAATAGTTGTGTTTCTACTAACATGCTGAAAAAAAGTTTGGTCGGTAGGTAAGAGAAACTATTTTTTTATTATTCTAATTTTCCCTCGAAAAAAAAAAAAAACAAAAAACAATAGGGTCCGGCCTTTATTTTTATGTGTTTCTGTCGTTGTACATGATTTTTTTTTTTTTGTTAATAAAAGTGTCATGTAAAAACTTGCACTGTATATCATAATTCAGTTTAGATGCTCAAGAAAGTCAGCTCTGTATCTTAAACGTAATAAATGACAAAAATGCACACCTGTAGTTAAAACGCCGCGAAATTACTATAGACAAATGCAATGACGACACTGGGTAGGGTCGCGAATTGAAAATAGTAGGGTCTGTTTTTGATTTTTTTTTATTTTGTTCTTTGACTGATAAAAATAGTAGTGTTGGGGGTTCTAAAGCAGGGTCGGTGGGGTAAGCGAGAATACGGATATTTTTAGGCCTTACGGCCCTTCACCTACAGTTATATATTTCACAATTTCATTCTGCACGATATAGTTCATCCATATATAACTGATCTTTTTCCCCGCCAGTTAGTGAAGTCTCAATTTATCAATTAAGAAAGAATAACAATATCACTGTATCATATACCCGCACTGAAATTTAAAAAAAAAAAAAAAAAAAGATTCTGTATTCCGTCTTCTGTCTCTCTATGGAACTCTCTTGATCACAATGTTCGTGCAGCAGGAAGTGTTTCCGCTTTTAAACAACAACTTACATTAATATCCCCACACTCCTCAAATTGCTGTATATTTTACTGGCGAAAGATTATTTTCAGTTATGCATGCAAGGATTAGAAATAAATGCAGTAACGGCGGTCTCGATAGCTCAGTGGTTAGCGCGGTCGACTTATTATTGAGTTGTTGTGGGTTCGAGTCCGGCCACCGGAGGCGAAGTGTGCCCATTGGCAAGACACGTAATACCACTGCCCCACCCCACCCAGGTGTGAATGCGTAGTAGTAGTGTAAAAGTCACTGCCCCTCTCTTACGCGCATGATAACATCCGGAATGAGTGTTCGAGCGCTCCGTCACTTAATCATTGAGATATATCTTTGATCTAATTCCAGACTCTACGTGTTCCAAATTTCGTTTTGTTCTTAATTTCGTATCGAGGACAACCAGAAAGAAAATAATCAAGTTAACCTATTCTGTCTCCAACCTTTTACCATTTTTTTAAGTACATGCATAGAAAATTAAGAGGCTTTCCGAGTGCATTCATTTCACTGATCGTTCCTAGGCGGTTCTTCTGTCGCGGTTTATTTGTGCTATGGTTTGTCTTTAAGTGTGGTTATCGCTTATAGTTTTCGTTTTGGATAGCCAATTGGCCATTGTGTGGGATAGTGACTGTCCTTTTGACTTTCCGCTGTTGGTGTTTCCGTTGGGGTCTGGTTATTGCATGTTTGTGTTTCTTTCCCTCTGGTGTCTCTGATGGGAATTGTGGGTTAATTGTATCGATTCCTGGTCATTGACTTCACTTCTATTTTTCAACATGTGGATGTAATTCAATGAATCGATGCAGGCTGGAGTCCTGTTTTATTTCAGGTAACATCTAATCCTGTTGTCCAAATATCCCTTTATGGTCCTCAGCATGAAGATTGTCTTAGCTAGCATTAGCTATAAGTTCTATTATGTTTGTATATTTTTATTATTATGTAATTCTGTAAGTTGAAATTATTTTTCTTTATTCTACACCAACTTGTAATAAAAATTTGATCAAGGATAAATTCAGATTATCAACAGAACAGTCTTTCTCCGACTTCCAACCCCATTATTTCTACAAAAGGAAGTGAACAGATGCATTCGGCGTCTGCTGCTAGCGAGAATGTTAATCCTGTAACAGAATAAATATGTTTCCTAAGAGAGTAATTGTATTTATTTATTGGGAACATATTTGAACTTATCCAATTGAGCTTATCAATTGGTGGTGTCAGAATTAATTCTTAAAACTAAATGATCCAGTAGTAGAAGCACGGAAATCGAGAATTTTTGCCCTGTAGTAAGTAAGCCAGCGTGGGCTGTGAACCCAGTTTTACTACAGTATAAACTAAATGAAAAACAGAAGTAACGGCAATGATCAGGATTCGATACAATTAACCCACAGCTTCCACTAGAGACAACAAAGGGAAAGAAACACACCATGAAACAACAAGACCCTGATGGAAACATCATACGCGGAAAGCCAAAAGGACAGTTACTTTCCCACAAAATGGCCAATTGGCTATCCAAATGAGAAAAATACAAGCGATACACACACTTAAAGACAAAACATAACAAAAATAAACCACGGCTGAAGAACCGCCTTGGAACTGTCAATGAAACAAATTCCACTGGGGGACTTAAATCGATTTTACGCGGCCGCAATCCAAGCCCTTAATTCTGTCGCGATTTAGACAATTATTTTGTTCAGTCCACAAGGTCATCTTTATCAGTGCAACATCTCCGAGAAAACAAAAATCAAACACCCACAGAGATGAAACAACGGTAGCAGCAAGAAACCACTGAAATGGTGGAGCAAATAAAACCAACAGTTAGACCCCAAAAAGTAATATTAAAGGTGATTTATATTCGAATCACATTCTTTTACTCCATATTGCTGTGTATTTGTCTGTCTGCATATACTGAATCGGTCACACTTGGCCATTACCTCAAATTTAGAATTGAGCACAAACTTGGAGTTCTTAAAACTATTTACAATCTGCTTTCAGAGATGTACTTTCAGAGGCATGCCTGCGAGTCCCAATCTACACCATGCGGGCTTTGAACTCTTCTGCAGTTTTGGCATTTACCATGGAGGAGGAAAGACAATTCCTCTGAGTTCTAGGGAAGAAAGAATCATCTCAGGGCATGATTACAGGCCGTGTACCTACGATTTTGAGTGTTGTTTAATGTCGATGCCCTTGTTTGAGTTGCAGTCGTCACAGGCGTCAAGTATTTTTTCTATATTAAGATACACTATGTCGGAGTGTATTTTATAAAAGAACTCCACACGCCGGGTCTCCTATGATAGCCATTCCAGCTCATCGAGCATTTCGCCAACACAACTTCTGTTCCGTTATCGCCTGCGGGTACATCGGGTAGCCGTCCTCTGAACCTTCTTAACCTGTTGAACCTGAGTTTTAACATGGGGGTACCAAACAGGTGATGCATACTCGAGTTAATTCGAACCAATGTTTTGTACGCAACATCCTTTGTCTGCCTAGGAGCAAAATAGAATTGGATGCAATGGTCAGGAATCGAAACAATTAGCCCAGAGCTCCTATCAGAGACACCAAAGGGAAAGAAACACAAAAATGAAACAACAAACCCTAATGGAAACATCAAAAGCGGAAAGCAAAAAGGACAGTTACTTTCCCAAAAATGGTAAATCGGCTATAAAAGCCAAATTGCTTCTAAGAAATCCAAATGTCCTAGTTGCCTTGGGTATAATTTAAAAAATAATTTGACTCGTATCCAGATTATCAGTGATGCCAAGATATTTTGCGGATTGGACATGCTCCAACGTATGCTGATGTAGTGAGTAATTGAACTTAATTTGTTTATCTGTAGGGTGCCGTGACACCCTCGTTGAATGACATTTGGCCCCATTGAACTTTTTCAACAAACGGCCTCCCAGCGGGCAAGGCAATCCAGGCCATCATGTTAGATAAGGCAGTCAGAAGGAGTATATACATATATATTACAAAGCACAATCATCAGCGCAGCATCGAACAGATGACCTGATGTAACCCAGAAGATCATTGATAAATACCAAGAAAAGGACCGGTCCAAGTAGTGAGCCTTGAGGGACACCAAACAAAACAGGGACTTGATCCGACGCTTGGTCATCAAATACAACTTGTTGTGAGCGTCCAGAGAGCCATTAGCCAATCCACTTTAGTGTGGATCTTCTTATCCAATCATGATCCAATTTATACAATAGCCTTCCGTGAGGTACCTTGCCCCCGCCCTTCGGGGCTTGAAGAAATAGATGGGATGCATGATGCTTCCAGGCAGAGCTGAAACCGACCCGCACACGAGTACTTGAAAACAGCTTAGAGGATCTAAGCCTGCCCAGGCACAGGGCCGAGTCGGACCGTTCATGCTTATAAACCCTATTTGTTGGATTGGGCGACAGGGATTTAGATGCCATTGCATCTCAATATCGGGTAAAAGTCCCATAAAATTGGAAGCAACGTCTCCAAAATGACCTATAATGTGTTGACGGGAACGTTAAACCTCAAATCAAACAAACAAACAAACAAAACCTTGTCAAAGGCCTCAGCAAAATTCATGATAATTAGTTCAGTATGTTTGTGTCCGCGATTAATGGCCCCAACCAGATTGCTCACTATGTCATGGTAGAATTGAACAAGTTGAGATTCATACGACCTTCGGTTTCGGAAACCGTGTTGACAGTCAGAAAGAATGCTTTCAGAGGCGAGGTGATTGTTGAATCATATATACTCCAGGATTGTGCAACAGTCACATGTGAGCGACACCGGTCTGTAGTTTGCAGCATCATATTTTTCTCCTTTCTTAAAGACCAGAGTAACGTTTGCTTGTCGCCAGTCATCTGGTACAGTACACTGAGCAAGTAATTCATTGAAGATAAAGGCCAGCAGGGGAGATATTTCAGCACGGCGTTCATTAAGCACCCTGACATGCAGACAATCAGGCCCAGATGCCGAATATATGTTGAGCTTGCCCAACAGTTTTGCGACCCCGTGGGGTCAACTGTTAAGTCCCTCATAGAGGGGAACGGGCTTTTACCTTTTGATGGTAGCTCGCCGTCAGCTTCACGCGTAAATTCTGATTGAAACTGCTTATTACATATATTTGCCTTGTCGCGCGATTCAGTTTTCAAAATTCCATTTTCCATAAGTGAGGTGATCCCAAATGATTCTTTTTTCAGGGACTTTACAAATGACCATTTATCTATTCATTCATTTATTTATTTATTTATTACTTTTCCACTCTTCTGTGGACCCTCGGGATCAATACTTTTATCATCAAAGGTAAAGAAACTAGAAACAAGCTTCCAATATGCATCTCTAATTACCTTTTGTACATGTGCTCTGGACCTTTTGTAATGGTTCTTCACGTCTGGATTGATAGACCTCCGAGCACGAAAGTACTTTCTATCACGCCTTCTAATTAGGTGTTTGATCGTGTTATCGATCCATGTTACACTATTGTTTGTTCTGGTCATTTGTGTTAGTATATACCCTCCCATGGCCGTCGTGAGCCCCGTCTTGAAACTGACTCACAAGCCATTGGCGGACATGCGAGAGAGGTCAGAGGAAATGAAGGGATCGCTAAATCGCGCAACGAGCGCAGAAGCTGCAGTGGATGGGTTAATATTGTCTGGTATCGGACTATCAGGCTCGGAAAGTTATGATAGTGGATCAAATCTGTTTTGAGTGACTAAAGCTGCTGAATCACAAAATAACGATGTGGAAAAAGTAGGCAGTCCACATTCCAAGCAATCCCATGCCATGTTTGTACTCAGCTGACCAGAATGAATGCTATACATAGTTGAAGACATACCTTGACTGCCTATATGGTACCACACATTGCAAGTTGCTCAGAAGTTGTCGAAGACGCTGTGAACTTTTTTTCAAATGCCCTTATTTCAAGAATAACGTGTCATAGTGTTGCAGACAACAAGGACCTTTCACTCTTTAAATTTGAATAGATGCATCTTTGACCACCTAGATAATTCACTTATTTCCAGTGCTGTTCAAAAGTACATTTAAGACACAAAACGTTTTAATAATTCCTAATGTAATCAAATTATCCAGCTGTTGCTGTTTACTTCTGTCCTCTTATGCACGGTTACCGTGACTAACAAATTTTTTCGACAAAACCATTTGATTTATTTATCTATTTATTTCAACTTGTGTTTTATATATTGTAATGAAATACTACGAGCATAAAGAATCGGATTAGTATAAATATGACTTTTATTATGATATTCTGTTTTCGGATAAATATCAAAGAATAGTTCATATAATGGTGTGTCTCCTTTTATGTATAATAGTACTAAAGATTGTTTCTTTATTTACGTAACCAGGTAGATGTTTCTGTAGAAAAGATCATATCATTTTATTGTGCTGTTATCATTTTTGGTCTAAGTGACTGTACTATTACGACAGCCGTTACATTTATAGAGAACAACATTTCAAGCAGAATTCAACATGTTCCTTCTTTAATCTTCACAAGTTCAGTGAAGCATGTTCAACTTCTCTTTTCATATGCATACATTTTAGAAGAAATCCCGCTAAAATTATCGAATGAAACACGTGCATTTATATCCTTTTCAAACGTTTTCGATGCCAGAATATAGCGTTACACCGTCAAACGTCAAGGAAATCAACTAGAGATGTCTTAAGGGAAATGGGAATACCTTCATGTCACGTTTTAGTATTACCCAAAGGAATATAATGCTAATCTTCAAAAGGAGATTCGGCAACATAAACAAATATGGCTGACATTACGAGGAAGTACAGGTGAAATGACTGAAAAATGATGTTTTTTCGAGTGCAAAGGGCATGTTGACTCCGTGTCAGAGCAAGTAAAGAAAGTTTTCATATGCAGCTACTCGAAAACGTGCTGAGACATAGAAAGTGTGAGTATTCCGCCAGTCTTCGCCTGTTGAACTTGAAGCCTGTTTTTAATCTGTGCTCTTTCAAGAACTTGACATTTAAGGCCGACTTCGACTCGAACCTAAGTTCCTACTATAGTTACTAAAACTACACTCGAACATCGATGGTAGCAACCAAAGTGATGTCGTAAAATATACCAAAGTGAACCATAGGCTGGGGTAGGGTTAGTTTGGTAGCAAGATGGCGGATGTGAGATTCTCGCGAGATCATGTCGAATTGCGATCACATCGACAGAAAAAATTAACACTTCTGACTATTCAAAAAATAAAACATTTCAATTTATGTAAAAATCTTTCATATTCTAGAAAGAGTCAGCTTCTTTTCATGTGTTCGAACATGAACTTGTGAGGTAAATGAGTCTTAAATTTCATATTTTCATATTCCGCATGTCCAATATTTTTTAACAGAATAATTGATTTCAGACTTTAACAAGCATGCATGTAAAGTTCCGAAAAGGTGATGAATAATGATCTAATGGATATCAAATTTTTAGAAAATAAAAAAAAACAGCCATTTTGTTTCCAAGGCATTCTACCAAGACAGCTACCATGGGTGTTCGACTGGTAATGCAACTGCGCATGTCTCTGGAATCTACTATAGTAGGAACTTTGGTTCGAGTCGAAGTCGGCTTAATATGTGCACACAATAGTTCAAGATTAAAACTAGACAATCAATAATTAAACACTCTGCGAACCTTCTCCAGAGGAGCCCCAGAATGTTATTGATAAGTGTAAATAAAATAATCAGATACCAGCATAGCACGTACTGGCTTACCTATAAAATTTGCCATTGTTTTGATTTTGTTTTATTGGTACTAGCAGTTGTCATTTGACAGTTGAAGAATCATAGTTCAGCAAATAATTTGGGCTATGTCATTCACTTGTGCTGATCTGCTTTGATCCAGGTTTTACTTTCTGGGGGTTTGCATATTGCATGGTGGGGGTCTTCGTCCTAGTCTGATGGTTTCTTCCACCATGAAAGCCCACATTATGCCGACCGTAGTGCCTTCAAATTCATAGGAGCTTTCATTGTAAACAAAGAATTATAAATGAAGTTTGAAACTCCAACTGGAAAGAATTTGCTCCTAAAAAGCAAAATTGCTCCTGAGGAGCAAAGTCTTCCCTTTTAGTAGTGAAAGTGCTGTGGTCCAGTACATGTGTTGTGTCTATGAGCAAGATGCTTTTTACACAATATTTTGTATTTGTTTCTACCCCAAAAATGCCTGCGAGGCGGTATTACAGAACACGCTGGCAGAAGGATAGAGCAGATCCCTCTCCAGGAGAGCTCTTTTGATTTAAAAAAATAAAACAAGAGAAAGAAAGATGAAAAAAGGCGTGGAAGTTGTCTCTCTAGTGAAACAATGACAAATAGACTGCTTGCACAGAGTTGTTGCTTGTCAGTGAGAATCTGAATCTGTAAAATGATCCATTACCTTTAATTAAGGCATACAAGTGACTTAATTCTGTCCACAAAAGTGACTGCTCAATATATATATTTTAAAAGTGACTTCATTTAAAATTCTTAGTTAGAAATTAATATTCTGCTCTGCCTTCCACCTCCCCGTGGTGAGCAGGGGGCAACGAATATATACCTTCCATTAAATTTGGAAGGTACTTGTTCGGCTAACGGAAGCTACAGAAATTTTTTCACTTTTGCAATATGAATAGAGTATTTCATTTTAATGGAAAAGGCATTCAAATGCATTATATGTGTTAATGTACAGCTTCAAATTGAAGGATAATAAGCCCTTACCCTGTTGAATAGATAAATTAAGCCAAACCTGATTATCAAACAATCAAATTACTTGATATAATGTATTCATTCAAATCACAAACTGCATATCAAAAAGTGAAGATTCTGATCAGATGGATCATTCATAAGCCATCTGAACTAGATCTACATTGTTTTAAAACAGCAGGATAAGAGTTAAATTCATGGCAAAGACTTTTGCTGTTTTTGTATCAGTTGTATCAGTTACTTGAGACTTGTTGTTATTCAATCAATGGACTGTTTTTTGTTTTTTTTTTCATGGCAGACACCAGATGTTACATTTATGCCATTGATGTAATTCAATGTCATTGAGATAGTAATAAGTATTGAAGTAACTATTTGACAAGAATTTTCATTGTTTAATGTGGAATTTCCATTTTTACAAGCCATCATGAAATTATGCATGTCAGAATGACCAATAGACCATAAGTGAAAGCTGTGTTGTCTTAAAGCTTGTTTATGCTCTTAAGGTGTCATATGCCAGAATCTGCACTTAGTTTTACATTTAACTTTTTGAAGCCGACACATTCTTGGTGGTACACCAATAAATTGACTTTTGTGAAATATGTGGGTGGGGTACTCTGAACCCCTGAACAGCTGATTTCTTTGGCAGCGCCGGGATTAAAAAAAACTGTTAAATACCTTTCATCAGATTTATTTTTGCATGTTTTCAACACTTGATTCCAAAAATGTACACACATATAGTATACATATGATGAAAGTGTTGCTCTATGTACATTTATGATTTAAAATCTTTTTTCTTTTCTTTTGGGGGTTTATCTAAATTTGGAAAAATATATGAAAAAGTAATCCATATACCTGTTATTTTCTCTGTCTGGTATTAACTCACATACCTTTTTGCATGACATAGTAGTTTTTGACAGTTATCTAAGGAGTAACTTTTTTTTACAGATCAGATTTTGTTAAAAAATATGTGCAGTGAAATAGGTAAATTATCAGAGGCTGAATTCTTTGCCATTACATTGATATCTCATTTTTATTCTTTTGTGGGTATAGATTCGGCAGTTTCTCATTATGAGTAAATATTATGAAGATTCCTTTTGAAATAGTGATGATTACCAAACTGTTCTGTTGCCCAGTGGTTTAGAAATCAGATACCAGGAATACAATGTCTGTTCTAAAAGTGTGTAACTTTTAACACCCAAAAGATGCTGTATGTCCTTACTTTGGTGACCTTGTATCTTGAAAACTTATCCATGTACCATCGATTTTCTTTTCATATTTCAAAAGCACAAAGTGCAAATATTCTAAATGACAAGTTTCATCACAATCTATGGATAGCAATTTTTGGGTCAGGTGTACCCATTCCCCTTAAATTGGCAGTTTTTAATGCCGTCACTCGTCACGCTCTTCCTTGTCGTGATTTGTTGTAAAATAAAACACAGTTATTTTCCATTGCCTATATAGGCGCGCTGTGTTAGAATTAACAGTGACTCGAATATAAACAGTTACTCAAAAATCTTAAAGTTCATATTTTCTCTATATTCCGGTAAGGCAACAAGCCCGTGAACTGAAGATCCCTGCAAACTGGAAGTAAAACAAAGATCAGGAATCGATACAATTAACTTACTCAACCCATCACAGACACCAAAGGGAAAGAAACACACCATGATGCGACCAGACCATAATGGAAACCTAAACAAAGGATGGCCATAAGGACAGTTACTTTCCCACAAAATTGCCAAATGGCCATCCAAAATAAAAAGACACAAGTGATACATACAGTAAAAAGTAACAAACAGCAACATAAATAAACCGCCACAGAAGAACCGCCAAGGAACGGTCAGTAGAAAGAATTCCACTGGGGGCTTAAATCGATTTCACATGGCCATAATCCTCGCCCTTACCTCATTTTATGTAGAGAAAACTAGGTGTATGCATTAGTTTTATTTCTGTTCAAGCCATAGGTTGAACCGCCTCACACGAGTACCCACAACCTATGTTTTGAGTGAAAAACAAAGAAAAATGTTCTTCTTCCCAATAAGTGCAGGGCCCCTCTGGAGCATCGACGCACTGTGACTGTACAAGGCTGTCATGAGGCGACAAACAAAGTGCAAAAAACAAGTTAAGATCTAGTGCTGATTGGCCAGGCCTGCCTTCAAGCTGTCCAAGGTCTCGGCTGTGGCGATGGGAGCCGGAAGCTCGTTCCAGAGGCGTACAGCTACTGGAAAGAAGGAGTGTATGTATTTGTCTGTGCGGCACACGTTCCTCCTCCGCTGTAGAGAGACGGTGGCATGATTGAGATACAGGCTGACTGGTATGTCAATCAGGTTGAGGACAATCCTGACCACCAGTCTTGCATCAGTGCGTCGCTTCTGTAGTGAGGGCCAGCCTAGAGTGGCAATCATCTGGCTTGTACTGCTTGTCGTCCTGTAGTCGCCCATCACAATCCTTGCTGCTCGGCTCTGGACTGCCTCTAACTGGGATATGTTGGTAGAAGTGTAGGGTCCCATACTGGAGCGGCGTACTACAAGATCGGACGTGCCAATGTCTGGTAACATTGGGCCTTCACATCCTTAGGGCAGCTGTGACGTTTTTTCTAAAGAATGCGAGAGAGTAGTTTGCCTTCTTGGAGACGTCGTCCACCTGTCTGTTCCAGAGAAGCTTCTCGCGAAGGGTACTTCCCGCTTTCTACATTAAAATATCACAGATTTTCAGCGGAAAAAAATGCTTGGTCTGATCTCATAGAAGCCGTTTTAGTTAAGGGGTGTGTTGGGATTATATATACAAGATCCGTACAATTATCCTTCACAGCTTTTGTAACGGACAAAATATAAACAAATAAAAAAAAAAAAAAAACATGCCCATCACGAAAACATGCCCATATAAACTTGACCCCCTTAAACCCCACTTTTATATAGTAAAACTGGGGTTTGCAGGGGTATACAATATTTTTCTTATTTCTGCTCAAAATATAGATTGTTCGTAGTCGTTAGAACCGCATCGACCATTATTATTCTTATTTCTGCTAAAAAACAGAGATTGTGGGTACTCGTTTGAACCGCCTCGTCGAGGCGGTTCTAACGAGTACCAACAATCTATATTTTGAGCAAAAATAAGAAACAAATACAATTGTATCACAATTTTTTCATCTATATAGGCGTGTTTACGTAATGTGATAAATTTGACAAACTTACCGTGTGCCGTTTCGCTTACGGCCGCGAAAATCGCAATCACTAGTATCGTGAACATAACTGGCTGGACTTTGTTCTTCGACTGATTGACGTGGAAGTGATGCATTTATAAGTATTTATTTCATTCTGATGATTCACTGGCTTGCGTGGTAAATTCAATATGTGTTTCATATGATTCTTGATTATATGTTCTTGTTCATGTGATAATAGTCATGTCGTTACGAAAACACGCCTATACAAATACACTGTAAATTTTACCACCAAAAAATGAACTTTTCAGATGAAAAATTGTGATATTTTTCTTATTTCTGCTCAAAACATAAATTGTTGAAATGCCTTCCCATTTAAAAAGGGATTTTCCCATTTGAATCCCTTTTTTGAGGTATAAAGTCCAAATATGACATTGTCATATATCAATTTTGGTCCACTTTTGGTCTGACAGCTTGGATAGAACAGAGGAAATTTCCTCTCTTTAGAAGGGTCATTTTCCGATTTTGACCCTGTTTCAGGCCGCACGTTAGGGTGCCCTTTTCAGCTTTTCCTTCATTTTCCGTTGTACACAATACCACATTAAACAATTAAACAGAGGATTTTTCCTCTGTTAATGCTTTGCACAGAGTTCAGAAAGTACTTGCCAAGAGTTTCAACTCTGATCAACAGAGGATTTTTCCTCTGTTCTGATATATACAGTCCAAGCCGGCAACAGAAGATTTTCCTCTGTTGAAAGAATATGTTGCACAGAGTCAACTCTGATCAACAGAGGATTTTTCCTCTGTTCTGATACATACAGTCCAAGATGGCAACAGGGGATTTTTCCTCTGTTGAAAGAATATGTTACACAGAGTCAACTCTGATCAACGGAGGATTTTTCCTCTGTTCTGATATATACAGTCCAAGCTGGCAACAGAGGATTTTTCCTCTGTTGAAAGAATATGTTGCACAGAGTCAACTCTGATCAACAGAGGATTTTTCCTCTGTTCTGATATATACAGTTTAAGCACAGTGTCAACTCTGATAAACAGAGGATTTTTCCTCTGTTCTGATATATACAGTCCAACCTGAAAACAGAGGATTTTTCCTCTGTTGAAAGAATATAACTCTGATCAACAGAGGATTTTCCTCTGTTCTGACATATACAGTCAACGCGGGCAACAGAGGGTTTTTCCTCTGTTGAAAGAATATGTTGCACAGAGTCAGCTCTGATCAACAGAGGAGTTTTCCTCTGTTCTGATACATACAGTCCAAGCTTGCAACAGAGGATTTTTCCTCTGTTGAAATAATATGTTGCACAGAGTCAACTCTGATCAACAGAGCATTTTTCCTTTGTTCTGATATATACAGTCCAATCAGAGTCAACTCTGATCAACATATGATTTCTCCTCTGTTCGGATATACATGTATACAGTCCAAGCTGGCAACAGAGGATTTTTCCTCTGTTGAAAGAATATGTTGCACGGAGTCAACTCTGATCAACAGAGGATTTTTCCTCTGTTCTGATATATACAGTCCAAGCTGGCAACAGAGGATTTTTCCTCTGTTGAAAGAATATGTTGCACGGAGTCAACTCTGATCAACAGAGGATTTTTCCTCTGTTCTGATATATACAGTCCAAGCTGGCAACAGAGGATTTTTCCTCAGTTGAATGAATATGTTGCACAGTGTCAACTCTGATCAACAGAGGATTTTTCCTCTGTTCTGACATATAGTCAACGCGGGCAACAGAGGATTTTTCCTCTGTTGAAAGAATATGTTGCACGTAGTCAACTCTGATCAACAGAGGATGTTTCCTCTGTTCTGATACATACAGTCCAAGCTGGAAACAGAGGATTTTTCCTCTGTTGAAAGAATATGTTGCACAGAGTTAACTCTGATCAACAGATGATTTTCCTCTGTTCTGATATATACAGTCCAAGCACAGAGTCAACTCTGATCAACAGAGGATTTTTCCTTTTTCCTCTGTTCTGATATATACAGTCCAGGCTGGCAACAGAGGATTTTTCCTCTGTTGAAAGAATATTTGTTGAACCTGGCCCAAGGTTCCGCACATAAAATTCTATTCAAATCAAATTCAGTTCAACAGAGGATTTTTCCCCTGTTCTGACATATACAGTCAACGCGGGCAACAGAGGATTTTTCCTCTGTTGAAAGTATATGTTGTTAAACCTTGCATATGGCTCAGGCCAAGTCAAGGCATGTGGTATAAAAATCGAACAGAGGATTTTTCCGCCAGTGAAAATCTGTGCAAAATCAACTCAGCACAACAGAGGATTTTTCCTCTGTTCTGATATACAGTAAAATTCCGCTATTAAGACCACCAAAACTTGAGACTGATTCTGCTTTAAAAAACTTATTTTGAGATGTAAGTTATTCTATGCTGTATGTTGTCTTCATACAGTGTCCTCTGGTCATGGACCACCTTTCGAACTGTTCAAAAGTGGTCTTACACCACTTTAAAGACCACTTTTGAACAGTCCCAAAGGTGGTTTTAATATAGGAATTTTACTGTATACAGTCCACGCGGGCAACAGAGGATGTTTTTACTCTGTTCTAATGTTATATATCATATGATGGTGTCAGGCAAAATGTATAGGACAGGTATCGCAATCAAGTCCACGGGCAACAGAGGATTGGGCAACAATTTTGGATTCCTCTGTTGAAAGAAAGTTTTGAACCTTACGTATGGCTCAGCCCAAGTCAAGGGATCAGGCATTCCTGCCCAACCCTGATGGGTGGTTGGGAGAATGGGAATTTAAATTTTGACCATCCAAATCCAAGAAACTTTTCATAACACTATGTCTACAGCCTTCAGATCATCAAGAGTATTATGTTCGCATGTCATGGATTGAATATTTTCTTCGTGCAGCTCTATAGGCGTATCCTTATCCATAAAGTGCAAACTTATTAGGTTAAAAGGATTAAAATTATTAATAGATCTAGTTTACTTATAAATAAAAAAATAAAAATCAAACGAAATGAACTTGGTGATGAATAATTTCTTTCCAGCATCATAGCATAGGAAATAACCACATATAAATAAATGGTGGCATATATTTCTCAATTCAAACAAACAAACATAACGCTGTGTAATGCCCGTGCGATTCATTAAAAATGTTTGTTTATCGGTCTGAGAAAAAAAAAACAAAAAAAAAACAATACATTGTATGCTAATATATTTTCGTTTGGTATGGCATGCTACCATAACCTTTCATGTCACCAAACAAAGCTATCTCATGCATCTGGTTCATATGTTAAATGTAAAGGTATCTCTCTTTTGCACTCTCGGCCTATAGAAACGATTATAGTATAACTGTCCAGGAGACCTGAAAAATCAAAATCAGAAAAATCATCAAATACAATCGGTACATAAAATGAAATATGCAATTTTGTTTAATTGTACGGGAACAGGAGAAGCCTGTGGCCTTCACGACGAATTAGTCGTGTTAAGCGGAAACGTGTCTTCGGATGTGTTTGCCCAGAAGAGTTTTTGTAGGTACGCAGGCTGATTTGACTGTTCAGTGGACGGGCATGTCCGAAGACGCATTTCATTTTGTGCATATATTACCTTTGTATGTTTGTTTATTTGATTTGAGGTTTAATGTCTCGGTCAGCACTGTATAGGTCATGTTGGAGACGTTGCTTCCAATTCTGTGTGACTTTTATTCCGACATTGAGATGAAATGACATCTCAAGCCCTGTCGCCTAATGAAACCAATAGGGTTTATAAGCATGGACGGGCCGATTCGTGCCGCTTTGCCTGGGCAGGCTATGTTTGTGTTTCTATCCCTTTGGTGTCTTTGATGGGTGGAGTAAGTTAATTGTATCGATTCCTGATCTTTGCTTTACTTCTACTTTGGATCCTCTAAGCTGTTTACCAGTACTCGTGTGCGGTCGGTTTCAGCTCTGTGTGGAAGCATCATGCAGCCCATATATTTCTTCAAGCGTAACTGGTTGATTCTGACATGAACTCTAGTGAGACAACTGTGAGACGTCGCACAAAGCGATATTATTGACCCACAGTAGACTGATATCAGTCGTAGATTTTTGTCCTGGCTTGTGTATCATGACACTCAAACATCTGCTTCACTCGCTAGTTAGTCGCAACAATGGAAAGAAGCACACCCGCCTATTGTGGGATTCGAACCCGGGCCGGTCGGGTTCAAATCCAATGCTCTATCCACTGAGCCAAAGAGTCGACTTCCTGACACCAATCAGGGATTGGTGATAAACCAACTAGGTATGCATATAAACTTGTTTGTTTGATTTGAAGTTTTACGTCCCCGTCAACACTGTAAAGGTCATTTTGGAGACGTTGCTTCCAATTCTGTGGGACTTTTACCCGACATTGAGATGAAATGACATGACCGCCCAATGAAACCAATAGGGTTTATAAGCATGGACTCGCACCGTATCGCCTGGGCAGGCTAGATCCTCTAAGCGGTTTACCAGTACTCGTGTGCGAGTCGGTTTCAGCTCTGCGTGTAAGCATCATGCAGCCCATCTATTTCTTCAAGCCCCAATGGGCGGAGGCTAATGCATATAAACTATAAACGTCTGCTTAGACGTCTGCTCAGGGCTTACACTGTTTTCTAACAGTGCTGTCAACATTTAATCCTTAAAGACCAGCCGTTCAGCTGCAGACCAGAATATTAATGGGTTTTCCGACATTCGAGGTCAAGTCTAGGTCAGTTACAACTAGGTGTATATCAGACTTTGCGAGAAAGGCTGTCCCTTTCAACCCTGGAATATGGTACAGATACCTATGCAAACAGTGTAGGTCCTGTGATATAATTCTAGGTGTCATATTTAGCAGAATGGACGAGCCCAACTTCAGTGATGGAACAGTACACTCCAGAAACTCAAGGCAGTGAATTAATCAAAGCACTGACAACACTCATGCCGATTGTCTCTAAATGCAGGCTGGTCATGAACGAGGATTTGGACTGATCCGTTTAAACTTTACGGAAGTTTAGTAACTGATGCAAAAAATGTAGAACAAGATCAGCACCGTGTTCTGTGGCGTTTGATCTTAGTCTACATTGTTTGCCAGATCGAACATTTTTTCAAGTGCAGATTTTACAGATAACACTTATGTATACATGTAACCAAGACTGACAAACGACCCGGCTATGTTCGGGTTGATTGTTTGGCATTCGACCCGAAGTTACTAATAAAAAAAGCGATTCAGAGCTAACGTCTACGTGACTATCACTGACTTCTCAGAATAACCTTTTTCTTGCAGAAAATAGCCGCAGTGATCAGGGTATTCCATAAGACTGAAGAGGGTCATCCTGGAATCATAGGGTGAGCTTGGTAAACAGTGTAGACCAAGTTCGGACGCTGCAGAACGCGCTTCTTATCAAACTCTTCACTATTTGTTTGGAATTTCAGGGTTAAATTAAACAGTTTAATCTCTGCCCAGGACTTTTACCCCGACCTACATCCCACCAACACTTTCGGTGCTTTGAGTTTGAAACCAAACGATTGCATGATTACAACACGCTTAGGCACCATGCCCTTAAGCTAAAAAGGTTAAATCAATCAACCGTGACGTATGGTTACCAGTCCGGCCACGATCCTGTGTTTTGTATTGTTTGATTTGAGGTTCAACGTCCCCGTCAACACTGTATAGGTCATTTTGGAGACGTTGCTTCCAATTTTGTGGGACTTTTACCCGACACTGAGATGAAATGACATCTCAAGCCCTGCCGCCCAATCAAAACCAATAGGGTTTATATGCATGGACGGTCCGACTCGCACCTCTTTGCCTGGGCAGGCTTAGATCCTCTAAGCAGATTACCAGTACTCGTGTGCGGGTCGGTTTCAGCTCTGCGTGGAAGCATCATGCAGCCCATCTATTTCTTTAAGCCCCGATGGGCGGGGGCCAACGATCCTGTGTACCACCTTCACACCAGCACTGATAGAAACCACATGTTCAGGATCAAACTTTTGATGTGTGATGTAACGTCGTGCCTAGAAAAGAAGAAATTGTATTTTGTTCTCAAAAAGCATCAAGTGAGAACGTATTGCAACATTTTTCATTAAACCCTGGACAGTAAGAGTGAGTGAGTGAGTGTGTGAGTTTTACGTCCCACCAACAGCTAAGGTCATACGGAGACGATACCTCGGTTTAAAGACACATCCGAAAGTCTGGAGAAGTTCGGGATCGATCCTGCGATCCCTGTTTTACAAGGCGAGTAGCATAACCACTACACCACGGAGGCTTCTAATGGACAGTTAGAAGCTTGTCGGAAAGCGGATGGCGTTGACTCTGATTTTGGGTGCCACATGTGTGTGATCTATTTGTCTGTTGGAGCGACATCTTACTATCAACAGAAGACGCTAGTGGACGTCGGCGTAGCGGAAGACCGACGTCAGTACGTCAAGATCGATTCATCCGACAGACGCATATGCGAAGCAGATTTCCGCCGGCATCTGCTACACTGTACCTGTAGATAAACAAAGGGTTTCAACTACCGACTTATAAGCACCGGCACTGTTCGTCGCACTTATGCGATGCACTTTTGAGAGCTAGACGTCCCTGTCGTGACCAAAATTAAGACGTCGACATTGTACGGAACACTTACGCTGGTGCATGAAATACGTACATGTATATTGGTGTCTAAACGACTCGCGTGATATGCGTTTCAGTGACACTTCAGCGTGAATCACGCCGATTGTCGTTTCGGGATGTTTCGACACATAGGTGTAAGGTATGCCGTGGCGACGCGTGCGTAATAGAGCATGACATATCGGATGGAATAAGCGAAATGGTATGTCGAGCTATTGTAGCTAGCGAAATTAAGAACATTCAAGATCATGACTGAGACGTTAACTGAACAGCGAGACGTTACATCAATCAAGTGCGTCGGCCTCACGTGGTTCCATTTATTTGTTTACGCTCAGAATCCGGGATATCTAATTCAGCAGGATTACGCGCGGGTTTATAGTGCTGTTCTTACTCAAAACTGTCTTCAAGCCAATGGAATTCATGTACTGGACTGACCAGCCTTTCTCCTCCGATCTCTTTGTGAAAAATAGAGTATCTTTTGTGGGGAGGTATCCACAACCGACCAGACAAAAATGTTAATAATTGCCAGTAGTATTGTTAAAACTTGCATTTTAATGTTTGGTTTTGAAAACGTAAATAGTTTCTTTCCAAAATTTGAAACATTGAATGGCATTTCATGATACCACCGGTGTATAGACATCTGCAAACATATCATACAATGGAATTAGCAGAACTACTTTTTCTAAATTTTAAGATTTTTTAGAAAGGTTGTCTGTAAGTTTTCACAGTGTTTTGATTTTCTCATAGAATCTGTCATTTCAGTGCCTTTGGCGCTTTGATTATATTTGCAGTAGAAATAAGAAGTAACCTGAAAAAAAAAAAAAAAAAAAAAAACACGCTAGTTTTAGTATTTTAATAAGCGCTAAATGAAGCGCAGTCTGGTCGTAGTCGGTTTGTCGGTGGCTAGGAAATCTTAGTTGTTTTTATGGTGCCGTCGAAAACACTAATCAGATTGCGCGGAGACGCGGCCTGGTCTAGGTCTTCCACTCTTCACAGGGCGAGCATATCTTTGTAAATTTTATCGTGCCCGGCTCATAAAATGCTTTAAGGTGGCTCTTCTCCGGTATGAACAGCTGATGAATGACTACAAGTGAGTGTTTGAGTTTTACGTCCCACCAACAGCTAAGGTCATACGGAGACGGGACCTCGGTTTAAAGACTCATCCGAAAGTCTGGAGAAGCCCGTGATCGTTCCTGCGACCCCTGGTTTACAAGGCGAGTAGCGTAACCACTACACTGCACAAAGGCTTCTGAATGACTACAAGTACAAACAGTATCGGATCGGAACGAGTTTTCATGTGCGCCACTGACGTTGTTCTAACATTGTTTCAATGTTGATGCAAAACAAGGACAAAAAGTATTTAATATGCCTTTGGTCGAGTACAATCAAAGAATGGTGATTATTATTACATTATCACCATGTTCATATTACTGTTGCTATTATTATCACTATCGTTGTTGTGGCTATTGCTGCTGCTGCTGTTGTTGTTACAGATAACCCTCTTTATAACGGTAATGTTCGTTCCCTAAATATTGGCCGTTATTAGGACTTTGGCGTAAAAAATTAAAATAAGGTTATGTAGACTTTTTTCCTCTAATTACTACAAGAAAGAAATGTTGTGGACATTCATTAGAATCGCACCCCTCCCCAACACCCTCATCAAAATTGCAAAAATTGTTCCTTATATTTCTCTATAAATAGCATTTGGACTTTTCAGATGAAAAAAAAATCCAGTCAAAACATAGAGTGAGGGTGCTCGTTTGTCAACCTCGTCCTTGTCGAGGCGGTTCTAGCGAGTTCCCGCGGTCCGGGTTGTTCTTTTTTGTAACTTTTTCGGTTTATTTGAATAGGCGTGGTTTTTTTATTTTTTTTTTTTTTGTTTGTTTGTTTTTTTCTTCTTCGCGATGGAAGGCATGTATGGTTCGGTGGTGGTATCTTTTTTATTATTACTATTATTATTATTTATTTATTTATTTATGTATTTATTTATTATTTAACATTTCTTCCTTTTTAAATGAACAGTGTTAAAATATGGAAGAATGCCTGTTTGTATATATACTGTATATTTTATTTTCTTATTGAGTCAACATGTCCATGCGATGAGCACGATTGTGGGTCCTGTTTTATTCGGTGAAAAATAGCAAATTTTAAACTGTCGTTTGTGCTGTGGCTTGCCTGGCTTATGGGGGCTGCCACGTTGGGTTGATTCGGGCGGATATATGGTGCCTAGGCCGTGTAGGGGAAAAAAGATTTTACTTTTTGTCGTTTTAAGCAGTTTTAGTGGGGTGGCCATTATTGCATGGGCATGTTGAAGTGATTTAGGCATAAGCTTTAATGCACTGTATATTGGTGAAACTGAAGTGGTCTCTTAAAATTCTGTTTAAGAATGGCATGGTACTGTTTTAATGTCTGTCAGTATTTTATGTATTTATATGTGTATTTTATGTACCATGATGAGACTGAAATAAACAATAAACTGAAATAAACAATAAACTGATCTGCCATTTTGGACAATAATTTCTGCCCTTGTAACTCCCACTTTTATGCTTTATTAGATTTGAAGAGATGGGGTGTAAATTGCGTATTTTTCGGCCTTTCTTAGGCTGTTAAACACGCATAGTCACAATAAGGTCATAGATCCCGCCCATCGGGGCTTGGAGAAATAGATTGGGCTGCATGGTGCTTCCACGCGCGGAGCTGAAACTGCACATGAGTACTGGTAACCCGCTTAGAAGATCTAAGTTAGGCCCTCCATGCATACACACTATTGGAGGCGGGGGTATTGGGTGGCAGGGCTTGAGGTGTCATTTCAAAATAACCTAAATAGTATTGACGTGGACGTTAAACCTCAAATAAAACAAAGAAACATAGTTAAGTTCATGAAAACAGACATAAAATATTTAATAGCCTATGGTCAAGAAAAATAAATAAAAAAATGATGAATGTCATGATCATCTTTTTATTAAAATTATCATCATCATTTTTATTTATTTATTTATTTATTTATTTATTTATTTATTTATTTATTTATTTATTTATTTATTTATTTAAAGGAATCACTTTAAACGATATAAATAAAATATAAATAACATTTATATAATGTAAAACTTCTGTTTTTATTCGGACATAAATCCTGCCCCATACGCACTGCAAGTGTGCCAAGTCACGCCCAGTTGGCTTATGTGTTTATTCGGACATAAATCCTGGCCAATTAAAAAGTCTCATACGCACTGCAGGTGTGCCAAGTCACGCCCAGTTGACTTTTGTGTTTATTCGGACAAAAATCCTGACCAATTAGAAAAGCCTAATGTACGCACTTCAAGTTGGCGAGAATTGCAGTATAAGGCCGCTATTTTAATTATTATTTTGATAATAGGGGTGTGATTTTTATTTTAACTGTTATAATCTTTTTTCTTGCGTACATGCAGACGTGTGTGTGCGTGCGTGCGTGCGTGTGTGTGTGTTCTCGCACGCAACTTTTATACGCCCCGGAAACAGCTATTCTTGCAATTTAAATGTGTGCCCATTGAAGACAAGTCAGCCTGCGCATTCAAACAGTCAGATCAGAATATTCACTGGTGGCATGAAAAGCCTTACACCCTATACTTTCCATCACTGTTCTACAGAGTGCACATGGAAGGCTTTGATCAGACTGAGCGTATTCACAGGCTGCTCTGAGCCTGTGCTTGAAGCAAGTGTGAATTGTAGGATTGGCTGTGCTCCGGTACTAAAGGGATGTCAGACATTTTTAAATCCATTTCCAATGTGCTTATTTCCGAAGGTGAACATTTTTAACATATTTTTAACGTTATATTGTTTTTTTATATAATAACAATTGATTATTAAGGGTTACCCTAAAATGCGAAAAGGAGTCCTTTTCGCGAAAAGGAGTCCTACTTACCCTAAAATGCGAAAAGGACTTTTTTTTACGAAAAGGAGTCATTGCATTGAAAAAGTCTCTTAATTTAGTGAAAAGGAGCTTGATGTTTCGCCTTGCCACGTCTCCTGCCAGAGGATAAAAATTTAACCTGTGTTTCCAGTTGGCACCGCACAGTTTTTTTTGTGACACGTGGAGGTGTGGCTAGGACTTGTCAGCCACAAAACAAGACACCACCTGGTGCATGTCTGGAACATGAAAAGCAAAATAATATTTTTTTTTGTTTACAGTCGAACTTCGATGGGTCGAACCCTTTTGGAACAGGACAATTTGTTTGAGAGAATGGTAGTTCGCCCCACTGAGGGTTACTAATAGTGCCACACAGAAAGCATAATGTGGATAATTGTGGAAAATCTTTTCAGTGTTCTGTAATATCCATCAACCTTTCCATCACTATATCGTAGCTGAATGAATGTCACAGGGACTAAAAAAAAAAAAAGTAAAACATGTTTCCACTCACACATGGTAAATGAGCCATCTGAATTCTAGCTATTTGCTGTATTTTGGAGTTTAATGGCCGCGTCACAACTGGCCATAGAAGTTTTGCTGTGTTTTGGAGAACAGCGCGTGTCATCAAAATTGTATTAATAAAGCTGTTGACATTAATGACTATCTTACTTTAACCGCCTATGCAATATAATATCAATTTACCTACCAGGCACGCGTATGGTTTCTTTCCGGTATGCATTCTTCTATAAGTTTTGTACCTGTAATAACGGATCATTGCATACGGCACATGTCATCAAAACTGTATTAATAAAGCTGTTGACATTAATGACTATCTTACTTTAACCACCTGCCTCTGCAATATAATAAGAAATCATTTTGAAAAATTGTGTGTTTTTTTTTTCTTGTTTCTGCTCTAAATCTTATTTCTGCTCAAAATATAGATTGTGGATACTCGTTAGAGTTACCTCATCGAGGCGCTTCTAACGAGTACCCACAATCTATATTTTGGAGCAGAAATAAGAAAAATAAGGTTTACCCCCTGTAAACCTCAGTTTTACTATACAAAAGTGAGGTTCAAGGGGGTCAAAATTATATAGGTAAGTTTTCGTGATGAAGAGGGAGAAAAAAAAGAAACGATAACAAAACAAAAATGAATACTGTTCTGAGATTGAGAGAGAGAGAGAGAGAGAGAGACAGACAGACAGACAGACAGACAGACAGACAGACAGACAGGCATAGATATGTATACATTATTTTCTTCTTATTCAAGCTGTTGTGTGTACTCGTTGAAACCGCTCATTTTTTTTCTTTTTCCAAGCTCCGATGAACGGGGGCGCGACGGATGGTATAATAAGAGAGAGAGAGAGAGAGAGAGAGGGAGAGGGAGCGAAAGAGAGAACGAGAGAGAGATTGTTTTGAGTTTACATGTCAAACAATGAGAGACAGACAGACAGACAGACAGACAGACAGACAGACAGACAGACAGACAGACAGACAGACAGACAGACAGACAGACAGACAGACAGACAGACATGTATACATTTTTTATCAGAGATGTTGTGTGTACTCGTTAAAACAACTTCAGTGAGTTGTTTATAATGGTTTAAGTTCTGCGTGGTAGCACCATGCAACTCAATCTAT
Organism: Lucinisca nassula; assembly: GCA_963580285.1. Taxonomy (NCBI): domain Eukaryota; kingdom Metazoa; phylum Mollusca; class Bivalvia; order Lucinida; family Lucinidae; genus Lucinisca; species Lucinisca nassula. The sequence goes on along the minus strand of OY757010.1, from coordinate 200,530,841 downwards.
TTTTGCAAGCCCCGATAGGCGGGGGCGAGACAGATAGTATAGTCAGAGAGAGAGAGAGAGAGAGAGAGAGAGAGAGAGAGAGAGAGAGAGAGAGAGAGAGAATTAAACATACGCAACTATATAAAACGACTGAAATACGAGGACTGGACAGAGCGAGAGACTAACTTCTCGAAATATTCAATTCGCGAAGCGAAGGGTACTCGTTAGAACCGCCTTAGTTAGTGAATTCTAAAGAGCACTTACATCGCAAAAACACGCCTTTATAATTTTGAAACCATAAACTGGTAAAAAGTGAGGTTTAGGGCTATACATTATGTTTATTTCTGTTCAAAAAAATAGATTATGGTTACTCGTTAGAACTAACTCGCCGCGAAGAAACTTGGCACTTATCAGGGTTTTTTTTTTTTATTATTCTCACAAATTTTACAATCAAATTGCTCATTTATCTTTTGAAGACAAAGGAGAGCGGTATGTACCTTTAGTTTGTGTTTCTTTGAAGGTCTCTCTTTTTCAGTTATAAAGAACTTAACTACATCGTTAATCCAATTAAGTAACGATGTCCATCGGATTATAATCTACCTGTACGAAGTTTGTCTGCGAAGATATTTCTTTTGATCTGCAATCAAAAGGCCGAGAGAGACAGAAAGACAGTCGCAGAGAGAGAGAGAGAGAGAGAGAGAGAGAGAGAGAGAGAGAGACGTAAAGACGAGAGAAGGAAGAGACCGATAGTCTTTTCAATATACAAATATAGATTGTGGGTACTTATTAGAACCGTCTCATCGAGGCGGTTCTAACGAGTACTCACAATCTATATTTTAGAGCAGAAATAAGAAAAATAAGGTATATCCCTGTAAACATCGGTTTTACTATATAAAAGTGGGGTTCAAGGGGGTCAAAATTATATAGGCGTGTTTTCGTGATGATTTATTTATTTTATGAATATTTAATATCTCATTACGCTAACACACCCGTGCGACATAGTGCATTTTTCACATCTCAAAAATGGCTACCTTTCTGATGAAAATGCGTGGTATTTTTTCTTATTTTTACTGCTCTAATAGGTCGTGGGTGCTCATTTGAACCGCGTTCTAAGGAGTACCCACAACCCATGTCTTGGAGCAGAAATAAGAAAAATATCGAATACTCCGGTAAACCCAGTTTTCTCTATATAAAGTGGGGTTTACAATAACACGTCCGTGCGACATAGTGCATTTTCGATATCTCCGAAATGGCTACTTTTCTGATCAAAATGCGTGGTATTTTTATTATTTTTACTGCAATCATAGGTCGTGGATGCTCGTTAGAACTGCGTTGGCCTTGCGTTCTAACGAGTATCCACAACCTATTGGGGCTTTAAGAAATAGATTGGGCTTCACGATGCTTCCACGCAGAGCTGAAAGCGACCGCGCACATGTGTACTGGTAAACGGCTTACAGAGGATTTGTATAATTTTGTATAAACCGTTTTAGTTTCATTTAGCAGCAGGGCATTAGATGTCATTTCATCTCAATGTCCGGTACAAGTCCCACAAAATTGGAAGCAACGTCTCCAAAATGTCCTAAATATTGTTGACGTTGCCGTTAAACCCAAAATAAATCCAAATGCAAGGAACATCATCAAAATCAAATTAATAAAAAACTATTCATTTTAATGAAAGAGATTACTACATGAACTTTCATGTCCTATCTCGT